>OZ007592.1:31899020-32572770 GCA_963931845.1 Maratus michaelseni
TTGGAAAGTGTTACATAATCTATGCTTGATGCAAGATTTTTCATTCTTGTTAATATCTCATTTGGAGAGAAAAGCATTTGAAACAGATTTTATTTTTATAAAATCTAACAGTTAGTGCTAAAATTGCACAGTATTCACAATCCATTGCTTACAGGTTTCATAAGTTTGAATACAAAATTGCCAGCCAACTATTTTATGCAGTGACTAGTGCTTATATATAATGGCAAGTCAAATCCCAAATACTCATCATGTTTACTTAAATTTTTAAAATAAATTTTGAAGGGAGAAAACCATGCAGCATATATGAAAAAATACGGAAACTTTTTTTTTGGCAGTAATCTTATCACTTTACCTTTATAAACATACTTTACATATTATTTTAGATAATGTAGTGTGCAAAAAGCAAAATTTTTAAAAAGATATATTTTTATTATAATTAAAATAATGATTGAATGCCAATAAAATTTTTATATAATCTCACCTCTTGTAACACAGCTTCCAGAAGTTTCTCCATTATTTCACACTTCAGTTCTGTATCTCTAAAGATGTAAAAAAGAAAATATATATATATTAAAAGTTAAGAAAAAAAAATTGCATACAAGAATTTTATATACAAGCAGAAATATTACTTTTTTTTTTTTTTTCAAATATGAAACGTTTAGAATCAAAGTGGATAAAGCACACAAAACATTATCCAGAGATATTTGGAGTTAATGAGTCCTTATAGGCATTCTTAAGAATCATGATAGAGTAGTGCCATGTGTTGCTCATATTTTCAACCTAGCATTTGATTTGTTATGGCACAGAGTAAATTATTGTTTATAAAGCAAGAATCAATCTTAAACTCAGTTGAATGGAAAAATTAACTTGATCTTCTTTGATTCTGAATGCTTTAAATATTAAATGCTATAGGTCATTTAATACAAGTTCTTATAAGTTACAGTAAAATTTCATCATATGGAACCAGATAGGCTTCTCCACTTGTAATGATGTAAAATAAGGAAACTGGATGTTTTTCAATTTAATGCATTTGATTTTTGTAATCATCTTCATGGATACACAAAGCCCCCACTCAAATCAATGTACATTTATTTATTTATATGGGTATGGGTGGTGAAAATTGCATAACCATGTAAAATTGCATACACCATACCATATGGTGTATGGTATGGTGTACCATAACATTGGTACACCAATGTTATCGCATTGGTGTACCAATGGCCAAAATCCATGGCCAAAATCGCATTGGATGAATACCAATGAATAAAAAATTTCAAGTGTAAAGATAACAGATTCTCCATAACATCAAGGATACAAATAAAGAAACCAATGCCCAAAAATGTTATCTTTTTTTGTGAAGATAAACTTTTAATATTTTATTCATAGTAGATTTTTATTTTAAGAAAATCTGTTGTTCTGGAGATAAAAGAACGTTGGATAGAGAAAATTAAATTTAAATAAAATTAGGAGAGAAAGTTAATTTGGAATAGTTAAATTTGGAAAAACAAATTAATTAAATATTGAATTTCAAAGAGAAGGTGAGAAAAAATGTTGGCACATGATGTGACAATGACAGTACATTAATGCACTGTAAAACAATATCTAAAAAATAATGAACATCATGATGGAAAGTAAACACATTTAAATTAACTCATCTGAGTGAGTATAAACAAGACTGCATGGAAAAGTATTTTTTTATTATTGGATTTGGTAACACCAGACACATAAATTGAATTACAACACTGAGCATAACAAAAATTATTTATTCAGAGAATATGAAATATTCTTGGATCACTGCTGGCCACCAATTATTTTACTAAAAAATAATTTTACAGAGCTGCATATCATATTAATCTTTTGATTATTAAAGTTCTCATTAAAGGACAAAGTATCTGAAACAGATGGTTTTAAAACACTTAAAATTAACAATCTTTCCACGAAGATGATTCTCAAGTCTACTACCAGTAGTTACAACTGTGTTGAGCTATGAATTCCTTCTTGCAGTCCTCTAAAGGAATATTTTTAATACATTTTAAAAAAATAACAATCTTCAAGAAAAGACAGCTCTCATTTGCACAGATTGACTGTATGGCATTGCCATCTCATTAAGACTGATATTTGAATTTTAATAGAATTCTTTTATGACTGTTTACAGAGTCCCCCCCCCCCCTCAACTCAAGTATCCGATATCCTTCAAGTTAAACTTGTTTGTGTCTTTTTCCATCAAGAAGGGCCGATATTCCTTGATGAAGATAGACCAAAGAATGAATATCCTTTCACAGTCCTATGGACGGCCCCTTGGTAGTGAGTTGTCTTCATAAAAATTCATCATTTTCAGAACTAAACATCCTTATGTAGGGTTTAATCTAGAGCTAGCCAAATAGCCAAAAAGCTAACTGAAAGCACCTTTTGCCCCCAAAGCATTTAGTGGATTAGCCAAATAGCAACAGCCAAAAAAATATATCATTTCCATTTTGTTGTTCCTGCCTTTCGTAAACCTGCAGCTGCCGCGTGAAAAAAAATCTCAAACCGCCTCTGTCCCGGCAACTCACTTCAAAATTTGTCTCGCCCTTTCTGTGCACTCATCTTACAAATAGTATGATGTCATTTGCATTAAACAAGTATTGAGGAAATTAAAAGAGTTTGTTTATTTTTTGTTGATGATCCCAACTTAAGAAATGAAACCATGAGTGGAAGTTGTTCAGGCAGGTTCTGGCTACAAGGGGTAAAGAAATGAAACCAGCTGATTGTATTCTTTTTCCATAAAAATGGCATTACTGACATGCTTCCCAATGTGACTTCTTTGTATGAATTTGTAGCAACAATTCTGTTGTCTACAGCAGATTGTGAAAGGGAATTGAGTCTCGGGAATATAACAAAAACTGGTTTGAGAAATAAGACTGACAATCAAAAATTTAAGTAACTTAATGGTGATTAATTTGGAAGGGGAAGTTTGAAAAGAATTTCCATTTAAAAAAGCATTTGATGTGTGATGTATGGCCAAATCTCGAGAGGGTCAATCTTAGAGTTTTGTACTGTTTGTATATTGTATAGTTACAAATAATACTCATTTATACAGAAATTTTGTATAAATAAGTTTTTTTTTTTCTTGGCTAAAGCTATTTTTATTTGGCTAAAAGTTATTGGCTGCAATTAGCCAAAAAGCTACAAATCTCTTTTTCCTAGATTAAACTCTACTTATGGAATATTGAAATTATTTTAAAATAAGATTTAATTAACGAAAAATATCATAAACTACAGGGAAATGAATAAATAAATTTATTTAAAATTAAAGATTGCCAATTTGGAAAAGATTGTTAAAATAAATATTTATGACAATTGAATCCATTTGGACACTACACTGTTAACTAGTATTTTAAAAACACAAATTGCACAAATTGTGCTTATTAGTTGCTAAAATCAGTGTAAAAATTGTTTTAAACTCATAAAAGAGCTAAATTCCTACATGTTTCGGCTTTAAACTTAAAGCCATCATCGGGGAAGAGGAACAACACAAACGACTACTGATCTTTTAATTTTCGACACGAGAAAATTGAAATCAACAGTATGGAAAAATTTAAATAAAATAAGCGGGCGCTCTCTGTTGCCAAAGAAGGAAAGCAAGTTACATGCAAAGCACATGGAAAGCAAGAACTCCTATCTTTCCTCTCAAAAATAAACGAAATAGATGAAAATATTAAGTTTACTTTGGAAATAGAAGAAAATTCATCACTGCCGTTCCTGGATATTCAATTAATTAAAGATGACAACAACCTAAAACATAAAGTCTATCGTAAACCGATGAGAAGTAACACAATAATCCCATTTAATGCCTCTACAACTTTCACTTATAAGATTGCTGCCTTCAATTCATTCATCAAGCGTGCTTTTCTGGTTTGTTCAAGTGAATTCATCCAAGATGAACTTAATTTTATCAGAGATATTGCCATTGACCATGGTTTCCCCGCTCATCACGTACAGAAAATTATAGAAAAATTCAATGGCCATTTAATTCAGCATCCTGTCCCTAGCAATAATAAATCAACCTATCGTAAATTCCAATATATACCTATTATATTTGAAAGGATTAAAAGGGCCCTCCGTAAATACAATATCCATCTTATTGCTGTCCCTCCCAGAAAATTGGTTGACTTAGTTTCATGTAAATTAGATCCTATCCCCCCTGATCAATTCGCAGGTGTTTATGAAATCCCCATTAGCTTAAATAATAATAGTATAATTTTTTACATTGGTCCTAAAAGAAAGTTTTTCGAAAGGTTAAAAGAGCATAAAAACGACATAAAATTTGGAAAGTTATCCACTGCACTCTCCCGGTTTTACGCTAAAAATAATGATACTGTAATTAATTTCGATAAAGCAAGAATTATCCATAGGTTCAATAACCCATTTAAAGCCGCCATTAGGGAATCATTGGAAATTAAAATTAGAAAAGATTGTATTTGTAATGATAACTTTTCTTTCAACATACCTAGTCTATGGGATACATTTGTAACCCCTTGTTAATTCCTTGTTTTGTTTTTCGCTCTTTGGCAACAGAGAGCGCCCGCTTATTTTATTTAAATTTTTCCATACTGTTGATTTCAATTTTCTCGTGTCGAAAATTAAAAGATCAGTAGTCGTTTGTGTTGTTCCTCTTCCCCGATGATGGCTTTAAGTTTAAAGCCGAAACATGTAGGAATTTAGCTCTTTTATGAGTTTAAAACAATTTTTACACTGATTTTAGCAACTAATAAGCACAATTTGTGCAATTTGTGTTTTAAAAATAAATATTTATGGTTTTAGAAATTTAATGAGGGCATTGAAATAATTAATTGCATGTCAAACTATTTACTATTCATGAATGCAAAATATATATCTCCTGCCATAGAGCATAAAAAAAAGAAAAAAAAAAAGAATTTTGATATAGTTTTTATGTATATTTGAAACTTGGATAAGTAGAATTAACTTTAAGAACATTGCTTTAATTTTGACATGAAAATGTCGGATTCTGCACACATGACAAAAAAGGTTCTATGACTAAACACTGAACTCCTAGTTGCATTAAAATAATTAAAATTCCAGTTTTTGTCTGAAAAAGCATTCAAATCTATCACTTAAAATGACAGAGAGAGAGAGGAAAAAACCCTTAAATTATTTCAGTGCCTTCAGAAATTTGCATGCATGCACTTACATGCATATGCACATAAAATAATAGCCGGATACAATAAAAATATTTTCAATATTGAAATTTTTAAAAGGAATTTTTAATGATATTTCATAAAAGATACAAAAATATGATTTTTTTTTTTTAATGAAGTTTGGCAACTGTTTCAAAATTGAAAACCAGTTCCACTGTACAAAAAATTTGCTAAAGGTTAAATAAGTAAAACAATATTATGAGAAAATGTTACTTTAACACTAAATTATATGAATAATTACTTTTCATCTTGCAAGCTCAGTACATGCTGCTTGATATTGCCGTTCAGTTGTTGGATCATATCTGCAATGACCATCTGGTCAACTTTGGCCGTTTCTTTGATAGGGCGAAATTTCACGTCCCTTATCCGAAGTTTTTCTGCTTAAATTGGGAAAGTAAAGATGTACTTTAGTAAACAAAACAATTTCAGTATATTTATTATAGAATTTTTTCTATACTAAAAAATTGTCATTGAAAATTAAAGATATAATATCTCTAATAAAGACATCAGACATACTTTTACAAAACAAAATAATCTAGGAAAATTCCAATTTTTTTTTTCTTTTTTGTATGATATATAAAAGAAAAAGGTCAGACAGACTAAATAATACAATTTTAAATGTGATATTTAAATCTGATATAAAAGATAACAATAAACTAAAATCTATTCAAAATTTACAGGCTGAAAATAATAAAAGCACATGTAAGTTGACAGCTTTTGCATTTGGCATTGATTGCCTTGGCTACAATTAATGCCAGCTAAGGAGACAATCGTTGGTTTGCTATACCCTTCTCCCAAAAAAACTTTTGTTTGTTTGTATTGTATTCTTTAAAATGGATAAATAAATCAATAAAATTTAATGTGATCATTTCATCAAGTATTTATATATATATATATATATATATATATATATATATATATATATATATATATATATATAATCTACTTAAAGTGTATATATATATATATATATATATATATATATATATATATATATACACTTTAAGTAGATTTCTTCAGAAAAATGAATAAATAATATATATATATATATTTATACTAATAAAATAAAGTTTCACTCTGTGTGTGTGTGTGTGTGTCTCTGTTGGCGATGGCTAGCAAAATCTAGCCCACCTAGAAGCCTGGAATTTTAGATTTAGGTAGTCCAAACCCTCTCCTGGTGTACCTGAGCCTCAGAATTTAAAAATTTTGAAAATTAAAGTAGTTATCAATTAAAAACTGATCAAAGATCACAAATAAAAAAGTCATTATTCTGAAGCTAACTGGTGCCTGTGCAGAAACCAATTTCTGTATCTTCCGGAACAGAAGAAAGAAAGCAGAAGACATTTCGTTTTTTTTTTTAAGTATTTCTAAATTCGCCATGGACAAACGGCTAAAAATACGGAAAAACTGTCTACATATTCTAAAAGAACATACTTTTACGTCTCGAACGATCTGGTTGATTTGAAATAATTTTACATTTAACCCTTTCAAAAAAATAATCAAAAAGCATCGAATTCATGTTTTTTATTTTCTCCAGTTTTCCGAGCCTTGCATCTACCTTAATACAAAAGATACGGAAAAACGAAGGTCACCAAATTAAAGAACTGTCTTCGTCCTTTTCAAAGCCACCTTTGGTTTTAAAAAATGCAAAAATTAACCCTTCGAAAAAGTATATTTTCTGTATGTCATTTTGCAATTTTTGCGATTTTGGTAATTTTTAAAAATTTGCATCGGCGATTCAGAGACAGGTACGAAAAACTAAAAATATCAGACAATATCTACATTTATTCCTTTTTCGACATCTGTATTTGTTTTTTAAAAATACGAATATTAACCCTTCAAAAAAAATTCGTGCGCAGGACTCTCTTTTGCGAATTCCGATTTTCTGCTATATATTAAATCTGGCATCGGCTTTCTAAAATAACCAAACAAAAAGCAAACACACCTAAAGACATCTACGTTCTATCGGGTTTAGGCAGAAACCTTTAGTTTAAAAAATAAATCACGTTAACCCTTTCAAAAACGTTTTTAACTGTAAGTCACTTTCACTTTTTTAACTATTTCTCCTATCTTTAAAAATCCGAATTGGCGTTTATAAACAAGATACGAAAAACTAAAAATACTGTGCCTAATCTATATCCCTTTGTTTTTTAAAATCTGGTATCCGTTTTGAAAAAATTTAATTTTAACCCTCCGAAAAAAAATCCTTTCCAAAACTCACTCACACGAATTTCCTTTTTGTTGGTCCAGATTTAAAAATCGGCATCGACTCGGGAAATGCAAGTACGGACAAACAGTAGACTCCAGATCATAGACACGTTCATTTTCTTCAAAATGCACGGTTGGGTTTTAAAAAATATCTACATTAACCCTTTAGAAACCGATCGATTACGTAACGCACTTTCGCGATTTCCGCTATTTTGGCAATGTTTACCCGTAGTTAAATTTCAATTCTACTAGGAAATTTGGTTGGGTCAAGTGTTCTGAGAAGGCTTCTTCCAGAACAGACTGTGCACCCTGGCGGTGGAAAGTGGAACTATAGGAGTATATCTGGTTCTATGGACCCGATTACGACGGGGTTAGGCTCATTCGACTTGATATCTATAGCCTTAAATATGTTAGCTGCATTTTCGACTGCCAGGGTGCGCTTTCCGATCTTGGGTTTTATGAACCCGATTACGACGGGGTTTGCCTCATTCGACTTGATTTCCATAGCCTTACAGATTTCAGTCCTATTCGTATAGAACAGATTATTAATATTTCGGGCCCGGGCAATGCCGGGCGGATTAGCTAGTTTATTAATAAAATCACCATCAGCAATAACAGTACAAAACTCTGTGGTGTAAATATGCAACCATTATGTTAACCTGAAGTCACACTCTATCTTGAATGGACTATACTTTATGCTCTTGAGAGAAATTTAGACAAAAGATTAAAAATAACATCAAAAATTTAAAAATATATATACACAATCTGATAAAAACATAGATGCATGTTATGATTTAAAATATTCACCATGATATTATGATTTAAAATATTCATGTACTGATTTAAAATATTCATAATTTATTCATTCTTTTAAATATTTAACTTTAATTTAATCATTCTTTTAATATAGTGCATAAAAATATTTACATAAATAAATAATGCTTATTCTTTAAATACTTTTAAATCAAACATTTACTTTTGAAATGATAACTTTTATTACTGGTTTAATTAAATATTAATTTCTTTCCATTTTAAATATATTCCAAATTATTTTTATTTTAAATGAATATTCCAAATCTAACTTTTTCTTAACTTTCAATAAACATTATTTAAAAAAATAATATAACTTACTATTTTTCAAAGACTTTAATCTTAAAAGTATCCAGATAAAAGCAATATATCAACAATACAGCATATTTCCTTTTTAAATTATTAAATTAAAAATGATTAATCGTTATTTTAATCACATCGGAACATATATATTTCTTTCTTTTGACTTGATCAAAAGTTCATTAAAAAAGACATCGCGATGTTTCGATAATTTTCTAAGTTAAAAAATTCTTTTTCTCAAATCTTTTAAATTTAATAATTTCTTTTTAAAAATATTTCTAATGGAAAGAAATATTTATTTTGTGTATGTACTTAAAATTTAAACGCATTTAGACCGAAACTTTTTATATTATATATTTTTGTTTCTTCGTCTTCAATCTCTATTCTGAAAACTTTGGGATTATTTTAGGTAGCCATGACAGTGAATTCATTTCTCCCTCTCAAAAATAGTGCTTTTATCTTATAGCATGCCTTTGGCTACAGGTCATTGACACGAAGGGTGCCTTGGGAGGTTGATTTCCGCAGCATTCGCATGGGTAAAATAAGGTTTTGGCTGCAGTGAAGATTGACTTTCCAACCGCAAGCAAGCTTTTGCTAGGGACATTTTGGAGTTTGACTTCTTGATCTGCCTTGCTTCACGACGTAGCGTCCAGTTTGCCATTCATTGATTGGATGTTTGTTAATGCTCCAAAATGTTTGTTGAGTTTTTTTTAATTGTGGGAGAATTGCTTTAGACTTTTTGAGCAAGAAAGGTGTTGGAAATAGTGCTCCACAGGCCCGTTGGACTCGCAGGGGCGGTTAATACTGCCAGTATATGTCTAACAACATTAAAAAGTTTTTCATATGATTGATCAAATAAGAGAGTTCCATTTTTCTATAGTATTGTTCATTATTGTACAGTATTGTTATTATAGTATTGTTCAGTCATTCATTTTATCTTGGCCGATAGAGTCAACACTTGGAATATAAGTATGAAGAAGAGAAGCTTTGATGTTCTCAACTAATCATTTGAGAAGTTCACATATGGGCACGGTCGTGAGATGATTTCCTTTGAAACAATGTTTTTATTAGTGAGCTTTTCGTCAAAGATTGTATATGGGAAGAGAAACCGATTTTAACTACAGTCTATGAGAAATTATCATTTAATCAATCAAGAGCAGTACTCAGTGGTGGAGCAGAGAGTAACATCTAACTATTCTTTAATGTTAAGTGCAACTGATGTTGGTTATGGTCCCTGAGAAACTAACATCGACGAATTAGTCAAGAGCGATCTTTAGAAGCAGAGCAGAGTTATCATCGATCTAAATGCTCATTAATGACACAGTACTTTTCCTCGACATAGATACTTTGCGGCAAATTAATTAATATAATATATAATTCGAATCATTAGTATATATTAAAGGGACATTCTTCAATAACTGAACTGTACATACCAGAATCTTCTTTACTTTTAAGCAAATTTTAATATAATTATATTCAGTAATTACTAATAATAAGCTGAAATAATATTTTATTTTCACACTTTACATTATTATTCATAAGTGTAATTATCTCTGGAGCTCAGATCGTTATTCATAAACATGTGTTATTAAGAAAATATAGTTAAATTCAACAACATGCCTCTTGTGTCACTCAACACTTCACTGAGTTTTTTTAAATATTTTTTCCAATTTTAGAAGAATACAGTTTGAATTTAATAAGTGAAATAATATATTAATTCATATTTTAAAAATAAACTAAAAAGTTTCAAATAATTTAAATTTAATTTTGGTGCAATGTTCTAACCAAACTATATGTCCGGCTATATGGTAAGATTTTGGAATGAAATAGATTTGTTTTTCAAAATTATTTTAGGTATTCTGATTCACTCCGGTGCAGGTTACTGGTGAATCATCTTTTACTTAAAATTTAAATATATTCTGTATTATCCCAAAATTTCATTATAATGAACATAAGGTAAAACTGATACCACTTGTTAATTACGACAGCTGCTTCAAATAAGACTGAAATAATTGCTCAGATAATCTGACAAGCATTTGTCATCATTTCCACGTCTCATTGCAGGGCATATTTATTAGAATAAAATAACAGTTGTTTACAAATTTAGGGAAAAAAAAGCACTCAATATGATAAATATAGCATATTATAAAAAAATAAATGCAAATGAAATAATTTACTAACAGAAATTTAAAAAAAACATGCAAACAAAAGTATGGTAACATCAAAATAAGTTTATATGTATAACATAAGTTTAAATGTACAAGAGAGCTCTATATTTCAAAGCCATCCTGACTGTTGTAAAAGCTGCATAATTAAAACATTGCTGTTGATTCTATGAAGTACGAATGTAGAGGAAAATAACTCTATATATTTTATAGGAATCTTGGCTTTTTTTTAAAATGACACTGGCACAATTTCTACTTAAAGGGGCCCGGAACATAAAAATCTTCAAATTTTTGAAAAAAAATTCTGTTTTTATTCACTTAAAATGACACTTAAATCATGTTCCTATCTTAATTAGCAAAGGATATATTAATTTTTTGTTTTAAAAATCTAACTTTTGAGTAGTGGTTGTCATGGAAACGTTTTTGTGTTTTTTCTGCATGATGGGTTTTGTCATGAATTTTCGTCTTTAAATCATTATAAGTCAAGAACCGTTAAAGATAAAAGGTTCAAATTTGGAACATGTCTTTTCCAGTTATTTTACTTTAATTTTGATTCAGCAAATTTGAAAAAAAAAAATATTTACTTTTGAAAATATGATTTTTTAAAAATAAATTGCATAATTTTTTTTTTTCAAATTCTTATTTTAAATGTTAAATTTCTTTTAAATTAATATTTTTAAAAATGCTGAATCAAAATTAAAGCTTATATCTTTCTGTTAAATTAAATGAAAAAATTCTAAAATTTGACGAACAATATTTCGAGTTATAATTATTTTAAATTACATAATTTTTTTTTCAAAATTTTACTTTAAATCTTTAATTTTTTTAAAATTAATATTTAAAAAAATGCTGAATCAAAATTAAATCTTATATCTTCCTGTTAAATTAAATGAAAAAATTTCAGTGAAATTTGACGAATATTATTACGAGCTATAATGATTGTAAATTACTCCACTCTTTTAAAAAATTTTAAAAACCGTATGAGAAGTTTTATGATTTTATTTTATTTACAAATTATATGGTTAACCATCATAAAAAAACTCAGAATTCTAATTCAATAAATAAAAATGTTTTTAAAATGTGTTATGTGTCAAACATTTTTTTTTTTTTTGATTGCCATCATTTTGGGCATCCTACTAAACTATGTTGAATGTGCCATTAACACAGTCTCTGCTCCCCCTCCCTGCCTTTTACAAAATGAAAAATAGGATTTTTTAAGGATAAAATTGTTTTTACTCTTAATCTATATTAATAAAAGAAAGTTTCGTTCTCTCTCTGTGTGTGTGTTTGTCTGTGATGGCTAGCAAAATCTAGCCCACCTAGAAGTCTGAAAATTTAGGTGTGGATAGTCCAAGGTCTGGCCATGTGCACCTGAGTCTCAGAATTTTAATATTTTGATAATTACCCAACATATTAATTAGATTCTCATTAAACATCACATCGAAAATGCCATCTTTTAAATAAAAATGGCTAAAGAAAAGAACTGCTGTTCTGGATTTGCAAGCGGAAATGAACAAATTCGAAATTATTTTACTAATTAGCGAATTTTAAGAAAAATAATTAAGATATCAATTTGAAAATTTCTGAGCATATGTAAAAAAAAATTCTGCATTCGATTATGCGATTTTTGAAAAATTTGGCCGGTAATTTTTCTTAATTTATGCAAAAAAAATGCCAAAATTCTGCTGGTGCCAGTGAAAAAAATCCGAGAAAGTTTCAGACAGGGATCTGCTTTTATTAAAAACTGAACTACAAAGAGATCTGTTTCTCTGGCCGATCCCTCCGTTTAGTTTGCGAAAATGAAAGGAAATAATTGCCAATTTTTACTAATGAACAAAAATTTAGACTAATTAAGATATAGATTTGAAATTGAGGATGGGAAGGGATGTCATTTGCCTGCTATTTTAACGTAGCGTCTTCGTTATGTTCCAATTATCAGAAAAAATTAATTCTTTTTTTAATGATCACGTTAATGTAGTGAAGGGAGTTTTCTTTTAACGCCTTGCTCTGTGATTGTTATTATCTCGGGCCCGGGCAATGCCGGGCGGGTTAGCTAGTTTTAAATAAAAATAAGGCTTTTATAAAGCTTTCTTGTAGTTTAAGACAAAAAATTTGGAAACACTGACAAAAAATTTATTATCACATATTGTGTCTGGTACTAGCAGGAAGTAAAATATGATAAAGAAATTTTCTCATAAAACTGCATTTTGTTTTCAAGGAAAAATAAGGATTTTTTTAAGGACAGCTGAAGAAATTTAAGTACAATAATCCCTCAACATTCGCGAGTTTTGCTTAATCGTGGATATGGAAATGCTGAAAAACTTAACATTCGCGAGAATCTGACTTGCTCATTCGCGATTTTTTTTAATTATCTCTTTCTTTTTCAGAATTTATAGTGGTTAAAAATTATTTCCCCTGTGTTTTTTAGTATCTATTTACAAATCAATTTTCAGTTGTCAACTGAAAAAGGAGCGAGTACTGTAGGAAAGCAAAATAACAAAACAATAATCATTGCATTGGAGATATTAGAAGTGACTAAAGTAATGGTATCATCAATGTATTAATTAATTTAAATTGTGCAGGTTCTCGTAGAGATGAAGCTGAAGCTGCACTTAGATAAGAAATAAAAGTATTTCTGAAGCATTTAACTGTATTTAAATATCGTATCGCATACTGATCTACTAATCATTATCATCTCTTTGCGAATAGAGAGAGTCAAAATTATTTTATACAAAAACATATGCTATTTTAGCTAAAATTATTTATCCAGTCAGTTAATTTGCAGTACCTTGTATAAATAAATTTTATGTTTTATGAATATGTGTGTACATTCACCTTCTACATATATGTTATGCATAAGGTATTGTTAATACATATATCATTTTGTTGTTTCGAAATGCTGTGCCACTCTAATTAAAATTTTACAGAATATAACTCCTTTTTTAGTGCAGAGATAGACTCAACATTCGTGGATTTGACATTCGCAAGGTTTTCCTGGAATGTAACCCTTGCGAATGTTAAGGGATTACTGTACTTATAAGAACCCTTAAAACTGAAAAGTAAAAATAAGTTATAAAGATAATGAGAATGCTTTAGTCTTCTTTAAAAAGTTCCTCTACTTTTGGGAGAAAAAACATTTTTCACAATCGATTCTGACTTTGTTCTACCACAAGACATTTTGATGTTTATTGTAGAATCACTGAATAATGATGAAGTTAAATTGATTTTGCAATCTAAGCTTAAGTAACTTGATTAAGTTTTATGCAATGATATATCAGTTGCAACTTTAGATGCTAGAGTGTAATAACTTTTGATATTGGTATTCACAAAAAATAACATATTTTTTACTGTCTTCATTCCTTTTCCCATTTACTTTACCCAAACTTTTGGCTGTAGTGAACGTTAAATTGTTCAGCATGACTGCACCCAAAAGCAGAATTTTTGAAGCAAATTAAAAATGTAACTAACCAGATGTGCCAATCCCAAAACTTTCTTCTATCTCATAGAGGTTTCACATACACCAAAAACGAATCAGCACCAATTTATATCAAGGTTGAACTGAATCTGAAGTTTTATTGAATTCTGTGCATTAAATCTTGAGATATGACTATAGCTAAAATTGCGTAAATCATGAAAAATGCAGCATAACAGCGCCAACTGTTGGGAGATTTACACCAAAACCTAATCAACAACAATTTATATCAACGTCTAATTGAATCTGAAGTTTGATGAAATTCTGTGCATTAGTTCTTGAGATATAACTATCGCGAAAATCATGAAAAAAGTAGCACGGTACCATTACCTGTTAGGCAATTTACACCAAAATGTAATCAGCGTCTATTTATGACATGGTCTAATAGAATCCAAAGTTTGATGAAATTATGTGCATTAGTTCTTAAGATATAACTATAGTGAAAATCGTGAAAACTGTAGCATAGCAGTGCCACCTGTTGGGCGATTTACACCAAACACTAATCAGCACCAATTTGTATCAAGGTCTAACTGAATCTAAAGTCTTATTAAATTTCATGCATTAGTTCTTGAGATAGAGTGCCCACAAAATTTTTGTCACAGACAGACATTTTCTAAAAAACAGTCAAATCGTGTTCAGGACATTCTAAAATGTATAAATCCGTCGAAAATTTCATGAATACAATACTTTCTTCTTGTAAACATAGAAGAAAGTAAAAAGAAAATAAAAAGAAAAAAAATTATCAAAAATATTAAAAGTCAGGTAAGTTAAAAAGTAAGAAATTGTCGGAAAGGTTTAATCACACGATGTGCAATAAACCTGTAAAACATACAATTTATGGGAGAAATGTACATTCTGGCAACCCTAATGTACACAGACTTTTTCTTTACAAATAAAGATATTTAACATAACTCTATAATTTTATCGTTTGCTAAATTAAACAGTGGGAAACAAAATAGACACATGAGTTTTGGTAGATAGATAAGGTAGATAGATGAGGTTTGGTAAATAGATAAAACAATTTAAAATGACACAAGAGTAAGGCAGAGTAATAATAATTTATTGTAATAACACTCTTTCAATACAATAAAGTTGTTCCTCTTTTTTTTTTGTACTAACTGCTAATCTTTGTATTATCTTCCATTTCTTCATTTAACAAAGTAATAACTACTTCTAGTAGTAATAAGATTTTTAAAGTCTGGAACAAAATTGAACCCTTTCATTCTTTCAAGATTCAACAGGTTTGGCAAGTGTTTTACTCAAATGTTTTACTCATTACTTTAAATATTTATTATCTTTTTACAAAATTTATTGCACGTGGAATGCAGATTTTATCAAATCATGCTGAAACAAAAACATGTTTTACTCAATTGTTATCAACTTCTGAAAAATAAAAAATGATTAAAAACTTTAAGGGATGAATTCATATTCAATGACCCTTAAACATAAATCAAACGGCTAAGCCATTTAGGGCATAACACAACCAAAATTGTGAAACCTCAAATTTTGAAATAATCAGGAAACACTGTTATGCATAATATGCTAGTCAATATACACAAGGATGAAATTGTCATAATATAAAGTTTTAAGAGTTCAACAAAATAAAACATTAATCAGCCAATTAAAATTATGTGCATCATAAAGAAAGAGAACATAATAAATAATTATAATAAAAGGTATTATAAATAATTGAGATATGACTATAGGATAGAAAAGAGAGCATACCTAAAGGAATGTCATCTTCATCTTCGCTGAACTGTGCCTCATGCTCAGTATTGTTGACCGAATGGTTTGATTTTACCATTAAATCTGAAGAATCTCGTAAAGGTTCATCAACTTTAACTAAAGACAAAAAATAAAATATTTAAATGAATAGAAAAAAAACAATTTCAAAATATATTATAAATGACGAAAAATACATTTAAAAAATAAAGGTTTCTAGTAATTGAAAAGATAACAGTAAAGTAAAATACAAGTTTCACCTCACTTAGTGCACTAAACATTTTTTACATGCTCACTCAATTAGTATGGGAAAAATTTGATTAGTACACAAAGCACGAAATGGGCAATTTTTTTTTTCTTTTACCTAGCAAGATGACATTGAATTTTTTAAAACTACATTTGCAGAAAAGGCTGAAATGAGAAATAACATTAAAAGAATTTGGAGAAACTTTTAAAAAATAAGAATTTCTCAAACAGCATTTGATGGATATAGACCCAAACATTAGTAGAAGTATGCAAGTGTACTGAGGCCTAGAAATTCAAATTTTGTGTAACTGCTAGACGATTCCAAAGAGAAGAAAAAATTGTGCAGTTGGCAATTTTGTTTTTACTTTAATAAGTTCAAAGGTATGGAAGTTTGACGCAATCAAATTGTATTACAATAAGTTTTAATAATAAGTTGTTTTAGAGACAGACTTTGGGATTTTGATGAATTCTGTTTTTGATTTTACTGTTGTTTCTTTTCCAATTTTTCTCTCTGTTTTTGCTTTTTCACTTCATTGCCCTCTTTTTTTTTTTTTTTTTTTTTAATATATGCTTTAGTTGTTAAGCATTCTGCAAAGTTTAGTCCTACTGATTTTCACTTTTTGACAGGATTTTGATTTGTTTATGAAACCATTTTTAACAAACAGCTCTCAAAAGTGTGAAATAGATTAGCTTCAGGAAGAGATATTTGTGAGTGTGATTCTGTTTCCACTCCACACACTTCTGTTTTTGCCCATTTGTTTTTAAAATAGGCATTCATTGTTTGCAAAATGCAAAAATTTCATCATTGATATTTCTATACAATGTTAAATTTGTTTGGACAGACGTTGTATTACTACTTTCACGGTGCTCAATTTGAAAACTTGTGCTGGCGAAACAGTCAGCATTAGTTGTTAAGTCTTCATTATCCATTGTTATTAACTCTTCGTTAACATCAAAATAGGAGAAATATTGCCCTCCTTAGCAGAAAGATCATCATTAATAGCCGATTCATTAACATGAAATCATTGGTAAAAAATCAATTTTTTAGCAGGAAATATGTCAATGCACAAATCATCATTAAAAGCTAAAATTTCATCAGCCAAGTCATTGGTTGGTACTATCTAGAAGTATTAAATTCACTTAATTCATCTTTCTAGATTTATAATTTTTTATAGAACTGAAATGCACTGGGTTTGAAAGATGATTTTGGAACAGCACATTGATTGAATGGGAAAATACCATTCAATGTATGCTTCGAATAGCGCAGTAATATTGCAGGATCAATTAGCTGTACTAATTGAGGGAAGCCTGTACAGAATTTGTTATCAGTCCATCTGAAAATACAAACAACGAAAAGGAATTATATCACCCCCTCCCTCATACAAAAAAAAAAAAGAAAGAAAAACCCATGCTATTGCAGGATGTTTTTAATTGACATAATGATAGATTACCAGCGCAAATAATTTAAACTATGAAGAAAAGATATCGTCGCTATCCTACTTTATATAAATCCAAAAATTACATGGAAGAAGGAAAAAATGGGTAAAAGGGGTGTACAATTAAAATTTTTATAATTAACTTTCACTTTAATCAATAAAATACATTAAAAATCCTGGTAAAAATTGAATTCTTAAGACACTTTTTAAATGTCTATTATACAATAATTTTTATTAATAAAAAACCTTTTGAAATAAGGATAAATTTAAAATAAACATTTAGCAGATGAGAGTTCATGTCTTTAATAAAGTAAACATATCAATATTTAGCACATTTAATAGTACATTACAAAAAGTTTAAGTAAAATTATTTTTTAATTCTTCAACTATGGAATTTAAATAAAAGAAACTAACCCACAAATTGGAAATTCAAAACCTACCTATCCCTTTAATGATAATTTTCCCATTAATGTTATCTCTGAAAAAGTTGAACATTGTTATATAATTTATCCTTATTCTTTGGTCCCTATGAGAAAAATCTCTGCATAATTGTTTTACTTTAACTATTGTTTCAACTTTATAAATAATAAATATGGAATTCTAATAGGAAACAAAATAATTGATGAAAATTATTCTCATACAAAAATAAAATGTTTAAATAACTATTGCAGTTACCACTTTGCTTTACATTATAACATACCACATAAGCAAAGGTAATGACAGCATATAATAATTTTATTTGTGTAGATAGGTTTTTACTTATAAAGGTGTAATTATACTCAAAATGTTATTTAAAAAAGAAAAAAAAAACAGAGAAATATTCTAATTTCTATGCAAATTTGGTAACAGGAGAAAAAATAGTTTAGTCTCAGACCAGAGTCACCCCTCAGAACATATAATCAAGTGATGAAAAATTAAAAAAAATACGCAAAGAAAATCAAAAAAGTAATCAACTGCGGAAATAGAGATTGATCTCTGCTATCCAGTGCAAAAAAAATCGTTTAAAAATATTCAAATGCAAGCAAGATATTAGCAAAATAATGCCTCATTGGATTAACATTAGCACCATATTCCCGAGCGCGTGCTCAACGGAAGCCTTAAAGTACCCCTGAAAGTTATTGCAAAGGTAATACTTTAGTCTTACAATCGATTCCTGGTAGAATTTTGAAAGATTTTGTTTATTTGAAATGGGTTCCTAAAAATATACCAAACAGTACAATTTTTGGGACTTCATGGAATTTAATTCCTTTAATGCCTCCAAAACTTCCCAGAATTTAGTTCAATTAAAAATTAGCGAGTTATCATCTTTAAGAGATTTTTTTCAATAGGATTCAATCAATATTATGGAATGCAAACTGATTGTTGTGGACAAAATGTTCATTACCCTTTAAAGTCTTTTTTTTTTTCGTTTGGTGTGAAAAAGATTACAGGGATGTAATTTCTGAAACAGTGAAAAGATTTTTAAAAAGAAAATTTTGAACAAAATAATGTAAAATTTGTTACAATAAATGTTTTTTTTTTTCTAAACAAATAGTGTTTATTTATATGCTAGCCAATTTCTTTGCTCCCTACTTCATTTAGGAAGAACAGATCTTTGAAAAATAATTTCTTCATTAAGAAACAGATCACAAGCGATGTTGAATTTTTGTAAATAAAAATATAATTCAACATTGTAAATATGAAAATTGTTTGCATTATACCTTTTATGCTTTGTATGATAAGAAAGTTGTGGGGGTGGGATTAAATTATTAAACAGTAATTTTTAATAAACTGACTATATTTTTAGATTTTCAAGGGGTTGGTTCAGACTATATTGGCAGGATCCTGTTTTATGAAGTGTTATTTGTTAAAAATCTAACCATAATTTAAATAAGATGGGAAAAATTTGTGAAAGATTTTTTTAAGACAGACAATTTCTTATGAAGGTTCTGTTTTAAGATGAGAAAAAATGGTGAAGTGTCTTTTAAGCTACTTAAATTTTTCCTAAATAGACACCTGATTTTTTTCAATAAATGATGTTTTTTTTTTAATTATTTAATCAATTAATAAATTTATATAGTTTTGCAAGAACATGTATGTACATACATGTGATTAAAAAAAAAAGAAAGAAAAAAAACTTGGTGAGAAGATACATAATGATAATTTGAAGTTATACTGTAAACTTTGTAAATAAAATCTCAATTCAAAATTATAAATAAATAAAAAAAAAATGAAGTACATTTTCACAGTGATTATTTTTCATTCAATCAGACAATTAAACAAACATTAAAACACATAGAATTAAGTAAAATTAATACACACTTTAAACTTCTGTTAATCATACATACAATATTATTTTTTTAAATTAATTAATATATATATATTTTTTTTACACTGAAACACTTTTTTACACTTTATTTATCGTACTTTATTAACGCAATAATACTTACTACCAGTAGGCGAACAAAACTCAGGAAATGTTTCTCGTAAAAGATTTTGTAATTCGGGGTCTAATTTAGAACTGTCAAATAATGGTGATAAGGACCTGGGGGTAAAAAAAAAAGAACAGATATAAATATACACATTTTTATACAAAACTTCTTTTCAATTTCATACAAAACTTTAAAAAATGGTAACAGTTTGACACCTTTCAGTTTGAAATGTTTGAAAAAGATGAAATACTTTCAAGATTACGAGATTTTGCCATAAAAAAAGTTGGCATTAATGAGCACAATATGAGACTTTTTCTACAAACAGATAAACAATAATTGTCCATGTGAAAAACTGTGGTCTTAACAGTGTAGTAAATTATATATTTAAATTTCTATTTGAATGTTAAATGAACTCAGCTCAGCCTTCAGATAAAAGAATCAAATAATGCACAAACCAAGCAGCATTTGAACAATCATAAATTTGTCCAACCTGGGTGGTTCAGGTGACACTACTAAGAGATTAAAAAAAAAACTAATATGGATTAAATCAGAGAAAGAAGTTCGATTTGAGCATGACGATATTGATCACATACACCATCTATATGAAACCTTTGCAAATTGGCTTATTAAAAATTAATAGGGGTTACATGAAACTAAGAAAATATATAAGTATGTTCTTACATCATACTTATTGATTATTGGCCACACTTAGGCATGGGTATTGTGAATATTTCAATTTCAGTATCCAATATCCAGATTACCAAAGATGTAACTATAACCATATTGATTGGGAACATGTAAATTGGTGAGAGAAAGAGGTTGGGCAGAAAATAAACAAGTATCAAAGAAGTTAAAACTACCCATCACACAAAATCTACATACACATATGAATGAGAAAAATGATTAAGAAGAACAGAGTAATTCAACATTCTTTCTTTTTATCAAAGTACAATTAAAAGACATTAAAGAATAAATCAATTTAAATTTACATTAAATTCTATTTTTTATTCTTTTTTAAATCATACACTCTTAACTCGCACACAGAAATGTTTAGAGATGCAAAGTATTAGCCAGTCAGTATTCTGAGTAATTGGCAGTAGATAGAAATGATTTTCTGGCAGTACATCCAGTCTGAAATTATAAGGCCATATAGTATGTTTTTATTGTTTGTTGAACTAATTGTTAAAATTTCCAGATTACAAAGATGATAGTTTAATCATGCAAAATACAATGTATAAATTTATTAAACTAAAGACTAATTTATTTTTGAAGCATGCCTTCTATATGGTGCTAATTCAAGGGTGTATGCTGCCGAAGGCAGTAGGGCCCCCAGTATTAAGGTTGTTTGGAAAGATTTTCATCTAAAATATAAAGTAATTTAACACTGATTTTATCAGGTAACCAAAAAAGTTCTGTCGTTTTAGGTGAAAGAAAACAAACAGCAAAATGTATCGGAAAAAATACAATTTATTCATCAAAATAACCACCCTCACATGCAATAACCTTTTCCCAACGGGAAAAAAGCTTATAAATTCCATTTTTATAAGAGTGACGATCTTTAGAGTTGAAAAAGTTCTCTAACTCCGCTGCCATAGCGTCTTGACATCTGAACTGTCGATTGCGCAGATTATTATCGAGGCTTAAAAATAAGTGATAGTCAGAAGGGCGAATGTCAGGGGAATAAGGAGAGTGTAAAAGAGGTTCCCATCCAAGGGTTTGAATTGTGTCAGAGGTCACACGTGCGACATGTGCCCTAGCATTAGGAAAAGAACGCCTTTACGGTTCACCAAAGCTGGCTTTTTAAAAAAAGTGATTGGTGAACACGACGGAATTAGCCACTATAGACATTCACAGTAATTGTCTGACCAGATGATAACAGTTCATAGTGAGCAATTCCATTTTCTGTCCGCCATACGCACAATAACACCTTCTGCTGATGGATCTTGGATTTGGTGGTCTGTGGTACAGCATCAGGGGCTGACAACCAATGATGCAATCTTTTGGAATTGCTGTACAACAGCCACTTCTCATCACAGGTTAATACACGGGCAAGAAATGGTTTCTGTTTGATGGTGATGCAACCTCAAACAAATGTTCAGGTGCTCAAGCTTCTGGGCAGGTGTCAATTTATGAGGTATCCATTTGATTAGCTTGTACACTTTCCCCAGACGATGCAAACAGACCTGCCAACCTTTGAAAATGAGAAATAGTAGCACACCAAATTCAAATTTATCTGAAGGTTGGTTGGTTGGTGGCTGTTTTTTACGCTGTAAATTTTAAGCGAGCAAATACTAATCAATTAAACACATGTGTATATCCATAAGCACACAAAGTAGGAGACTCTTTTGTTTTTGCTCATTTTTTTGTTGCGAGTGGGATTGATTAAACATAATTATTCCTATTCAATTAATGCTCTGTCCACTCCTAAGCCAAATTTCTGAACTTCACAGTGAATTTTCTGAAAGATTCCAAGGCGGTTGGGGGGAAGGGGTGATGGAACTACGGGTATATCTTCCAGAGAAAAATGTCTGAGTTAGAGTCCTTCATCAGGTCGAGTAAGCTGATACAATCGTGAGTAGGGGGTGTCCACTCCCGCCACATTTTTTTGCGTCTCTTTGATGAAATTTGCGTTTTTTCAAGATCTTTTGACGAAATTTGCAGTTTTTTTCGAGATTTGTTGATAAAATTTGCGTTTTGTTCGATACTTTTTGACGAAATTTGCCGTTTTTCGCAATGTTTTTGATGGAATTTGCTGTTTTTACGCGATTCTCTGACAAAAGTCACGTTTTTCCCGCGATTTGTTGACAAAAATTTGTCATTTTTTCGCGATCTTTTGACGAAATTTGTCGTTTTCCCCCGATCTTTTGACGAAATTTGTTGTTTTTCCCTGATCTTTTGACGAAATTTGCCGTTTTTTCGCGATCTATTGACGAAATTTGCCGTTTTTTCGTGATTTTTAGACGAAATTTGCCGTTTTTTCGTGATTTTTAGACGAAATTTACTGTTTTTTTCGCGATCTTTTGACGAAATTTGTCGTTTTTTCGCAATCTTTTGACGAAATTTGACGTTTTTTCGCGATCTATTGACGAAATTTGCCGTTTTTTCGTGATTTTTAGACGAAATTTGCCGTTTTTTCGTGATTTTTAGACGAAATTTACTGTTTTTTTCGCGATCTTTTGACGAAATTTGTCGTTTTTTCGCAATCTGACGAAATTTGACGTTTTTTGCAATGTTTTTTGACGAAATTTGCCGTTTATTCGCGATTTTCTGACGAAAGACGTTTTTCCCGCGATCTGTTGACAAAAATTTGTCGTTTTTTCGCGATCTTTTGACGAAATTTGCTGTTTTTCGCAATGTTTATGACGAAATTTTCCATTTTTTTTTGCGATCTTTCGACGAAATTTGTCGTTTTTCGCAATGTTTTTGACGAAATTTGCCGTTATTTGGTGATTTTCTGACGAAAGTCACGTTTTTCCCGCGATCTGTTGACAAAATTTGCTGTTTTTTCGCGATCTTTTAACGAAATTTGCCGCTTTTCGCAATGTTTTTGACGAAATTTGCCATTTTTTCGCGATTCTCTGGCGAAAGTCACGTTTTTCCCGCGATCCTTTGACAAAATTGACGACTTTTCTTCGAACGAAAGACGAGATTGATTTTTTTCGGTGATCATTTGCCGAAATACCGATACATTTAATGTCCGAATTTTCGGATTTATGACCGATATATATATATTTTTTTTCGGAAATCATTACCTTACTTTTTTGGAAAATTCGGACCAGAATCACCCCTGAACGATCTTTTGACGAAATTCGCATTTTTTCAACAATCAGTTGAATGAAATTCACGTTTTTTCGGCGATACTTTGGCGACATTTGCTTTTTCCCGCCAATTTTTTGACAAAATTCGCGTTTTTCAGCGATCCTGTAACGAAATTCGCATTTCTTAGCTCGATCCTGTGACGAAATTTGTGATTTTTCGCGCGATCCTGTGACGAAATTCGTGATTTTTCAAGTGATCCTGTGACAAATTTTGCGGGTTTTTTTTTTTTCTTCAGAAAATCGTAGTTTTAGACAGATTTTCATAGCATCGTAGTTTGTGGCTAAAAATCGTAGCAACTACGATGTTTTCGTAGCAGTTGGCAGCTCTGTGCAAATGTAAACGGATAGTTTTATCACTGACCGTGAACCTTTCTGATAACATCTGACAGGTTTGAGTGGAATCATCTTCCAATGCAGCCTGTAATTCCTCATCATTAATGACATATGGCCGCCCTGCTCGTGGGACATCTTTCAGCAACTCGTAGCAGCAACTTTCAGCAGCAAATTTTCTAAATCACCTTTGGGTGGTGCGAAAGCTGACACAACTTTCTCAGAAAGCTTGGCATATATTTAGACCGTGTGCACAGTATTTGTTCCAAGTTTAAACCCATAGAACATACAAGCATAGATTATACAGTTTGGAATACTCCTGTTCACGTTCATTTTTCTACTGTTGCGAGATAACTTTTCCAATTTTCTTTATATATGATGACTCTGCATTACATCTTGATTAACATATTTCGGCGATTGCAGCAACATCTATTATCCATTGCGTGTAACATTCTACTTTAACGTTTGTAATTTCATAAAAACTACAGAACTTTTTTGGTTACCTGATAGGTATATTTAAGGTTATTATCACACAGCGGGCAATGTTGGGTGGTTCAGCTAGTTGATTATAAAATTATTTAACTTTATTCTCATAATTGTTAATCATTTAAGTAAATGTATAAAGTAAAAATAATGAAAAAAAGAAAAGAATTCATGCTTACTATTTATTTATTACTGTTTGTAAATTCAAAGAAAAAGTTTAATACTCTGAACTTTTTCAGAATCCCTTTCATCACATACTTTTGTCTAATTAAAGTTGATTACTCTCGAAAAACATTATCACTTGTCTTTTTAACACTTTCCAACCTAGTTGAAAAGTGTTTATGACTTCGGTTTGTCTGGCCGGATGGCCGTCTGTCCGTGCTCTAACTCCCGTAAATATGCTCGGATTGCTCTGCAATTTTTATATGTTATTGTCGTTATCTATAGCATGTTCCCTATTTCAACGGAATCGTGTAGCACTTATAGTTTTTTTACAGGGACATTCAAAAGAATTCCGTTACATTGCGGTCTATGGGGAAAAATCATTTGCGGTTTATTTAAATAATGTTTCACTATTTTAAACACATTGAAATTTATATATATCACTAAGGTGCATTAGAAGAAGCTTAATATGGAATAGGGTGTGGATAGCACTTATAGTTACTTTACAGAGACAGTCAAAAGAATTCCGTTACATTACGTCTATGGAGAAAAATCGTCTGCGGTTTATTTAAATTATGTTTCACTACTTTAAACGCATTGAAATTTATATATATCACTAAGGTTCATTACAAGAGGCTTACTACAGAATATTGTGTGTAGAGCAGTCATCGTTCATTTACAGGGACACACAAAATAATTATCTACTGTCTGTTAACAATAATTCCTGGAAGTGCGTTTTAAGCTACTGAACGCAATTTTAATTTTAACTCGTTTTTTTTCTATTACGTGGTGTGTATAAATTCTGTAGATCCTATACAGGGGAGCACAAAAGTTCGCGAACACATTTCCGTTTATTGACAGAAACTCCTGACGGAGAATTTTAAACTGCGCTACGCATTTCCTAACTGGACAAAAATTTAGCATCCTATGTAGTATATATACAAATCTATAGATCATATACAGGGCTGAATAAAAGTATTTGGATATTTTTCCGAATATTGTGTATGTTGGAAATTCCTAAAATTATGTTTTTAAATATTTTATGCGTTTTAAAAATTGTTTAATTAGATGTTATCTTTTAGCTTATTAAACGGTATGATTTGTAAGATTATTTTGGAAGCGTTGGAAAGTGTTACATAATCTATGCTTGACGCATGATTTTTCTTTCTTGTTTACTTTTAAAAAGATTTAGAATTTTGTGTAGAAATCCAAATTTTACACCGATCTGTATTACAATCATCCTCATATTTTCATCATTACTGTATATGCACTATGTTATGGCTTCCCTTGACCTTGCGAGACACGTGCGACTGCAGCACATTCTGTCATAACTTTAGTTTTGCCGCTTGGCAACAGTTAGTTTCTCCTGCATTCTTGTGGTGTTAGCACGATAAATTTGCTATGGAATTAGCCGCATAATTGAGCTATTTCATTAGCTAAAATGACCATGGGGTCATTAATAGTAGTAATAATAGGCTGTATCTTATTAAGGTCAAGAATAATATAGTATGTATATTCTTCAAGTGGTATTATCCACTAATTCTTTCAGATATTGTTCTCAACTGACTATGGTGTCAGTGGTTTGGAATTAAACTACATGTACTGTATATTATATACCTGCCAACCTTTGAAAATGGTAGCACACCAAATTCAAATTTATCTGAAGGTTGGTTGGTTGGTTGGTAGCTGTTTTTACGCTGTAAATTTTAAGCGAGCAAATACTAATCAATTAAACGTGTGTGTATATCCATAAGCACACAAAGTAGGAGACTCTTTTGTTTTTGCTAATTTTTTTGTTGCGGGTGGGATTGATTAAACATAATTATTCCTATTCAATTAATGCTCTGTCCACTCCTAAGCCAAATTTCTGAACTTCACAGTGAATTTTCTGAAAGATTCCAAGGTGGTTGGGTGGAGGGGGTGATGGAACTACGGGTATATCTTCCAGAGCAAAATGTCTGAGCTAGAGTCCTTCATCAGGTCGAGTGAGCTGATACAACCGGAAAACCGGGAGTGGAGGTGTCCACTCCCGCCACTTTTTTTGCGTCCCTTTGACGAAATTTGTGTTTTTTCGCGATCTTTTGACGAAATTTGCAGTTTTTTTCGAGATCTGTTGATAAAATTTGCGTTTTTTCGATATTTTTTGACGAAATTTGCCATTTTTGCGCAATGTTTTTGACGGAATTTGCCGTTTTTTACGCGATTCTCTGACGAAAGTCACGTTTTTCCCGCGATCTGTTGACAAAATTTGTCGTTTTTTCGCGATCTTTTGACGAAATTTGCCATTTTTCGCAATGTTTATGACGAAATTTGCCGTTTTTTCGCGATCTTTTGACGAAATTTCTCGTTTTTCGCAATGTTTTTGACGAAATTTGCCATTTTTCGCAATGTTTATGATGAAATTTGCTGCTTTTTCGCGATCTTTTGACGATATTTGTCGTTTTTCGCAATGTTTGACGAAATTTGCCGTTTTTTCGCGATTTTCTGACGAAAGTCACGTTTTTCCCGCGATCTGTTGAAAAAAATTTGTCGTTTTTTTCCGCGATCTTTTGACGAAATTTGCCGTTTTTCGCAATGTCTAAGACGAAATTTGCCATTTTTTCGCAATGTTTATGACGAAATTTGCCGTTTTTTCACAATGTTTATGACGATATTTTCTGTTTTTTCGCGATCTTTTGACGAAATTTGTCGTTTTTTTGTGATTTACTAATGGAAGTCACGTTTTCCCCACGATCTGTTGACAAATTTTACTGTTTTTTCGCGATCTTTTAACGAAATTTGCCGCTTTTCGCAATGTTTTTGACGAAATTTGCCATTTTTTTTGCAATTCTCTGACGAAAGTCACGTTTTTCCTGCGATCCTTTGACAAAATTGCCAACTTTTCTTCGAACGAAAGACGAGATTGATTTTTTTCGGCGATCATTTGCCGAAATACCGATACATTTAATGTCCGAATTTTCGGATTTATGACCGATATTTTTTTTTTCGGAAATCATTGCCTTAATTTTTCGGAAAATTCGGACCAGAATCACCCCTGAACGATCTTTTGACGAAATTCGCATTTTTTCAGCAATCAGTTGAATGAAATTCACGTTTTTTCGGCGATACTTTGGCGAAATTTGCTTTTTCCCGCCAATTTTTTGACGAAATTAGTGTTTTTTTCAGCAATCCTGTAACGAAATTCGCATATCTTAGCTCGATCCTGTGACGAAATTCGTGATTTTTCGCAGGATCCTGTGACAAAATTCACGTTTTTTTTTTTTTTTTTTTTTTTTTTTTTGAGTAAATCGTAGTTTTAGACAGATTTTCGTAGCATCGTAGTTTGTGGCTCAAAATCGTAGCAACTACGATTTTTTCGTAGCAGTTGGCAGCTCTGTATATATGTATATAAATATTTTAGTACTTAATAGACTCTTCACAGTCTTGTCATCATCACATTATATTTTCTCGATACAGTCCACTAAGATAACTTTAGTACAGCGTCAACATTTTTTGGTTATGTCTCTCAAAGAATAGAACTTTTCTCTTGCAATGCTAACTCTGTACTATTAACTTTGTTTCTATGATTAAATCATGACAATATATTTTTTAAAGAAAGACATATTTCAAATTATCTAACACCAGATCAGCATATTGAATGAGCTAATGAATTCTACTACAAATTTAACCTTTTCAGGCATACATTTATTTGGTTGCACCAGCCTGCAGTTTTGTGCTACAGCCTCACTGCATGTTAACCATGTTTTAAAACATTAACAATGGATGACACTAGATCCCAACTTCAAGTACAATGTTTATACATTATATCTATACTAATCATACCTTAAAGTATGAAAACATATATAAACAGTCATATTTATCAGGTCACAGAAAAGGCAACAAGATATATATATATATATATGTACTATTATAAAGGCCTTATTGTTAAGTCTTATAATTTATATCTTTCTAAAGTTTTGTCAGTTTTTAATAACTAATTTTATGAACAAAACATTTTAAAATTTTGCAATATTTCAAGTAAATAAAATTAGAAGTGCCATACTTACTTCTTTAATTTTTCACACACTCCTACTTTTGAATGAAAATTTGGTTTTTAAAAAAAAATATATTCATGTAGTTTTCACATGGAAATTATGAGATCCTCAGCCCAGTAGCAAAATTTTGTGTCAATCTGAGCTTTTAATGATAAAAAAAAAATTATCTGCAACCCAATAATGCTGGACTAAGCTTACAATAATAAAAAATAATAACCCATAAAATAGGCAAAATTTGCATTTTAAAGGAAAATACAAAATCTAATTTAAATTTTAGCAATTTTTTTTTAAACACAGTATTTTTTTTAAGCTATTAGATCAGCAAGATCTAAAATAATTGACAGTACCTGCTGCTGTGCTACATGGTTTCTGCTACTGATATCATGATTGCTTTCATTTTTAAATTTTTCAGTTTGGTTATTAGAAAAAATGCTCTTCCCCTCCCCCTCCTGCTAATCTCTATTCTTCAGCTGCACCACAATTATGTGTAGGAGATATTACAACCAATATCATGAAATGTAAGATACATTGATATTGATTTCTTTATATTGAACATTTTATACTCATGGCAGAGTGTTTCGCTGAACAAAAAAGCAATAAAGTAGATGGAGTGAATAAACTATTTATTTGATAATAGCATAAACACTAATATCCACTAAGAAAAGCAATTAAAAGTGTATGTGCATCTTGTAGCTGCAAATCTGGAAAATACATCTCATAAGAAATTCTAAAAATGTTTCCATACTTTAAAGTATACAAAAATTCAAATACACAAAATGTTTCTATATGGATCTTATAAATTCTTTTCTGCATTCATTTACTAATTTAAAGGTTTTTTTTTTTTTTCATATTCTATTGTAGAATGCTCCTGAAAGCTAAAAAGGAGGATTTTATCTCTGTTCAAAAAATATCTACGAATTTATGAAGATGTTACACTTTTTTAATTTTTAATTATTCATTTATTAAAATGCTATATTAATTTTATTGATAGTCATATATTTTCCCTCAAATGTTACCCATTGCAAAAAGTGAATACTGTAAAATATATATATATATTTAGCAAAATTGTATTTTTAAAGCAAATACCAATTTCAAACAAAAAGAGACAGCTACTTACGGCAAAACACGTTTTTCTAGTATTTGCCGAAATGATGTATAAATGCCTTGTTTGACCTGAGCTTTTAATGATAAACAAAAATTAGGCATAATCTGAAAAGAAAAAGGAAAAGGATGCATTAATATTTTACATGATATAAAAAGAAGAAAATAAATAAATAGACTTTGAAAAACTTACTCGACATAAAAAGTCAAGTAATGTTGCTGTAATGACAGGATGAGACCGAACGGAATGATATATTACAAGAATTGCTGGTTCTAGAAAAGAAAGAGAAATTAAATTTAAAAACAAAACAACAGAATTTAAACTAATTTCCAGAAAAAGATAAGCTAAAATAATATATTACAAACTGCATCTACAAGTTATTTTGGACAAAATTTTTATTATTTTTTATATTGCAATGATGGTATCACATAATATGATGATATAAGCTAAGTTAAGCTGTGGTACAATAAGTTCTCAGACACAATAATTTCACAGATATGAACTAACCTACTGTTTATAGTTATGATGATTTGACACAAAATAACAATGTTATTATAAAATGTAGTTAAAAATAATGTTACTTTCACCATGAGCTTAAGAAAAAATTTATAATCAAATAAAGAATCGATACTGATAAAAATGCAATGAAATCATCCGTAAAATGTCTTATAACTCAGCTATTCAATTGTTGATTTCAATCTCTATTTCGGAGATCAACATTCAATTACAATAGGAACTTTCTAAAACAAAGTTGAGGTATATGAGTACCTTGATATTTGTGATTCAAGCTTTCGCAGTACAATATAGAAAAGTAACTACCCTCAATCTTTACAAATTTTAAAACTAACATCAAGGTTATAGGCATAAGTTAACATAATAAATAAACAATAATTTAAAAAGTGAACAAATTGAGAACAGAAGACATGCAGTTTCTCCAGAATTACAGCAAATTCATATAACTCTACAAATCCCTGTAGTTATTTCAAATCGTAACAATTGATCAATTTTTTGAAAGTATTTCTTTTAGGTAGATTTCGTAAGAAATACTACCTATTACATTCATACCTATGCTGGAATTTCTGTAAAATTTTTACAGATTTATTCCGATCATGACTACCAGAACCCAAAACCACCCCCCAGTTCAAAACGTTATCTATCTATATCCATTTTTTATAGACACAATAACTTAAATAATTCTGCACAAATCTCTTCCAAACTAATACATAAAATCAAGGGGCATAAAATCCTTAATGGGAAAAATCGAACCGCGGGGGGGGGGGGGGGGGGGGGGGGGGGGCTTTTTGTGAAAACAGAAAAAAAACCCACAGCTTCTTAATATTGAAACACGTCGAATCCATTTAAAGTTATTATTACTTCTAGGAAAAAGGGCCAAAAAATAGGGGTTTAAGAAGAAAAAATTTCATAATTTTGTCAATTCACAAGATATCAAATCCGCTTAAATTTATTATAAATCCTCTTAATAGTATCTACAACTTTTATATTGACAAGTTTTTTATAAGACCAACTCTTACAAAAAAAAAAAAATAAAATAAAAAAAAAAAAAAAAAAATCTCTGCTGGCTCTGCCTTCAGACACAGGTAGATTTTGAAGTGGGCAGTCCCAACTGCCGCATCATGGCAGAAAAGTCATTTCTTTTGCAATTCCCAATAAATAGACGCCCCATGGTCTGCGTCATCGAAATCTACCTGTGCCTGTAGGCCGAGTGATCAGGGATTTTTTTAATTTGGATATGTAGCAGCTAAAATTTCTATATCATTCAGACTTTGCATATTACAATAGAGAGAAATTTGTATTTCAGTCCCCCTTCTCTCCCCTACTCATTTGCAGTGTCTGTTGGAAAAAAACAAAAAAAAAACATGGATTTTTTTTTTTTCTAATAAAAAGCATACAAGATTAAATGGTACTTTTTCATTATACCAACACCATTGTCGCCATGCGTAATAGTTGGTGCAAAAAAAAACAACATATTTTTAAAAATCAACATTGTTGGTGCAAAAGTAATCATTTAATATAACATTTCAAAATTGCAGATTCTCCCGAACTATTTTATTAAATCAATACAAGTATATACCTAAAATAAAAGAACAAGTAAATATTACACAATAAAATATTCAAATAAAACTCAATTTAAACTGCAGGCATGATGCTGTAAATGTCTCTTAGTGTTGCAGTACACATTTCATTTTTTTAATAAAGACGTTGTCATATGAACTCTATGACATAGGATTTTAAACTGCTACTTTTTACGGCATTTTGTGATGCCCCATAATCTCTCTACAGATTTGGTATGACATCCAGTGTTAGGGTCAATGAAATTATATTTGTGATGTACTGTTAAATTTTCATAGCCAGCATCTAACTTTTTTTTTTATATATATAATAATTTCATAGCCCTCAAACATTTTTCGGCAGCTTCTTCCACCAGATGGTAAAATTCAACTAGGTATCAGGGAAAAATGTAAGTTATAGCTTAATAAAAATATTTTCAATTCAAAAAATAGCAAATTAAGATTTTTTCATTATAGTTAAATAATAACAAAATTGATTCCCGTTCAATAATAATAATAAATAACTAATTGAGCACTAAAACCTTTTTAAAATAACAGAACATACCAATGTTCATTATGCTGTCTTTCTCTGGATCAAAGAACAACCAATCGTAAAATAATGAAAGTTTTGCACTGGAGGCTGCAACATTAGATGTACATGTGGTCAGTAACCAGCCAATTACTGCCCAACGAGGAATGATATCTGAACAGAGTACTTCATTGGATGGGTGAATGACTCCACAGATGAAACGGATTAGATCACAGCGCAGTGTTTGACTTTCAGGAGTGGAAAGGTACTGAAATAATCAGATTAATCATTTAGTTGAAAATGTTGCACAATAATTAATTACTTAATTAACATTGAAGAAAAAAAATATTTACTTGAAATACATCAGTTTGTCAAAAAAAAAAATAATAATAATAATAAAAGATAGTATAGTATACTGCTTTAAAAATTTATTTTTGTTGTTTATCAGACATAACTGCCATATAGAAAATTCTGCTTTACAAACATGATTAATTCATATGATACTTATAATGTATAATTAATTGCATAGAGAAAAACCTGCAAATCCAAAGAACCTTTTAAAACTACCCAAGTACAATTTTTTTTTCATTATTAGTATTCAATTGTATTTTTAATCAGCATTTTTAATAAATAGCTTTAATAAAATACAGATTAAAACAGTTGAGGTGCCAAAAAAGAGAAAATGTTCACAGAAATGCATATTCAGTAGAGTCAGGGTTAGAAATTAGCTGTCATTAGCCGTCAAATGCAACTAAATTATTGCCTCTCACAACTACAAAATTATGCCTAGTAATCAAATTTGACACCTAGCTTTCTTTCACTTTAATTTATTGTTTAACAAATGCTCTGATTCATACTTTAGCGTAAGTTTTTCCCCTGCCACATGCACTTGTTTTTGATAAAAGATCAGACAACGGCACATGTCTTAGACTCCTTTGCACCTGTCAATTACCTCTGAGTTGACTTCACTTTAACAAATGACTGATAAAACTGACCTTGGAGATTACGCCCTTAAAATTATTGTACACCTTGTTTGAAAGCCTCGTAATGAATCATATTCTTCGTTTGGGTTTGAGGACTACGATTCCAGAAATGTTTCCCCAAAGCACGTGACTCAACGTCACAAAAACACAGTGCATTACTGCTCTATGGCGTGAAACCTTGTGTTGCAAAATGAGTCGTTGCATAATTAAGGCTTACAACAGGGCTTTCCAATGCGGTGCCCGCGGGTTCCGCATTGAAGGTTTTCATGACGCACTTTCGAACGATTCCTGTTACAAGTTTTTTTTTTATATAAAAATCTATTTTAAAAGATACTTCTTTAAAATCATTAGTGTTCCACATGATTTTTTCTTATAGTCAACGTTAAACTTTTGGCCCCTTTCTCTACAAAATATTTTAATAGGCACCCCTCTCTTACGAAATCGTAATTCTAAATTTACTATGTTTTTATGCTTTTTTTCTGCTATTAATTTTCACATCGAACTCTTCATAGTAGGGGGCTCACATTGACAGACGTCTGCACATCTTATAAGACAATTACATATCGTTACTCCTTACCGGGGTTGCCAATATGGCGTCCTTTTTTATTCAGAAAAATCCGAATTCATAACCAGAATTTCAGAATAGTAATTTTTACTCTGTTTAATGGAAGGCATTTTAGGATTACTTAAAGTAAAAATTCTTCTTTTGGAACTTCTGGTATGAATTTGGAATTTTTGAATAAAAAAGAAGGCCAAAGTGATAACCATGCCCCCTACTGTGGTGAGATATGTGAATAATGGCATCCTTCAATGTTTGCCGCTGGATGAGGTGCACCCGCTCTTACTGAAAGGTTGAACAGTCCTGGCTTACAATATCAGAATGTTTCCCCAACGATAAAGTGTTTAATATGTACAGCCTTCCCTTAATACATAAAAATAGAAACAATATTATTGTTAACATGGTTGATGAAAAAATATGATATAACACAAAATTGCGACCATGAAATGCAGTTAGGCACTTAGAAAAAGAACTGTGGGCATAATCTGATGCCTTACTTACAAGGAAGATCTTCATAAGCGCATACTCAGAAATTTTTTTAAAAATTACAGAATATTCTTCTCATGAGGGCAGGGCTTGACAAATGTGGTCGTCAGCTCGCCACTGGCGATCTAGTTTTTTGATCTGGCAACCAAGTTATTTAATTTGGCGGTTTGTTTTTGTTTTTCTTTTTGTAGCAAAAATGTCCAAAGAAATGTGAGCAGACGGCATAGAGAGTTCTTACCGTTTCAGAAATAAATTGTCCGAAAATTGCCGCTAAATGCAAAAAATCCCACAAAAAAATTTAAAAATTGCAGAGAACAAAATTTACTTTATTGGGGTAAAAGATAGAAACCTTTTATAAATATCCAAATCAGAGCCAAACGCGAAAAAAAAACCCGCACAAAAATTATAAATAATATAATACAATCACTTGTTAACTTTAAATTAAAGTCCAATAATGCTTAAAGTGATAAAAACATAACACAGATATCTTTAAAATACCTTTTTAATGTAGATAACATATATTTCGTTCACAACTAACGGTGACATCTTCAGATCTTAATGATAAATACAATATTCTCGCATATTTTTGAAAATAGTAAACATATACCACGAGATCGCATGTCCAAGGCTAGCAGGTGCTTAAATTGGCCAAAACTAGGAAACGTGAAAAATTATTATTTGTTTTTATTTTTATTGCTTTTTCAATATCGCATGCTAAATTTTAGCTAATTCAAAAGGAAGCGGTTTCGTTGCAAATGCAATCTTTTCGCAAATATATTTCTATAGATTCACGGATAATGGATGGGAAATAAGCTCTTGATTGAAAAATTATTTTACTATTCTTGAAATCAATCTGCAACTGCTCCTTTCTATATTGTCTGGCTAAAGCGGTGGTTCTTCTGTCATGTTTGATATCTGCCATATGTTCTTTTATTCTTGTTTTAAATTTTCTGTTTGTCATTCCTTATATAGTATTGTATTGTTCCATCTGCCTTGGTGAATGGGATTTCATAAACATCGGAAAGTTGGTTAGGTTCTAGTGGGTCTGTTTTTCTACATACTATGTTATTTAATTTTTGTTCTCTTTTTCACAATAAATTAACTATATTAAGCAGAATACGCAGTGGAATCTTTAAGCTTGGAAATGCATGGATGTGGAAGACTTAATAAGTACAGCAGAAGTAACAACAAGATGACTTTTATTGATGATTAATTACAAATGACAAACCAACGTCAGCTTTACTTTCGCCGAACAAACTTAAAAATAAAATCAAAATAAACTTTCATCAAAAATAATAATAACAGCCGCCAGCAGCCTTCAAAACGTAGCCAAGCTACGACGTCGTAAGTATAGTTACATGGCACGAAAACTAAGTGCTGCTTTCAAGCGAGCTACGTAAGAAAAGCATGGCAAAGCAACAACAGACACGGAAGAAAAAGGGGCAAAATACAAGCATCTTGATCTGCTACATATACTAGTCTGTTTTGGAAAAATTTGCATACAGCTGCTGCCATTCTGTGAAAAGAAAAACGTACGTGAAACTCCATTGGCTTCACGGACTATGACGTCAAACTACGACCAATCAGAGCAGTGATCGTCAGACGAGAGCTCTGGGTCGAAAGTAACAGCAAGTAACAGCGATCAACAGTGATCCGAAAGCACAGAGATAGATCGTGGATGAATCGCGTGTTTACCCGAAAACATCGTGAAGCAATGGAGTTCGTTTGTAATTTAATGTAGGCTTGGGGATGGTAAAAACAAATGTATGTCATGTGAAAAGGGAAATATTTAAATGAAACATATTTTACTCTTAAATTTAAATACATGACATAACAATCAGCCCCCTTTTTAACATCCCCAAGTCTTTACAACAACTTCAAGAAAAGACATTCAAAAATTTAAACATGAAAAATACACATACTTTATTCATAAAAAAAGTCAGTCCAATCATAACCAGGTCGGGGAAAACACAACTCACCGGCCAGGCACTGATCAAAACGACCAAAATTTGTAGATTTTTTTTTTTTTTTTTTTTTTTTTAACAACATACATCTCAAAATTCTAACTCTCAAAAATATTTAAACTTTTCTGAAAAAGAAACAGTCTGATCAATGTCATGTCAAAAAGGGCATGGCAATGAAAAGAGTGGCCAAAATTGTAATTTAAAAATTTTAAACTTCAAAAACTTGCATACAAAATTTCATTAATTGTTCTTTAACCTGAGGTTTTGTGAAAGGATCAGCTAAATTTAATTTACTTGAAATATACTTTAATTTAAACAATTTATCATAAACTAAATTTCTTAGAAATAAATATTTAATATGAATATGTTTAGTCCTTTGATTCTCAACAGGTGAATTAGAAAAAGCAATAGCTGCCTGATTATCACAAAACAATGAACATTCTTTAAGATTTAAATTTAAACTTTCACAGGGCTAGCACTAGGATTTTTCAAAATTTTAGGGAGGAATTTTAGGAATTTTTTCCCAAATTTTAGGAAAATTTTAGGGGCATTTGCGATATTTTTAACTTTACAAGTATGTAATAACAGTATTTTTGTGCTAGTCAGGCACATGTGGTACACTGCCAAAGAATATTCCCATCATTCCAATGAATTCAGCCCTTGTTCCATGTACTTGTGTTGTTTGTTGCGAAGGAGCGCATTTAAATTTGCACAATAACCGGCTTCATATTACAAACCGTTTTGACAGCTTATGCTTACTGCAATTGTATTAATTAGAATTTTGAATTCCTGGATCATTGAACCTAACCAGAATGAATGCTCTCCTTCTCTCTTTTTGGATGTTCTCGGTGAACCTAGAAAACAAGAGGCAAGAAGCAGGGGTGATTATGAGAAAAAAAAAATTTCTGAAGCTCACAGAAAAACTTCTGAAAGGTTTTTTTCCACACGTTTTTTCCGTGATATTTTGACGAAACATGCATTTTTTTAAGATTCTTTCACGAAATTCGCACGAAATTTTCCGTGATCTTTTGATGGAATTCGCTTTTTTTTTTCGCTATCTTTTGACGGAATTCATTTTTTTCCACAATTCTTAGACGAAATTATCTTTTTTCCTTGATTTTTGGATGAAATTTGAGGGGTTTTTCACGATTTTTTTAATCTAAATTCATGTTTATTCTGAGATTTTTTAAAGAAATTCTAGGTTTTTCCACCCGAGATGTTTTTAAAAAATTTGCGATCCTTTGAAGAAATTCGCGTTTGTCACGATCCTTAGATGATCTTTAGAATTTTTTTTTCAGGATTGTTTATCGAAATTAGCTTTTTTTCCCCGATTCTTTGTTGAAATTTGCTTTTATCTGTGATCTTTTGACGAATTTTGCGTTTTTTACATGATTTTTTGACAAAATTTGCGTTGTTTTAGCAATCTTTTGACGAAATTTGCGTCATTTTAGCAATCTTTTGACGAAATACGCATCTTTATCGGTGACCATTTGTCAAAATTCATGATATTTTTTGGTGAAATTTTGGCGATCTCGAATTTTTAGGAACAAGAAGAAAATTTTAGGAGAATTTTAGGAATTTTAGGGGATAAAATAATATTTAGGAAATTTAGGAATTTTAGGGGATAAAATAATATTTAGGAAATTTAGGAATTTTAGGGGCAATGCTAGCCCTGCTTTCATTTTCTAGAACATTTTTAATCCACATTAACTCTTTTGCAGCTTCAGTGAGAGTTACATACTCGGCTTCCATAGTTGAAAGGCTAATGCATTTCTGCTTAAAGGTTTTCCAAGAAATTGGTGACTCGTCTAAAAATAGAATAAAACCTCCTATGGAAACACGATCATCTCTATTTGCAGCAAAATCAGAGTCTGAATAGCAAGAAATTTTTAACTCTTTAATTCTAGATAGTTCCAATTTAAAATGTTTAGTGTATTGCAAATAACCGAGTAATCTAATTAAACTGTGCCAGTGTTTCATACCTGGGTTAGACTGGAACTGTGATAAAAGATTTACAGCATACATTATGTCTGGCCTTGTTCTACAAGCAATAAAACTTAAACAACCAATTAAATTTCTATAAGGGAATTCAGACATCTCATTAACTTCATTCTGATTTACTGGAGAGTCCATTTTTGACAAAACTAGCCCTTTAGGTATTGGGACATTACTCAAAGGAATGTTATATTTTGAATACAAGCTACAAACTTTATCAATATAGGAATTTTGATGAATGTACAGCTTGTCATTTACTTCTTGAAATTCAATACCTAATAGCTTTCTTGTTTTCCCTAAAACTTTCAGATTGAAAAACTTTCTTAACAAACTTACACCAAGTTCCAAATCACTTTCTGTTTTACCGAAGATGACCATGTCATCTACATACAATAAAAGAACAAGTTTATTTTCATAAGTATAAACACAGTTGCACCAGTTAAGTTTAATAAAATTTAGTTTTAAAAGTACATCATCTATTTCAAAAAACCATTGGCGACCACTTTGATGGAGGCCATATAAAGCTTTATTTAGTTTACAAACTTTACCTGTTTCACTAATGAAACCCTCCGGCTGCTGCATATATATGATCTTATCCAGATCTGCATATAGATAAGCATTATTTACATCTACTTGAACATTTAACCATTTAAAAAGACATACAAAAATAGTGAAAAACAATCTTATAATTGAAAAACTTACTACTGGACTGAAAACCTCATCATAACTTAAACCTTTTATTTGACTAAACCCCTGAGCTACAAGACGTGCTTTAAATCTCACAATTTCATTATTTTCATTTTTCTTAACCGTGTAAACCCATCTGCTACCTAAAATTTGTGCATCTTTAGGTGGTTCAACAAGATCCCAAACTTTGCGGTCATACATGACCTGCATTTCCTGGTTCATTGCTTTTTCCCACTCTGATGCTTCGGGTGTTTTAACAGCTTCCTTGTAACTTCTAGGGATTTTTAATTCAATTAAATTAGCTTCATTTGAAAAATTTAAGACTTTACCAGATTGATTATTTTTCCCCCTGAAATCAAAAAAATCATAATCGTATTTTATGTTATTTTCTGCACAGTACTTTATTGTATCATTTAAAGATCTCAATTTAACTTTAGTTCCCTCAATGCCATAATAAATATCTGTCCTGGGCTCATTTTTCCTAGGGACAGCACTACGTACCCAATTAATGGATGCACAAGGAATTAAATCTGGGCTGTCTTTTGAATTTTGATTAATTGAACTTCTAGTTTTTACAGGGCTAAGTGTAGTTTCCTTTACTTTGGCTGGGATATCACTTCTACTTTCTGACTCGATTAAATCATCTATCATAGGAAAGATATCACCATCCTCTGGGAAGTTCAAATAGGAAAAAGAACGAAAATTATGTTTTGGACTCTTTATGACATCCACCCCCCCTTTTACTCTCATCAAACCTAACATTTATAGTTTCAAAAATTCTTTGCTCATCTATTATCCAAATGCGATACCCTTTAGTCGTTTGTGCATAACCACACATAATGCCAAGTTTGGCTCTCATATCGAGCTTCTTTCTTTTTTGTTTGGGTATACCAACATAAGCTAAGCAACCGAATTTTTTGAGATGAGAAACAGAAGGCTTTCTCCCCGAATACAATTCAAAGGGGGTTTTATTGAAATTTTTATGACAAACTCTGTTCCACACATACGTGAAACATAAAAGAGCTTCAGCCCAAAATTTCTGAGACAAGCCACTAGAATTTAAGAGGGTTTTTACACCGTCAAGGGCAGTTAAATTGAAGCGTTCCGCGCAACCATTCATCTCGGGCGAATACGGGTTCGTTTTCTCATGGGCAATGCCATGACTTTCCAGAAAGTTATCAAATTCATCATTACAGAATTCAAGTCCCCCATCTGTTCTAACAGAGACTACTTTCTTATCTAAAAACCTTTCGGCTCTCTTTTGATACTTAAGAAATGTCTCGAAAACATCAGATTTATTCTTAAGGGCATATACAGTAACTTTTCTAGAAAAATCATCTATTATAGATAAAAAATACCTGCTACCCCCATGAGATGAAACTGGCAGCGGCCCACACAAATCCATATGCAGCAGCTGGAGAGGAACTTTAGAACGAATTTGACCAACAGACTTAAAAGAGACCCTTTTAGATTTAGCCAATTTACAAGAAATACAATCTTCAGTCAATTTTGATAGCATAGGAAGACCATTAACACTTTCTTGTTTACTGGTGTTAATTAAATATTCACTGTTAATATGGCAAAAACGTTCATGCCACAACTCATTAACATTTACTTTATCCACTTGATTTGCTGACAAATTGACTGGATTGTCATTTCCTTTACATTTGGTAATATACTTTGATGGCTTCAGAAAATACAGGTCATTTTTCCTTAAAGCATAAAAAAGTTCATTTCCATGTTTGTCATAAACAAAAACTTTACCATTTTTACCCACAAAATTTATCCCCAGTTTTTCAAGCTTTACCCCAGAGAGCAAATTTCTTCTTAAGTTAGGATTATATAAAACATCTTTTAAGATAATACGATTGAATTTTCCATTTTTACAACGTACCAAAAACTGAATTGTACCCTTACCCTCAACTGGGCATTCTTTCTCCCCAACTGCAAGAGACATGTGCAAGTCAGATACTGGCTCAAAAGTGAAAAATAAATTTCTATTGCTACAAAAATGCGCTGTAGCGGCAGTGTCAAAAACCCAATGGGAATTTCCATAGCCCAGATCTGATGAATTAGCCTCGCACAATTCAGGAGAAAGCTCAATTAAGCTACATTCAAGTTCAGAGAAGGTACAATTCAAAAGAGATTTACATTCTACATTACTAGTTTCCAAAGGTCTTGAAAAATTTTTACTTTGAAAATTACTTTTATTTTGGAAATTACTTTTAGTTTTGACATTAGATTTAAAATTTCCAGAACCATATTTATGAAAATTACTTTTACGATTAACATCTGAATTACTTTTATCATTACAAGCTTCATTACTAGATTTACTTAATTTAAGTTTACAATTAGAAATTAAATGACCATACATTTTACAATAAAAACAAGGACCAATTTTACTTTTGTTTTTATAAAAATTTCTAGATTTACCTGGTTTAACAGACGATTCACTGGCAAAAGCCACATTATAAAAGTCCTTTTGAGACAACTTTAAGCGATTCTCCTCCAGCAACAGCTCAGCTTCTATTCTTTCAGGCAGGAACTCAGCATCAGTCCACCTATAAATGGCTTGAACAATAGCTTGAAACTCATCTGGAAGGCTCCGAATCATCTGATAACCCAAGTAAAGTGGCTGCAGTTGATGACCAATGTCACGAAGACGTTCAGCAGCTTGCTTCACTCGACACAGAAAAAGACCTAAGTTTTCACCAGGAACATACTTTGTATTAAAGAAAACATCAAGAAGCTGAATTATTCTTGCTCGTGTGGTCGGCTCGAAATGGTCATGAAGAATTTTCCAGGCCTCTGCTCCATCAGTGGTGCTTGAAATCAAAGGCTTAAATTCAGAACTCAGGGACTGGTAAACAATGGTATAGGCTCTATTTTTCCTCAATTTCACCTCTTGTTTTTCTCTCCATGTCAGATCAGATTTTTTAGCATCTCCACTAGCTGTTTCCGTTTTAGCAGGTGATAAACTCTTGGATGTCTCCTCTCCATCTTTTTTCTCAATGAACTCCCACGCTCCATAATGCAGCAACAGAACTTTAACTTCATGCTTCCAAGTTTCCCAATTGGTGCCGGTCAGCAGGGTGACGTTTTGATTATTTTCCATCAGCCCCCATCTCTTTATCACGGCAACTTGAAGCTTTCAAAAGGTCAACAGCATGCAAGAAAATTCACAAAACAAAAGTTCATCTTTCAAAAACAAACCAGAGAGAGAGTCCACAGTCAGAAAAATTATCACCGTTTCTTCACTTCCACATTTCCTTAAAAAACCACTAAAATTCCGGTTATGAGTCTGGGCCCATAACCCTGTTCTCTTTTTCACAATAAATTAACTATATTAAGCAGAATACGCAGTGGAATCTTTAAGCTTGGAAATGCATGGATGTGGAAGACTTAATAAGTACAGCAGAAGTAACAACAAGATGACTTTTATTGATGATTAATTACAAATGACAAACCAACGTCAGCTTTACTTTCGCCGAACAAACTTAAAAATAAAATCAAAATAAACTTTCATCAAAAATAATAATAACAGCCGCCAGCAGCCTTCAAAACGTAGCCAAGCTACGACGTCGTAAGTATAGTTACATGGCACGAAAACTAAGTGCTGCTTTCAAGCGAGCTACGTAAGAAAAGCATGGCAAAGCAACAACAGACACGGAAGAAAAAGGGGCAAAATACAAGCATCTTGATCTGCTACATATACTAGTCTGTTTTGGAAAAATTTGCATACAGCTGCTGCCATTCTGTGAAAAGAAAAACGTACGCGAAACTCCATTGGCTTCACGGACTATGACGTCAAACTACGACCAATCAGAGCAGTGATCGTCAGACGAGAGCTCTGGGTCGAAAGTAACAGCAAGTAACAGCGATCAACAGTGATCCGAAAGCACAGAGATAGATCGTGGATGAATCGCGTGTTTACCCGAAAACATCGGGAAGCAATGGAGTTCGTTTGTAATTTAATGTAGGCTTGGGGATGGTAAAAACAAATGTATGTCATGTGAAAAGGGAAATATTTAAATGAAACATATTTTACTCTTAAATTTAAATACATGACATAACAATTTTGTGGAAGGTTTTGCAATAAGGCAGATATTAAATTTTCTAAGTTTATATTTTAATCTTTCAAAGAATCCTGGAAAATATTGTAAAGTTGATATTTTTGAGTTTCGTTCATTAAAAGTTTTCTTCTTTTTATTATTATCCATGCTCGTAATTAATTTATTGATGGTGCTGGCTTTGTATCCGTTATTTCTAGTCCATTAATGTATGCACACAAAAATTGCTAAAAATCTCAGAGGACGAAAATTACTATACTAGGTTAAAAAATTTAAACCCGATTCCTTTTACAAACGCCCAAAAACTGCCGTGGAACCACCCCCTACCCCTCCCCCCAAAGCATGAAAGAAAAAAAACCCCTACAAATCGCATAAGAAATCACTAAAAATTCAAAAATCAGAGTGTACGAAATTTAAGATATTGGGCTAAAACACTAAACAAGATTCCTTTAAAGATTGTCAAAAAAATCGCCGAGGAACACGACAAAATGCTAAAAATCGCATAAAAAATCTAATTAAAAAATCCGGTACTATTTAAACTATGTAATTAATAATTCTAAACTATGCTTGCTATTATTATCTTTAAAAACTTTTGTGCTTTTTGAAAATCAATAATGGGGGAAAGGAGGGGTGGGTCAATATATATATATTTTTTTCTTTCGACTATAATTTTTTGCTGGCTACCAGATTTTATCATATTTGTGAAGCCCTGCATGAGGGTACATATGTTTATAAAAATAATTGCTGTGGAACCTCAATACAACGTTCGTAAAAAAAATTGTGAAAATTTCATTTATTTGCTGATGGAAAAAAATATATACGCTTTTATGTCAAATACTTTTTAAGAAAAAACATTTTCATGCTGAACTTGTTTAGTTAAGTTTAACTTACTTAATAAATAGATTTTTTATAACTGCAGTTTTGTGTACACATTTATATGTATATATAATGAAATTTAACGATCGTATTTTATGATTTTTAAAACAAAATTTAAATCGATTGAAATTGTTTCAAGCTCAAAAATAAGTCCAATTCTGAACATTGTCAATTTAATAAAAAAAGTAATGTTGCTATGGAAACAACGATTTCTTTGATATGGAAGTGTATAACGAATGCGTTCGTCATCGGACTTTTTCTTTTAAAATACACTTAAAAATTACTTATAAACCAGTGACGCCGTTTAAATTAAAAAAAGTCGTGGAATGGAGGATAAAACAATGGCAAAATTTCCTTCAACCATAAGTACAGAAAAAAAAAATAGATGACTGATTTATTTAACCTGATTTAAAGAATATTTTGAATTAATATTACTACAAATGTAGAGAGAATTGTAAATGTTGAACGCAAAATGCAAATGATTGTTAGCATTTGGCGAGGAAAAAGTGTTTCTAGTTTCTAGCCAAATTGCGTCTTTTTGTGCCAAATACTCAAAACTATTTTATTATTATTATTATTATTATTATTATTATTAATATTATTAAGTTTTATTAAGCACAGATTTTTATCTGTGCTTTGGTCTCCGGCTGATTGAAAATCCTTGATAATGGCTTAGTTTAGAGCTGAAAGAACTAGGAGAGTTATGTACTACTAAGATCTTGTGTTTAAAAATTTTTAAGACAAAATTGCTTTTATCTTATGTCTATTTTAGTAACATGTAAATTAAAATCATTTTTAAGGATGTTTTTACTATGGTGAACTATTTTCATTGAAATGAATTACAATTAATTATTGTATAATGATGCAACAATTTATGAAATACAGTTGCTTTGGGTGTTTTCTTAAACAGTAAAACTGCTTATTGCTTTCCACTGTCGAAAAGCAACCAAGTTGTGGAGAAAATTTTGTGGTAGAAATTGCTACCTTGAATATTATGGAACGTGCTGAATTATGGAACACTCATCTTAGTCACTTTTATTTGACAAAAAAAGAGAGTTGTAATACATATTATGTATGTATTGAACCCAAATTATGGAAAATGAACACAGCTTTTATTGAACAGATTTCATAGGTACCTGCAATGTTAGATAGGTAATTTTACGAAAAAGATTAAACATATTTATTTAGTGGTATTTATGAGGCAAATTATAGACAAACCATATAAATGATAGATCAACAACTAACAATCACAAAACACATTAATGTTTAGCTTCAACTAATGGTGTTACTAATCATGAAATTTTTATAATAGGTGCCTTTTATAATGTTAGATTTTACTAGGTTATTATTAATGTTCAAATGATTCAAATGAAAGATTTTGTAGAAAATTTAAAATAAAGGTAATTTGGAAATTAAAAGGTATTTATGTATGTGTAAATAAACTTCATTTTGAAAATTTAACAGCAGTCAAATAGAAATCACATCTACCGTAAAATAACAAAGTACAAGAATTAGAATGCATTTTGCCTAAGATATACCAAATAAGAATATCTGTGCAATATCTATGCTACGGAATTTAGCAAAGAAAGCATGACATAAAAATGAACAATGCAAAATAAGATAATCGAACTAAACCAGTTATAATAAACCATTTTGTGTTTATTTGTTTCACATTGAGCATTATAAATTGCCTTAATAGAGGATATTAAAAAATTAAAGTATTTCATAATTCTTAAGATATTCAAAAATAAAAAATATTTTCTTTTAATATAACTCCACCCCCCCCCCCCTCCCACCAAAAAAGCATAAATACAAATTAACAGAAAATTTCTATCAGAGTACATTTGTAACTCAAAGCAGAAAAAATTACCTGTTTTTGGAACCACTCCTGATACCTCTTCTGCTGTCCAAATTTTACCTTAAAGATAATATATAGACTAATAAGAAATATTACACAAAAAAGGACATAAAAATTCTATATGTAATACTAAATAAATGAAAGAAAATATTTTAACGTTATGAAACTAAAATTTTAAATTGTATTCTAAAAATTCTGAAAACAGAAAAGAAATGTCAGTTTCTGTCTTCACTATATGTTTCTTGTAATTTAAAAAATCGAAAATCATGATCAGATAAATTTAAATATCCCCAGTTTCTTTCACAAATTTTATTACAGCCTTTTATGACTAATAAATGTTGTCACTATATACCACACAATATCGTGCTTTTATGTAATACTCCATATTTCATTCATTTTACACAATATTAAAAAGGAAATGCTATATCTAATGTCCTCTAGTAAAATTTAAAACTTCTGCAATATATTGAAATATTATCAAATTGTCATATGTTTTTACACCCTACAATGCAAAAGATTTTAAAAAGTAAATGAAAAAATATGCTATAGTAGAAAAAAGGAAAGTACAAAGAAAACAGAATAATATTTACATTTAAAAAGTGAGAATTCACTGAGACAATATTTGAATTAGAAATGCAACTTTTCAAATACCTGTGAAGTTAAAAAGGCAATTTTCTTTTCCATATCTGGAGTTAGCCGAGACTGGAGAAAACGGCGAGGCGTCCTCATTGTTAATAACTGTGCAATACCTTCAGGTAAAAAAAAAATATATATAAAATATAAATAACAAGGAATAAAACTGGGTGAACAATGCAAAAACTTAACAACAAAGAACACAAAAAGGGTAATTTTTTACATGAGTTTGACTATTATAAATTAAGAGAAAAATCTGAAACAGCTACAAATAATATTTTTTTCTTCGAGAGATATAGTATTACCATGTTACTGTTGAATCTACTGTATATTTTTTAAACTTGTTTTAATAGTTTTTACTGCAAATTTTTATTCATATTTTTCTTATTATATTATACTAAGTAATTTATCAATGATTTACAGTAATAAAAAGTATTTATTAATTATTATTAAAAAATAACTAAATAAAAAATTACTTACCGGTGAAAGTAGGAGAGAATGATGTAGGATTAGAATAGATGTCTCTCCAAAGTTTTTCAAACTCTGGAATACGAGCAACATTTAAAAGTAACCTTATTAAATCCCTTCCAATCATCATACATTCTGAAAACTGAAACAGGAAAAAAAAAAAAAAGTTATTAAATATCAGTAAGCTTTAATAAGAGTTGTGCATCTGTTAAAATTAGTGTTCACTTTAGGTTGTTTTTTAACTTTTAAAGGGAACAGCACGCTGCCTTTTTTAAAATCAGCAAAATAAACCCTGACTTATTTTTAAAAATAATGAATTGCACCAGTAAATCTCTTGTAAAAATCTTCCCTGTACCAAAGAGCCTGGAAAAATTACAGAACTTCCTTATTTCTTTACGAAAATGTGAGAAATCATTAAATCATGTTGTAATTTAATTGTATCTTTTTATTTATATAATTTATAATATCATTCAAAATTAATGTCATCTTAATTTATCATAGATAAAATAAAAACTACATATTGTACTGTACTATTAATATGCTACTTGCCTACAATTTCTATCAAGAGCAGCATCTGTTACTCATCTTAGTTGCAATGTTAAATTAAATTCATTGTAGGATGTCTCATTATAGATGTTGCAAAGTTACAAAATATTAAGAAATAAACTTAGAAAATATATTTAAACAACAAATATTTTTAACTTTTATTTTTAATTTGGCAAAAATAAGTTCATCAAATGCAAATTTTAAAACAAAAAATTCAGAATCATTTTACTGACTTCTACAGGAAGATAGGAAAAAAATTGTTTCCTGCTTCGCTATTTCACCTCATCAGATATAAATTTTGTAGCACTCAACTATCTGGACATTTGAAGCATTCAGCAATCAGCATTTTCCAAACATGCCAGTTAATTCAGTCTTTACAGTATTTCTTTTATTTTTCAGAGATATATAATTTTGATATATTGGGTTGGCAAGAAAGTAATTTCGGTTTTGTAGTATTGAAGAAAACTCATTTTTTTTAAGACAAAGAATAAACTTTAATCAATTATATATTTTCCCTTTTGTTCAAGGACCTTCTGCCATCTTTCTTCCAGCTGCATGATTCCGCGTTCATAGAACTTCTGGTCCTTATCAGACAAAAACTGAACCAAGAACTGTTTTAGGTCATCGTCATTTGTGAAATTTTTACCATTCAAAGAATTCTGCAAACTTCGAAATAAATGGTAATCAGATGGTGCCAGATCAGGGCTGTAGGGGGGATGCGACATCACTTCCCAACCAAGCTCTAATAATTTCCCACGAGTTACCAAAGATGTGTGAGGCCGGGCATTATCATGGTGGAAGACGATTCCTTTACGATTTGCCAATGCCGGCCGCTTTTCTTTTATTGCTTCATCCAGTTTTATTAGTTGCTGACAGTAAATATCTGAATTAATTGTCTGGTTTCTTGGGAGAAGCTCGAAATACACAACATCTTTGTAATCCCACCAAATAGACAGCATGATCTTTTTTTTATGCAATTCAGATTTTGATGTGGTTTATGCTGGTTCATCATGCTTGGACCATGATCGTTTACGAATGATGTTACTGGAGGTGACCCATTTTTCATCACCAGTGATGATTCTTTTCAAGAAAGGATCGTTTCTATTGTGTTTAAGATGCATATCACAAATACTGATTCGTTGTGTTAAGTGAATATCTTTCAATTCATGCGGAACCCAAATATCGAGCTTCTTAACGAGTCCAAGACCTTTTAAGTGATTTTCAATAGTTGTGTGAGATACTTTTAACCTCTCTGCAATCCCTCAAACAGTTACTACATGACGATCCTCTTGAATAATGACACTGATTTGGTCATCAGAAACTTTAGTCGGTCGACCAGAACGTTGGTCATCTTTCAGTGAAAAATCGCCAGAACAAATTTTTTTAAACCAATTCTGACATGTGCGCTCTGTGATGCAGTCAACACCATAAACTTCACATATCTCTTTATGAGCCTCTGCAGCTTTTTTTCCTTTCCGGAAATAAAAAAGTAAAATATGCCGAAAATGTTCGTTTTTGCACTCCATGTTAAAATTGACCCTCAACAAATAGTGGCAAACTAAATCACACTGCAATGGCTTAAAAAGCAACCTCAAGGTCACTGCTATCAAATGGCAAAATGCCAAAAACATTTCTAGCAGAATTCATTCAAAAAAATTTACATAAATCTCTGAATGTGTGAAAACCGAAATTACTTTCTTGCCAACCCAATATATATCATCAGAAAACTTAGTTTATATTATCTTTCTAAATTATGTACTTTTCTTAACTATATAACTAATATTACATATAAATTTTTGTGAAAGGTAAACCACACGTTTTTACAGAATGGTGTATAAATATTTATGTAAAATTAAACTTTAAAAATACATCAAATTGATGTTTCGGTCAACTTCTATGACCATCTTCAGAAAATGATGTTAAATTAAATACACTTAGAAACAAAAGACAACCATCCTGAAATATAATTCACACAACTAACTAACGTCTATAACATAGGCAGAGTCAAATCACAGGCGTGCAGTGGTGCCACCTACTAGAAAAAATCCGAGCAACAGAAGAACCGAAACGGGATCACGAAGGAAGAAAAAGTTATCACAGTTTTAAAATATATAGTTGCACTTTCACTGAAGGCAAAAAACATAAAGTGAATAAAAATCCAGCAATGTGTGATTATTTTAAAATGTTCAACCAAAGTTATATAGTCAAAGTCATATAACTAATAATTCAAAAGTATACTTATTAATATTTTCCCTCAATTAATACCAAAAACACTTTTGTGCTTTTCAGAATCAATGACAGGGGAGTAAATATTTTTTACTGGTGATTAGAATTTTTTGCTGGCTACCAGATTTTATCAAATTTATAAGGACCTGCTTATCACAGTTTTTAACATTACATTGCCATTGTTTATCCGCTAGCAGATAGTCTCATATCATACATGTCCATTAACGCACACTATTTTGTATGAGAAATAGCAGTTAAATCCCACATTAGAAAAGTTAAACTGGCCTATTTACAAATGAAATAAAAATTTAATATGTACATCGCATATTGCCGTAAACTCTCATTGTTTGAAGACAGTTTTTTTAAAAATAGAAAGTTAGTCGATGGTATAATACGCAAGTACCTTTTTTAATTGTTTAAACATATTTTCTCATTATATAATGCCCTTTTGAAATTGAACTAGCGCTCTTTTTTTTTTTTTTTTTTTTTTTTTTTAGCACTTTCCAACCTAGTTGAAAAGTGCTTACGACTTCGGTTTGTCTGGCCGGATGGCCGTCTGTCCGTGCCCTAACTCCCGTAAATATGCTCGGATTGCTCTGCAATTTTTATATGTTATTGTCGTTATCTATGGCACGTTCCCTATTTCAACTGAAGTGTGTAGCACTTATAGTTTTCTTACAGGGACACTCAAAAGAATCCCGTTACATTGCGGTCTATGGGGAAAAATCATTTGCGGTTTATTTTAAAAATGTTGAATGCATTGAATGCATTGAAATTTATATAGATCACTAAGATGCATTAGAAGAAGCTTAATATGGAATAGTAGGTGTATAGCACTTAGAGTTACTTTACAGGGACAGTCAAAATAATTCCGTTACATTACGTCTATGGAGAAAAATCGTCTGCGGCTTATTTAAATAATGTTCCACTATTTTAAACTCATTGAAGTTTATATATATTACTAAGGTGCATTACAAGAGGCTTACTACAGAATAGTGTGTGTATAGCAGTCATCGTTCATTTACAGGGACACACAAAAGAATTCTCTACTGTCTGTTAACAATAATTCCTGGAAGTGCGTTTTAAGTTACTAAACGCGATTTTAATCTTAACTAGCTTTTTGTCTATTACGTGGTGTGTATAAATTCTGTAGATCCTATACAGGGCAGCACAAAAGTTCGCGAACACATTTCCGTTTATTGACAGAAACTCCAGAAGGAGAATTTAAACGGTGCTACGCGTTTCCTAACTAAACTAAAATTTAGCATCCTATGTATATATACAAATCTATAGATCATATACAGGGCTACATAAAAGTATTCGGATATTTTTCCGAATATTGTATATATTGAAAATTCCTGAAATTATGTTTTTATATATGTTATGCGTTTTCCAAATTGTTTACTTAGATGTCATCTTTCAGCTTATTAAACGGTAATGATTTGTAAAATTATTTTAGAAGCGTTGGAAAGTGCTACATAATCTATGCTTGACGCATGATTTTTCGTTCTTGTTTTTGCTTTAGTATTGCTGTTTTCAGCGACTAACACACTGATCTTTTTCTTTCTAAAGTGAACACTAATTAAAACAAAAATAAAAATTAGCAGTTTGATTTGCTTTTTACAATACAGAATATGTCATATGATGGCGATAAGTCAATAATAGATCCTGCAGATGCTTGACACCTTCCAAATAGAAAAAAATATACAGTAAAGCATCGTTTGTATATCGTTGGAACGGATAATAAAAATTGACAAACTAAAATTGAAACTTGGGCTTACCTGAACCCTGGGGAGCTAGCTATTTGGACCAAAAACAAAAAAAAGTGCTTTAAATCAGTCCTGGATCTACTGTATTGAAAGTATTGATATGATTCACCAACAGTCTACAGCTAACAACACTAACTAGTAACAAAGAACTGATTTAAGACCATTTTCTATTTGAGTCCAACTAACCCAAAGTTATGCTATTATTAAAAAAGAAGTGCAAAAACAAAAACTAATAATGCATGTCAAATAATAAAAATTAAGAATATCTGTTTCATGTATTATCTAAACCAGAAGATCTAACCTGGCTACCTGGGTTTAAGATTCTGATATATTGCCTGGTATACTGGATGTAGATGAAAATCATTTTTAATTAAAAACTCTAATACCTTTTTCACATCTAGTACATTTTCTTCAGTTGCCCACCAACCCCACCAAAAGGCATATTTGGTACTTTCATAGCCACATGCTAACGGTTAGAGCCTTTTTGATGTTGATTGTTTCAGTGTTAAAGTGCATAGTTTGATTACATGTCTGTTAAATTTATGTTTGATTTTTTTTTCATAATCAGTTATAGAATATTACATGGAAACAAACAAATGCTGAACTATTTATATTGTTTTAAGTGCAAATGGGTTAATCTTCCATAATTGGGCTGTATGTTCATTTTTGAGTTAGATTAAAAAAATTCATACTGGAAAATATTTTTAAACAATAAAAAATCAGCAAATTTAGCAAACTGTATTTGAAAGTAAATTCAAATACAGTTTTCCTCCTACTCAATAATGTAAAAATTTAAATTATGTACAAATTCACTAAAATCCAACTAAACTTTATTTTTAACATGAAGCAAAGGGAGGAGATGAAACAGCCCATTTAGTGTGGAGACGGAAGCTTGGGGTGATTAATTATTTATCATTATTTCAAATTAAAAAATACTGCAGAAAAAAAAAAAAAATAAAATGTGTGTATTATTAAGTTTTAGAAATTTTAAACTGTTTGCCATAGTGGGGGTTGGGAGCGTGTAGAAGTTTTAGAAAGAGAGTAATTTAGATGAAATTTCTTTTTTTTTTTTTTAAGTGTGGAATCTACCAAAACATGGAAGAGAGGTGGCCCGAAGGTCACACTTACTTGGAGATCACAACACAATTTTATCAAATTTCCTGACTTTTCTATATTCTTCAGGTTTTCTAAGTAGAGTAACCGTGTTTTTGTCATAAATCTTCTGTAATCAGAGTACTCGCATATACTACAAGTCTCATTGAGTAGCAACACATTTACGGATGATATCAAAGACTGTGCTAACGATTTTCAGGAAACTTGCCTCATATACTAATTCAAACACAAGAAAATGATCTACATAGGTCCTGAATTCAAGAAAATTTGTTTTGATAGTTTGTTTGAACAAACTCAGCATTGAAAATGCAGCTATAAATAAAATATCTGACAATTTTCATTAATTAAGCTTTATGTATTAATTTGAATACAAGAAAATCACAGGTAGAATATATTATCTCAAATATATCACAAAAGAAATATCTTGTCTATGCAACATCTTTTTTTAATTTTCAGATGGATAAGGGACAACATTATAAAAATTTGTTCCCAGTGCTGTTCTTAGAAGGCTAAAAGAGCACAAATCTTCCGAGTTTGCTAAATGAGCTAAAGCAGCGGTTTCCAACCTGGGTTACATGACGGGCCTGCTGGGGATACGTTAAAATAATATCGGTAATGGCAGAAATCACAAAAATGTTAAACTGAAAATACATAAATAAAGTTTATAGTTTTTTATTACAAAAATAGTCTCATGTGTAACTCCAATATTTTATGCTCAAAATCAGGGTAAAAGACCATTAGACCTAATAATTCATTAATAATTCCATGTCACTAGCTCCGCCCACCACTAATCATATTGCATGCGTACTTACATATTTCTCCAATCTTTGCGAAAACTCCGTTGATCATTGTACAATGTTCTTTTCAAACACCTTATTTATTCCCGTTTTTAATAATAATTACAAAATGCCTAAATTACGCCAAGGTTTCTGGTTTGATAACTGAAAAATACTGAATAATTATAATTTATAATACTTTAAATAATACTGAAAACATCAATGCTTCCTTAATCAATCGAAAATATATTAATGAATATTTCTTGAAATATTGATTTTCATTCAAGGGAGATTTTAATAATAAGGAAGATTTTAATAATATGTAAAGGAGGAGAGGAGTGGGTGGGTGGTTATGATAAATGGGGGTACTCCAAAATGAATAGCTTTAGGAAGGGATACATGAAAGAAAAAAGGTTGGGAAGCGCTGTGCTAAAGCATTGTTAAAAACAAGAAGTTTTATAGATTCCTCAAAGAGATTCTATTATTAAAATGCTTGATGAAAATTTGAATAAATTAAAGCCTGTGTTCTTGATTAGATGAAAAACACTGATTTCAAAGAGGTCACAGCCTAAGTCTCCCCATTTTGGCTATGCTGAAAATTATTGATTTATTTTTTTCTTAATTTATCTAAATTCTCCACACATTGGAAAACAAATAAAATGTGCTTATAATATCAAAAGAAACTTTTCCCACCAAAAATGCAAATGCTTTAGCTTACAAATGGCTTCTGTTTAAGAGGCTACTTCACTCACTCAGACGAAAACACCCACTTGCTAATGTTAATCCTATGAGGGAAAAAATTTATGCTATCTCGTTCACATTTCAATATTTTTAAATGATTTTTTTTGCATTGGATAGCTAAGGTCAATCTCTATGCATGCTCCTTTGTACTTTTTTTATTTTGATTACGATACTTTCACTTTCGGAACTGGTTACGAAAAAGAAAGTATTCTAAATAGGGACATGCCAGCTCTCTATTATAGGAGTCTAACTTATACCTAAGGTTATTTGCATAGTTTCAGAAAAATGATTCTATTTGGTAGCACTGGGTGATGCATCGATATATCGCGAAAAATCAATTTAAATCGTAAATCGTCAAACCGGTTTCTTGATCTTTCGTTTAGCGATGCATCACACGCACACCAGATCAATGATGAACGAGAGCAAAGCTTTCTCCCGCAATCTTCGAAATGGATAAACAACGCATGCGTGAACTAGACCGGTGTCAAAAATCGTCTTCTCCTCTGATCTTTGATGTGCATAAATGACGCATGCGTGAACGAGACCGGTGGGGAAAGGGCGATTTCATTTCTTCCCTGGTCTCGCGTTTCCAAAGTGGATAAACAATGCTCCCGTGAAGCATCATTGAGATCGCATCGTTGATTTAGTAGACACAGGGATTATCCAAAATCGATGCCGATCGCAAATAACTGCATGCCCAATGACAAGTCTGTTTTTCTAGCTGCATAAATGATAATGATAAAATTATTGATTTATTTTTTTCTTAATTAATTTTTTTCTTAATTTTAGCACCACGATGTTCATTTTAGAAAAATTGGCAATGCGATTTGTGAAGTATATGTATTTCCATGAATTAGTCACTTAGACCATGTGCGATAAGCATTCAAAGCCTGTTGAATTTTCAACTGAGGGGGGGGGGGGGACCAGTTTACGAATTATTTCACATTTAAGTTTAAGAGATATAATAGTGCCAAAGGGGATTTGTCTCATGAATTTTCAATTTAGGTATTCATCTGAAATGAAAATGATTTTCTTTTTTTTAAAAGTCAGAGCAGTAAAATATTATGAGTTATAGTGCTTGTTCAATTTTTTAGAATTTCTTTAGGAACTAGTTATTGGTCAGAATTAAAAGTGTAATACATCTAAATATCAGATATTAATACTTAGCCAGTACGGAAAATCGGGCTTCGCCCGCAAATCAATAAAATCGTTCCTATTGAAGATAGTTGCTTAAAAGTTTGAGAGTGAATAGTTAAGGGAAATCTATTAAAATATCACAAATTAAATTTTAGCCTGTACGGTAAGTGGTCTACACCCGCAAATTAATAAAATCGTTAATATTAAAGATAATTGCATAAAAATATGAGGATGAATAGTTAAGTTTAACCTATTTAAATATCAGAAATTTAATTTTGGGCAGTACAGAAATGCGGGCTTCGTCTGCAAATCAATAAAATTGCTAATATTAAAGATAATTGAATAAAAATAGGGTGAATAGTTAAGTGTAACCTATCTGAATATCAGAAATTGAATTTTGGGCAGTGCAGGGCTGCCATTCCAAAAATTATTCAAAATAGTTGCTTTAGTAGTGTTTGAAGCCAAAAATAGTCGCATATCATGGCTGATTTAGTAGCAAAATAGTTGCATATAAAGTATTATCCAAAATAGTCACAGTGTTGAGATCAGGGTAGATAATTAATGATTTCCCTTTTATAAATTTCCTGACCTTTTCTTAAAAATGATTAAGTTTTTCTGATTACAACAATACAACATTTTATGTACAATCTGCAAAAATTCAGTACTGTTTTTAAATATTATCTAATTTTTATGTAACAAAATTGTTAAAAGTAAATCCATTCTAGTTTTCATGACATTTGAGTTTAGTTTGCTGCAACTTTTGGATCAACACTTGATATAGCTCTTGTTAGTTGCAGATATAATAGTGATATTTCCAGCATTTTTTGCTTTCATAATGAACTTCAAGAAATCTTTCTTGGAACTTTTCCTAAACTGTAGATTTAAGGGATTTTAAATATTTTAAAGAGTTTGAAACTGCAGTATAAGGGAAGTTTTTATTTTACGTGTATATCTGCTTACTTTGCAATGACAATTTTTATAGAATACTACAACATAGTTAGCGTCCCGATTTAAGATGATGCACTACAAATTACAAAAATCTATTTGAAAAATTATTTACAAATGAAAATTTTCAAGGGGGAGGGAATTTAGTTTCACTGGTATTTATCATTACTACAAAGTATCAAATACAGAAAAAAAAAATAATTTAAATTTTAAAAAGTTTGAAATTGCAGAAGTGGGAATAAACAGAAATTGGCCATGGGGGTGTTTTAAATAATTGATAAATTATTTATTGTTATTAGAAAGCAATGCATATGACAGACTTTTTTTAAAATAAAGAGTTTTAAATATTTTAAGCCCATATTATAACACAATTAGGTGAGACTTTTTCTCTAAATAAATATTTTAAACCTCTTTCTACACTGGAGAAGGGAAGGGGGAGAAATGTAAATTTGAGAGGGAGAGGTAGATGATTAATATTTTTAATTTAATGTTATTAGTTAACAACAAATAAGGCAGACTTATTTTTCTTAAAATAAAGTTTTGAAATACTTGAAAATCTGCATGCTGGAGGGGTTGGGCAAAGGGGAGAACCAAAAATTTTGGAAGGAAGGGGTAGTTTATAAGCCTGATTATTTATTGCACTAGAGAGCAACAAGTAGGACAGGAAAATTTTTAAATATAAAAATACAGATTTTAAATTCCTTTGTATGCTGGGGGAGAAGAGTATATTTTGAATGAGAGAGGAGGGAATTAGATGATCCTTATTTATTTATTGTTATTAGAAGCAGTGATCAGTAAGTAGGGCAGATGTATTTTCTTTAAAAAAATAAAATAAATAAAGAGATTTAAAGGATTTGAAACACAGCATGAGGTTGAGAGTGGGGATGAGGGCAAAGGAAGAAGCAGAAATTTTTTTAATGGAGGAGGTTGTTTAGATGATGTATTTATTGTTATTAGTGAGCAACAAATAGGGCATTTTTTTTTTTTTTTTTCATTTGAGAAATAGAACTTTAATGATTTAAAACTATGTATGCTGGGGGATAAAAGGATATAACTGCATATTTGCTTACTGTTACTATGCAGCAGCAATTAGAACAATTAAGAGAAAAATGAGTGAAATTTACTCTTGGTCAAGAAAAGTGCTGTTTGGTGGTGGTATCGAACATCTAGAAAAATTGTACTGGAATGATAAAATTTTTTTATTGTTGTTTCGTATTTTCTGCAACATGTATTTGAAAAAGCTAGAATAAAATTTTCAAAAAGTCTCCTTTTTCATAAAATAGTTGCCTATTTGTCAGAAATAGTTGCATTTCAAGCCTTTTTTGCTTAAAAAAATTGCCTTAGTCTCCTGAAGCTGAAAATAGTAGCATTTTAGTAGCAAATGGCAGCCCTGGCAGTGCAGAAACCCAATTTGAGCAATTTGATAAAATTGCTAATATTACAGATAATTGAATAAAAATATGAGGGTGAATAGTTGAGTGTAACCTATCTAAATATCACAAATTGAATTTTGGGCAGTATAGAAATGCAGGCTTTGCCCGCAAATAAATAAAATCGTTAATATTAAACATAATTGCATGAAAATTTCAGTGTATATAGTTAAGTATCATTTATTTCAGTATCAGAAATTAAATTTTGGCCAGTACAGGAGACAAGCTACGCCTGCAAATTAATACAATCGTTCATATTAAAGATAATTCCGTAAAAATATGAAGGTGGAATAGTTAAGTGAAATATATCTAAATATCAAATTCTGATTTTTGATATTTTAAGAATTAAAGCCCATTTTAAAAAAAGATTCTTCTAATTAATTATAACATTATTTTTTTCAAATTTTTATTTTTTGCAGCAAGTTTTATTATATTTTGCATTTTTGTCTGTAAACATAAACCTAAAGAAAAAAGGTTTTTTAAACCATAATATAAGTTGTGTTAATGTGTATGTATAATAAATACTCTTAAATTTTATATTAAAATTACGACCATGTTTGTAATACTAAAAGTCTAATATCGTGATGCATTGCAATATCGCGATTTAGCCTCGATGATGCATCGCAATGTAGAAATCCTAATATCGCCCAGTCCTACTATTTGGTATAATTTCCAATTTCAACTATGTACTTCCACAAAAAGAAATAAATACTGTACGCATGTATACACATTAATTTATTAGTTTTAAAAAATTCTGATTTCTGCATTTAGGTCTCTTATATTTTACATGTTTAAAAACATAAAATAATTTGACAAATTTTACAAATAATCTACATTAACATATAGATAAGTTCTATGCACAAAACAACTTAATACTTAAAGTCAAAATAAAAACAAAATCATAAATTTCTATAGATTGTACATAAAAAAAAAAAAAAAAAAAAAAAAAATTAAAACATCTAAAATAGCAAAATGTTAATCACATGCATTCCTTACCCTTTCTCTTAATAAAGACACGACAAAGTCAACTTCTCGTTGCCTCAGGGCAACATATTTTTGGCCAATATGATCTACTATCAGACGAAGGTACGTATAAACAATAGTAGCCACTAACACAGAAAATTTTTCGACCCAAGCTCTGTAAAAAAAGATAAAATTAACATTTTTTATGCAATACAAACAAAAGCTTTTTTAAAAACAAATTTAGTACAATAATTATTTATTTAACTAAAAATATATAAAACATAACAATTAAACTATTTCTTAGATTTTACATTTATAATTAAAATCAGAACAGGATTTTTTAATTATATTGTTCCCATTCAATATGATTTTAAATTGCAAAGATGCTGAATTAGAATAGTCTTTTATTTTCTCCCATGCTTCAATATCAAACGTACAGACAGAATAACAAACAGTTATTGTCTAACCACGTCAGCCATGGAAAATTGGCAAACGGCTAATAAAGGTGAATCCAAATCAACCGGTCCAGTAGGAAGAATCGAGAAAAAGCGGAGGGATTTTAATGCACGTGGCTCATTCATTCCATGTTATTGTGCTTTGGATTAGTAGTAAAAAAAGAGTTGATTTTATTTGATAACATTCTTCAGAAATTTGCGGATTGCTTTTATAAACAAAGTATTTCTATTAAGGTACTAAATGGCTGAAACTTCCAAGAATAAATCGTTTCGAAGCAATTCTAAGCATTTAATTTATAACGTGATTAAAGCTTGTGATGAAGAGGCGCGTATTGGAAGATTGACTATTCCAATTAATCAATCATCAAAAAGAGTTAGTATGTTAACAGGAATTTCTCTGTCAAGTGTATACAACATTTGAAAACAAGCAAATGATAATGAAAACCCTGATTTCTGTTCACCGCAAAAAAAGCAAAAGCGAGAAACTGTAGCGTGTATAAAAATGGTTTCTTTCGATATAGATGTTTTACGTAGAACAGTGCGAGATTTTTATGTAGTAGAAAAAAAAGTACCTACAATTAATAAACTGCTGCCTGTATTGAAAGAGAAAATTAATTTTGCTTGGCAAAGAGAGACTCTGAGAAAAGTACTCAGCGAAATAGGATTTACTTGGGAAAAAACTCAAAATAAAAAAAAAAATTCTTATGGAAAGATCAGACATTATTTTGGCAAGAACAAAATTTTTAAGAAGCATCAAGCGATACAGAGAAGAAAACAGACCTCTTATTTACATCGATGAGACCTGGGTTGACAGTAACCTCACATTTGGAAAATGTTGGCAGTCATCAGAAATTTTGGGAGCATTTGAAACTGGAAATGCATCTCGTCGTATTATTGTTTTATGTGCTGGCGGAGAAATGTGTTTTTCACCCAATTCCAATTTACTTTACAAAGCTAATACAAGTACGGGAGACTACCACGGGCAAATGAATTCGACGATTTTTGAGAAATGGGCCCAAGAAAAACTAATACCAAACCTTCCTTCTAATTCAGTCCTCATTATTGATAACGCTCCTTATCACTCAATACAGTTAAATAAACCACCTAATTCATCACAGAGAAAAGAGCAAATAATGGATTGGCTTTCTAAAAATAACATTTCTTTTTCTTCTTCAAACAGAAAAATTTAATTGCTAGATATAGTGAAACGAAATACGCCAAATGTTAAAACGTACAAGTTTGATTCTATGATTGAAGAACACGGTCATTCAGTATTAAGGCTCCCACCCTATCACTGTGATATAAATGCGATTGAGTATGTGTGGGCCGAATTAAAAAATTACATTCGTAGTCACAATACTACAGCTACAGGAGATATTGAAATGTCGAATTTGTTCAGCATATCAGAAAAAGATATAAACAGCATATCATTGGAAAATTGGAAAAAATATTGTAAACATGTTGCCAATTTAGAAAAAGAGTACTGGGATAAGGATGGAATAATAGAAGAGTTATGTGACCCAGTTTCTTTCTCTGTTAATTCCGACAGCAAACTGAAAGTGATTCTGAATATTCTTCTGATTAAATCATTTATATCGAGGTAAGAAAACAATGCTTTTATTTTATTTTAATCAAAATGTTTCTTTATATGTTTGATTTTCTTTATTATTCAATTATATTAATTTTAGTTTTTTATTAAATGTTTTCTTTTAACTTACTGTATGTATGTGACGATCAAATCTTCTTACTCATTTTTCATTCTAAGGGGAGGGGGGGGGGGCAACATCGGCCCCAAACTTGCGTTTTCCTGATAGAAATAATTTACGATTGTTTAATATTAATTGAAAAAATAGCTCCATTGTTGCAACATTCATCCATTTTAAGCACATTGTTGCTCGCATCATTATGACGAGCAAAGTACACATTTGTGCTTTGTAATATAATTGACATTTTGTGAATCTTAATAAAAATAAGTTTAAAAAGAAAAAAATAATAATTTACACTTGTTTATTATTATTATTATTAATACTTACTAATTGTTAGATTGAACAAAGTACACATTTGTGCTATAGACATTTTGTGAATTTTAATGAAAGCAAGTACTATTTTCTTTTTTTAACATTTAATTTACATTTGACTTATTATTATTATTAATACAAATCAGCAATATGTTTTGCGTTATTTTACATGTATAAACTTATTCATTTTAAGTTACATACAATCATAATAATTTAAAAACAATGATAAAAAAATTCCCTAGCTGTAAACGAATTCTTTATTTCTTCTAAACCGCGTTCGCCAAGCATACATCTACTATAAAGAAAACGGTATACTTCTGGCACCCCTAATAACTAATGGACCGGTCCGTTTCCGCCTATAAACCGGATGTTTACCTTTCCATCTAATCGGTGGTAGAACAGTATGTAAATTTAAGGGTCGATCTGTTATTATTTACAGCCCCATTTAGTTACTTAACTTTATGTTTGGATTGTAATTTGAACACAATGAAATCTGTAAGCAATCTATATAATTAATTATGCTGTTCTTACAAGTAGTGAAACCAGATAAATATAGCAGTATGAAAGAACTTATTACAAATGTGCATACATTCATCTTGACTGAAGACCAATTTAGTATTTAGACAGGTAGAAAACATTTAAATTTTGAGTGCTTTAGAGCCAGTTTTTCAATGTTTTTACACCTATAGATTAGTAAAAAAAAAAAAAAAAAAAAAAAAAAAAAAAAAAAAAAAAAAATCTGCAGATCAGATAATGGCTAAGACAGCAAGTAATCAAAATCAATCAGCAATCATTTAATCAATTAAAACTGTACTTTTCTAATTAATAAATTTATTATAAAAGTAGAATTTTAATTAATGTGTTTACTTGTTGGTTAGAAAATTCCATATAGGTGGAGTAGTGCATTTCTGTAGACAAAACATGACATTAAGATCTTTTTGATTTCTCTATTTGGCTTTTATAAGTCATGCTGCAAAAATAGGTTTGCTCAAATTCAAATAGAATAAAAAATAAAAATAAAATAAATATTTTATAGGTTTATAATTTGGAGATTGATATTTAAATAAAAATAAAATCCAAGATTGACACAATAGTTGTGAATAATGTTTGTGGATATTATTTCTGATGTAATACCGTATGTAATGTATGATGTAATGAATAATGATAATAACATACCTTTTTTTTCTATACACATACAAAATTCACAACGATGAATGGTATATCATGCTAAAGATTTTTTAACAGGCTTTGGACATAGTATACTCATATTTTGTTAAAATATGTTGACTGATTAAGAATTTAAGAAATACTTATCAGCAAATAATCTCAAAAATTGCAGTGCAAAAACATTGCACGGGTTCAGTAATAGAAAATAAATTCAGGAACATGCCCTTATTGTGATTATGATGTGCATATTCTTCCATATATTTCATGAAGGAATTATTAAGTCCAGAGTTTGTCTTAAGTAGGATTTTCATTTGCAAAGAAATAGTTATAAAAGCCTTTAGCTAATGTCCTTAAATGCAGACTGAACTAAATATGATTCTTGTTTACATCAAAAGCATCTGAAAATATTGAAACACATATTTTTATTTGAAAATAGCCACTATATAGTTAGCAAAATTTTATGAACCAATAGATGTTTTCAGTGGGCATTGTTGAAAAACACTGCTTTTAGATAGTTTAATTAAAAAGTAATTAATTATTATTATTATATATTTTTTTTTTAAAGAAGTTTTCACAAAGATTTTTAAAAAGAAAATTCTCACATTTTTATGATTATCACATTTTTTTTTTTTTTTTTTTTTTATGATTTGTAATTTAGATTAACCACATGCCAACATTTAAAAAGCAAGGATTCATTGTCATATATGAATTGATTATATGTATGTATTCATGTATGTATGATGGGAAGTTGCAGACAGAAAACAGAGAATAACATCAGGGAATCAAATGTTCACCTAAAAAGCTAATGCTTTGTGTTTTTGGTGTTCCTATAAAACTAGGAATCAGTTTTTCTACATAATTTAACTATTAACATAAGCATCAAGGAGGTCTTAGTAAAAGTTACAAATATATTGATTGGACAGGTAATATAGGAGACAAAGGAACAGACCTCGAACTAACTATTGATTAGGAATTGCAAAGTTATAATAATGCAAGTTAAACAGAAAAATACATAATGATGGAAGCAGATACCAAAATTCAGGATGGAAAAAAAAGATCCAGAGTTGTACTCTGAAAATCCTGAGAGGGCAGCTGTGATTATCAACACAGCTTGCAAAGTGAAAGTGTTTTGAGAGTTGTCAAGGAATGATATGAAGTACAGGCAAAGAAGAGGAAAATAACTGTCCTCTAAAAAATTTCAGAAACCTACTCTCAGACAAAATGTTAGAATTAAAGTACCTAATACTGACGGATTGAAAGTGAATCCAAAATCATTACTAACTGTTATCTCAATTATTAATTAAGGATGATAAATTTTATGTACTTGATACTAAGGGTAAAATAAAAGCGCTGTAAACAAGAAACCTGTTATCTTTTGCAAAGAAGTACGGGTACAGAGGAAATAAATTCATGTGAAGTGGTAAATAAGTTTTGTTTAGTTGGGGGGCAAGGACACAAAAAATGCAACTATTCAAAGAAGTGTACCCCATAGATGTGCTTGTACAAATCAGTCAATCTATCTTGTAATTCAAGATGCTGCAAGAGTCAATCTTGCTGTAACACAAATGAATCATAAAAGTTTATTTATGATTTAATATTGTTGGAAAAACATTCCATGAATGCTTTCTTTTAATATATTAATCAAAAGCAGTAAAATACAAAAAGTTAAATTTAATGTTACTCTACAGTATGTTCATGGAAACAAGAGAATGAAAGTAAACTAACGGGTTGTGGAAACATTGCCAAGGAGCTACACTTTTGGCCCAAATCGCTAGTTTGGCAAATTTAATTTTTTCTTTTAACTTGTTAATTTTTTGTATATTTTATTTTGACAAATTTTAAAACACTTACCTCAGATATCACTTTTAGAAGATGATATTGAAGTAACGATACTATTCGAGTGGAGATTAATTACCATGGAATTGACTATAGCATTGTATAAATCCCACATTTGTTTTTCCACTTTATCGGTTACATGTTGAATGCGTTTTTTCCATTTTTTAATGCCAACTCTGCTGATACATTGAATGAAAAATATTTTTCATTAAGCATTTTAAATGTTTTATTTTCTTTTGCGATGAAGTTCTTAATTTCTGCCCAAATCAGTCCTATAGGATTAAACTCACAATGGTAGGGGGTAATTGAGACAGTTTTCTTTTGAGTATAGGTGCAGATTCCCAAAATCTGGAAGGAGCCAGTGGCTCCTAAGCCCAAAAAATCTAGTGGCCACATTGTGAAACAAACACAAAAACAATATTTTTTCTCCCTTAAATTTGTACGACGGGATTTTATCGAATCTTTCCACAATAATTATACACATTTTGTAGGAATAAATGTTTGTAATGTAAGGCCTGAACATTTCATGAATAAAAGATTCTCTAAAGTTTTTTGTTCTACATAGATACATTGTTTCCTCCCAAAGTATTTTTCATAGCTGAAAATAAAGGCTCAACATGGGGATTTGCATAAAAAAATATGTCTATAAAAATCAAAATAAAAAATATATAAAAACATATGGAAAATATTTAATTTAGGTTTTAGATTTTAATAAAATAAATGTCGCAATTTCTGACATTCAGAGATGATGGAGAAAAATCGAAGACTATAAACCTCGATTGAAACTTTTGCTGGCAAGATAATTTTTTTTTATCCGTATGAGACAATAAATTACAATTTTCTTAGCCAATTACCACCGATTTTCACATTTTATTATTGCGATGCCTTGACGAAATTCGCTATTTTTTTCCGCGACTAATTGACGAAATGCGCAATTTTTTTTTCCGAAACTGATTGACAAAATTTAAGTTTTTTTTTGCGACTAAATTGACGAAATTCAGTATTTTTTTCACGGCTTATTAACGAAATTGGATTTTTTTCCCGCGACCGATTGACGAAATCCACATTTTTTTTTTATGCGAACGATTGATGAAATTCGCGATTTTATTTCGTGATTGGTTGACAAAACTCGATTTTTTTTCGCGACCGATTGGTGAAATTCACAATTTTTTTCTGCAATCGATTGATGAGCTTCGCAATTTTTTGCCAACCGACTGATGAAATCAGCGTGTTTTTCTTCTGGACTGATTGACGAAATTCGCGTTTTTTCCGGGACTGATTGAGGAAATTTGCGGTTTTATTTCGTGACCACTTGACGAAATTTGAAGTTTTATTTCGTGATGATGAAATTTATGGTTTTATTTGGCGAGCAATCGTTGAAATTTGTGGGATTTTTCCGTGAACGTTTTCACAAAGCTCGCGACCGATTGAGGTAATTCCCGATTTCTTTTCATGATCGACTAACTGACGAACTGATCTTGCAGAAATCTAAGATAATAATAATAATAATAAATCAAGGAATTACGCTAATTCGTGGAAGAATCGCATGCCTATATCTATGACTAACTGTAAGAACATATCTGAAAAATCACGAAGCTACAAGGCTAATTGCGGTATGCTGCCGTCCAAGAGTTCATTTGCGACGTATACAGACCTGCCAACCTTTGAAAATGAGAAATAGTAGCACACCAAATTCAAATTTATCTGAAGGTTGGTTGGTTGGTGGCTGTTTTTTATGCTGTAAATTTTAAGCGAGTAAATACTAATCAATTAAACGCATGTGCATATCCATAAGCACACAAAGTAGGAGACTCTTTTGTTTTTGCTAATTTTTTTGTTGCGGGTGGGATTGATTAAACATAATTATTCCTATTCTATTAATGCTCTGTCCACTCGTAAGCCAAATTTCTGAACTTCACAGTGAATTTTCTGAAAGATTCCAAGGTGGTTGGGGGAAGGATGTGATGGAACTAACGGGTATATATTCCAGAGAAAAATGTCTGAGTTAGAGTCCTTCATCAGGTCAAGTAAGCTGATACAACCGGGAGTGCGGGGGGTATCCACTCCCGCCACTTTTATTGCGTCCCTTTGACGAAATTTGCGTTTTTTCGCGATCTTTTGATGAAATTTTCAGTTTTTTTTCGAGATCTGTTGATAAAATTTGCGGGTTTTTTTCGATATTGCTTGACGAAATTTGCCATTTTTCGCGATGTTTTTGATGGAATTTGCCGTTTTCACAAGATTTTCTGACGAAAGTCACGTTTTTCTCGCGATCTGTTGACAAAATTTGTCGTTTTTTCGCGATCTTTTGACGAAATTTGCCTTTTTCGCAATGTTTTTGACGAAATTTGACGTTTTTTCGCGATTTTCTGACGAAAGTCACGTTTTTCCAGCGATCTGTTGACAAAAATTTGTCGTTTTTTCGCAATCTTTTGACGAAATTTGCCGTTTTTTCACGATCTTTTGACGAAATTTGCCGTTTTTTCGCGATGTTTTTGACGAAATTTGCCGTTTTTTCATGATTTTCTGATGGGAGTCACGTTTTCCCCGTGATCTGTTGACAAAATTTGCTGTTTTTTCGCGATCTTTTAACGAAATTTGCCGCTTTTTGCAATGTTTTTGACGAAATTTGCCATTTTTTCACGATTCTCTGACGAAAGTCACGTTTTTCCAGCGATCCTTTGACAAAATTGGCAACTTTTCAAACGAAAGACGAGATTGATTTTTTTCGGCGATCATTAGCCGAAATACCGATACATTTAATGTCTGAATTTTCGGATTTATGACCGATATATATATATATATATATATTTTTTTTGGAAATCATTGCCTTAATTTTTCGGAAAATTCGGACCAGAATCACCCCTGAACGATCTTTTGACGAAATTCACATTTTTTCAGCAATCAGTTGAATGAAATTCATGTTTTTTTGGCGATACTTTGGCGAAATTTGCTTTTCCTCGCCATTTTTTTGACGTAATTCGTGTTTTTTCAGCGATCCTGTAACAAAATTCGCATTTCTTAGCTCGATCCTGTGACGAAATTCATTATTTTTCGAGTAATCCTGTGACAAAATTCGCGTTTTTTTTCCTTCAGAAAATCGTAGTTTTAAACAGATTTTCGTAGCATCGTAGTTTGTAGCTCAAAATCGTAGCAACTACGATTTTTTCGTAGCAGTTGGCAGCTCTGCGTATATCAACTTTTTTTTTTCCTGATTCTGTGGACATTGCAGTTTATTTTTTAGAAGAAAACAGGAAAGTAGCGGAAATGTGGCATCCATGTTCAATCATACTTTTTAATTATGGATAATAGAAAACAGAAAAAATGCACTAAATATCGTGGAATTATGGAGGGCAGTCCGCAGATTTTGTATTAAAAAAAAGGTGGAAATCTGCCATTCGGCGGAGAAGGGGCATCCCTGCAAAACACTTGGCGACTAAGGCATCGAAAATTAGTGGCCAAAGCAAAAAATTTAGTCGCCATGTGGCGACTGGCAACCAGGAATCTGCATCTATACTTTTGAGCTTTTGCCAATTTATCCAAAGTGTATTTGCCATATTTATTTTTATTTTTCTTTCTTTCTTCAATTGCAACAGTTCCACTTTTAACATTGCATCCTCAAAAGCGATATTTTTTGTTAAAAGACAATCACAACAATTTTTTGTTTCCTCCATGAAGTATTCAGTATTTTTTCTGCTTTTCTCGAATGGTAAGGAGCATTGTCCATTACGATTATACAGTTATCTTCGAGTCAAAATAAAATATCAGTAAACCACTTTTCAAACCAATTGAAATTCAAGTCTTCATGATAATCTTTATTTTTATTGGATTTGACTATGTCAAGCCCTTCATCCACAAAACCAGAATCGCTACCAATCCGGGTAATTATCATTCGTTTTCCTTTCCCTGAAGGAGATGTATATCCTGAAGAAAGGCCAGATGAAAACACTTAAACACTTGCTCTGAAAACTTTATTGGGGTATCTTTCCAAACTTTACTAAGTTTATGTCCTGCATTCACCCAAGTTTCATCCATATAATATATTTTGCACCCTTCTTCTATAAAAGATTTGATTTGCCTTAAGAATTTTCTTACCCACACAATTATTTTGTTTTTATCAATGAGAGTACTTTTCCGCCCTCTTCATGAATATGGAAAATTTAATTCTTTCAGGAGATGATGAAATGTGGTCCTTTTAAGGATTGGCAAATCAGGGTCATCATTTAAAACTTTCGAAAATTTATTTATAGTAGGCTATAACATTTCTATAAAAGAACTTGTGGGCTTTTCTCCTAATAGCATTCCTGTCAAAATCATCTATATCTTCTAAAACATGTTTATGTAAATTTGTCTTCTTCAGAGAGTATAATACACCAATTTTTATATCCTCACTCACTTTGAAAATAGAAGCTTTAATTACCCCTGTTATACGAGAATACCCCTATATTGAAAATCGGAAGTTCAAGTTATGCTTCTATGTGCACACAAGTGGTTTTTCCGTATATACGTATTACTACTTAGTATATTCGGTACTCGGCATTCAGTGTGTATGGCCAAGTACTTGGTAATCAGGCCAAAGCAGTACTTGATACACCACTATAAAATAATCAAGAAAAACTTTTATAAACAAGTGAAATTAAAACAAAATATAAGAAACAATACCTGTTTTCTAAGAAAATATCAAGTAAGGCTTCTGTTAACCATATATTTTTTACAGATATGTCACCACCTAAAACAGAAATAAAATTAAAATAAATAACTTAAACACAATTTAACTGAAAAAAAAAGCATAGAACTTTTTAAAAACTGATGCAAGATTTAATAAAATTCTGCAATTACTCTCCCCTCCCCCATTAGTTAGAAACCCTTGCCTTGCAACATATCTCAAAAAGTTAAGCCTGTTCTCAAATCTAAAAGCGCTACTTTCTGACACATTTCTACCTATATTTTTGTTCAGAAATGCATGAAGTTGGAAAGTGTTCTTATTCAGAAACTATGTAATCGAAAGACGTTTTCCAATTTTTGGTAAGGCAGGAGATCCTGCAGATAATACTGTCAAAATCGGCGTTTTGAGCCGAATTCGCAATGCGGCAGTCTGAGAAAGAGAAAAAGTGACAAGAATCGCTTATAACTCGACAAGTAATTTATTTATCAAAAAATGGAAAATGTATTTTGAGTCCAAATATCTTCAACAGTCAGGCCTGTCAATTTTATGCCTTCATATTTAAAAATGAGTCAGAAAGTTTTGCGTCATTGAGCAGGGAATTTGAGAACCACCTTAATGATTTAAACTTTACAAATACGAAATAAATGACAATAATTTTGAAATTTTAATGGATCAATAACTCAAATACTAAGAAACTTGGAAAAATTACCTGCTATCTGTCGTAGTAGGTGATAGCATAAGCTATCAACATTACTTAATGAGTTTTTCACCATTTCTTTTATAAGCCAAATTAACTGAAATAAAGAAAACAAAGAAGCTTATTAATTTCAGAAAAGATAAGTTTTGACAGTTAAAGCACAAACATTTGAAAATATTTTTACTATAATATTGTAGTAAACATAATGAAATTTCAATTGCTGTTTGATTATTTTTTTTATTATTATAATTATAATTTAAAATTAATTATTTATGCATAAAATTTACTTTAATCAGGGACTGCACTAGCCATTTGCAATTATGCCAAACACGAATAAATCATAAAAATTACAAAAGACTTAACATTTAGCAAATCATATTTTCAGTGCAGTGAGAAATAAACTTTTCATGGCCAAAATATTTTAGATAATCTTATTGATAATGGGTCTGAATAAGTAATATTTTATTTTCTTAAACAACAGCATAAACAGAAATGTAGGACTTCTGATCCAAAACAAGACCGTAAAAAATCTCAGTAATTTGATTCTTATCTATGGGGAAGGCCCAAATATGTGAAATTTCAATATTGATGCAGCTTTTATTAATTTGTGTAAATACAATAATAACAATAATAATAATAAAAGTTTATATGTCACTGAATAGTTTTTCCTTACTGTTAATTAAAGATGTTTGATAAAGTGTTTAAAAAAATTATGAAAAATTTATGTTTACAGTCTTTAACTAGTTGGTATTTGCTTAATTTACATTGTAGATTTGTTACAACTGCTAACGTAATACTTGTTATAACTGCGCAGTTATAAAAAAATAATGTTTAAAATTAATAAGACAATACTATCTCTAGCATAATCATAAAGTTGGCGAGGTGCCAACTTTAAATACCAGCCCCAACTAGTGATTAACATTGTTTTTTTTAAACATATCTGCTGATCCCATTGAGATCCCACTCTAAAACTTTCAGAATTTAAAGTTTATAATCTTACATAAAACATAATTTTTAAATTTAAAATTTTTAAATTAAATTAATTTTTGTTAACTAAGCATAGTCAACTTGCATATCAAATTAAATCTTGTGAAATTCTTTTTAAAACGAAGAGTCAAGCAACTCTCTACGCCTGATAGAACTTGAAAAATTAAAAACATTTATACAAGCCAAAAAATGACAATTTTTCGAAATTTATAAAATTAATTGCATGAAAATTTACTGGAATAAAAAAAATAATAAAAGTATTTTCTCATTTATGTCATCAGAGAGAATGAGTCCTGTACGTTTCATCAAAATCTGAAATGGTCAGGTTAAGTAACTGGTTGATTTGACATGGAATAACATAGAAACTTTTAGTTAATTATTCATGCTGAAAACTCACTTTAACAGTCTAAATAAAGCTTACATTTATGTTTTCACATACATAGAAAGAAACAGATAGTAAAGAGGCAAACATTTTATTGTATTTAAGAATTTTTTTTTTTTAAAGTCTTGTAAATAATAAAATTACACGCATTCAAAATTTACTCTGAAATATAACATACACCACATTTATAACTTTCCCAGCCCATTGAAAAAACAAAAATTGTCAATTAAGTATAATGATACACAGTCAAATATTTTAAATCCTTAACTGTATGTACCTCGTATATTATTTTATGATTTAAATAGTCAGAAGTTTAAGCTCAATAATTATGTAAAACGATAAAAAATGTTCCTAAAACTTTTATGCAAATTAGTTGATTGAAAACAGTTCCTTATGCTTTGGAGTTACACTTCGTAAATAAACTATAACGATATTTGGGGATCGTGATGAATATAAAAGGAAACATTAATAAAAAGATGAATCGCCAGCGACCAGTGCTGTAACGATTCCGAATACCTAAAAATTTGGATAAACATATATTCAATACTTTCCCCAAACACCATTATAGGCGTGATCGTAAGTAGCAGTAACATTGTGAAGCCATAAAAGTTAAAGTTTAAGTATAAATTATAAGTTAGATTACATTTTTATCAGATACAAATTAATATCTCACCATTAGTTTAAATATGAAATTAATAAATAATATTATAAATAAAAGGAAAAGACAGACTCACCCATTAAAGTCAATCATTTGTTTATTTCAATATCAATGCACCGATTATCAAATAGATCAATTATAACTTTAAAATATGTAAAATGATCACATTTGCACAGTTAAGTGCTTTCTACTAATAATATACTTGAACAATAAATAGCATGATAGTAAAATTACATGGAATGTGAACTATATTCCTTAAGCAAAAATTATTTCAATCTATAAATATAGTTTAGTACTGAAATATAATTTCTTCTACAAAATTTCCAGTTCCTTGTATATGTCAGTCACATTGAGAATTGCTCTCTGGTTCAGTTCAATGCAAAGTCATTTTACAGAAATTGTTGAGAGTTCTTTAAATTAGTTTATAAATATTAGAGTTATAAATTATTATTATTATGAGGATGACGAAAATTCCTTTATTAGCATCAATAGGACGAAACCAGGTTACTGTATTGGTGATGACTCATCTAGTTGTTATGATGATCGAAAACGACAAAGTATTCAGACGCCGAATCTTCGATAGTAAAGATTATTTGTAGGAAAGAAATATTGAATTCTTGTTGATATGACCATCACTAATAGAAGAAGAAATGGAAAATTATGCGGAGGATATCTTGAATTATCGCCATGCCTGGACATCACAAAGAAATGACGAGATAGCAGTACGCTACACAGGAATTTTTTAACAGTGCAAAACACAAAGAACTTGAAGAGAAGTAATACGAAGTGGCTTAACTAGGACTCCAAGATTAACAATGACTTCAAGATGCCAAATATTGGAAAGACGTTACTTGTGGAATTTATATTATATTATTTAAGATACAGGAGGTTATCTGTTATTTTTATTCAAGGTATTTATTGAGCCCGACACACTCACAGCATTCTTGGGTCCACACTCTCGACAAAAGAATGGCTCAAGCCCGGAGGCCGAAAAATCCGCAGCCTACATCGTGAAGATTTTTTAGAAGAACTGAAAGACTCTTTACAATTTCCCACTCAGGTTAAATCTCCGGCGGTTACGGAATAACCAATGAAAATATAGGAACCGGATGAATGTCACTGAACAAGCCCAAAAAACCGTAGACAAAGTTACAGTTAGACTTTCAAGGTATCGCACCCCTTGACGACACGTCATTTTTAATGTTCCGCACGCTTCTTCTCTCACCTTGAATCGGCCTGAAAATGACCTTGTACACCGCGAGTCATTGACACAGATAAATGCGCGGGAAAAGGGTTCTTGTTTACACTAAGGCATCTGAATATCTACCAACTTCAAAACAAAACTTAAGAAAGTAATGAAAAATCCATAACTGCCAAACTTATGGATGAAAATAAATGAAAAATGAGCAATCGAAATAAAATAAAAAGTTCTTTCCACCAGATATGTTTTGAAAGTAAAAATATTTAATTTAAAGAATTTTGAAAAAGTAATTATTGGACTTAGAAAATCTAAAACGATATATGAAAGGTTTCGCGATTCTGAAAGAGAAATTTTGCATGAATCAAAAATCAGTGAATCTGAACTTTCAAAAAGAATAAAATTAGCGATTAATCATTTTTAATAATTATTATTGAAAAGGTAATACGCTATATTTTAGAATAATTATTTATTTTAGACTGTTTGTTAATAAGATGGATATTATTTAAAAGTTAGAAAAAGTAAGTTAGAAATATTTTTCTTTTAGATAATTTGAAGTGAAGTTTATTTAAAGGAAATAATTTAAAGTAAATATTGCAAAGTAAATATATTGTAAATGAAATATGAAATGAAAATCCTAAAACATATGTAATGGAAAGATTCTGAATAATTTAATTTATACTCTTACCAAAAATAAACAATTTTAAAAGGAATGTTTGATTTAAAATGAAATAATAAAATTTAGCTTAATAAATTTAAATGAATTTAATTAAATGGATGAATAAATTAAAGTTAAATGTTAAAATACTAAATAAATTAAGAATGAAATTTTAAATCATAACATAAACTATTGATTTTTTGCATAAATTTGACTAGCTATTCATGTTTTCCCTTAAGTGATTGTCATTACCCTACTTTCTCCTACAGTAAGAGATCTTAAAATGAGATGAAATAGACTTGTAGAACTGATACATAAAGGGAAATGTAGTTTTAAAATATAACAAGAAAATGAAGTTAAAATATGAACTACTGTTAATGCAGACAAAGACTGGTCATCACACAATAACTTGGCTAATGAGTAACATACATTTAGATGAATTAATTATTTACTAATTAATTAAGGTGACAATCATTACTAGGAACTAGGAGAATCTAGTTTTTAATTAAATAATGCATTGCCTACACCATTTGTGCTTGTTAGCAACTTTCACAATAGCATCACAAACCCTTTGGCCAAGATATCAAGAAGGGATTGTAACATAAATGACAAGATGTAGCGTTTTTATCATTTTTTTTATATTAAAAATTACAAATAAATAATCTACTGTACAATGTAAAAAAAATAGAAAAATCACTTTTATATACATACTTGATTTCTAGAAGATTCTTGAAGTTTACTAAATTTTTCCAGAATTATTTGAGTAAGATGATTGAGAACTAAAGTTAGTCCATCACGAGACAAGTATGTTAAATCACGGTAATACTGAAAAATTAAATAAATCACAATTTACTGAAAAAGCACTACTACACAAATATAAATATTAACAGATACATCAATATTCACATATATATAAATATGCATCTAAAAATTAAATACAATAACAGGCTTTAGATGCTATTTAAACAACATAGAAAATAATATGAATTTTTAATCTGAATTTCAAAGCTGAGTCATTTGAATAGAGTTGAATCAACAGATCAATTAGTGTTTTATCAAGGCAAATTTTTAAGGGTGTAGCACCCTGTTCTTTTTAAAATTAGCAAAATAAATTAGGCCTTTTTAAAAAATAGTGAAATGTAGTTGTACTCAGAGATTTCTTGTTAAAAAATTTTACATACTACAGCACAGATTTCCCTCAATTAGTGTGGTTAATTAATCCCATCATATCATCATCACTAATTGAAACATTGAATGGGAAAAATTGCAATAGATCCACAGCCAACTTTCTTATAAACTCAATATAGGATAGGGGCTGTGCATATATAACGTTATCACTCTAGGGAAGAATGGGGATCTAGCATTTGATATCGTAGATATCTCTAGGGGGAGCTAATCATGCTAATTCATAGGAAAGCTTCATTTCTTTTGATGAACATTTAATTTGAACTATTTACTTATTATTTGAGGGAGTTTGTTTTTGTGTTTAAAATGGATAACTAGTTGAAATGAGAAACTCTCAAGCAAACTGCAACTGGGATTGAAATTTAACTTGATGATTTGGGAACTACGAGAACTTCGAAACAATCTAATTATTGATAAGTACAAAAGGACATAGGTGCAGTTGTTATTAGGCCGTTTTGGTTTGTGATAAACTTTACACTCTATATAAAACTCAAAACATGAGTGATGTATTAAATTATTATATAAAGTAAAAATTAATTCATCTTATGTATAATTTGGTTTTTACTTTTGTCTATCTTTACAAGAAGAAAGTATTGGGTTCATGAAAGTTTTCGACTTCTGATTTTCGATGAATTTATATGTTTTAGAAGGTCATGAACACAATTTGACTGTTTTTAAAAAAAGTCTGTCTGTGTTTGTCTATCTGTATGTGACAAAAATTTTGTGTGTGCTCTATCTCAAGAACTAATGCATGGAATTTAATAAATCTTTAGATTCAGTTCGACTTTTGAAATAAATTGGTGCTGATTCGTTTTTGGTGTATGTGAAACTTGTATGAGAAAGGAGAAAGTTTTGGGATTGGCACATCTGACTAGTTTAAAAAGGCAATTGCTAACATGTAATCAGGGTTTACAATCACAATGAAGTGATTAATAAAGGCTCCAATTTTAATTTTTATAATTAACAATTGAACAATCAGAGAAAATTACATTATGCTGGCCCAACCATATAATTTTTTTTTTAGTTTTATCAATGTAAAATACATTTCAAGCTATGCATAGCATCGTTTTCACCGCCGCAAACTTTTCGAATGTATTATATATGTACTTTTATGTTTAATCACCATGAATTCAAATAAAAATATAATGAAAAAAAAAAAGCCTCAATAAAGTTATAATGCATACAGATAAAATAAACCCAATACTCACTATTTAAGTGACAACACATTAAATATGAATTTTTATTCACTTATAAAAACAAAGTAACATGCGCAGAAATATTTTTACCAAAATTTAACCTGCAAGTTAAAAAATACGTCCAAAAAGCCACGTGTTGTTTCCTATCCATTGCTTGGATGAGTTTGTACCGGAATCAACACACTGTGTTTTATTATATTTAGATACTAGTGTAAATGCCGTCAAAGGACGGTGGGTAGAAATCGTGGTTTTCACTTTAAATTTGAAATAATTGATAAATGTACTCATATACTATTCATCAACAATAAGGAAAGATGTATATTAGAAGATTGTATCGTCTAACATGCTTTTGCTGTTCACGTACAAACTCACAAGCATTTTAAATGCTTGTGTAAAGGGATTATGTCTCATAATTTCATCTAATTTACGTAAAATATACGGTAAGCAATTTTCATTGTGGTCATTATTAAGTCGTTCCTGTACAGCTTGTGCTGTAGCTTTCATTTTGGTACTTTTCCGTTATACCAACACCATGTCAAAATGTATACTAATGAACCATTTATTTCCACCCTGATCGAGCAAAAGTTTTCTACAGCAAACCTTGCTAAACATTGGATTTGTTATTTATTGAATGTAAATTATTTTTTTATGTACTTTACCATTGTACAAACACCATTGTTGCCAAGCGTAATATAGTTGGCGCAAAATAAAATTCATGTAAATCAAAATATTTTTGGAAAAAAAAAAAAAAAAACTTTGTTCAAACAAAAGTGAGCATTTAAAAAATATAATGTTTGAAAATTACAGACTTTTACGCACTATTTTATTAAATCAACACAAATATATACTTAAAATAAGAAAACTAATAATTGTTAAACAATAAAGTAATAAAATAAAACTCTTATTAAACTGCTGGCAAAAAAATAACAAATGTGTTTAGCATTGCAGTAAACATTTCATTTTTTGAATGCATCGACATAAGAACTGTATGAGATACGACTGTAAATGATGACGAACAGTCCCCCGATGTCTTTTATTGTGCCATTTTGCAATGCTACTTAATCTCTTAACATTTTGGGTATGACATCCAGTGTTAGAGTCAACAAAATTATATTTGTGATTTACTGTGAAATGATCATAGCTCGCAGTTCATCTGCTTTATATCCTCTCCAGCAAACCACATTGTTTTCTATTGCCACCGTTAAAGTTTGACAATATGATCAGGAATAGGTGTAAGGAAACATCCCTGTGTTTCAAGGTATATACCACCTAATACCCGTTGAAGAGAAAGAAAACATCCTACATTGCTTTTTCTTCTGGTAAATAGACTTTCATCTACTTCTATAATTTTATTACGCCCACAAATTTTTCCATTTGGTCGTGAATACAAAGCATTGGTGCAAACTTCTCTCAAATAGCTGTTCCAGTCCACTATCGTGTTGTGGTTCATTTCAAACTGCAGCGTACAAAACTCAATCAATGTCAACTCTTGGCACCATAAATATATAAATATCAAAGCATTAAAAAAAGACAACTGCGATGCTTCAAACAATGTTTTCTTTCATATTCCTATGTTTTCTCGGCATGATCATAAGCTACATCTCCATTGCGGGTGAAAATCAAACTCATCCATAATTTCATTTCATGGTTTTTTGAACAAAACCTTTTTTTAATACAGAATTCCAAATTCCTGAAACAATTTTATCACAGCTTTCTCATCATCTGGTAATTACCAAATGGTAAAATCCATCTCAGTGTCAGTAGAAAATATCTTTGATTCGAAAAATAACAAATTTAAATGTTTTGAAAGGTTATGGTTAAATAATAACAATAAAAAAGTGATTCGCGTTCCATAAATAGCAAACCACAACATTTGGCGCAGTTTACAAAAAATCCTTTTCGGGGTCAGGGATGAAATAATTGGCACATTAGCATACATTTTGGCATGGTGTTTCTATAACGGAAAAGTACCCAATATTCTCGGGAAATCACAGTAAATATGAATTTTCATTCACTTTGTAAAGAATCCACGATGTTGTGTGTTTTTGAAATGGGGTAGCGTGGAGCCGATTTCACAATGGATCACCTTCATTAAATATTTCAGAACAAATTTTATTTAAAAAGCGTTCTTGAAATTTCTAGAGGTAAAAATTATTTACAACAATTTTTTTTTAGCTGAGTTCGCTCGACTTGTAATTTATAGCAAATCACCAAATAGTCCAGTCTTTTACAGTAGTTTTAAAATCTTAAAGTCTTAACTAGAGCTACTTTTCACTCTCTCCGAAAGACCAAATCCAAGGCTGTTGCGTTGACTTCAGAGAGATCGCACTCTCTCATTCAAAAATCTGTCAGCAAACCTGTCCTGAGATGAGTGTTTTCCACCAACACTCGTTCTCCTGCCGAAACTCCAACTCCTCTCTCGATCTTCCTCTCCGGTCCGTTTGCTCGAACAAAAGATTCTCCGATCACCAATCAAAAAAAGTTTTAGTTTACGTCATTGGATAAAGCCTTTTTAGGGAGGTCTTACTGAACTTTTAAATGTTCACGCAGGAAATTCCCACGATCTGAGACCCCACATATAGACGGTCAGATCAGAGAAATATTTGCTGTCTAGCAATTTCAGTTTCACAAGATTGATCGAAGCTCATCTTTTCCTATTGTAGTAACCGGCATTCTTGTCACCCCCACAGCTAAGCGTGAGAAAAGTTTTCCAACTCTTGGGAACTTCTATCTTTGATTACTCTGCCTAATTAGCAGACTGTGAGAGATTTACTGAAATTGTTACAACACCCCCACCATCAAAACATTTTCCGGGTTAAAACGCGGAAAATCTGCAAAAAAAGGATTAGCTCAACATATTTGAGTGGCTCAAATAACATTTCAATTTAACCTCACAATATACATAAGTGACCCAATTTCTTATATACTGTTTACCATTGCTTGAACATCTAGCTTTAGAGACTTTTTTTTTTTGAAAGATACTTTTTTACTACACATGCCAAAATAACAATAAAACTAAAAATAATCAAATATGTACAAAAGATTGGATTTTACTCAAAAACTTACTACTGAATTTCTTTACTTGTGTTTGCCGAACAATACGTTTTACACAACCGTTCAATTTCTTTAACAAGAGTGTCACAAAGGCGTGAATTTCCACTGTCCCTACTCTCTTTCAACAGAATTTCAAAGGATTTTAGAAAACTCTTTGTGAATCCGCTCACTTCCTCCAGATTAACTTTCGAATGATAACCCTTCCTGTCAACACTCACTTCCATATTTTCGCGTTTATTTTTCGAATTACCCTGCCGGTCGAAAACCAACTCATCTACTTTCCTTGACCTTTTCAAAAGGGTTTCTTTTTCCCCAATACACTGAGAACGGTGGTTCTTCATTTCGGGGGGGAATGACGAAAGAATTTCTTCCTGCCCTTGTGGATCTGTTAAGGGGTTTATCTCAATCCCCGGGTTCTCAAAACTGGAAATAGTTTGCGATTTTTGCTTTCGCTTTATCTTTTCATTTATTAAAGCCTGCGTCTTATTACCTAAGATATAGTGTTTAATTTTAGAGTGTCTAGGCAGGATTGCCGCTTTCGTATTTACATATCCGAGACCTTTTATTTCCATTTTTATACGTGCCACTCTAAATCGTTTTGGATATTTATCAAATGTCTGTTTAAGCCAAACATATTCATTGCCTAATTTGCTCTTATTTACCAAATTCCATGGGCAAACACAATACGAGCTACCTGAATCTCTAAGAACACACGCCTTCTTCCCATTTATTTTGTTTTCACTCAAAAAAGGTCGGAACAAGCTTTTGTCTTCGCTTATATCGCCTAAGTGATTTATGCTCTCGAAAGATTTTACTTCCGTAATATCCCTTTGTCTTTTCGGACAACGTGCCATTAGGTGAAATTCGCTTCCACACGTATGGCAACGCCTCTTTCGTTCAAAGATACGTTCCCTGTCTTTAATTTCTTTGTCTCGCCAATTTATTTTTTTGTCGGAATTTTTGTTTTCTCCAGAATTTCCCTCGAGTTTCGTTTCTTCAGATTTCCTATCATAAAAAGATCTCGCATTCTCTTTTTTATCTGAAATCCCTTTCACTGCTTCATATTCGTCCAGACATTTTGCCAAAACTAACGGGTCTTTGTAGTTTGCCCACGAATCAATGAAATGCTCTTTCAATTCGCTAGAAGTACGGCGCTTGATCTGGTCCGTTATCAATAAATTTTTCAGACTATTGAAATCTGTAACATCTAACCCATTTAACCAACCCTCTAAATAACTATTGAGTTCAAAAATAATATCTTTCCATGGAGCATCTGGATTGCGTGGATGTTTCATTAATTTTTGACGATACGATTCGGGACTCATACGGAATCGTTCAAGCAAAAACTTTTTGACGTATTCAAAGTTATCCGTCTGATCTTGCGGTTCCCTTAAAATTAATTCTGCAATTTCTACCGGCACTAAAGCTAATAAATGCGTCACTAAGTCACCTGTCTCTATTTCCGCTTTGGTCGCCTGTCGTTCGAACAAATTTAAAAACAAAGTTATATCCGAGCGTTCTGGATCAAATCGATGCATGATTGTTCGAAGCGGCAATTTAGGTGGGCGTTCCGACCCGGTACTGTTAGTTGAACTACGTCTATTTGCATCTTGCGTCAATCTAAGTTGTTCTAACGTAAATTCGCGTTCTTTTTGTTTTTCCTCTCTTTCTCTTTCTTCTTTCTCCCTCTCATATTCCCTTTGTTTTTCCTCTTTATCCGCGGCTATCTTGTCTTCGCGATCTTTCATGATATACGCAGCTTGCGTAAATGCAAAATCTTTATCGTAATCATCGGCAGCTTCGATTTTTTGGATAATTACCGGTATCCTGTCATTTTTCCCTATTTCCACTCCCAATTCTTCCGCTAAATTCTGCAAATCAATTTTCCTGCACTGTTTCAGATCAGTTACTTCTTGCATTTTAAAATTTTATGTAAATACAATATAAAGATGAAAATGATAGTTTCGCTCGCTAACTTATGCAACAGGGATTCTAACACTTTATGGAAAATTTTCTGCTACTACCCACATAATACTAACAATTTTAAATACAATTCAATTTGAGGAATAATAAAAATAGTATACATATAAAAATAAATTTTCAATATTGTAAAATTTTCAATACACTGACACGTTTTGGTGTAGGTCATCCAAATTTAAAACAAATTTAGAAATTTGAAATTCTGTGCTCATAATTCAACCAATACTTGATATTTCTGACCCCGCAGGTAACAAAATGACCACTTTTTGCAACTGCTAAAAAATTTTCCTAACATCACATATTCAAAATATTTGATTATCAACAACATCTATTGTTTCACTAATAATATAAAAAAGTACACCTTTGAAATCTTTCAATCATTAGGGTTTAATCTAGAGCTAGCCAAATAGCCAAAAAGCTACCTGAAAGCACCTTTTGCCCCCAAAGCATTTAGTGGATTAGCCAAATAGCAACAGCCAAAAATATATATATCATTTCCATTTTGTTGTTCCTGCCTTTCGTAAACCTGCAACTGCCACGTGTAAAGAAATCTCAAACCGCCTCTGACCCGGCAACTCACTTAAAAATTTGTCTCGTCCTCTCTGTGCAAGCCTCTTACAAATAGTATGACGTCATTTGCATTAAACAAGTATTGAGAAAATTAAAAGGGTTTGGTTATTTTTTGTTGATGATCCAAAGTTAGGAAATGAAACCAAAACGTTTCATGAATGGAAGTTATTCAGGCAGGTTCTGGCTACAAGGGGTAAAGAAATGAAACCTGATTGTATTCTTTTTCCATAAAAATGGCTGACATGATTAATTACAAAATTACTGAAAAATTACTGACATGTTTCCCAATGTGACTTCTTTGTATGAATTTGTAGCAACAATTCTGTTGTCTACAGCAGATTGTGAAAGGGGATTGAGTCTCGTGAATATAACAAAAACTGACTAAAAAATAGACTGATAATCAAAAATTTAAGTAACTTACTGGTGATTAATTTGGAAGGGGAAATTGAAAAGAATTTCCATTTAAAAAAGCATTTGATGTGTGATGTATGGCCAAATCTCGAGAGGGTCAATTTTACAGAGTGGTGTACTGTTTGTATATTGTATAATTACAAATAATACTCATTTATATAGAAATTTTGTATAAATAAAAGTTTTTTTTCTTGGCTAAAGCTATTTTTATTTGGCTAACAGTTATTGGCTGCAATTAGCCAAAAAGCTACAAATCTTTTTTTCCTAGATTAAACTCTAATCATGAATAACTAGACAATCGACTTATTTGAAAAATCAAAATTTTTATCTCTTTTTTTTTTTTCGAGAAAAAAAATTATATATATACACATTTAGCCTGACAATCCTTATATTATTTTACTGCCAAAAGAAAATTCACACTATCAAATTTTATGCTGATAACAAATATACATATATTTTTCCAAATATGTTAAAAGTTATTAGATTTAAAAATTTATCATAATTTATCATATATCCATATTCAAATAAAAAATTTCTCAGAAATGAATTTTCCTCAACAAAGAATATGTAAACAAAATGAGAGCCACTCAAAAATGAATTGAGCTTACCTTTTCTACAGTCTTTGTCTGCATCATCTGTCGCCGGTTTCGGGTCTGGCCTAGACGTCGTCGATTTCACAGGTTATCTCGGTTTGTCGACTCCTGATGTTTCCTAGAAAGGGCTTGCTTCGGACTTGTTCTCTGTAAGCACGGGCTTGCTTCCAGGACGGAACTGTGGTCTGTCGTGACAATGCAAGGGCTTGCTTCGGGCTTGTTCTCTGTAAACACGGACTTGCTTCCAGGACGGAACTGTGGTCTGTCGTGCCAATGCAAGGGCTTGCTTCGGGCTTGTTCTCTGTTTTCCTCTCCTGAACTGGCGTCAGATCTTGCGCGCTTAGATGCGGGCGGGCGTCACTGCTACTGTCTGGACTCTCTTCACTAATGCTAATAAATTTTTGTCGAAATATCCGACTCGCTTGCCACCAGCTGTAAAGAATCCACGATGTTGTGTGTTTTTGAAATGGGGTAGCGTGGAGCCGATTTCACAATGGATCACCTTCATTAAATATTTCAGAACAAATTTTATTTAAAAAGCGTTCTTGAAATTTCTAGAGGTAAAAATTATTTACAACAATTTTTTTTTAGCTGAGTTCGCTCGACTTGTAATTTATAGCAAATCACCAAATAGTCCAGTCTTTTACAGTAGTTTTAAAATCTTAAAGTCTTAACTAGAGCTACTTTTCACTCTCTCCGAAAGACCAAATCCAAGGCTGTTGCGTTGACTTCAGAGAGATCGCACTCTCTCATTCAAAAATCTGTCAGCAAACCTGTCCTGAGATGAGTGTTTTCCACCAACACTCGTTCTCCTGCCGAAACTCCAACTCCTCTCTCGATCTTCCTCTCTGGTCCGTTTGCTCGAACAAAAGATTCTCCGATCACCAATCAAAAAAAGTTTTAGTTTACGTCATTGGATAAAGCCTTTTTAGGGAGGTCTTACTGAACTTTTAAATGTTCACGCAGGAAATTCCCACGATCTGAGACCCCACATATAGACGGTCAGATCAGAGAAATATTTGCTGTCTAGCAATTTCAGTTTCACAAGATTGATCGAAGCTCATCTTTTCCTATTGTAGTAACCGGCATTCTTGTCACCCCCACAGCTAAGCGTGAGAAAAGTTTTCCAACTCTTGGGAACTTCTATCTTTGATTACTCTGCCTAATTAGCAGACTGTGAGAGATTTACTGAAATTGTTACAACTTATAAAACATGCAGAAACTTGAAAATTAAAAAAATATATGTCCAAAAAAGCCATGTGTCTGAATATTTTTCATTATTTCTTTTTTTCTCTGCAAAAATGGAAGTACTAATCCACTGTTGTAATATGGATGTGTTCATACTGGAATCAATACTTTGTGTTTTATTATATTTAGATAACAGGGTGAGTACAGTTCTACCACAATTTTTTAATAAAATTTTTCAGAATATTTAATTGTGATATAAAATATAAAAAATTATACAATTAAAAAAGATTATTACAAATTCTGCAATTTAAATATTAAATAGAAAATTTCTAATCTGAAATAGTGGTGCCTTGAAAATTTCAAGGAGGGTTTTCTTTTTTTCTGTGAAATGAGAAAGGAAGAGTGGGGGGCATACATAAATTTGTTTTAGAGTCAAATAATTATCAATTACTGGAAGTAAAATTTGTATTCAATTACATGAAAGGAATAATACTATGTTCTAATAGATAACAGCCCATATAAAAAACATTAAAAATCATAAAAAAGCATGAGTTTGTTTTATAGCACTAAAATACAAGTAAAGAAAAAAAAAATGCCATTAAATAACATTAGAAAAATTAGATAATTTCTTGTTTTTGGCAGATGATTTTTTTTTTAAATTTTGCATTTTTAACAAAATGACAGACTGTAAAATTTAATTCACGTACCAGTTTTTAACAAAATCTTATTTTATTTTCTTTATTCAAAAAGAACAGATTAAAAATTTTTAACAAAAGCATTGATCAAAGATTGGGAAAATATATCTCATCAAAAAGTCACCTGTAAAAAATGCAGCCAAGTCTCGTAACTCATTTACCGTAAAAAGTACTGAGATCGTATAAAGCCAAGTTTAACTATCTTATTAACTCTGAAATTTTCATTCACAAATCACTCCTAGTCTCTACATCTTTAGTTAATTATTATTTTGTGACTTGGCAATTACGAAGCACGAGAATGTGATGTATATAGTTAGTCTATCATATAATACTATAATATATTAAGGTGTAATAACTTCCCTGTGCGTATATAATTTGCCTTAATTAAATTATCCCATCCCATCCCATAACATAGTAAGGTGTAATAACTTCCCTGTGCTGCGTAATTGCCAAGTCACAAAATAATAATTAACTAAAGATGTAGAGACTAGGAGTGATTTGTGAATGAAAATTTCAGAGTTAATAAGATAGTTAAACTTGGCTTTATACGATCTCAGTACTTTTTACGGTAAATGAGTTACGAGACTTGGCTGCATTTTTTACAGGTGACTTTTTGATGAGATTTCACTTCTTTTTGTAAGTAATCCTCCTTTTCTTGATTTTGGGTTCTTTTTTGGAGATCATCCACTGATTTTCGCTAAGCCCACACTCTGTCCCTATTATTTACAGGTATCAAAAATTTGAATCTTTAGTTTCGTTTGCAAAGTACTGTAGATAAAAAAAAAAGATTTCAGGTTCCTAGGCAAGCACTAAGTTATGGGAGGGGGGGGGGTTCAAAAGTACTCTCAATTGCTTCCAGGATAGGTGCTATCCATCTGAGATATTAATCGCAGCCCTAGATACTTGATATTTAACATAAAAGAACTTTTCAGTATAAAAAGAAAGCCAAAGTTAAAATTTCCGGAAATTTCCAATAAATCAAACTATATTCCTTTTTTCGATGTTTTTTTTTTCGTTTTTTTAGTCTTTTTTTTTATTATTTACGGATTTTTTAATTTTTCCTTATTTTGTGTACTAAACCCTGCTTTTCTGCAAAATGTCAAACTTCTAGGACTTCAAGATCGAATTATTTTCAAATTTTCGACTTTTTATAAATTTATTGATTTTTCGATTTTAATTCTAAGTTACCTGATTGTCATGCCAATATAGTAATTATTTTATCCGTCTTCTTAGGATCATTTAGGTTCAATTTAGAGATAAATCAAGTGAATCTTAGAGTCACCATGATTTTATTTAGAAAGGACTATCAAGCCATAACCAGCCAGTAATGTCGGGAGGGTAGGGGGAGCTGTGAAAATTTTTGTGGGGATGACAACATTTAACAATCCATATTTCATATGTGAAGTACATAGAGTACAACCTGTGAAAGAAAACAAACCTGTCTATAAAGAAATCGCCTATATCGTAGCCAGTCTATAGAGGAACTTCTCTATAACGAAATTCGTAAATGAAAGAAAAGAAAACCATAATCCGCGGGAAATAACATAAAACAATTAGGGGCGTGTTACTAGCTAATAGGACAATTATCTTAAAACTAATGTTTCTAGCAGTACAAAATCAAATTGTTTTCGAATTTTCGATTTCTTAAAGATATTTCGATTTTATTTTCGAATTAAACGAATATTTTAATTGTTCCTTTTATTGAATAGTAAATACTACCTTTACAACAAGTTTTAAGTTTCTAAGACTACAAGATAAAATTATTTTCAACTTTTGATGTTTTCGAATTTTTTTTATAATTTTCTGGATTTTTTATTTTTTTCTTATTTTGTATCCTTTATTACAAATTTCAAGTTTCTAGGTTTACAAAATCGAATTATTTTAAAATTTCCGATTTTTTTCGAGTTTTTTATTCTATTTTCGAATTTATTGAGTTTTAATTTTTCCTTTTTCTGTATCCTAAACATTAAGTTTACGCCGAATTTTAAGTTCTAAAGCTACAAAATCGAATTTTTTTCAATTTTTCGAATTTTTTTTTTTCGAATTTTACAGATTTTTTATTTATTTCTTTTTTTGTATCCTAAAATACTACCTTTATTCCAAATTTTAAGTTTCTAGCTTTACAAAATCGAATTATTTTCAAATTTTCGTTTTTTTTTTCGATTTTTTAATTTTATTTTCATTTTTTGTTGTGTTTTTAATTTTTTCTTTTCTGAATCCTAAACACTACCTTAACACCAAATTTTCAGTTTCTAAGACTACGAGATCATATTATTTTCAATTTCTCTCTTTTTCTTGCTTTCTTTCTTTCTTTCTTTTTTTTTTTTTTTTGTTGAGATTTTCGATTTTTTTTTTTAATTATCCATATTTTTTAATGTTTCCTTATTTAGAATCTTAAATATTACCTTTATTCCAAATTTCAAGTTTCTAGCGCTATGAAATCGAATTATTTTCAAATTTTCCTTATTTTTCGATTTTTTCGATTTTTTTTATTTTATTTTCGAATTTTATTGCGTTTTTTATTTTAACTTATTCTGAATCCTAAACACTATCTTTACTGCGAATTTTAAGTTTCTAAGGCTAAAAAATCAAATTATTTTAATTATTTCAATTTTTTTTCGATTTTTTCAAATTTTCGAATTTTTTTTTTCGAATTTTCCGCAATTTTTAATTTTTTCTTATTTTGCATCCTAAATACTACTTTTATTCGGAATTCCAAGTTTCTAGCGCAACAAAATCGGGTTATTTGAAATTTTTCGATTTTTTTAATTTTGCTTTCGATTTTTTTGATGTTTTCTTTTTCTGGATACGAAACACTACCTTCACACCGAATCTTAAGTTTCTAAGACTACAAGATCGTATTATTTTCAATTTTCAATTTTGATGGAATTTGTTGAATTTTCGAATGTTTTTTATCCGAATTTTCCGGATTTTATAATTTTTCCTTTCTTTGTATCCTAAACACTACATTTTTTCCAAATGTCAAGTTTCTAGGGCTACGGGATCTACCTAATCTTTTTGATGACGCGTGAACGAGTGAGTGAGTGAGTGACAAAAAATCGAATGTTTTAGTTCATATATCGTCTGAACTAGAAAAGACAGAAAGTTGTAATTTTAAATTTTGGCCCTGTGTGCCAAATACTCTAGAAAAACGAAGTTTCAAATTTTTGGGATACTCCAGTGCGGAGATATGGGGGGGGGGGGGGGGGTCAAAAGTGCCCTGAGTTGCTTCCAGAAAAGTATGCTTACGGCTGTCCTCTCTTGACTTGGCGAAAGCACTGCCGTGCCTCTAGATCTTGCCAAGGCTGTGGTTTTCCTATTAGACTTAATGTTAGCTATATGCTCCATTTTTCTGCAACTAAATTTCCTCATGCCAATATAGTAATTCATTGATCCGTTTTCTTAGGATCGTTTATGTTCAATTTAGAGATAAATCAAGAGAATCTTAGAATCACCATGATTTTATTTAGAAAGGACTATCAAGCCATAACCAACCAGTAATGTCGGGAGGGAGGGAGAGATGTGAAAATTTTTGTGCGACCAACATCTTTTAACAACAAATATTTCATATATAAATTAAATAGAGTAAAGCCTGTGAAAGAAAATGAACCTGTCTATAAAAAAAAAGCTCTATAACGTAGCCAGTCTATAGCGGAACTTTTCTATTATAAAATTCGTAAACAAAAGAAAAGAAAAGCATAATCCGGGAAAAATAACACAAAACAATAACGGAAGGTCTACTAGCTAATAGGGCAATTATCTTAAAATCTATCTAAAACAAACTATCCCCATCCTGTGGGATTTGTTTTTCAATGTTTTACTTTATTTAATGCAAAACATAGATTGCATCCGACAACTCATAAAAAAGTCCTCCGGCCTGTACCGGCAGGAAAAGGTAGCTTTCCTATATCTTCGTTTTAAAATTTTAGCTAATGTTACTCGAAAACAGCAAGTTAAAATGCAAAGAAACCGTTTACAAAAGATTCGTTTATACTGAATTTGAATAAGAAATTCGCCAAATTATTGAGCTATAGCCAAGTTGGCTTCATTTATGAAGACTTATTTTTGTCTCCAAATTTGGCGAGATTTCGCAAATTGTCGCCAAATTTGGCGCTAATGGATATGAATATATAGTTTATGCGTGTAATTGGGAAAATGATTACAACAATGAAAGAAAATAATTTGCGAGAAATCACGTTCACTAAAACTTATAAATTTATATTAAAATCATTAAAATTACAGACATTACAATACACTTTTATAAAACATTAAAAACATATTAAAATTGGACGTTTCGGATTTACATATAAAATCCCTCTTCAACAACAACATTTCACTTAGCATAAATCATAGTTCAAAAATATCAACAAATAGAAAATGCAACGTATCAAAATTTCGAAGTCAAAGTTACAGTTATAATAACACGGAGTATTCATTCGGGATTGCACCTGCTTGACCATTATTGACCATAAATTTATCGTTGGTTTTTTGTAATGTGCTGTTTTGTTTCAAAATGTCAGCCACCCTAGAATTTCAAACTGCTCTATCTCAGCCAATTTTTAAGATAGAGGTAAAACAAAAAATGCTCTGGAATCCTTGTATCAAGTCCTAACACCTAATTAAAAAATAAACTTGATTTTTTAACTTTTTTGTATATTTATTTTAGTTTTAAAATTTTCCGTGGCCGCCATCTTGAAACAAGATGGCGGACCAAGCTGGCCAACGAACTCGGTCGAGGCATTGGTGAGCTTAATACACACAATTAGTTTCATTCAAATTAATTTATAAATACGAGCGTTATCGTATCAAATTATTTTCATTTTTTCAATTTCTTTCGAATTTTTTTATTTTTTTTTCGAATTTTCTGGATTTTTTTAATTTTCCTTTTTCAGTATCCTAAATACTACCTTTATTCCTAATTTGAATTTTCTAGCGCAACAAAATCGGATTGTCTTCAAATTTTCGGTTTTTTTCAATTTCTTCGATTTTTTTCAATTTTGCTTTCGATTTTTTTAGTGTTTTTGATGTTTTCTTTTTCTGGATGTTAAACACTACCTTCACACCAAATCTTAAGTTTCCAAGACTACAAGATCGTATTATTTTCAATTTTCAATTTTGATGGAATTTGTTGAATTTTCGAATGTTTTTTTTTCGAATTTTCTGGATTTTATAATTTTTCCTTTCTTTGTATCCTAAACACTACCTTTTTTCCAAATGTCAAGTTTCTGGGGCTACGGGATCTACCCAATCTTTTTGATGACACGTGAACGAGTGAGTAAGAAGTGACAAAAAATCGAATGTTTGAGTTCATATATCGCCTGAACTAGAAAAGACAGAAAGTTGTAATTTTAAATTTTGGTCCTGTGGGTCAAATACTCTCTATAATTGAAGTTTAAAATTTTTGGGATACTCCAGCGTGGAGATATGGGGGGGTCAAAAGTGCCCTGAGTTGCTTCCAGAAAAGTATGCTTACGGCTGTCCTCTCTCGACTTGGCGGAGGCACTGCCGTGCCTCCAGATAGGCTTTCATAAAAAAAAAAAAAAATAATAATAATAATAATAAAAATGAAAGAACGAAATTGGTTGCTGCGTTATGTCTGGTACAGACACATTGTTTTGAGAAAATCACATTAAGTTTTGCAATCGTGCAACATGAATTGTTATATCTACTATAACAGTGTTTAAAAAAGTCATCAATGGAGCATTTATAAAATGTAAAGCATTCAAAAAAATGCAAGGAATTTTTTTTTTTTCTTAAGCTGAAAACCTCCCATCCTGAAATCTGTAAAATATAGCTTTTGATCATCCATATAGAACAAACACCTTGCGAAAAAATTGAGCAACATTGATAAATGGAAAATGCGGTACTTTTCCGTTATACGGACACCATGCCAAAATGTAGGCTAATGCATAATGTATAATGTATGTATTAAATGTAAGTAAATGTATGCTTGGCGACAATGGTGTCTGTATAACGGAAAAGTACCGAAAATGCTTATACATCAATAATTCCTATTTGGAACACAAAACTTTCCAGACAACCCAATAAATACAAAAATAAGATTTATTGTAAGTAAACATATTGATTTAAAATAATTTTCAATAAAGACAATATAACAAGCTTCTAATGTAGTAATAAATTACACTTACCCTAGGTGCATTTGTGGAGTCAATTAAAATTGCTATTAACAAACCGATATTTACATCATCATGGCTTTGGGTATTTTTACAAACCTAGAATTAAAAAAATAATAAACATAATTTAATCTAATAGAATTTAATAATATATGCAAGTTACAATTTATAATCATTGATTACAGATGAAATCATAAATCATTACATGAATCAAAATAAACATTACTATAACTGTATTTCTAGTAATCTTGTAAATCTTGTAATCTAGTAAATCTTGTGTGTGTGTCTATATGCAAATTTTATCTAAAAAACAGCTCTGACGATATTGACTAAATTTTGTATCCTACTGTTTTCGGGTACGAGAAACCTATTGGGCTAGGTCATATGTTAGAAAAAATTCAATTAGTGGGTCATTTTGGGTACGGGTCAGGAGCAAGCTAATTTTATCTTAAAAACGGCTCAAATGATTTTGATTAAATTTTGTATGCTACTGTTTTCAGGCACGAGAAAACTATTGGACTAGGTCACATGTTCGAGAAAGCTCGATTAGTGAGTCATTTTTGGGTCAAGCTAATTTTATCTAAAGAATGGCTCTAATGATTTTGACTAAATTTTGTATTCTACCATTTTGGATTACGAGAAGACCATTGGCCTAGATCACGTGTTCGATAAAATTCGATTTGTGGGTCATCTTTAGGTCACAACGTCTCAATGCATTTCAATGTGAATGAAGGTTGAAAAAGTTATTAAGTTGTTGAACATTTGGCAGTAAACAAAGTTGCAATGCTGGCAGCATTTCGCCAAATTTGGTGAAAAAATTAGCTGTCAGAATCTGAAGGAATTTTCTAGAAATTTCCAATAGGAGCTGTAATACATGATTCAACCAACCAGCATCCATAGAACGTTCTCGAAAAGATAATTCAACCAATCAGGGTACATAGAACTGATTGCTATATGTTGTACAGAGAATTTATTGTTATATTGAGTTGAACACAAAGTTAATTTTAACCGAGCATAGCTCGGTCTTCCTCGTTGGTTAGAGCATAAAAAACAGTTTGGAAATATAATATCAAAGGATATAAACCTAATATTTATTTTCAAAATATCAAGACGTTTGTTATTTTCAGTCAAAAGAAGTGTAAATGAAGTTTTCAACTGTTATTGACTATGTTGTTCTGCAGACACAGAACTCTTGTCTTTCTCTGGGACTTTTTTAACTAAAGAAAATTTAAAATATTTTTCTCCCAGGTTTATGTTTGAAGCCAAATTTTTAACTGTAAAAAGAATAATTATGGGGGACATAATTAAGTCAAAACCAGCCATTGAAAGATAAACTGTCTAATTTAAACAGTCACTTATTTACAGCTTCATAAGAAAAGAACTTTTCTGATTTTCATTTAGTTGAGTTTAAACTGTACAACATGCTAGGGAATTAAAAAGTAGAAAAGCTTACTTTTATGTTCAAATTTTTCAATTAAGGAAAAAAAAATCTTTTTTTATGAAACAAAATTTTCTTGATACTTGATATTGAACACTAGTTTTTTTTTTTTTTAATGAGTGTATAAAGCCGATAGTTTCTGTTTTCAATTAGTTAAACTTTAATTTGGTTGTAAGCGAAAAAAAAAAAAAAAACCCAGACATTTTTAGAATATTCAGACCTGCCAACCTTTGAAAATGAAAAATAGTAGCACACAAAATTCAAATTATCTGGAGGTTGATTGTTGTTTTTTATGCTGCAAATTTTAAGCGAACAAATACTAATCAACTGAACGTATGTGTAATGAACATAAGCATACAAAGTACAAGACTTTTGTTTTGCTAATTTTTTGGTAGTGGGTGGGATTGACTAAATGGAATTCTTCCCATTCAACTCATACTCTGTCCACTCCTAAGCTAAATTTCTGAACTTCACAATGAATTTTCTGAAAGATTCTAGGGCGGTTGGGGAGGGGGAAATTCCGCTCCCCTGACGAAACTACTGATATTTTTCCGGAGAAAAATGTCTAAATTGTCAAACATCAGGTCGGGTAAGGCCCGTATGTCGGCTCTGTGCTAATTGTTTTTTTATTGCAGGTCAGGTTAATCTCACTTTTCAAAATTTAGTTCAATATATTGTTTCAGATGAAAAATTATATCTATAATAATATAACATAGATGTTTGTCTCTGAGTGCGCTGTTTTGTGAAGAGACTGCTGCGATGCGCACAGATCTACAAGACTTGGCAGGAAGGTACTGTACCTGTGTGTTATGTCTGAAGTCATGCACTTTGTAGCCAGTGTGTTTCTGGATCTTTTAATAGACTTTTTAAATTGATTTTTTTTTTTTTTTTAAGTTTCGTGGCGAATTTTCTATATTAGTAAAAGGAATATGGTTTCAATTTTTTAACCCAATGCAGCAAATTTTGAAGAAACTAGTGTTTTTTCAGCATTTTTTTGAGGAATTCATGTATTTTCAGCGATTTTTCGACAAAATTTGCATCTTTTCAGCGATCCTTTAACGAAATTCGCATTTTTTCAATGATCCTTTGATGAAATTCACGTTTTTTCATGAATTCTTTGATGAAATTCATGTTTTTTCAGCGATCTTTCGCTGAATTTCCCATTTTTGAAACGATCTTTTGACGAAATTTGCGTCTTTCCAGTGATCGTTTGACGAAATTCATGCTATTTACCGCGATACTTTGGTGAAATTCGTGCTTTTTTCAGCAATCTCTTGACAAAATTTGCGTTTTTTTTCAGTGATCTTTCGCCGAATTTTGCACTTTTTACACTATTCTTTGACGAAATTAGTGTTTTTTCAGCGATCTTTTGACGAAATTCCGTGTTTTCAGCGATACTTTGACGGAATTTGCATCTTTTCAGAGATACTTTGACGAAATTTGCATTTTTTCAGCATTACTTTGACGAAAATTGCATCTTTTCAGTGATAATGTGACAAAATTCGCGTCTTTTCAATGATCCTTTGACAAAATTCCTGTTTTTTTTTTCAGCGATCTTGTGACAAAATTCGCTTTTTTCCAGATATCTTTTGACGAAATTCATGTTTTTTTTTCCCCGCGATCCTTTGATGAAATTTGCATTTTTTTCTGCGATTTCTTTGACGAAATTAGCTTTATTTCAGTGATCCATTGACGAAATTCGCGTTTTCTTTCTTTCTTTTTTTTTTTTTTTTTTTTTTTTTTGGCACACTTTTTTTAGCGAAATTTGCATATTTTTGCAGAAAATCGTAGTTTTGGATAAATTTTTGTAGCATCGTAGTTTTTAACTCCAAATCGTAGCAACTACAATTTTTTTTGTAGCAGTTGGTAGCTCTAGAATATTGTTTTATTAAGTTTTCATGTTAAGAGCAATGTGTTTTAGTTTCTAATTTATATAATGTTTGAAAATATGGTACTTCTCCATTATCCCGTTGACCATTTTCCATGAACAAAATGTTGTCAAACTAAAGGATTTAACACCAAAAATGCACAATTGTGGCATAACATTCACTTTGTTACTCGTGTTTGTTATGTGATCAAATGATTTTTAAATCAACGTTTATATGTATTTTTAATTATGTTTGCTGATTTATTAGTTATTTCATTATTTAAAATAACAATTACATCATTAAACGGCGATGTCGTAATATTAAAAGAGAAAAGCCATTAAAACAATATTGCGTTACATAATTACATTCAATAGATCAGTTTTAACGAACGTCACAAACATTTATCTACCAGCTGAGAGTGATAATTAAGAAAAATAATGTAAATAAATAAATTTCCAAGATAATTAGTTTTCTGTTTGCATTTATAAATTGTAAATTTTATTGCTTAAAGTTACTGACAGTTAACACTTTAGTGAGTGAGGCTTTTCCGAAAGTCTTCTTTTTTTTTTAGATTACAATGAATGGAAACAATCTTCCATTTGTTTATTGGCATTACATTTTGACGACACTCGCAATCAGTAAAAAAGCACAAAAATACACTGACAATAAACAAAATCCGAGGCAACTGACAAAAACAGAAACAAATTTTTCTGAGAAAAAAATCGACGAAAACCGAAACCAACGATAATTGAAGTCAACGAAAACCGAGGTATTACTGTATATTTTTAAACAATTCTGTTTTGTTCACAGCCTGGTTTTCTACAGTCATTTACAGGGGTTTCATATATGCATCTTTGATGACACAGTATACAGTTATGTCAGTTCTAAAATAAAGTTCTTGCTCCTTACTCATCTCAATATGTAATGAACAGTACTATCAACTGCATGTGGGATTCTTACTTAAAAAAAAAAAAAGAATTATTGTGCAACCCCGGGGCAGAACGGACACGACCATACAATCTTTCAAATAATCTCATAAGAAAAAAGTTGCATGGAGTCTTTTATTAGTTTACTTACTGATTACTTTATTTTAGAATTACAGCAAGTAAAAAAAAAAAAAAAAACAAAATAATGACACTAGACAAATTTAAAAGCAAAATTCATTAAACATTTCGAAAAGTGAGAAGGGTAGAGCTTGGGGCTTTGAGATCATCTAATAATTGTAGTGTCTTCGAGCTTAATGTTCATCTCGTGCAGCGATTAGGCTGGGAGACAGACCACTGCAGAATTTGCTGAATGCAGCGTTCGACATCCGAAGTCCCTATACACTTTCTGATACACTAGACCGAGCCAGAGAGAAAAATAAAATGATGACACAAGATAAATTTAAAAGCAAAATTCATTAAATTTAAGAAGGGTAGGGCTCGAGGCTCTGAGATCATCAGATGACCACAGCGGCTTCAGGCTTAACAAGGGTCCATCCAGGAAAAATTTGGGGCCTATTTAGGTCCCCTTCACAAAAATCTATTTAATAAACTGGGCCCCTTCACAAAAATCAATTTGATAAAATGGGTCCCTTCACAAAAATCAATTTGATAAAATGGGTCCCTTCACAAAAATCAATTTGATAACATGGGCCATTCCATAAAATCTTACTATTTATTATTTATTTATTACTTTATGATTTTTAAAATGTGTAATTTGTAAACAAACAAGTTCACCAGAGAAGAAAACCTCAGCAAAAGGATTTAAAAAAGGTTTTGTTTATAAATGCTTCGTTCGAATTTGATTAACTGGATTTCAACTTTCATTACAAAATGTTATTTTTCACAAAAATATAATAAATTTCACAAAAATAACCTTTACTTTTCACAAAATGGGCCCCAAGAAAAAAAAACCGCATCGACCCCTGCTCAATGCTTAAGTCCCAACCATAGAATGAAAAAGAAACCAGAAGGAGGATGACAAGCTACTTTAGTTTTGAAGTATGCTGGGGCTGATGGAAATGTTATACATGTGAACTGGTCCTGCTATTGGCCTACACTGCTAGCAACCCTACTGCTATTGGTCTGCTTGGAATTAGTTTCGGTATCCAGTACAAATTTTAAAAAATCTGGTGACAAACAGGCAGCAGAAAAGATCTGTGTAAAACACCCTTTATCTTCCTTCTCGTTCTTCTTAATTTTATGGTCTCAACAGCCCGTGGAAAAGTCATCATGATACAACGATCGCTTATAATTTAAGAGGCAATACATTTATAAAAAATAAGATTTGCTTGGGTGTTAGTCAGTAATATCTAAAATTCCCGTATTAATGTTAAACCTATGGCCCTGGAATGCATTCGTATGTTTAAAATATCTCCTCATGAAATTAATATTTTAAACTTCTTTTTTCTGTGCACTGTTCTTAAAGGATGTTTCCCTTTTTTTAGTTGTGAAAATATTTCTAAAACATGTACTTAATTTTTTATAATTTCATGTGTTAAAAATCTTAGCAAAACTGAGTAAGAGTTTAACACTTCAAATAAAATTAAGTATATATGTTTTAGAAATATTTTGACAACTAAAAGAGTAGTACACAGAAAAAAGAAGTTCAAAATATTAATTTTCTGAGGAAATATTTTTATAAATACGAATGCATCACACGGCTATAGATTTAACATCAGCAAGGGGAATAAAAATCATAATCATTTTCAAATTCTTCTAATCTCTAAAAGTAAACATTAACTATCTATTGTCAAAAAGATAAAAGAATAAACTTACAACTTGACTAAGAGCATCATGAGCTTCTTTATCTGATAAACCATTAGTAAGATTCAAAACTAAAGAACAACAACGCTCGAATTTCTGAAATAAAATATGAAATATTAGAAAATCAAGTTATATAATACATACTACATATAGCAATTTCATATCAATATTTATGCTAATCCAGTAAACACTTATTAATCCAAACTAATTCATAATAAAAGTTTGACACATGATTTTGCTTTCTTGTTTAATTTTAAATGTAATACCTCTCTAAACATACAATCTTAAAACTTTTATGCTTATGTAAAGTCTTCCTGCATAATTTGATTTATATGAAATATGAATTATAGATTGTACATATCTTTAAACAAGAAAGAAAAATCATGGGAACAGCTGTCGCAGACGCACTGGGGATGGCGCGATTTTTGTTTTGTGCCATTTTGGCGAGAAAACTCAGTTTTCAGGTACCTGTTAGGCTTAGCTTGCTTAACAGCATTTTATTTTCATTTTATTATGAAACAGTTTTTTTTTATTATAAAAAACACAATTTTATTATAAAACATACAGGGTGTTCTAGAAAGGACTCCCTAACTTTGAAATGACATAACTTCGAAACAGTGAGAAATAGAAATGTGAAACAAGTTGAATGTTAGACAGATAGGTCTGGAATTTTTTATACATCAATTAAAAAAAATAGTTCCAATATTGGACACGAGAGCGCGCACAAAGCTGTGTCTTTGAAATAGTTCCTGAAAGTGAGCTGTTTGAAGTGAGATAAAAATCACATTACAATGGTTTCGATATGGTTACCTTTTTCAGCAACAACATGACGCAACCTACAGGTAACGTTCGAAATCACTTGTTGCAATACTTCTATTGAAATGGATGCACATGCCTCACAGATGAATTGTTAGAGCTGTTCCAACGTTTGGGGATTCTTAGAATAAACAGCGTCCTTCAAGTAACCCCACAAAAAGAAGTCGCATGGATTCAGATCCGGGGAATAGGGTGAAAACGGCATGATATTCTTGAATTCCGAATTATTCTCTAATTCTATACAACTTTTTTACACGTGCCAGCAATGAAACAGACGCACGAATGAAATTTCTGTCCTTCTGAGTACCATTTAAAATTCCATGTGCTTGTGCTGCCACCTATTATCCAATATTGGAACTATTTTTTCACATTCGTGTATAACAAATTCCAGACCTATCTGTTTAACATTCAACTTGTTTCACATTTCTATCTCTCACTGTTTCGAAGTTATGTCGTTTAAAAGTTGGGGAGTCCTTTCTAGAACACCCTGTACATAATTATTATAAAAACACATACAAATTATTTTATTATAAAATAAACACATTGATTAATTTATAGTATAAAATACATAATGTTTAATTGGTACTTCTCTATTATCCCATCGACCACTTTTCATAACAAAAAACTATCGCCAAACTGTAATGCCAAATAAACGGGGGAACACTGCCATTGGAATATCAAAATAAATAAACAAATAAAATATAAGAATTTAAGGACACAATTGTTATTTTAATTAATGAAATAACTAATTAATCAGTAAAGCATAATGAAAAATACACGCAAATGTTGAATTAAAAACCACTTGATGACATAACAAACACGTATAATGCTTCTGAAATCAAGTAAATGGGACTGCATTTTTGGCATTTAATCTTACAGTTTGGCGATAGTTTTTTGTTATGAAAAGTGGTCCGACGGGATAATAGAGAAGTATCGTTTAATTTAATATAAAAGCACACAAACTGCTCTACTGGGTTGCCATACAAAGCAAAATCTTGCCAATGTCGCCAGATTGCTCAGGCATAAAATAGCCATTTTGTCACCAAAAACATACCCCGGTGCGACAGCTGTACCAAATCATGTATCAAGCACAGATTATGAAACAGTTTGCAACACATTCAGAACACTGTTCTTTCACTTCTTCAGTGTTCAAAACTTCCCCATTTATTAAGGTAAGAGATGATATCTTAGTGAGCAATTGGAAAAACACATATTACATCTTGTTTTCCCTTGGATTTTTTGGGTCTGTGAGACCAAAAGTGACACTGAAATTGTAAATTTCTTCCATTTATTTTTGTGTGTGCAAGATCCAAAATAATGTACAGTTGTATTTTTTTTTTTCCTGAGTTCACAGTACCTGAAAATGCAATGAAATAGTGAAATTTATGTTATCTTTCATCTTTCGGTTTTGATATTCGGATTTTTCGGTCTGCAGGACCCAAAATTAAATAAAGCCGAAATTGTAAAATTAATTCTGTGGATAAATGCAAACATTTCACTTTTTTTTCAAATCCGCAGAATTTGTTGTGTCCTCCAGACTTGAAATAACTGCTAAATTGTAACATTTTTGGTTTTTCTTTTCAGAGACCGCAGGAATCGAAATAGTAAAATTTTATGCATTTTTTTCTTTTTCTTTCAATTTCAATATTTTGATTTTTTGCCTATACGACCCGAAATTGTAAAATTAATAATGCGGAAAATATGAAATTTTTGCCTTTTCTGTTTGAAGCTGTGGGAACCGAATTAATGACAAATTAGTAAAATTTTTTCTTTTATTTTTTGGATCTGCAGGATACGATATAAAGCCAAAATTGTACATATTTGGCCGATTGTATTTTTTCAAAATTCTGATTGCTTGATTGCTACCACTTTTTAAAAATAGTAATATTTCCCTTATTTAATAACAAATTAAATAAAGTGAATATTACTATTTCAAAACAAGTGATAACAATCAAGCAATCTGAATAAAAAGAATCCATCCAACAGGCAACATTAGTACATTAGTCACCCAGAGTCAGAGTTGGTCATTTTTCCCACCGATTCCACAGCCCTGGTTACAGCACAGACAGACAAAACAAATTCATAAACACTTATTAACTATTGGAAAGTGTTAAAAAAAATCAGGCATAATAAGAAAATACAATCATGATAAATTATACAATCACATAATTTATAACTGAGTTTGTTACATATTATTATTATTAGCAAGGTAATGGTCAAAGTTTTTTTTTTTTTTTTTCAGATAAAATAGTTAGTGCTCTGAATATGCAGGTGAAATTATTGCAATAATGCCAAAATAAATTTCAAACACCCTTGATGATTTTTATGACAACCTAGCAGTTCAGATCGTGCACGTTTTACTCTTTTTTAAAAAATTATTACTAGCTGAGTCAGTTCAGGTGGTACACTTCATATTTATTTTCTGATTGCTATTTTATTCGAATGTTTCAATGATTAAATTATATGTTAAATAAAGTTTGAAGAATTGATTTAAAGTAATATCTTGCTTTTAAATGTGAGTTATTCTAATGTTAATATCCTTCTTCCTGTTAATGATATAGTTAAAAACTACCAGTCTATTATTTTAGATTGTATAAGAATTCGTTTACTTTCAGATAGACATATAAAAAGAGTGAAATCCTGCTCTCGTTAATGGTTTCCTTTATTCTGATGGAGAAATATTTAGTAATTTCCTGATAGACTCTGGTATGTTAAAATCTGGATTTATGTGCAATAAACGATTATGAGAAAATTTACTTTATCAACACACATATATTTTGTTATAAAACACACGTCTATTTTGTTATTTAGTGTTATTTATTTTATTGTAATATTTTCTTTTATAGCTGTTTACTTATTATTTCCATTCTTTATTTATTAATAAAAATTTTTGTTTATATTTTAAATAACATAAATTGTAATGTTATATATTTATTAAGTAAATTATTGTTTATTTGTTTCTATTTTCTTTTTAAAATAACAAAAATGTGCAGTTAATCATGTTTTTATTTTAATTTCACATTAAAATAAAAATAATGTGCAATTTTCGCACGCAATGTTTAACTGATACTTGAAAACAAGATTTTCGTCAAATTGGCGCCAAAAAAAAAAAAATCTCACCAACATGGTGTGTCTGCGACAGCTGTTCACAGAATTTTTGTGGAAAAAAAAAAAAAGTTCAAAAAAAATTTTAATTATATTTACATTTTTTTAATAACTCAACTGGTTTTTGTATGTATAGATAGAATCTTGTAATCAAGTTTTGATTAACTAGAATTATAAAAATGATGTACAAATGTGCGTTTCTGATGACAATACAACATTTTACTATTTTAAAAACATAATTATAAATTAATAACTTAAATTTAAGGCATTTTTCCATTTAGCCTACCACAGCTGATAAATTGCCAAATATTCTTTATAGTTACAATTATTATATGAGTTACCACAACAATGAATTTAATGATGCGCCAAAAAGGCCAACTGTCTGTGAAACTGCAACAATATAATATTTTAAACACTAAAAAGTAGAAAATTAAAAAACAATGATAAAGGGTGTAATAATTTAAAAAAAAACACTTTTATCAATTAATAATTACTTACCGAGTTTAATAATTAAATTATGATTATACATTGAGAAAACAATTTACAAACCCTGAATAGGCAGTTTAAATGGTGCTCTTTTTTTCTTTCCTATAGCGATATTTTTTATCAAACAACAAAAATAATATATTTATTAATTAATTCACTAGCTTACACTTTTTACCAAGCATTAAACAAGCGGTTAATTTTCCGTAATCAGGTTCAGTGTCCACGCCAAATTAATGTATTGTAACGGAAATTGTTTGGAAAAATTATGAATTGCAGTCATGAAACTAGGCATGATTTTCAAGATAAAAATGGAATTTTCTAAAAAGAGTATTTTTTTAAAAACTATTTTTACTTTTATAGTTTTATTACTTATTTTCTTTTGTCACAAAAAAAAAAATTCTGACACTTCGACAAGCTTTATGGTGCAAACCACCCTCAGATAATCAATAAAAGTAACATTAACAATTCAGGCACATTTTAAACTATGTTATGCTATTATTGACAATCATTGTGCTGTCCTCTAAAATAACCCCACCCTAGTACGTCATTAAATATTTCACTAAAGTCATTTTTTTTTTTTTTGTTCTGTTTTTATCAGGGTTAGCTTTTTCCCGTCCAAAACTTGTTTTTCCCATCCCACCGGGAAAAACTTCCAAATGACAATATGTAAGAAATATTGTGGCTTTCTGAATCTGATGTGTAAAATTAAAGTTAGAAACACATAGTTATTACAAATTTCCCTTAGGTTTAAAATTATTCTGTAGGAAAGGAATATAAATAAATAAGAATTATTGCATATAAAACATAAAATTTGCCCATAAATTTTTTTAATAATAATGAATTTTCTAAATAAATATTTTATTAAATAAACATATTAATAAAAACAATAAACAATTAGAAATAGACTGGGTTTACAAAAAGCCTCTAAATTAGTATTTTATAATATGATGCTAAAATTCAATGTGGACGACAAAGACTATGAATTCGATTACGAACGGTAAATGTTTGGTAATCTATGTGGTGTGTAAATATTTAAATAATGCCTTCCATTGTCTGTTTTTTTTTTTTTTTTTTTACTTTTCAAGCTATTTACTTAGAACTCAATTTTGACATTTTTAAAGGTTGTTTTGAATTTATATTTATGTTTTTAATATAATCAGTTTTTCCTAAGTGGGAAAAACATAGTATTTTCCAGGACGGTAAATACCGGTTTTTACCATAGTATTTACCAGGGGTGGGAAAAACCTTGGGAACAGATGTGTTACACTCACGCTAAAATGTAAACAAAAGATTGGCAACTGTTTGGTTGGCGCAATTTCCAAGACTGCGCCAAACGAATAACTTAATACAATGGCTAGGTTGCCATTAAAGTTAAAAATCCCCTAAATTTGGCGACTTTTTTCTTTTTTTTAACCGATTAATTTTTCTTTTTTTTTTTAGTGTGAGTGTAAAGCATCTAAGCCATAATTTAAACTAACAATTGCAGAATTCTGGCAAAACATGAGCTTCGTTTTTACAGATTTTCTTGTTATAATATAATTTTAAAATGATCTACATAAATTTTTAATCAGTTTTATGTTGAACCATTAATATGCAATAAAATGTTTCATTTTCAGCTGATTATGTCAGGTGTGGTTTTTTTTCAGGTAACATGGGTGGGTTATTTTTTGGAAAAGTGGGTTTTTCTCAAATTCTCGCTTAATTGGCTGCCACTTCGTAATAAAGTGATAAAATGAAAAATGCTCAACATTAAAATCTTAGTCAGAAAAAAAACATAAAAATTTAGCAATGCTGAATTGTTTTGCATTCTTTATTAGACTTTATATAGAGAAAGTTTCAAAAAATAGGTTTTTTTTAAGAGGACAGCACAATATATTTTTTTAAGATTAAGCAGGGAAATACATTTATTCTTATGGCTTTTGAGTGTAATTTGAGGCAACTATTTCACCTGATCTGAAGAGTGCATGAAAAAAGAAAAATCAATATTAACTTATGGAAACACATAACAATATATTTTAAGACAACTTTGCTTTGAAAGATGAAAATAATATTAAGATTTAAAACACATTATACTTTCTCAAGATGAAAATACCCATGAGTCATGATTTTTCATCCTAATTTGAGGCAATAGTTTTAGCCCAGGTTATACACCTTTAAAATGTGAGATTATTTTAATAAATTTTACATATATAAACCCACTAAATATATATATATATATCTTCAAAACTATGTAAACATTTTTTGGTTTACATTTTAAAAATAATCTACGAGTAGCTCGAATTTTAGGAAGCACATATTATTAAATCAAACAGAGGAGAGACTATTTTTTTACAATTTGTAAATGAATAATGTAATGTTATGGGAGGTTAATATGCAATATTGTTAAGAAAATTAAATATTCGGTCAGCTTTTGTTTTTTTAACCTTTACAACAAATGCTAATTAATTAAAATTTAACATTACAGAGACCGATTTTTAATATTTTTTCATATTAATTTGAAGGAAACCCTTTAAAATGAGTATTTATTATTATTATTATTACTTTATTCTTTATCCGATATCACTCGAGATAATTACTTTTACAAAAAATAAATAAATGCACGTTACTGAAATTGTAATCGCAATTAAATTTTACCCTAATTTTAGGCTCTGTATTTTATTATTATGATTATTAACATGTCGATTATGTTTTTTCTTTAAGATAGTCCATAAAACCTGAAATGTATCCGTGTATTTATATCACTTGGCATTGACGTACAATAAATACAAAATTTATTTACAAAAACATTTGGCTTTATGGTTTTAAGAGATTTATTCAGATTGAGAAATATTTTTATAAACTTCCGATTTTTATTAATTTAGAAAATATCGATAAAATTTCTAAATGAGATAAACTTTAATTACTTCGAAATTTTTAATTTTTTTTTAAATAAAAAAGGCTTTTTTCTTTTTTATATCGAAAAGCTCGAATGATTTTTTTCCCCTGTTATTTAAATAAGTAGATTGGAATTATAAAATACGTAACCATATGTCTGTTAATCAAAAAACGTGTCAGAAATGTCAGTATAAAATTTAAACGGATTATTATTATTGATGCAATAAATTTAAAATTTTATTAAAGTCAGTCACATGCAATCGCATGAGTAACTGGTATTATTTCAGTGATTTTTTATACATGGATAGTTAAATGATTGTGTTCTAAGCAACTTTATTACAATATGATCTATGGTAAACATGGTTTAAGACGTGTACTTAGACATTAAAATGCTATTTTTAAATTTTAATCGCCGGCAATTTTACAAGTTGATATGTGAAGTTAACTTGAGAATAACTTATATAGGATCAACGCCATCTATTATTTACTTCAGAAACTATTGTCACATGTCCGCTTCCTATGCGCGTTCCACGATGTAAAAGGAACAACGAATGGTACTTCATGAGCACCAGCAACGGTTAACAAAGTGAAGTCCCACAAACAATGCACAATTAATTTTACCTCATCAGGTTCATCCTTAAAGTCGATAGGAGTTAGTTGAAACAATCTTGGTAGAATATTCTTACTCGAATCCATTATACATCGACCGAAAATGGTTGAATTTCTGCATCTATATAGCAGCGAGTACACACTCTCACAAGGGCAGCGCCATTTTTGCGCATGAATACAAAGTCGTTTCTCCAGGAGGACTATATTTTGTTGTGTAATTCTACAGGGTTGTGATTCGGACGCCAAGTGGCGGTAGTCAAGTAGATTGTTTGTTTCGTTCAATGCTGAATTGTTTGTCATTACGTGTAGTAGCGTGTCATAGCTGCTCTTGGTTCCTCTCAAGGTTTCTTAAAATTTCGGAGATTTCGTTGCCGTAGTGGATATTTTAAGATGACGATCGGTTTTACTCATTGCTCAAATTAGGTTTTTCTGTTTATAAATTTAAGGATTTCTTTGAAATATGATCAAAATTACTTCTTTTCCTCCTTTTAAATTTGAGATTTCTTAATTTTCTTCACGTATAGGCACTGGTGACAGGGGAAGAATACGAGGATCGAAATAAACGGTTCGAGCACAGAGACGTAGTAGCATTTAAAAAGTTATTGGAGATGCTGTTTAATAGTCACTTTGTAACAACAAAAATAATGAACAAAAAAGAGCAATTAGGACTATTTAGAAATTATTAAGTATTTATAAGAATAATTAATCGTTCAGATTAATTATTAATATAGTTAATATAAAATCAATATTTCAATTTGTCTCAAAACAATAAATTAATAATTTAGTTTAAAATGTAAAAAATAAATGTTTTAAATAGCTGATGCGAATTTTATGTTAAAAAAGTTGCTTTGGAAAAGAAAGGTGGGAGACTTTCCTACCTCCTGCCCACACCCCTGGTTAATTGAATTTTATCAATATATATATATAATTAATTATAATTATATATATATATGCTTTGCCTAATTTTTGAGACTCTTGTGCCATTAACATAGCATGCGATGAATTTGTTGTTGGCGGAATTAATTTTGTCTTTCATATGAAAATGAAAATATACGCACATGCATCATGTTTAGATCTTTGTAGTTGATATCTATGTTGAATTACATATATCACCAAGGCACGTAATATCCTCAATTGATATTTGATAAATTAATGTGAGTTTTAAAATATTTCACACGCAGTGATGTGTAATCACAATTTTAGGATATGTTCCTTTCTCAAAATCGTCCAACCAGCAGTGTAAAATCAAATTTGTAGGATTTTAATAGATTCATTGGAAATTGTGGGGTTTTAACAGACCAAGTTTTCTACGTTTCTTTCTCTCTCCCCCTCTCTCTTTTTATACATGAATAGGAATTTGATCTCTTTAGAAAGATTATAATATGAAGGTTGGTTAGTTGATTTGGAATGCTACGGTGATCTTTTGAACTCAAGAGATAAACAGACCGAGACCTCCGTTTAAAGCGGAACCTGATTCATTACAAGTACATCCGTGTCTGAATCAGGATTCGAACCCTGTATTTCGTGACCTATAGCCAACACTCTAACCCGTCGAGTCAGGGCAAAATTCGGAGGGGATTGTGCGTATGGAAGATTCAAGATCCTTAAAGAATAAATAAGTTTGTCATGGTACAAAATCCATCTATATAGGACCATATATTACCGCATGGACAAACCCGGCACTTGCCTACCAGGGCCCTCAGATTAGAAATGTCTCTACTTAAATATTTAAGTGAATGTTAGGAGAAATTGTTATTATTAACAAGAGCCTAGGATTGCTCTAATCCTGACAAGTATGAATTCCAGAGGGGGTGGGTCGAGCTCCTTCCCCTAAATAAGTTGAAAAGGGTCCATTTTCATATTATTTCTTAAAAAAAAAAAGAAGAAGAAGTATTGTAGTTTAAAACCTCCTCTTGCCTCCGAAAAAAATTCTGGCCGTGGTCCTGTATGATGTGTAAATACAACACTACAATTTTCAGATATTTTTTTTTCATTAACATTTGTACAACGTCGATAATTGTTATCCAATAACCATCCTCCAGCTAAACAAATTGGCTGCATATTCATTTTCTAAGATAATTATAAGTCTCAAATTAGTAGATCGTTCTGCTTTATGAATGGCGTGACCATGTGTAATACTTTCTTCCTTTCTTTTCTTTCTTTCTTTTTTACCGACGACAGAGTTAGAGTTACTTGTTTTCAATTTCCGGAAAAAAGAGATCTCATTTATAATAAAAGCACTCCGATCATGGAAATAAACTGTTTTCTCACTTGTGATTCATTTCTGTTTATTATTCTTTGCAAATAAAAATCAAATCCTAGTAATATTTAAATAAACCTGATAGATTTGTCAAGTTTTAGTTGAATCAAGACTTTGGAAGACTTTTTGCATTAGAAACTATTGTTTTATTTTTTGAAAAAGCGGTTCCTACATCTATTGTATGTATTGAAAGGTGTTGCATGCAAGATGGATGTATGTAAACCTATAAGTAAAGAAAATATAAGCAAGTATAATTTATTTATAATAATATTTTAAGTATGAAGTATTCAACATAAAAATAATTAAAAAAATATCAATTTAAACATTGGCGCGTGGATATAAATCATCAATAAGAAAGTTTTTTTTTTTTTTTTTTTTTTTTTTTTTTTTTTTTTTTTTGCGCATCAGAGCCAAAATTTAGTCACTAAAATAACCTGAAAATGAAAACCCTCGCTGATGGCAATTTCACTTCATTTGTATTATGTAGAGTCGTGGAGGGGGAAAGCAGGGCTTAATTTGCGCCGGATATCAGCTCCGGCACTTCTCTGTTTTTTATTAAATATTGGCCAGAATTCACCGGAGCTCATAAACACTGCGCTCCGGAGCCCAGTGTAATGACGCTGAATCCGAAAACGAATCCTAAATTACCCTTTCCTTTCCCTCCCATCTCCATTCTTTTGTATCAAAGCACTTATAAGTGACGTAATGTGTAGTTCACGTAAGAGATGGAGATGTAACAGCCTCGATCAGTCATCGGGTTTGGGCAGGTTCGAGCTCAATCTGTCTTAAATTCAAAATTTTATTTATTTTCATTTCAAATCATTTTAATGCTATTTTGATCAGAATAAAGAGTAAGCAGAAATAGTCTTTTTCTATTCTGCATAGCTGCGAACTATTCATTTTTTGTATTAACACTATTTCCGAATAGTGTCCTGAGCTTATTTAATCGCAGAATTCTGCGATTAATTAATATTAAGATTAGGCAAAGGTTTCTATTTGGATGTAGTAATGACTAAAAGTGGATTAGTTGATAGCTAACAAGTATATGCAGATAGATGCATTTAAAAATTTTATTTTGCTAAATAAAAAAAAAAAACAATGCTTTAAATTTTGAAAATAATGTATGAAATATAAATATGCAGATTGGAGTGACGGCGGTGGGGGGGTACGCTACGGGGGTGTTAGTACTGCAGAATATTAGGGCTCCGGTACTTTTTTTCTTAGAAATTAAGCCCTGGGGGTGGGAGGAATTGCAACTCCCCATTAGATTCCTTCAACTTCATTTTACCTGACCTTGAACTGACCCGCGGTTCGGGTTGACTTTAAATATTTCGGTTTCGGAGACCCGATTTTTAAAAGAAAGTCCAAAATATTTTTCAAAGTTAAATATATATATATATATATTTAAATATTAACAAGTGTATATGAGTTCATTTTTATGCAAAAAATATAAAATTTATATTAGACTTTAAATATTTCGAGGAATGCAACTCCCCATTAGAGTCGTGCATCGGGTCCGGTAACCTGATTTTATCTGACCTTGACCTGACCCGCGGGTCGGGTTGACTTTTAATACTTCGTTTTCGGAGACGCGATTTTCAAAAGAAAGTTCAAAATATTTTTCAAATGAAAATAAATATATATTTGAATATTAATGAGTGTATATGAGTTCATTTTTATGCAAGAAAGATAAAAAATTATATTAGACATTAAATATTTCGGTTTCGGACTGACCCAAATTTTAAAAAGAAAGTCCTGAATATTTTTCAAATGAAATAAAATATATATATATATACATATATTTGAATATTAATGAGTATATGTGTGTTCATTTTTATGCAAAAAAAAATACATATAAAATTGATATTAGAAATATAATTGTATCCACAATTGTATTAAAATATGGATTCATTTTCTGTCACTTCTAGCTCGGGTCGGTTTCAGGTTGACGAATCCTTTTTTGTCGGATCTGGGTTGAGATTCGGATTGAGTTTAAGCAGAATTCAACCTGATCCGCGCAGGACTTTACTCCCCATGCTAATATTATCACCAAATTGTTCCACAGAGATGAAAGAAATACCATTCGACTGGGAATTGTGTCTGCTATCCGAATATGGATGCAATATTTGAAATAGGGGTCGTCTACATATTAAAAATCGAATCAATTTTCATTTTTCAAACTTTCTGACACTTTATCCGAGTTTCTTATTAAAGCAGTGCGCAAAAAGTCTTAGTTTATATACTTTCTCTTAAATCTTCATAGAGTATTTTTTTTTTTTAAATGTATTCGGAGTTTATCCATAAATTTCAAAAAATAAAATTAAGTTCATTACAAAAAAAAAAAAAAAAAAAAAAAAAAAAAATGGAAAAAAACTATCGGAAATATTTAATTTGTTACCAGAAAAATATTACAAAAATTTTATATTGAAAATAAACTGACGTTATCTGAAAGAAAGTTTTATACATTTTTTCTGGGTACTATCTAAAATTTTATTTACTGCGGATGCAACGATAAGAGGAGACGTCCCCGTTGTACCGTCGAAAGTAAATTTTCTCGAAATCTGATAATAGGAATGTGTTATAAAATAACAATCATGTTTCGGACAACACTTATTCTTTTTATGTAAAATTCAATGTAGAGCATAATTCATAATTTTTTAATATACATTTATTAATAATTTTCGTAATTAAAAATACGTTTTGAATAAACTAACGTCTGGAAAATGTCTCAGTCTATTCATTTTATTCCAATAACCAGTTTTGCCCGAAAGCCGCTCCGGCGAGAAGAGTTTGCTAGCTTCGTTACTAAAAGTTTTTTGGATACCACTAACTGTAACCATCGCTTTATTAATTGGCAGACATTCTTCGATTATATAAGACAAATATTTTAGTACGGAAAAAGTGGTGTTTCGTCCCTATTTTTAGTTTATTGTGTCAGAAAAACAAAACTGTTAAGGGGTTAAAAAAATCATATTTGATTCAGATGATTTTTGGGAACACATAAAATGAAGTTTGTCACGTGCATTTAATAACAGCATCATAAATCTTTGACCTGTTTTAATACTGATAAAGTTTTAAGTTCATAAACCCTCTCTCTATACCTTTGTCTGGGCTTTTTTGATCCAGAGAACTTAAATAAAGAATCAAAAGTAGTTGTTCCCTTTTGAAAAATCAAAGTTCGTACACATTTTAATATGTAGGTGATCACTATTTCAAAAATTGCATTCGTATTCGGAAAGTAGACACAAATCCCAATCGATTGATACTTCTCGCATTTCTCTGCGATAATTAAGTGATAAAATAGTGTGGTGCGAGTTTTTTTTTTTTTTCTAATGACTGTGTATTATAGGATGTGTATGCATGACAGATACCAACAAAATTTACAGATGAAAATTTAAAGGAAGAAAAATCGTGCAAATTGAATTAATTATGCCGCTGTTCAAACTTTATTAACATAGGATACAAGAACGAATTTATGTAACTGAATGTGCATATACATAATTGCGAAGTAAAGAGAGGGGGGGGGAAAAAGAAAAGGACAGAATGAAAATGAAATTTCGTTCGTTGATTGTGGTAAACTTTCTTACTTATAGAGGGAAACTATTGTATCCTTTGGGGATGATTTGACAAAAATCATAAACAATCAGGAATGTATTATGAGAAGGTTTCAAAACGTGCATATTGTATCACTGTAAATATTTAACTTCTGATATGCACCGCACTCAAGTGTCTAAACTAAAGGGGCAGGCAACGCCGGATGGGTCTAGAGATCCTACATTAGAGAGAGATTGAACATTGAACTAAAATGGCGGACATTTCTTATTCATTAAAGTGGAAATACACTTATATTTATGTTCTGCATGGCTCTCTGAAAGTATATAAAACGAATTTTCCATGATTTTAATAAAATTAAAAGTGTTAAATGGTGAAGAAAATAAATTGCGTTCTACGGCGATCAATCTATTTTTGAACTAACATGGCGGACATTTCGTCAATGTCTGCAAGTTATAAATAAACACCCTTATTAAAATTAATTTTCTTTTAATTACATAGGATGTCAGAAAAATATTATAATACAAGCGTTTAGTAATAATACTACACGCAAAGAAAGAAAAAAAAAAAGTACGGGTAACTAGGGTTGCAATCTAGTTATTCAAACTACGTGGTGTCTTATTTCAAGCCGAAACTCAGCTTGGAATCAGAAACCGTGTATTTTTGAATGACTTTTAGTATATTGCGATCCTACTTCCTTACACGAAAATTATTTGTCTTTATATTGACGTGTATTATCAATTCTAAATGTTTATCCTAATAAGTATAAAAATAACTATTCGGATGTACCAATCCTAAAACTTTCTTCTGTCTCATAGAAGTTTCACATGCATCAAAAACGAATCAGCACCAATTTATGTCAAAGTCTAACTGAATCTAAACTTTTATTAAATTCCTGCATTAGTTCTTGAGACATGACTATCGCTAAAATCATGTAAATCCAGAAAAATGCAGCATAGCAGCACCATCTGTTGGGAGATTGACACTAAAACCTAATTAACAACAACTTATGCCAACGTCTAACTGAATCTGAAGTTTGATGAAATTCTGTGCATTAGTTCTTGAGATATAGCTATCGTGAAAATCTTGAAAAAAGTAGCATAGCAGCGCCACCTGTTGGGCTATTTACTCAAAAACGTAACCAGCATCTATTTATGTTAAGGTCTAACAGAATCTGAGGTTTGATGAAATTCTATGCATTAATTCTTGAGATATGGCTATCATGAAAATCTTGAAAAATGTAGCATAGCAGCGTCACCTGTTGGGTTATTTACACCAAAAACTAATCAGCACCAATTTAAATCAGGGACTAACTGAATATAAAGTTTTGTTAAATTTCGCGCAATAGTTCTTGAGATAGAGCGCCCACAAAATTTTTGTCACATACAGACAGACAGACAGAGTCACAGACTCGCCGACAGACATTTTCTAAAAACAGTCAAATCGTGTTCAGGACCTTCTAAAACTTATAAATCCGTCAAAAACCGGAAGTCGAAAATTTTCATGAATTCAATACTTTCTTCTTGTAAAGATAGGAGAAAGTAAAAATGAGGGTAAAAACAACAACAAAACAAAAAAAAAACTGTTTTATAAGCATTTAACGCTTATCTTTAAAATCACGCCTACTTTCATGAGTGCAATTAATGTTGTTCCAAAAAAATTCCGTTACAATACGTTAATTTCGCGTGGGCCCCATTACGGAAAATTCCCCCGGATTGATTTATGCTTGGTAGAAAGCGCGAATTAAATTTATTAATTAAATATTTAAATGTTTCTTTTTTTTTTTTTTTAAGATGTGGCAAGAGGTTAGAAGAGAAAAAAAGGATTATTTAAACTATCTGTTCAGGATTTCTAAATTGTTTTCTCTACGTATAATAATATTTCAATGAATAATAAATTATTAGTCGATAAAAACGCATTTAATATATATATATTACACTCTGTATTTTTTTTATTTGTATTTTATTTTCTACTTTTTTAATTTAAAAAATATTTTATCGTTGCAGTGTCACAGCCAGTTGGCCTGTTATACCGAGCGTAAGTTTGACACGCAATTAACTCCATTCATTGTTATTGTAACTCGTATACAGTTGTAACCACAAAACAAGCTTGGTGATTTATCACGTGCGCCCGGCTAACGGAAAAATGCGTTAAAATTAATTTATTATATTATAATTATCTTCTAATAATCTTTAAAATATTGTATTAGCATCAGAAACACGCCTATGTGCATAATTTTTAAATTTCTAGCCTATTAGGAAGTGAGTGAAAACTTATTTACAATATTTCATCTTTGCGTACATGAAACAAGTTAAGTTAAATAAAAGAGTGTAATAATTTTGTGACATTCTGTATGTATTTAATATAATTATATGTTATAAGTTTCATCCATAGAAGAAAGCTAAAGTTCTTAATGTACAATCCTGGGGGAGGGGGGGCGATTTATCTTTCCATGATATTTTATAATTAAATTAGGAACCCTTGGAATTGGGAACTGTGTCCCCTTTCCGAATAAGAATACAATTTTTGAAATAGGGATCGTCTACATATTCTAATTTAGACCAACTTTGAATTTTAAAATGACCACACTTATTACTTAAAAGATGATAAAATTGTGAAAAAGATGTTAAGCTACATTAACATTATTCAATGTCAATTACTCCAAGCACATTCAGCTATACACATAGCCATCATCAGGGATAAAAATACAACTTGTGTGTTTTTATAATTATTATACAATAGAATTGCATTTTTATCCCTGATGAAGGTTATGTGTATATAGCTGAAATTGCTTCAAAGGAGTGATTGACATTGAATAATGTTAATGTAACATATTTCTTACAATTTTATCATATTTTAAGTAACAAAGCATATTAAGGATAATTTAATTTTTTTTTAGCTTTTTAAAGATGAATTTTAACACTCTATCCATTTATTTGCTTACTATATTTTTAATTATGAAAATTATTAATAAATTCATATGCAAAACAATTATGAGTTATGACCGTAAATTGTATTTTATTTTCTACTTTTTTAATTAAAAAAATATTTTATTGTTGCAGTGTCACAGCCATAAAACGTTTCCATAAAACGAATCACAGTCATCCAAAACATACAGCTCATTCTATTAATTAGTTTTTGAGATGTCGAGAAATTTTACTTTCGACGGTCTGCGGTCCGGAGACCATTTATGTGAGGTGCCGTAGGCACACTATCGGTAGTCTAAATTTATAAAAATCTGAGATGTGCGTAAAAGATAGTTAAGGTATTCATTATTACTTTCTTCTATCTTTACAAGAAGAGTATTGGATTCATGAAAATTTTCGACTTCCGGTTTTCGAAGGATTTATACGTTTTAGAAGGTCCTGAACACGATTTGACTGTTTTTAGAAAATGTCTGTTTGTCTGTCTGTATGTGACAAAAATATTGTGGGCGCTCTATCTCAAGAACTAATGCTCGGAATTTAATAAAACTTTATATTCAGTTAGTCTGTGATATAAATGGATGCTGATTAGTTTTTGGTAAAAATCGCCGAGCAGGTGGCACTGCTATGCAGTATTTTTCGCGATTTCCGCAATAGCTTTATCTCAAGACAGCTCGGAATTTAATAAAATTTTATATTCAGTTAATCTCTGATATAAATTGGTGCTGATTAGTTTTTGGTAAAAATCGCCCAACAGGTGGCGCTGCTATGCAGCATTTTGCAGGATTTACACGATTTTAGCGATAGTCATATCTCAAGAAATAATGTACGGAATTTAATAAAACTTGAGTTTTAGTTAGACCTTGATATAAATTGGTGCTGATTCTTTTTAGTGTATGCGAAACCTGTGTGAGATAGAAGAAAGTTTTGAGATTGACACATCCGACTAGTTGTTTTATATATTCTTATGAGAAGACAAAATCTGTCCAGTTATTTATAATTAATTTAAAATTACATTGAAACATCCCATTTTATTAACAAGACCATAGTAGTTGGAAGAGTGGCCTTAGAGCCACCTCTCTGGTTACGGGGGGGGGGGGGGGTCGCCCACATCTAAATAAGTTAAAAAAGAATCCATTCATATAATTTCTTTATTAAAAAAAAGACACCGTAGCTTTAAATCTAAGAAATTGTTCTCCATCGCCCCCTCCAAAAATATTCTGGCTACGGTCTAACCCCTTCGCGACGAGTGGCACGTATGCGTGTTGCATATGGCGGCGCACGAAATCCTTGAATTTGAACACGCGTAAATTTGAACAGAAATTTCTGTCTTATCTAATCGATGATTATAAAAAATTCTATTAAAGAAAAACTGGTGCCTAAAATTTAAAAGGAGTGTAAAGGGCGATTATCGTGAAAGGGTTATGTTAACCATAAATAACAGCAACAACAAATCATAGAAATATACAATTGCAAAATTCTTTATTTATGAATAGTGTTCAACTTTATAAACATTGCATACGTTTCGAGTTGAAAAAATATTTTTCTTCTTCAAGTGAGTAAAGAATCAAGTACAGCATGAAAGTAACGTTCCTAATTAAGGAGAAGGGAAATCCCTTGAGGTAAAATGGTGCGTGCGTGGAGAAACAAACCACTTGTGACAGGAAGGTATTGAAAGACGAAAACCGGACGCGTGAAAAAGAACAATGTCAGAAAACAAAGTGTTTAAAGTTAAAAAATGAAAGTAGAAAATGAATATAAGATAAAGAACAAAATAAAAAATAGTACATTTTTAACATAATAATGAATAAAATAAAAGTTATTATTATTATTAGGGGAGAAGGTGGGAGTATGGATCAGGCTTGTAATCCTCTTTAATAAAAAGTTATACTTTGCTGACGACTGGGTTTTCGATTATCGTTGCCACAGATTAATCATGAAATATGAAACATTTGAAGTTACTGAAAAAATTAATAGCTCGAAAAGTATTTGTCACAAAATTGTTAGACAAACTGCGTTAGAAAGGGGTAATTCCATATCAACTGGCCTAGAGGATCCCACTCGTCCCCTTTCAAATTTTACATAATTGATACAGGACATACATATAAGTATAAGATGGACATCTGCAAACTGTCGCGATGAATTTTACTCGTATTTTAACATGCTATAACTAATGAAAAAAATTATTTTAAAAGTTTGCCACTTTAACATTTAATTACCTATGAAGATGTCATGCAGCTGCTGGAGTTGTTTCTTTCCTGTTTATATATTCATTAATTTATTCAGCTGTGAAATCTTCTAAAAAATTAAAATCATCAATTCCACCCAATTTTCAGAAGCGTATATCTCAAAAGGGACACTCCTGATATGATTACAGTTAGTACCACTGAATAGAGCATATCTTAATCTTTAAGAAAAACTGTGTTTCATTTTGGGCCTTTTACATATAGGGGAAAAATAATAAAATTCAAAAGACCTATTTTACGCGATATTTCATCTTCGAAGATCCTCTCTTTCATCAAATTTAACAGAAATATTTTTATTTACAATGATAAAAGTATAGATGATTATCTCTTGTTGTGGTCCATGGTTGCTTCTGCTCTACCATTCTGAATAATTGATAACCGCGTCACCAAGGGATCACGCCCGATAGCCATGAAAGACTAGCTCCTGGTTGAGTTACTTTACTACATGCTCACAAGCCTAAATGCGAGTATCTAACAGGTTCCCAAGTCTGTTATAGAAACTTCTTTGATGATTCTAAGCTTCAATTGGGTTGCTACAGGGTTTCCAAGTCGTAAAGAACATCTACGTATTGGTTCAGTTTGTCAAATTTCTTATTGATTGAGATTACAAGAGTTTTAGGTAAACTGTATTGCTCACTCATTGTTATTGTCGTTGGAACTGGAACCGTAGCTATATTATATGCTCTTCTGGAATCCAACAAAGGTTTTGTCTAGTGGGACAATAAAACATTTTGGCAGCTCCATGAGGGTGCATAAAATTTATTAACCCATTACCGCCCAGCGATCTATTTCTAGATCACCTACAACGGAACAAAACTTTTAAATTTCAATACCAATATTTCAGTACGTAAATTTTCTCATTATCTAATCTTAAATTTTGAGTCATTAAATAACTCAGAATTACTATGGGAAAAACTGGTGTCGAACAATTAAAATAAGTGGAAAAACAGTTGGGCGTTAACGTGTTAAGACATCGCGCTCTTCAAATGATATTTTACGTACATTTCCAATCCACCAATTTCTGTCATAGATACAGGCAATATACTGTCTAGGCTGCATATCGGAAACGAATGTGTCGGATTCCGCTTCTCCGTCCACACAACTTCGAAGTATAATCCGGTCTTTTGATATGCTGCCACCACCGATATGAATACGTGATATCGGACACGTTACGTGATGTATATTAAAAAAAACTAACTCTTTTAATTAAACTTAAATTAACACTTTATTAACAATATTTACACTTAACTCGGATGTAACTTATCCGGTTCAATATTAAATCAAAAAAATACAGAAGACTATCCTCTATGTACCGTTAGGCTACGTTAATTCACTCAGAACCGAGATCTCTATTAATCTCACACGCTTTATCTCTTCCCTTCGGGAAAAATCGTTTCACACACGTGTCCAGAGCTTCTGTCTGAACAACCAACACGTTTCACTCCTACGCTCCAACTAAACACCGGTCTCAGAGCTCATCCCTCCTCGACCTTTTCGCTTCGCTCCTACGTTAGAACTAACTTCACTCTCTTGTCATCCACCCGAGAACCTTTCTCTATACGGGGCTCCTGGTCTGTTTCCAAGGGTCTGTCTTCCTAAATAATGGGTGCAATATCTTTCTTATCTATGAAAGACCACATTTCAAAGGAAATACTTCTTTCATTAGATTCAACTCGCTCCCCTCCGGATTAAGATTTTTCTTAAGCAAGCCTCTAACGGTACACAATAGATACATATACAATAAGGTAATCCCTTAAGAATAGCTTTTAAATCTTGCAGCTACCAGAGAAACCTGACACCCCCCACCTTAGCGGAAAATATGCCTTTTAGGGGCTAATTTTCCTCAAAACTATGTAATGTCTGAGAAGAGTTCAACAGTTCCTTGATAGGTTTCTTCATTACTACAATTACATAAATATTTCAAGGTGTCTGAAAATTACCTACTGACATCTCTAATGAACCATATACTAATGTGATAACTACAGAAATAATTATACAATATGCTAATACACTGTTATAAACACAAGATGCAAATACAATTATAAATACACAAAAAAATAAAGTTACACTAGTATTATGTCATTTCAATGTCAGTCCTTAGGCTGATATTACTGGAGGCGGTGCAACTTTTTCGTTCCAGTCCTTCCTCGTTAACTTAATTGGTACCTCTCTTTCCGCAATGCACCCGCTTGAATGGCTAACTTCTGCCTGTGATGTCCTAATTAAATTTTCCTCTAGCCAATCAGGCACTTGCCTGTCCAAGTCCTCTTTGTACGTGATGAGAACATTGTACAATTTCTGCCTTATCATACCCCTCTCCGGGTTACGACCAAACCGATTTTTTCTCCATTTCTACCAGTTGGATAGGACCCATAAATAATTCCTTATTTTTCCTTAAGATCGATTTTATGTCCCCAACTTGAATATTGGTTAAACCTTTTATTTCAAATCCCTTCCTGTCTTTATTTTCCGGTTGTTCTCTGTCTAACAACAGATTTTTCCTACAGTCTTCAAACTCCCCGTCACTATCCAAGACAATATCGACTACTTTATTTTTGGCCATAAATTCTCTCATTTCCTTTTGATACACAAATTTCTTACTCCCGTCCACTAACTCAATTACATATGCAGGTTGACCTGTTTCCTCTTTCTCCCTATCACTTCCATTCATTTCCCTCGTTAAACGACATTCTACACATGATTCGCAAAACGTTTTATCTTCCTCTGCCATATTTTCCCAATAAAATGAATGCTTGATTCTTTCTAACATTTTCTTATCCGCGTGATGTTCTCCATATATGGAGGTATGCGCTAGTTTTAGAATTTCCTCCCTTTTAATTTTAGGTAATACTAATTGAGCTACAGTTTCATCTACCAATTTTCCTTTATGATATAATAACCCATTAACAAGATAGTAAGACCCTTTATCATTTTCAGCTAATTCCCAAGCTTTCTCTAAATCTTTACAATTCATTTGGGATTCCTGAAATACATTTAAACTACTTTCCATAACTTGATTAATCTTACTTTTCTCTATCTCGTCTTTTTCCTTCTCATGACTTTGCAAATTTACCGATCTCGTTTCTACGACATAACGGTTATTATTATCATTTCTAATCCTTTCCCCTTCCTTCACTTTGTTCCTACTATCTTCCTTACATTCCCTTTCTACCGATTCTCTTAAAGATTTCTCGTTGTTTAACTCTGACAATTCATTAGCCACGTCAGGATGTAAAATTACCTGTTCCTTACTACTGTCAATTATCGCGCACAGTACATCCTGATGAATTACATTAGTTTCTTCGCGTTTTGGAATAGCTAAAGGTAACTGAATTAATGGTGATTTCACTGCCTTACCAAATATCCCTTGTAAATATATGCTACCAGCCCCTCTTAGTTTTTCAGCCGGTACTAAATCTTTATGAACGACACTTATTTCGCAACCAGAATCCACTAATCCTTTTGCTATTTTCCCATTTACACTAACTTCTACTTTCTCGAGTTTATTTAACTTATCTCCAATAACTTTAGTTCTCCAATTCCCTTTTGCTCTGATTCTTGCCATACTCGCTCTCCTTGGTAATTCTTTAATTGCTCGCACTGAGACATTATTGATACTAGCCCTTGGTTCTTGTCGGTTATTAATTTGATTACTTCCCTCATTATTTCCTTTTGTACAAAATCGCTGGACATGGCCTCGTAAACCACACTTGAAACAGATAGGCGTCGCATCGTTAGGTTTCCTATATTCCGGTTTTCTACCCAAAAATGGACTAACTTCATTATTCCCATTTTGTCTCCAATTACTACTAAATCCCTCATCTTTTGCTCTTCTAGAATCTTCATTATTAACATACCTTTCTTTACCTTTATAACCCTTATAAGTTACCGCATAAGATTTTTGTTTAGCATCAAAGAAATTATCACATTCCTTAGCAATTTTAGAAACTTCTAACCAATTACTGTGCTGAGTTAATCCAATATGCGTCGCGGTTTCCTCATCTAAAGTATTTAACAACTTATCCGTGACAATTAACTGATTAACCTTCTCATACGTATCTGCACCTCTAATCTTACAATAATTTTCCCACGTTGCTATTAAACGCGATACAAATAATACATGACTTTCATTTTGATTCCTTCTAGCCTTCTTGAAATTTTCCAAACACTCCTTCGGTGTCAGCTCGTGTTCCCTTAGAACTAATTCCTTTAATTTCTCATAACTCTCAATTTGTTCCCTAGTAGTGTATAATAGCAAGTTATCGGCCTTATCTCCTAACATATTTAGCAGAATTTCGGCCTGCTGGGTTTCAAGTACATTTTATGTTTGGAATGCTCGTTCTAAACTGCTAAAAAACAGATTCCATCCCTCAGTCCTTTCTGGAACTTTGATAGACAAAGTTTTAACACTTTTAATCAATTTCTCTAGGCTACTCTCATGATTAGATTCTCTAGTCCCATTAGAGTTATTTGCCGAACTCTGAATTTTTATCCTTTCCAACTCTAACTCATGTTCCAATCTCAATTTTTCAGATCTTTCTTCTCTATCTAACTTTTCTCGTTGTAACTTTTCCTCCCTTTCTAACGTTTCTCGTTGTAACTTTTCCTCCTTTTCTAACGTTTCTTGTTCTAACCGCTCCGTAACAATAGTGTTAGATAATTCCATAACGGCCCCCTCTTCATATTCGCTCTCCACTATCTTTTTCTTAAGCTTAAACCTGGTATCATTTTCCGATACTTCAATTCCTAACTCTTCACATATCGCCTGAAGATCCACCCTTTTTATTTTTAGTAAGAAAGCCATACCTTCTACAGGACAGTTATTACCACCCTACAATAATACTTAAGCACAATATCAACTTAATACTTCCTCAAATCCTACCTTCGTAAGTTACCTCCACATATTATACTATTTAACATATTTCAAATAAGTAATAATAAATTGATAAATTTCCTTTAACAATGGTACCCTACAATTTGCTTTCAATAACAATGTAAAAATAGTTTCAATTTAATTACTATGCAATACAGATTTTAAATTTATACATAAATAATAAAATACAATTTACACAATAATACTGATACGTTGCAATTTGAATAAAACACTGATGCCAATCACTACATAAAGATATCCCTCTAACAAAAATTTGCATGAAATACACATAAATTCCTAAATTTAATCTCAATAAAAATATTTCAATTTCAAAATTAGTTCTCACATTAAAAAGTAAATCACAGCACTTTTTTTTTCTTTGGACCTTAAATTCTTCCTTGAAGGTTATTTCAATTTAATTTAAATTCTACACAAATTTGCTTTCCTCATTTATTATCAATCTTTCAAACTTAAAACAAACAATATCACTTAATTTAAATATTACTTTAATAATAATTTAAATTTAAGAAATTTCAATTATTCCTTCCAACTATTAACACAATGCATTAATTTTAATCATTAATCTTATCCGTAAAAAAAATTGAAAATCAATTCTAGTAATTAATATAAGAACCTTTTCTTAAAACAATAGTGTAAAATGGCTGTTAATATTTCATTTGATTTAGTCCAATTATTATATTGCACATAAATTCTCATAAAGTAACCACAACATTAACTTAAATTGCACAAACTCTCTGTAACACGGCTAACTGACTCTGGTCTTCGGTGATTCAGATCCCGTCGCTGCCAACATTGTCGGATTCCACTTCTCCGTCCACACAACTTCGAAGTATAATCCGGTCTTTTGATATGCTGCCACCAGGGATATGAATACGTGATATCGGACACGTTACGTGATGTATATTAAAAAAAAACTAACTCTTTCAATTAAACTTAAATAATCACTTTATTAATAATATTTACACTTAAATCGGATGTAACTTATCCGGTTCAATATTAAATCAAAAAAATACAGAAGACTATCCTCTGTGTACCGTTAGGCTACGTTAATTCACTCTAATTCCTAACTACGTTAATTAACTGAGATCTCTATTAATCTCAGACGCTTTATCTCTTCCCTTCGGGAAAAATCGTTTCACACACGTGTCCAGAGCTCCTGTCTGAACAACCAACACGTTTCACTCCTACGCTCCAACTAAACACCGGTCTCAGAGCTCATCCCTCCTCGACCTTTTCGCTTCGCTCCTACGTTAGAACTAACTTCACTCTCTTGTCATCCACCCGAGAACCTTTCTCTCTACGGGGCTCCTGGTCTGTTTCCAAGGGTCTGTCTTCCTAAATAATGGGTGCAATATCTTTCTTATCTATGAAAGACCACATTGCAAAGGAAATACTTCTTTCATTATATTCAACTCGCTCCCCTCCGGACTAAGATTTTTCTTAAGCAAGCTTCTAACGGTACACAATAGATACATATACAATAAGGTAATCCCTTAAGAATAGCTTTTAACTCTTGAAGCTACCAGAGAAACCTGACAGAATGCACAGTGAAATGCAGTCTTAGCACTCTCATCACCATGTGTTATAAAGAATGGTGCATCATTTGTTATTCTTCTGACACGAACTGTTTTTTTCTTTACGGGTACAAAATGATGATGATGTTCTCTTGTGCCAGAAACAGTGCATCCGTTTTTGAAACGCTCTTCTTGGTCAGCTTGTACTGCTTCAATTTATTTTTTTAAACAAAAATGAATTTAATTTCCTTTATGTTCTTTTCACAGAATTTATATAGATCTGTCGGAGTTAAAATTTGATCTTTAATTGGTCTTTGAAGGCTTGCTGTTGCAGCCAGCCGCTTTACAGTTCCTCCTATTCCGTCACAGGGTGATATTCCATGGCTTGTACCAAACAAATTCCACTCTGCAGAGATTCCAAAGTCACTCTGTTGATAATTTTCATACAGATAAACATATATGCACAGTTCAAAAGTCTCATGTAAGGAATTTTTGGGATAGACTTGTCCAACAGTCAAATTTTTTCAAAAAGAGAAATCTCGGAAAAACAGGGTAAAATAGGTTTTTTTTTTTTTATTATTTAATTATTTTTCCACTATATGTAAGAGTCCCAAAATGAGATAGAGTTTTCCTTGTATATTAAACTGTGCTCTTTTCAGTGGTACTGACCGTAATCAAATCAAAAGTGTCCTTTTGAGATATACGTTTCTGAAAATGGGGTAGAATTGATGATTTTAATTTCTTAAGAGATTTCGAAGCTGAATAAATGAATGAATATTTAAGCAGGAAAGAAACAACTTCAGCAGCTCCATGACATCTTCATAGGTAATATATTGCTAAAGTGACTAATGTTTAAATTAATTTATTCAGTAGATACAGCTTATTAAAGAAAGAGTAAAATTCATCATGACAAGCCTTATGTCCTACTTTGAGCCCAAGTAATGACGAAGATAATGATTTGCATTTGTTAATACTCCAATTATGTTTTTTAGCACAAAAAGTTTAACTAGATCACCTATTTTTAATAAGTAAAATTTATTGTATCTTGAGAAATAAGAGGGCAAAAGTAGCGATTTCATCATTTTTTCTGCGACCATGAAATAGTCAATTTTACTGAAGCATCTCCAGGAGCTAGTCTTTCATGGCTATCGGGCGTGACCCCTTGGTGACGTGGTTACCAATCATTCAGAATGGTAGAGCAGAAGCAACCATGGACCACAACAAGAGATAATTATCTATACATTTATCATTGTAAATAAAAAGATTTGTGTTAAATTTGTTAAAAGAGCAGATCTTCGAAGAAGAAATATAGCGTAAAATAGGTCTTTTGAATATTATTATTTTTCCCCTATATGTAAGAGGTCCAAATGAAATACAGCTTTTCTTAAAGATTATGATATGCTCTTTTCAGTTGTACTAACTGTAATCATATCAGGAGTGTCGCTTTTGAGATATACGCTTCTGAAAATTGGGTGGAATTGGTGATTTTAATTTTTTAGAAGATTCGACAGCTGAATAAATTAATGAATATTTAAGCAGGAAAGAAACAACTCCAACAGCTCTATGACATCCTCACAGGTAATTTACTGTTAAAGTGGCAAACTTTTAAAATAATTTTTTTCAGTAGTTACAGCATGTTAAAGTGCGGATAAAATTCATCGCGACAGGCCGTTAGCCTACTTTGAGGCCAAGTAATGACAAAAGTATTGAGTGGTGATTTTTAATACTCTAATTATGTTTTTTAGCACAAAAAGTTGTACTAAATCACCTATTTTCAATAAGCAAGATTTCTTGTATCATGAGCAATAAGATGGCAAACTTGGTGATTTCCTTGTTTTTTCTGCGACCATGAAATAGTGAGTTTTACAAAATGACCCCTAGCGCCCCAACCCCAACTGTACTATTTCTGACACTGACAATTTGCAGATGTCCATCTTATACCTATATGTATGTCCTGTATCAATTATATAAAAATTGAAGGGGGTCGAGCAGGAACCATGCCAAAATTTAGGCCACTTGACATGGAATGACCCAAAGGTAAAAAATTGTCTTTTTCTTGATATAAATTTTAAATCTAATGATTAGGCCGTTTTTCAAATATTGAATTTCAAAAATTACCAAATTTCTCAATGGAGTACTATAGCAAAATCTTCACGCGTAAAAAGATAATGATAACGGCAATGTGTCCTGACGTATTCTGGCTATAGCACGAGTCACAAATTATAGTAGCCTTACTATTCTGTTAAAATATAAAAGTGAATTATGATCTCACGAGTGTATGATTTTTATTTAATTTTAATATAATCACACATCTTAGAAACAAGGTTTTGTAATTTTTTTTTTCGAATGGGACTAATAAATTGGCCAATACTGCATATTATTTTGAGTTTAAAGGAGGAAAGGTGGGGGAGCGCGCTTCATATTATTTAGGTTTTCTCAGGCACTTTTGGTCAGAATTGAAAGTTTAATATATCAAAACGTCAGAAATTACATCGGCAATAACTATAACGACTGTCCTTCAGTTCGTTTGGATAGATTTTCATTTAAAAATATAAAATCATTCAACATTGATTTTAGGTATTTTTAAGGTTATTAAAACGAGACAAAATAAATTGAAATTGCGATCGTCGTCTTTTTTCCTTACAAACATACAAAATCATTCAAATAAATTGAATAAACAAAAACAATCAAAATGTATTAATAACTATTATGATTACATGTGATCAGTTTATTTTCAAAACGAAATGAAACTCAAAGAAGGAAAAAAAAGTAGATTTACATGTCTTTCTGTGCAGACCGGATAGTATATCTCCCAGCATATATTAAAAAAAATATTTTCTTAAATAGGTCACGTTTTTCTATAATATTCGTCTCTTTTTATTAACCAATTTATTTCAAAAATGTATGCAGTTGGAAAAACTTTTATCTTCATAGGACTTCTAAATTGTCATAAAGAAATGCGTTTGCATTTGCAGAAAGGCATTTGTATTTCATTGTATACGGAAACATGTTTACATAAATGCATAAATTGTTTTCAGTCAAATTTTCAATTTGCTCAGTGCATAAACTAACATTTATTTAGCTATGCTTCGATGATTCTGTTTTTTTTTTTTTTTTTTTTTTTTTTTTAAGGGTTGGCGAACCTTTTCACATCCACGTGCCAAATCTTTTGGGACCATGACGTGCCAACAACCAAAAAATTTAGTGGATCAAATTATGAATTAAAATTAGTTGAAAATTTGTTATTAGGATTATAAAAATATGGATAACATGCATGTATGTGTTATAATTTATAAAGCAATAAAGAAATTGGTGTTATTTTTTTGCCTTAGATGCCAAATAATAATCAGGTTCATATTTAATTTCTTTTAATAGAATGCAAGCTTGACTACAATACCCTGACAAGCAATTTCTATTTGCGTTTTTCCTATTATAAATTTCAAATAATAATAATGATGATGATGATGATGATGATGATGATTCTCAGACTCAGGTAATAGAAAAACTATTGTCAAATAGCAAACGCGAACTTACTTAAACAACTCTACATGTCTCGAATAAAATTCCAAGCATTCATAATTTTCTATCGCATTTTGGCTTCTAATGCCTGGTAGTCTTTCGTTTTCAATAGACTGCAAATTTTCTCTTAATTTGATACATTTTCCAACCAATCAAATTTAAACTAGCTGATATAGTCTTAATTCGTGTGTTTTGTGTTATTTCATTGTATTTTGAATTAGAATATGAATCAATGCCGTGCCGAAAATGTTCCGTCGCGTGCCAACTTATGGCACCCGTGCCATAGGTTCGCCGTACAGGTGAAGGTCTCGTCACCTGGTCAAGGTTCTAAATTACGAGACCAATTACTTTCTCTTCCTTAATTTTTGAATTTTTTTAAATCTGCCGATTCAACAAAGTTAAATAGAAACCTCGAACCGGCAAACAAAGATAACTGTATAGCAAACCACTAGAGAACACTGCAGAGATGCCAACAAAACTATAGTCAGGCTGTGATCAGGCGGTTTCCGCCCCGCTTCCAGGTACTAACTCGTCAAGCTAGGTACTCATGCCGGGCAGATAGGGGCCTGGTTAACGGTATAATATATATATATATATATATATATATATATAAACCTCATAAACCGTATCAAAAATTCAGGGAAAATAATATTTTACACTTTTTGTAAAAATGATAAAGTAAATTCAGTTAACTATATCAACAACTTCACGAAAGAGGAAATTAGTCAGTTCCACTTAGATACCTAATAGAGTATTATATGTAACTACAATAAATTCTGATAAGACGGAATCACAAGAAATGAAAAAAAAAAATTGTCTTTACACAGGATTCAGTGCAGCAGATATAATGTTCTTTCTGTCAGGACAATGAAATTTCGTTACAAACACGTTCTGTTTTCACAGGTTTTACTGTATTATATTATAAACGCGTTTTTACTTTTATAAAAAAAAAAAGTATTGGAACCCTCAAAAATTTCGACTTCCGTTTTTCTATGGATTTACACGTTTCGGAAAGTACTGAAAATAATGTGACTATTTTTGGAAAATGTCTGCCTGTCTGTATGTGTGGCACAATTTTGTGGGCGCTCTATCTAACGAAATAGCACACGGAATTTCATCAAACTTTCATATTCTGTTAGACCATGACAAAAATTGGTGCTGATTATGTTTGGGTATATACACTATATTGTCAAAGGTGACCGGTCACTTGCGATTTTAGACGTTTTGTTAACTATTTAGAAAAATACATGAGGAATTAACCTGAAACTGCAGGTGTGTAAACAGTATAGTATAGGTTATATATTTCCGCGAAGACTTTTTCCCGAAACCCCATAGGGGACTGTCAACAAATCGAAAAAGAACGAATATCTTTTGGATAACCCTGTAAAAACTAATGTAGCAAAGGCGTTCAAACTCGAGATTATTAATAAGTGGCTTATTGTAATGTACTGTGTTCCTTTTTATGAGGATAGCATGTATACTCGTAGAGAAATTAAGGTTTTTATAAAAACAGTCCCAAATTTCGCCTAGTTTTTTGTTTATAATTTGCAGAGTTCTTAATATAAAAAAGAAGTTCTTTTCAGAAAATATGACCAACAACATTGTACATAATACTCTGCAATCAGAATTTAAAAAAAAAAAAAAAAAATGTATGAAAAATGAGCAGGTTCACTAAATATTGTTTCACTGCGCATGCGCGAATGCGATCAAAATATAATATGCACAATGTATTAGCTAAGTATATAAGAGCAACTTTTGTGAAAGTCTCAAAATCATAGCTTGAACATTCTGAAAATTATCGTCGATAGAATAAGTTCGAAATCCGTTGTTCCCAAAAAGAAGCAAAAAGATGAGGGGTTGTATCAAATGTATGTTGATTAGTGCCAAGATAGCGTACACAATATTGCACGTACTACTATATTTGGATACAACCCCTCATATTTTTGCTTCCTTTTGGGAACAACGGATTTCGAGCTTATTCTATCGACGATAATTTTCAGAATTTTTAAGCTATGATTTTGAGACTTTCACAAAAGTTGCTCTATATACTTAGCTAATACATTGTGCATATTATATTTTGATTGCATTCGCGCATGCGCAGTGAAACATTTTTTTAGTAAACCTGCTCATTTTTCATCCAATTTTTATTATTTTTTAATTCTGATTGCAGAGTATTATGTACAATGTTGTTTGACATATTTTCTGAAAAGAACTTCTTTTTATATTAAGAACTCTGCAAATCATAAGCAAAAAAACTAAGCAAAATTTGGGACTGTTTTTATAAAAATCTTAATTTCTCTACGAGTATACATGCTATCCTCATAAAAATGAACGCAATATATTACAATAAGCCACTTATTAATAATCTCGAGTTTGAACGCCTTTGCTACATTAGTTTTTACAGGGTTATCTAAAAGATATTCGTTCTTTTTCAATTTGTTGACAGTCCCCTATGGGGTTTCGGGAAAAAGTCTTCGAAGAAATATATAACCTATACTATACTGTTTACACACCTGCAGTTTCAGGTTAATTCCTCATGTATTTTTCTAGATAGTTAACAAAACGTCTAAAATCGCAAGTGACCGGTCACCTTTGGCAATATAGTGTATCAAACAATAGGGGCCGCTTCTATGTTGCGCTTTTCACAATTTCCGCGATAGCCATTTCTCGGCATCTATGGATAATTTCTTTTTCTTGTTTTTTTTTTTTTTTTTTTTTAGAAAAGTATAACTGAAAAGATTGTTTGTAATCTCATCTATGGTTACCATAAAAAAAAAAGTTCCAGAAGAAATTTGAATTTGCTGTTATGATCCAGTGCAAAATTTTTTAACAGTTTCCAACATAGTTGAAAAGTGTTTATGAATTCGGTTTGTCAGTCAGTTTGTCTGTTCTCTAACTTGCGTAAATATACTCGGATTGTCATTCAATTGATATATGTTTTTGAAGTTTACTATGGCATGTTCGGTATTTACAATGAAGGGTGTAGCACTTATAGTTGCTTTACAGGGATACTCAAAATAATTCCGTTACATTACCGTCAAAAGGGAAAAATCATTTATGGTTTAATTTTAATGATATTACACTATTTCAAACATATCGAAATTGATGTGTATATCACTGACATGCACTAAAAGAGGCTTACTATCGAATATGGTGTGCATAGCACATACAGTTCATTTACAGCAGTTGTTCCCAAAGGGGGGCGCACGCCCCACATGGGTTGAGGGGGCAAATTGAGAATTTGGTGAAATTCAAACGTCCGCTCTTTAAATCCTAAAACAATTTAACACTAGAACCACGATGAGGGGTCATTTTGATCCGTACAAATGAAAAAATGACGATTCGAACCAGAAATTTCTTCATAAAATAAGTTAAATATACGCTGCAGAAATATAAGTTAAATAAATAAGTAAAAAGTTTTAAATAGAAATTCTGGTGTGAAATATTTTTATGAAATTTGGGTAAAATTTCCCGCGGTTCTAATCTTAAATAATTTTTTAACTTACCAAAAACAAAACAAAAATTTTAACAAAATTTTGCAAAATAATTTTCTGGTTTGAACGGTTTTTTATATTAATTGTTTCAACACAAAAGTCAAAGCGCTAAACGTCAGATACGTGACCAAAAGTTCGATCAACCAATTAAAACGCATTTTTTTTTTAATATCTTTATTTTAGGATCCCAGAGCGAATATCTGCTTCTGGCTTATAGTCAGGGACAAAAATTTTATTATTTCGGGGAAAGAACTACAAATATCTCAATTCAGAGGGAACGGCCCTCAGTCTGGCCGTCGTCGCCTAATAGTAATATAAATACAGTAGTTATTTAAAATAAGTTTTGAAAACTATATAATAGCATTTTATATCTGCTAATTATTTCATGAATTTTTATTTTTATTTATTTATTTATTTATTTATGTATTTATTGTATGATGCCATAAATATTTTTATTTAAACATGTTTAATAGCTACCTTCGTTATATTACGGAGGTAGCGGTTTAACTTAGCAATGACTATATTGGAAATTATAATATTTCAATAAGAATTCCAGTTCTTAAAAGTATTTTCTATAATATTTCAATTAATAATTTTTCATTTTCTGATTTCAAAAATTTTAAAACTTGTATTTATTGAACTGCATACATTTCGAGTTTCGATACATTTTCGAGTTTAAAGTTAAAAAAAATAAGCTTTAATACTTACAACTTCTCTTCTTATAATTCATAATTAGGGTTTCGTACTTAAAAAGTAAAAACGGAACCATTATAAGATCACGCCTGTGTCTGTCCGTATGTCTGTCACAGCCCTTTTTCTCGTAAACTTTGGGACGAGGAAAGTTCAAACTTGGGAAAGTTATAAAGCCTTTTTACCCACACATTTTCAGAGTATTAGCCATTCACAAATATGTTTAGGAAAAATTTAGGGGGCAAATTAATTTACTTGAAAAAAAAAGTTTTCCTTTTGTAATTACTGTGAAAGACCTCGTAATTTATTCTTTATACAGCTTATTAAAATAAATTTTATTCTGAGTGATGAATGGAAATCGTGATGTTTTGAAATAATCAGGTTCATTTAATGCAAATATTCCCATAATTTTTTTCTTATTTATTTTGAACAGAAGTACTATGTGGAATATATAAGGCTCGATAAACGCATAGGTTAACTTCCACCTCCCACCACTATTTAGGAAAAGAAATGTTTCTTTTACTAAATCGTAAATTTTACGATTAAATAAGGTTTTTTTTTCTTTTTAAGTGGTATAAGTTTGTAAAGGCCGTAAACAGGCCCAGGAATTAAATAAATAATTTCATTTTTTTATGCATAAATAAGTGCGTGAAAAATTTGTGCTGAATATGAGTGCAAACTATTTTGCACTGTATATTCGGCTAATGTTTTTCAGAACTATTTCTATAGTTATCTTTGCTATTCCTCTGAGCCAAATCATTCGATAGAGCCTTCTGTTTTCTAATCTTTGTATTTTTTGTCATGCAGCAAGTGGATTTATCCTATTTTTATATACAGTGTGATTCATAAATATCGAAACAATAGGCTATCTCCTTAAATATTGCCCCTAGGCACATACTTCCAATTGCAAAGTTTCATCAAAAAAGGTGCAAAATTTTATGAGATAAGTTGCAACTCCATGGGGGGTCTATTTGAGAAAATACAAAAATTAACTTTTTATACGGTCCCCGTAGGATAAAATTTTCAATTAAGAAAATTTTCCTTATCCATTCCTGAATTAAACAAAAAAAATTCCATCTTGATATCTGCAAAACTCAGAGAGATATGTCCATTTTAATAATTCGTGAGATTTCAAGGGATCAGACACAAATTGAAATGCGTGTAATTCAAGAAACAATGTTACTGTAAGATGTCCAGGAAGCATTCATTGTCATTTTTATTTATTTATAGAGTTACAATTGTGAATTTTTTGTGATGGTTAACCACATAATTTGTAAACAGAATCGCATCATAAAACTTCTTGCAATTTTTTTTTCTTCAAAAAATTCAGAGTAATTTAAAATTGTTATAACTCGAAATATTATTTGTCGAATTGAATTATTTTTCTTTTAATTAAACAGAAATATAGAGGTTTTAATTTTGATTCAACATTTTAAAAAATATTAATAAAAAAATATTTAAAATAGCAATTAAAAAAAATGCAACTTATTTTAAACAAATCATATTTTCAAAAGTGAATATTTTTTTCAAATTTGCCGAATTAAAATTTAAGTAAAATATTTGAAAAAAGATATATTCCAAGTTTGAACCATTTATCTTTACCGGTTATTAAATTATATCAATTTAAACATGAGATTTAAATAAAAACAACCTATGATGCAGAAAAATGCATTTAAAGTTTTAAACAAAGATTGGCACCTAATAGTATCCTCTTTTTGGATCGTTTGGCTCTCGGGAACAGATATTAAATTTGTTTAACACATACCCTAGTCTCTCATACAAATCTGGTATACAGCCAAAGTTACAAAATTTAAGTTTATTAGAGATATAAATTTATTTTATGCACTTTATGTTTTAGGTCATTAATGGGTTTATTGATATGATGCGAAAGAAAACCATTTTCATGGGCGATGCAGTTAATTTTATTTAATTCATTATCTAGACAGATGTCTATGCATATTTTGAATTTCTGCACAGGCCAAAATTTGTACAAAAAAATTCCATTTTTCTTAAGATACAATTAAGATTATTTAAAATAATACTACATACATATTTATAAGAAAATTTTACAGTATATTTTAGATTACTATGTGTTCGCATGACAATTACATAGCTGCCAAACCTCCCAGTAATCCTCCGCAATATGTTGATTAATTTGAACCAGTTAACCACTTTATAACCAGAAAATTTATTTAATGAATCTTTGACTTACTGAATTTAAAGGTTTTAAGTCGAATTTATTCAATTGAATTTCTTAAAGGAGTTCGTATTAAACCTGGGTCAAATAAACACACTTATAACGGAAGATTAGTGGGAGCTTGACATCTATTAAAAAAATATGCAATAGCTACTTTAATGATTATTTATGCTCTTAGACTATTACATTCGAATAAAGATTATTAAAAAAAAAGGAAAAAAAAATGTTGCTTGGAAAATAAATAAAAAATAAGTTTAAAAATATTATAACTTTTTAAGCTGTATAAAAAAAGTAGATTTTTGAAAATATTTCTGTGTAATTTATTAAAATATATTTCCAATGATTCCGTTAACAGGAGTTTGATTATCGCTATTACTATTTTTACAAAACTTATTGCCTGTCCGACACGTCTTAAGTACAACAAGACACGGTCGGCACGGCCCGGCCGGCGGGGCGTGCCGGTTACGGGCCTGGCGAAAAGCTCGGTCTCATGCAGACCTCTAGCATATTTCTCAAACAAGTTTAACGCAAACATCTATACGCTGTTATATTATATCTAAAAGTTAAGGCATTGTCTCAGATCGACTTTTAATAATGTGTAAATTTATGGTCGATCCCTAACTTGCATTTCAAATGAACTGATATCGCTTCGCTCAGAAGTATGCTTAAGTGGTGTAAGTCACGAATTTTGGATTTTAATATCTCTGTGAATTTTTTAGATATCAAGATGGATTTTTTTTTTGTTTAATTCAGGAATGGATAAGGAAAATTTTCCTAACTGGAAATTTTATCTTACGGGGACCGTATAAAAAGTTATTTTTTGTATTTTCTCAAATAGACCCCCTATGGAGTTGCAACGTATCTCATCAAATGTTGCACCTTTTTTTTATGAAACTTTGCAATTGGAAGTATGTGCCTAGGAGCAATATTTAAGGAGATAGCCTATTGTTTCGATATTTATGAATCACACTATATTTATTTAACCGTTGCTGATGTTTTCACATGTTCTAGTAAACTTTAGATTACTTCACTGTATACATATCAAATTGTTATTTATCATGTAGTATAAAAAATAATTAGAAAAATGTAATTGGTATTTCTGTGAAAAATCTGAAAAAAAAAGTATTTAGATGAATATTTAAAATGTGGTTTCATGCCGTCTAACCACGATGAACCCCTTTCTGCTTTTTATGCAAACAATGCTTCAGCAACTAATCTATGAAACAAGGTCGTCTTGAAGCGCATATGAAGGCAAAACATAGTGAGTATATAAATTCAAATTAAAGTTATTTTAAAATTTTAAAGGAAAAGTTTGAAAAAAGATCAACGGTTAAGTTTCTATTTACACAAACTGTTACAGAAAATTGTAATCTTGATGCTAGTTATGAAATATCTTTACTCATTGCTAAATCTGGAAAACAAAAAAACCGCTCTATAAGTGAAGATTTGATTAAAACATTAATATCAATAATACTTAAAACAGTCCTGAGCAAAGATGACAAAAATGTGAAATTAGTAACACTTAGTAACAATACTGTTAATAAAAGAATAGATGAAATGAGTGAGGACATTGGAGCACAACTTGTTGAAAAGCTGAAATTAAGAAATTTCTCCATGCAAATGGACGAATCAACTCTAAGAGACGGTGAAGTCATATTGCTTTACTTATGTAAGGTATGTTGATAGAGTAGAATTTACTGAAGAATTGCTTTTCTGTAAATCATTAGAGAGCACCTCTACTGTCTCTGATATTTTAATACATTGAAAAATTATTTAGATATAAATAGTATATCAATGACAAATATAACATCTTGCGCTGCAGATGGTGTTCAGGTTATGATGGGTAAGAGAACTGGATATTTAAAACTAATGAAAGATGGGAATCCAGAAATGATTCTTGTGCATTGCGTCATTCATAGAGAGAGTTTATTATCAAAAAATATTTCCCGTATTCTTAATGGTATATTGAAATTTGTTATAAGATATATCAACTCCATAATATCCAACGCCAAATGTGAGCGTCTATTGAAACAGTTTTGTGCAGGCAAAAACGCAGACCACGTTCGTCTTTTACTTCACACTGATGGAGAATAAAAATATTCATGGAGTTGTTTGATGTTCTTGGTGAATTTTTAAGTGAGAAGTCTGACATGAAGCACCTTCAAATCATTGATGGAAAAGCATTTGTTAGTTATTTAGCAGATATATTTGAAAACTTGAATACCTTGAATAAACAGCTTCAAGGAAAAGATAAAACACTTGTTGATGCAAAACAAAAATATTTGGCTTTATTACATTCAGTGAGGTGTGGTAGAAACATATTTCTGGGAGAAAATTTGACCTATTTTGCTTGTTAAAAAAATGCGAGATGACCGATGCCGCTATAACTGTCATTTTGGATAATTTGAAAATACTGGCCTTTGTTTTGAACGATAGATTTTCTGATTTAAAGCAAATGGATTTCCCACATGGGTCATGCAACCAATGTTATTAGTGGACTTATCATCTGATGATTCAATAGATTGCCCAGAAGAACTCACTCAAATGCAAAATGATGAGACCTTGTTCAGTATAAAAGGAATGATGACATGACTTTATTCTGAGGCAGAATCTAAATATCCAAATGCAGGAAAAATATTGTTACCATTCCCATCATCGTACCCAGTTAAATGTGGTTTTAGTGCAGTAAATTGTTTACTGCTGAAGAAAAGAAATCGACTGGATATAAATAAACGAGGGGACTTGAGATTAAAATTGACTAAATTAGGTCTAAATTAGACCTGATATAAAAGCTCTTTGCAGCCACCATGTAGCACAAGGATCTCAATAATTTATTTTCTTCATCTTGAGTCTATTTTGAATTTATTAGGTACTTTTTTACTGCCAGCAATTAAAATTATAAAAGCATCATAGAAAAAGCTTCAATTAAAATTAAAGTTTTTATTTATGTATCTCAATTTTCTATTAAATATTAAGAAAAATAATTTACTATTTTACATCGCTGCAAATTATTACTATTATTATTATTAACGATTTCTTCATACATGACTTTCTTTTCGTTTATGTTTTTTCTTTCGTGAATGTGCTGTTCTTTATTTAGATCCAATTAAATAGGCGTTTAGGACTTCTTTAGGGGGAACAAGAGTTCACTTTTTATATAATACGAATTATTATTGGAAGCATCAAAGTTTTAGAGATCATTTGAGGGGGGGGGGGGGGAGTGTCATGGCCAAAAATCGGTTGGGAAACACTGCTTTACAGGGACACTAAAAAAAAATCGTTACATTACGGTCTATTGGCAAAAATCGTTTGCGGTTTATTTTAATCATGTTTCACTATTTCAAACATATTGAAATTGATATATATCACTGAGACTTACAGCAGAATATTGTGATTGTGTATATGGCACTCATCATTCATTTACAGGGAGACACAAAAGAATTCGGTCAAAGTACTGTCAGTTAACAATAATTGCTGGAAGTGCGCTGTCAGTTTCGGAATGCGTTTTTAACCTCAACTGTTTTTTTCCTATTCCTTGATGTGTATAAATTCTATAGATCCTATACAGGGCAGCAAAAAAGATATCTAATACATTTCAGTTTATTGGTGGAAATTCCAGAAGGGGAATTTTAAACTGTGCTATGTGCTTCCTTACTAACTCAGGTTTAGCATTCTATGTAGTATCTATATATATATTTGTCTTACGTGGCGCGGAAATAGGGCTGAATTTCTACCTTATCGTTGGCAACAACCGTAGTTTCCAGAGCTTAGACCAATGAACAGACAAGATTGTGTTAGCTCCGCCTCCAATATGGCGGTGAGTGTCAGAGCAGTGAAACTGAAGCTAGAAATTATTAAAAATAAAATAATATGAACGTAATCTAAAGCGTCTGAGATGATTCCTCATTTTAATTATGAGTAATATTGTTAATTTCAAATGAATTCTCAACTCTTATTTAGAATTTATTTACGAATTTCACTCACACAAAATATCGGCGATAATAAACTATAAACTTTCTAGAATGCCCCTGCTGCCATTTGTTGCTGTTTTATTGAAGTAAAAATAATTTCTTTTACAGAAATCAGTTAAAATCAGTTAGAATAGTAAAATGTCGAACGAAATTTAAACAATCATTGATGATAAACTATCTTCCTACCACGTAGTTTTTTTTTTTTTTTAATGATATTAAGCCGTGCTGTACAATATTATAGGTGCAATAAGTTTTAAACTAATTATGTTTCCAAGATTCTTTTTTCATAGTATTTAAATAATTTACATGCCCATTAGTAGCATCAACTAAATGCATTTTTAGTTGTGTTTTCAACGGAGTTTTCAATTACTTTTTTACATTAAAAAAATTGTTAATTTCATATGTTCAAATGATTTATTATAGTACTTATTCCGGCTAGAATTACTAGAAAAATAAACTAGTCGTTGGGGGCCACCGCAATACTTACCCATCATGGATATGCATAATGTAAAATATTAAAACAAAAATGTGTAAACTACTTATAAAATGCATAGCAATTCAAATAAAATCGTGGCTTGATGACGTCATAACTTTATAGGCTCGATTACTGAATTGCTTGAAAGAGGTTTTTCCTTATAACTCCAAAAATAATAACCCTATTAACTAGCGGTTTATTGCATCGGATTAAGTGTCAAATTTCCAATTAAAATATATCTTTGAAGTGAAATTTGGATGAAATACAGGGTCATGAAAAATCGAAGAGTGTGGAAAATAGGATTACAAATATCTCAGCAACTAATTATCCGATCGACTTCATGCTTTATGCAAAATTTATGTTTTTTTATTGTCTTTTATATTCATTTCTTAAAATAAACAATTTCGAAAATTTTTATATACCTTTTATCAGAACGAATATTTCGAGAGTCCGAAAAAAATAGATCCGGTTAATCGAGGTTATTGAAATGAAATAGGCTTCTTCCCATTATTACATACTAAGTACATACCAAATTGCAAGTGTCTATCTCAATTTTTTCGGGAGATAGAGCGTTTACAGACACACAGACACACACACACACAGACGGACGGCAAATTTTTTTTTCTAAAAATATGTTTTTTGGAATCTCCAGTGTCTGAAACGTGTAAATCCGTCAAAAAAAATTTTTCGATTTTCAAAACGATTACAAGACTTACCCTATACTACGTATGATGGGTAAGTAAAAGGGGCGAGCGAGCTGGGACCGCGTAGCGGTCTCAACGTGAATTGCTTTGCAATTCAGCGATGCAATTCAGGGTTGGCGAGCGTTAGCGAGTAGGGGGCTGAGCCCCCTAGTATAAACAAATTTATAGATCATATACAAGGCTGCGCAAAAGAATTCGGATATTTTTCCGAATATTGTTGGTAATTACTATATACCTATACTATATACCTATAACCTATACTACGTATGATGGGTAAGTAAAAGGGGCGACCGAGCTGGGACCGCGTAGCGGTCTCAACGTGAATTGCTTTGCAATTCAGCGATGCAATTCAGGGTTGGCGAGCGTTAGCGAGTAGGGGGCTGAGCCCCCTAGTATAAACAAATTTATAGATCATATACAAGGCTGCGCAAAAGAATTCGGATATTTTTCCGAATATTGTTGGTAATTACTGAATTGGGTTTTTTAATGTGTTATGCGTTTTCTAAATTGTTTACTTAGGCATCATCTTTCACCTTATTAATCGGTAAAGGTTTATAAAATTATTTTGGAAGTGTTGAAAAGTGTTTCATAATATATGTGTCATGCAACTAACCTCCTTCCAACCTTTTTTGTAAATTGAAGTGAAGAGACCAACTCTCCAACCTGAGGTGAATTGAAGTGAAGAGAGGAGGAGAGAGTCAGTGGTCGTGGCTTTTATGAGTAAGATGTCGGTAGTGAATCCGAGTAAATATATTGGTTTTGTTTTAAGCAGTAATATGAGTAGTTTTGTGGAAGGATTTTTGTTCGTAAATATTAATAAAAGTGTATATATTTCTCTCCAAGTGTAAATAGTTTGTATACAACAGTTCCTAATATTTAATAAACGTCATATTTAAAATTTCAAGAGGGATTCCTTCATTATCGGCTATCGTGATACTACATACAATATGCTTGACGCATGATTTTTCATTCTTGTTTTCATTTTCAAAATGGTCAAATTTCATTTTTTTTTCAGAGAAACATCAATATTTCAAATATATTATTATCCCTATAAGTGTACGCATAATTTCTTATTAACAGACTTTTCCAATTGTAAAAGAAAATAAATTTTCACTTAATATCAGAAAGATGCATCTTTATCTCAAGATAGAAGATATTTTATTTAAAGATAGGATATATCTCAAATATTATAAGAAAACATTTATATTTCATACGGACTGAATCGTGTTTACGTAAATACATACATTTTCATCCAGATTTTTTCTTCGTTGTTATGCTATTAGCTCGTAAAGCAGCATATATTTAGCAACGCTCCGATGAATTTGTTTATCTTATGGAATTAATTTCATCTCTGGATATAATCCATGGTGACAAAAGGAAGAATTTTAGTCGCGTACAAAGGGTTATACTAACAGAACGTACATCTGTGACTGACTTTAATCCGTAAACATTTCAGCAAAATCCCAGAATAACCGTATTGGAATAGCCAATTATAATCAAATGAAAAAGAGTGTTTTAATTAAGATGAAAGGAGACATCTAAATAAACAATTTAGAAAACATATAATACCGTTGAAAACCGATTTTCAACAATTACTGCTATAGATGGTAATGTATTCAAATTTTTTTTGTGCACGTCTGCGATAACATGATTATCACATGTGCTATTCACATGACTATATAGATTTTTATACATATCATATAATATATGTTAAAATTTAATTCAATTGGAATATTCACAATTGAATCAATTGTAATATGTGCACAATTGAAAGCGCTTTTCCGTCAATTACCTTAAATAGACGGAATTGTATCCAAATTCTTTTGTGCTAATTATGATGTGCTAATATGTCTATAGATTTTCATACCATTTAGTACGCTATAATTTAATTCCATTGAAATATGCACAACACAATAAAAAGCATTTTCCGGCAATTATTTTCCATTGACGGCAATGTATCCCTATTCTTTTGTCCTAATTATGATGTGCTAATATGATTATACATTTTTATACATACCATATAGTATGCTAAAATTTAATTCTATTAGAATATGCATAGAACATTAATGAAAGCTCTTTTCCGGCAATTACTTTCCAAAGACGGCAGTGTAACCTTATTCTTTTATGCAGCCCTGTAAATGAATTTATTTAATATTATACTCACGCCATATAGTGTAGCAGTATTTAGTTCAGCTAATAAACGCAGGTCATAGTTGATAACGTACTTCCAACAATTTCCTTCGATAAAAGTTGATTAATTCGAATTATTCCTGGCAGTATTGTGTATAACCTGAGGAATTTACACACGCCACATGATATACTAAAATTTTGTTATTCTTGAAAATACACTTCCTGCAATTGTCGCTCATAGATAATAATATATCTGGATTTTTTTGTGTGTGCGACCCTATGAAAAAACGTTAAATTTTACGTGTCCACCCTGAAGCGCATTTCAAACAGTTGCTGCCAAGAGTAATGCAATCGAGTTCTTTCTTCTGCCCTGTAAATGAGCAATAAATTTTCCGCACACCATTACATTATTACTTTCCGCACACGTAGTACTATAAAGAATGTATTGTGATCATGATTTGTAAGTGTGTGTGTGTGTGAACACGATAATTCCGAAACGAATTTGATGAAATTCCATTCCATAAGTTGGCGAGATATCGCTATCACGGAAATAATATATAAAAATTTAGTTAAGCTTGAAAACGCGCTTCCTGCAATTATCGCTCATAGATAATAATGCATCTGGATTTTTTTGTGTGAGCCAGTTGAAAGACTATTAAATTTTAATATAATTATAAACATGACTTTTCCATAATAAAAATTTTACAGTATTACATTCAATGGTTATTTCGTAATATATATATTTTTTTGTAATCAGGGAAAGGCTTTATGACTACCCTGTATGTATCTTAGTCGAACTGACTAATTTCCTCTTTCCTGAAGTTGTTAATATAGTTAATTGAATTTACTTTATACATTTTACAAAAAGTGTCTAATATTATTTTTCCAAAATTTATTACTATATGCTTTATGAGCGTATTGGTCTAGCATAAGTATTTTTTTCTGGTTCCATGCGATTCTGTTCTAATAGATTTTATCGTATTTAGATTCTTCTGAACACATGTATTATTTTGTGAGAAATTCAATTGAATGTATACCACTGATACATAGCAGGTTAAGGGGTAAAAGCACAAAATAATTCGGCTACAGATATCCAGAAAAATTAAAAAAAAAAAAAAAAATCATCATGCCAAAAAAAAAAAAAAGTACAAAAGTTAAACTAGTTTTTTTTTTTTTTTTTTTTTTTTTTTAAATACACTCTTTTATGTGCATTGGATGTTTATCTTAAAAATCACGCCTAATTTCATGACTGCAATTCATGATTTTTCCAAAAAATTTTCTTTTTAATGCGTTAATTTGGTATGGGTACCGAACTCAGAGTTGCCAAGTCTCCGGCTTTTTGGACACCAGTATTTTAGTACAGAAAATGTTGTTTTACGTAATTGGAGCATTCTGCGATTTAAAAGAACAGCATTTTCTCTAAGATAATACTGGTGTTCAAAAAGCCGGAGACTTGGCAAGTCTGCGAACTCAATTATGGAAAAATCACCGCTTTTTTATGCTTGGTAGAAAGTGACAGCTAGTGAATTTATTATAAATTTATTATATATTATTATGAATTTATTATGAATTTATTATCTAACTTTTGTTCTGTTTCTATTTTAACCCTTTAGCGGGCGGTGTCCACAGAAAAAGGACACCTAATTTTAATTCAAAATCTGAAAACGGCACCAAGAATATTTAATTAATTTTTTCCTTTTATAAACTACGGGGAAATAAGCGAGTTTTTATTCTCTAATGAATTCTTTTTAAAATTCTGGTGTCAGTCCATAATTTCATCATTTTAAAAACAGACTTACTCCGCGCCGGAAAGGGTTAACCTATGGCAACAGAAAAAAATCATTATTTAAACTATCTTTTTAGGATTTTTTAATTTATTTCTCAATGTATTATCATAACTTAATTAATATGAAACTATTAATTGATGAAAGCGTATGTTAGAAAAAAATATATATTGCACTCTTTATTTTTTTATTTATACTATTTACTTTTTATTTTTAGGTAGCTTTCATTACAAAAAGAAGCTACCTATTGCAGCCATTCGGAGGAAAGCAATTCCAAAAAAATTTGGTATATTTTCACTGATCATGACCCTGACACATGTCATGCTGTCACTCTCTTATTTATGAACCGATTTGGATGTGACTGAGTATGGGTATAGGACATACCAAGGTCTCGACCGAGCTCGTTGGCCAGCTTCATCCGCCATCTTGTTTCAAAATGGCGGCTAGTTAAAAATTTTTAAAAATTCAAAAAGATGTACAAAAAAATTGTAAATTGAAAAAATTGTTTCTGTTAAGTGTTAGAACATGATACGAAGATTCTGGAACATTTGTTGTTTTTGCTATATCTTTTAAAAATGGCTGAGATATGGCAATTTGAAATTCTAGGGTGGCTGAGGTTTTGAAACAATCTGATATTTATTATGTTGTAACTCTCGTATTTATGAACCGATATGAATGTGACTTATCATGTGTATAGAATATACCAAGGTCTAGACCGAGTTCGTTGGCCAGCTTTATGCGCCTTCTTGTTTCAAAATGGCGGCAAGTTAATTTTTTTAAAAAAATTCAAAAAGATGTATAAAAAACTATAAATTGAAAAAGTTCTTTCCGTTAAGTGTTAGATCGTGATACAAATATTCCGGAACATTTTTTGTTTTGGCTTTATCTTAAAAAATGGCAGAGAATTGGCAGTTTGAAATTCTAGGGTAGCTGACATTTTGAAACAATCTGATTTTTGTTATGCTGTATTTGTCATGCTGAAATTCGCATTTAAATTCAGTATTAACGAAAACCGGGATTGAAATTTCTATAATCGAATTCTAAGCAATTACGCTTCGGGTGTTTGAGTATAATGAGTTGAATTTTTAAAAACTTGGACTATGAAAGCTACCTTTTCCTCTCGGTACCGGCAGGAAGGACTTTTTTAAAATATAACGTGGTTCGGCACATCATTAAATTTATTGTCTTTGTAATTCGTATAAAATTGCAACCATAAAGAATATTTGGCCATTTATCACATGTGACGGGCTAACGGAAAAAATGCCCGAAAATTATTTTGTAATTAATTTCATATTAAAATGTTATATGGTCATCAAAAACACATCTTTGTACTTTTTTTTTTTACATATAATTCTAGCCTATCAGGAACTGAGTTAAAAATCTACTACAAAATGCCATCTTTACATACAACAAGTTGGAATTTGTGTGTCAAACGTGACAAATGAGGTGCATTCGTAATATAACTAGTTTTATAAATATTCAGAACATCGTGCAATAGCTGTTGCACTCTTATGAAAAAATGCATGAATACAAAATTTATTTTATGTGCAGATTTTCATATTATAGCTATTAATTTCATTTTATGAAATTAAGTTTCAATACACTTTTACAAACAATTAATTACAATTCTGTTACATTAAAACTATACTATGCGCAAATATCCAATACAAGACAATGTAAAAAATCATCCTTATAATTTCAATGAAAAAATCAATTTTATCGTCTGTTTTATGGCTCCTTTCCGTAATAAAATAAGTACATTTTAAGGTGGCAACATTTCATCTTTTGTTTACATTTACTGAAAATTCCAATGGGAAACTTAAGTTTAGCTTTGAAAATTTCAGAACTAGAAATCCATCTTTAAACTCTTTTTCCATTTAATGTCTATTTCTCCGGAAACATCTATCCAAAAGACTGTCGGTAGATTATGTGATTGCTATAATTAAACAATTTTAGTATACAAATTTGGTTTTTAAATTCAGTAATACGTAAATAATAGGACTCCATCTTAACTAGGACGTAATCACCGTGTCAACCTAGAATCATTACCTATCATGGCATATCATTGAATTTATTACGTAATATAGGATTTAATAGAATGAAGAACACTTTTAATATCTTTTTAAGTTTTGATTCAATTTTTATAAAATTTGAAATGATTCGACAAAATTCTGCAACGATTATATATGTTAAATTTCAAACCATTCGGTTAGGTAGTTTTTGCGCTGTTATATGCGGATAGACGGATGGGCCAGACGACGACTATAGGTGCTTTGTATTAATATAATTACAAACGCACCTGAAAACCAAGTTGAGTTAAATAAAAAAGTGTAAAAACACAGTTTAGTTGTTTTTTATATATTGTATTTGACTTTTTATCACGATTGCTAGTCGTCTCGATTTTCAGGCTAAAATTAAATGTTAGCGCGAGGCAGCTAATTTTGCGATTTTTTGAATAAATCGCTTAATTACCGTAGTAAATTTGATAATATACACATATAATTTATCTGCACGTGATTTACTTTATTTTCATTTATTTATTTATTTGGTGCATTAAAAGAGAGAGATTGGGACTGGAGAAGGATAGACAGCAAAAAACATGTGATTAGAGAGGCACTTTGCGTTATAGATGTAGGATCTTTTTTTTTTTTTAATTTGAGATTTGTCAATAGAATATTCTTGAGACTTTCTTGGTTCAGCCCCACTCTTATATTTCATCGAAATTTTGATGCCAAAGGGTGGATAAAAGAGAAAAAACATGTAATTTTAAAAATTATATTAGCAAAAATGTTCACCTTTTCCTTTAGCAGATAACCAAAATATCGCATATCAAAATATCACATTCGAAAATTTGTCACACATTAGCAGATGAGCAAAGAATAAAAAGTCTCAGAGTGGGTCTGTTAAGCCCCAACGCCCCGTCAAGGCGAAGTCTCGTTGATGGGGTCCCTCCCGCCACCCAGAAGAACTGACCAATATCCGGCTGTTTTATTTATTTTTAGAAAATCGAGAAATGTTAGTCATCTTAAGTAGCAGTTTCAATTGATTCCTACATGTGTTGATCATGATAATTTTATTATCAGTAAACTGGAGCCAAAATATTGTGAAAAAAAAATTTAAAGTAATTTTATTGCATGTCGATTTTTATAAATTTCTTATAACTCTATTGTCATCTAGAAATTACTTTTCTTTAATATTTTTTCTTTCTTTTTTCTTTTCTTTTCTTTTTTTTTTCTTTTTTTTTTTTTTTTTACAAAAGATTTCTCTAGGCCATTCTTTAATTAAGTGTTATTTATTTCTACTTTTATTCCAAACCATAACTAATGAGATTTTTATTTAAAATTTAACAGCATTTAAAAATTTTAAACTTTTTGAAATTCTACAACTAATTCATTTTTTCAGATGGTTTCTAGTGGCAATAATTGTATTTATCTATATTTATTTCAATATTATGTTAATTTCTAACCACAACTAAATGAGATTTTTATTTAAAACTTTACAGTTAACAATAATGTTGAACTTTTTTATAAATTCTATGATTTATTATGTGCTGAAATTCTTTAAAATGTTTGCTGAGACATCCTAAAAATACTGTTCGGGTAAAAAATTCTCAAATAATATTTTAGTATTTTCTTCAGGATAATAATTTTATATGCTAAAAGTTTTTTTTTTTTTTTTTAATCATTTGAGTGAAATACATAAACTTATAAAACCGTTTTGGCCAGTTCTTCCGACCCCCTTTACCCCCCAACATTGTTTAACTGTATACATTTAATTGGTGTATTATTTGTGTACCTAGTGTTTAGAGTATTAAATGCATATTTAAAGTATATTATGAACTGTGTGCCTAGCAAATATATAAAGTGTTATGAAATATGAAAAAAGAAACAAACCATGTGCTTTTAAAACTCACTTTATTTCAAAAGTATACATATACATTAAATTATACATTAACATATACATTTATTGATAATAATGAAAGAATTTTCGTAACAAATAAAAGAAGAGACAACAAGACACGACATGTGTTATTTTTTGCATAAAACCAATTAATGACTAAAGTGTAACAATAGACCGGATGATGGTGAAGAAATTTACTTCAATATTTCATGAAGGTGAAAAACATTTAAAAAATCATTTTTCTTGCTTACTTGAAATAGGTATGATGACCTGGCAAGTTACTAGCGGCTTAAAAATACATTTATCAACATCGCGCTGATCACTACAAAACTAAATCAATGGTATCCTGATTACGGTTGTTACCCCGACTATGTTGTTATGCTAGTAATGAGTAATCAAGATACCATTCAATTAGCTTTACTGTGGGATGTTTTAAACCACCGGCAATCTGCCATGTTATCCATATCTATTTCAGGTAAGCAAGAAAAATCAATTTTTAAAGGTTTTTAACCTTCATCAAATGTTTAAGTAAATTTCTTCACCAGCTCTCGTTCTATAATATACTGGGCATGCAATTTTGCCTATTACTAAAATCGTTTAAGGAAGTATACGATATTTTTGTAGAGTATTGTGAAGTGTTATTCTAAGCCACTGTTTGTGTTTTGTACTGAGATCGTAAATAATGCAATGCGTTAAAATAAACCACACAGACAAAAATTATGAATTGAAAAATTTATTATCTAAAAATATGTCATTACATCATTATTATTAACACAATTTTAATCTCTTTTAACACCGACAAAAATTATACTCCTTTTAAAGTAGCCTATTCCAACACATTCTTTCGCTTAACAAATGCCACCATGTCACCACGGAAGAACACCCCAAATTACGAACTACCTTCAACGCAACGCTTGTTTAATATACGCGCCTTAGTTCGTTAACCCTTAATACTTTATCCCCAAGTACGTTTTTCGTAATTGAAAATGGGAAGCAGTTATGTCAAGTATGCGATTATGTGAGAAGCCAAAAGTCGACTAGAACAAGTGCCATAATTCCACGTTTTTCGCCAGATTTTATGCCAAGAACTTTGTAGAAACCAATGCCGAGTCAAAATCATTGCCAAAAAGCCACTTATTTTGCATGATGTTATGCCAAGAACTTTGTAGAAGCCATTGCCAGAAAGCCATACGTATTTTGAAAGATGTTATTCAAAAAATATAACCAACGCCAGATGATGTCCCAATGCCCAAACCATTGCCAGATGTTGCCCTCTTTTTTTTTATCTTACACATGCCAGATGATGCCTTTTATGTTCCTGACACCCTATGCTGTTGATTTGCCTGCTGCTAGTGTTGTTTAAGAATGGAATGAGTCCTTCGATGGTAATTCAGATATTTTTAGTCTCCATATTAATTGTATGAAGAAGTGACAAAGGGAGGAGTGACTGTTTAATGAAAGTACAGAACTGTTAAGGAGCTATTGTATCTGTGACTGGTAACTTAATCTGATCTCATGAAAATTGTTAACGAACAACTAAAGTTTTTTTAAGTTTAGGAAAACTGGGAAAGAGATGGCGCCAGAAATGTTTTTAGTTTGATATTTTCAAAATTATTATTTTTTTTTAACGGTTAGATTATAAAAATGTATGAATTTTTATTTAGTGGTAGGATATTGATGAAATTATAAAGGCTGTGAAAAATAATATGAACATTAAAAAAATAGTTGATATTTTTCTGTAAAGATCTATGAATTATTATTGAGATGACTATTGTAAACTATTGAACTGTGAGGGTAATTTAGAATAATAAGCCAAAATAAATATATTTGTTTGAATGTATAAAACAAACATAATTTTGAAGTATAGTAAGCCAAACAAGATGATTACATGATTTAATTACATGAAAATGAAGGCTAATAATGATAATAATAATTTAGATATTTACAGAATAATGGCCGCATGAGATATCTTAAAAACTAACTTAAAACTAAATATAGAATATAAATAGATAAATTAAACTTATGTTTACTTTTATGCTGATATCACAGCTATGCAAAAAAAAAAAAAAAAAAAAAAAAAGAAAAAAAAAAAAAAAAAAAAGAAAAACAATCAGTAAACAGGAGGTAGAGTTCATATCTGATTCGAAAATAATGTAATATACTGAAAAGTATAAAAGCAGCAATTATACTCGAAAAACAAAATACTTGTACTGCTTTCAGATTGGCCGTAGTTACGATTCTATGAAGTATTTACAACACTCAGAATACATTGTCGACCACATTTTTAGATTATTTTCCTTTTATCTTTTAAGGGATCAGGTACCTTTAAATGTATCCAAAAGTTTATTTATTTTTTCGTTTTGCATTAACTCATATTAAATTTAGTTAATTTTCAGTACTGTAAGCAAAACCGAATTCAAAATTTCGTGTTGAAACAAAAGTTGTGATAAAAAGAACTTTTCAACAATCATTATATACGGCATAAGGAAAGTTCATTTTTTCATCATTTTATTCAAATTGGTGGCTCAATTTTGCGAAAATGGCCATCTAAATTTTCACGGAACTTTAACATTTTGCATAACTAATGAATGTGCGCGAAATATTGAAATTTTTTTTCTCAATTCTGCTGCTAATGCTTATAAAATTATTCTTTTTTATGATTTAAAAATGTTTCCAAATTCGCAAATTTGAATAAAATATTTACATTTGTTATTGAAGAAATCAAAGTTTTGTTTCAATAGCAGATCATTTTAATTAGATTCGATTCTAGATATTTAAAAAATAAGTTCAAAAGTATAAATAATTTTTTTTCATTAACACGCAGTTATAATCATTCAATGTTTATCCTGAAAATCCCGCCTAATTTCATAGTCGCAATTGATAGTTTTTCAAAAGAATTTTGCTGCAATATTTTAATTTGACGTGAATACCGGATTCGATTATGGAACATTCACTGCATTTTTTACTCTTGGTAGAAAGCGCTGGCTGGGGAATTTATTTTAAAAGATTACAATTTTTGCTCTGTTTCTATTTTAAGATATGGAAACAAGAAATAAAAAAGAAAGACTATTTAAACTATCTATTCAGTATTCCTAAATTGCTTTCTTAACATATAATCACAACTTAATTAATAGTAAACTATTAAATGATAAAAGAGTATATAATTTTAAATGATTACACCTTTTTTTAATTTCAATTTTATACTTTTTAGTATTTCAAATATTTCGTTATTGCAGCGTCACAGCCAGTTGGCCTTTTTTGGCATGTCTGGATTGGATCATAATTAAATCAACTGTTGGTAACCCGATTACTAATGACTGTCCACGAGTCGAATTAACACATGTTGTCAGATTACCATTCATTTCGTATTATAGCGGGCTGTTCGTTGTTGGTGTGGCAACAACCTCCACTGCTGTGCCAGCTGAACAGTAATTTCGTTATCTGCAACATTTTATCTATAATATATGTTAAAATTATCGACGCTAAAATTGTTTTAAAAATGTGACGCTGCCTCCCAGACTATAAAGAATTAATTTTTTTTTTAAGATTTTATGTGTTTTATGTATTTTGCATAATTTGGAATTAGGTTATTTTAACGTGCTTAAAAGGTTAAATTTTGAAAAAAATTTTTGGATCCCTATTATTATTTGATAGATATTTTATTGCAAAAACGTTTACTATAACTCATTGTATGTTGTAAAATGTATGATTGACGGCCCTGCATTGCAATTCGTAATAAAAAATAATAATAATAAAAATAAAATAAAAATAAAAATCAAATTGATTATTGTACTAGGTGATATATAATAAACAGTTTACTACATTTGGCGTTAAATTGCGCAAGAGTCCCAATCACCGAAAAGTGCTTAATTTTTCCTGCAGATTGGAAAGTAAGATTAAAATTTAATAATTTCTTATTCCATACTCCTATAACCGACTTCTTTATTTAAATTGAACAGCCTAAAACTGTATTTTTATTTATTTATTTATTTTAACAGAGCTTAATTTTCGTTAAATTTGTTGCAAAAGTTTTATTGCTTTTCATCCAATATCTAAATAACTGTTATACACCAATCATACTGAAAAGCAACCGAGAAAACTATAAATTGTTCTAAAAGAATGATATTGCGATAGAAGTTCGTTAACAGATATTTTGTCGCCGTTTTTTCAACTTAAAGAAAGGTTCTAGAGCTTGTTAATTTTGTGCTAATCAATGAAAAAATTTATCTCATAATACCCATAGTTTTAAAATTATTTTAATTCACACATATATATATATATATATGTAGAATTCCACTATTTTATGCTTTGACAACATCTCTGATAGTAAAATAAATTTTATTTTTTAAAAGCTTTGTTTTAACAACACATCTACATAAATTAACCAGAATCATGAATATTCACTCGGAAAATAACAAATTTTAATATACAAAATCCAGTTGTGTCTATACAGATGTGCAATTAAAAAAAATCTATGACTAGAAATATGAGTTGTAATTTTCCAACTGGACGAAAAATGTCCGGGCCAGGATTCGAACCTGGGATCTCTTGGCTGAAGCGGCCAGTGCTCTACCAACTGAGTCATGCCGGTGGAATCTGGAGGACATAATTCATCCAGTAAACCTTACTGAACATAGCATCTTGTCTGATATGAATTAGGTCCTCCAGATTCAACCGGGATGGCCCAGTTGGTAGAGTACTGGCAACTTCAGCCAAGGTATCCCAGGTTCGAATCCTGGCATGGACATTTTTCGTCCAGTTGGAAAATTACAACTCATGTGATTTCTTGACTAGTTTATTGTGTTACAATTAATTTAATGTAATCACGTATCCAGCGTTTACTGGAGTTCCAAAATACCTGCGATTTATTCTGTTGAGCTGATTCAGATATCAGACTAGATGTTGTGATCAATAAGGTTAACTGGGTGAATTAGGTCCACCAGATTCGACCGGGATGGTCCAGTTGGTAGAGTACTGGCAGCTTCAGCCAAGGTATCCCAGGTTCGAATCCTGGCACGGACATTTTTCGTCCAGTTGGAAAATTACAACTCATATGATTTCTTTACCAGTTTGAATAATTGTGTTAAAATTAATTTAACGTAATCACGTATCCAGCGTTTACTGGAGTTCCAAATTACCTGCGATTTATTCTGTTGAGCTGATTCAGATACCAATTTGAAAAACTGTGTTACAATTAATCTAGTATGACTAGAAATGCAAATTATACTATGAGGTACTTGCTTTTTATTGGGGGTCTTGGCATTTTAAAAGTAGTATTGACACAATTCGGTCTTAAAACAGTGCGATGTATTGCCAAATGATAAAACACTATGAAAATAAAATTAATGAAATATTAGGCTTGTTTACGTGTGCATTAAATGAATTACTTCGGATTTTATATTTTACTTTAATTGCTTCTTTTTGCATGTATAAGATAAATTGCTTCCGATTGTATGTATTAAATAAATTATCTAAATATTAAACAAATTGTTTGTGTGTATGAAGCAGTGAATAGGTTGCCAAAATTTCTCTCGGTACATTTATGTTAGGCGGGCGTAAATCTCGCCAATAGCAGCTTCTATTTTTCGCGTATGGTAAATTTGAAATAATAGCTTTAATACTGAAAATGGTATTTTTTCTTCTTATTTTTATTATTTTTTTTATTTTAAATGAAATAAATCAAAATTATGTCTTTTAAATGTTACGAAATATGTATATTTATATTTAGGGTGAATAATATTTGGCGATTTAAAACCTACGCCTGGCTAACAAAAAAATAACTTTCTCTCTCATGCTAAGGCCATTTTATTAATCGTGCCAAGGCCCCAATTTCATTTAAGTGTCATTACGTTTAAACGATGTTTTAATTAAATTACAGAAACAAAAACGTATTTAAAGATCTTAGAGTTTTTTATTGCATAACATTTCGTTTAATGAGTCGAACTGATTTCAAAACATTACGCAAAAGCATTCATTGGTTAGAAATTAGACCAAATATCACCAAATAAAAGCTGTTACATTTAAGTGCAATTACGTTTAAGCGATATTTATAATTAAATTACAGAAACAAAAACGTATTTAAAGATGTCAGAGTTTAGTATTACATAATATTTCGTTTAATGAGTCGAACTGATTTCTAAAACATTACTCAAAAGCATTGGTTGAAAATTAAAGCAATTATCGACCGGTACTTTTATGTTAGCTGGGCGCCAGTGATCGCCAATTTTTTTAAATCTCGCCAAACCCCTTTTTTCACCAATATTTTAACATTAGCTAATAACAAATAGCCAATATTTTAACATTGCAATATTTTATCTTAAAAAAACTAAACTTAAACACAAACATATCAATACAAATAACAAAATCTCACGTAAAAGGTTGCAATGCAAATGATGCCAATTGAAACAAGATTTGTCGAGTTATCACTGGCGCCCAACTAACATAAAAGTACCTATCGACCAAATAAAAGCTATGTCAAAAAATGAAATCGTTTGCATAAATACAAAAGAATATTAACTGTTAACATAATTTCTATATGTGAACATTTCTTTATTTTATTTTCGTTTTTGAAAATTAAATAGGCGACTCGATTTGACATATTTCGAAAGTATTTTATTTATATAGTACAAATAATTCAATATTAAAATATTAGGTAACTCTACCACCTGTTTACTGAAAAATAAAAAAAATCTAATCGTACCTCTTTTACTGCTTCACTTTAGGTGGATAACAGCAGAAAAATGTACGAAGACTGTGTTTCTTCTTCTTTGGCTTGATGCCTTCTTCCACAGGAGCGCTGGATGGGGAACCAATCTGTAAATTCAGAGATGTACGTACCTGTTCTGGTTCCCCGTCATCACTGCTACTCTCCTGAAAATGCGAAGATGCACTCACTTCTGGAAGAGGCAGCTCCACTGTTTCCAGTTGGACAACGTCGAGTGCCGATGCCGGGACGATTCGCTGGAAAACATCCTGAGCGATCCAGAAGCCATCCGTGTCTTCCTGCGGTTCTTCTTCCCAGCAATCCTGCAGTCCTGGCATAACAGGAACAAACTGGAAGAAACAATCACAAAAGTCATTAGTAGCAATACTTTCATCAGGATCTTCATCATTGCTACTTTCACTTCTGTCATCTTCGTTGCTCTCTTCCATCAACATAAAAGAAATAAGAAAAGAAAGAGAGTTAGCAAACAGAAAAAGAATAAAATAATACACAAAGTAAAAGAAAACTAATACTGCCATGATGATTGTAAAATTTGAAGCAGAAGCACTAATAAATTCAGCAAAATCTTTTAAATTCAAAGCAGATATTAACAATTGATTGCAATTGCAACAATATATAAGTTTGATAAATGATTGTTGCCACATAAATTTTTAATTTTTGACAAATGACTGTTGCCACACGAACAATGGTTTTAGTAATAGCTATTGCGTGCAACAATGGCAGAGTTCTATTTAAAACAATAGACAGGAATCTCGCACGTGAAACTGTAAACAAATGGAAAACTTATAATTTGTACAAAAGATAAAAATTAAACTGTATGAAATTAGCAGCTTGTGTAAATCTAGTTCGAATGTTACTTCTGAATGCGGTATTAAAATAATAGTTTAAACAGAGCTTTGAAGGATGGCGTATAATTTTAGAAAGTGACAAATTTGATTTAATTATATCTCTATAACCGCGACCTACGTAATAAGACGCGTATATATACGTTCATATTACGTAGGTCGCGCCATAACACAAAATTCAATTTACCTGATCACAATCCATCAATCAGAAGAATGTAATCATCAGTGAAAATGACATAATTTTTACGGATTTCGCAAGAAAAATTTTATATTTATCCATTATCCGGTCGAACACTTTTCATAAAAGAAAACTATCGTCAAACTATAGGATTTAACGCCAAAAATGTATCCAATGCCTTTTAAATCCCAAATACCAACTTTTGATGTTAAAAAAGAATAGTTTCTAATGCCTAGTATTAATGTAAAAGTAATAGACCACATTTATTAAAAAACAAGAACGAAAAATTGTCCGTCAAGCATAGATTATGAAACACTTTCTAACACATCCGGAAAACTGGAACGAAACTTCCCGTTAAATAAGGTGAAAGAAGATATGTAAGTAAACAGTTAAAAAAAAACAAAAAAACAAAAAAACATATAACGCATTGAAAAATACAGTTTTCAAAATTACCTTGAATTGTCAAAAAGGTAGTCGAATTATTTTGTGCGGCTTGTATAGATCTATTATATCTATAGGTTTGGATATATACTACATAGCATGATAAAATTTAATTCAGTTAGAATATTCCCATTTAGTAATTTTCGCCAATCGATTGAAATGCACTTGAAATCTTTTGTAAAGCCCTGTATATTATCTAAAAACTTTTGTACATAACGCATATTAAGCTAAAATTTCATTCAGGTAAAAAACGCATCAGGCAACATAAAACTCACTTTCAGCAATTACCAACCGTAAACGACAACATATCTTGTTCTTTTGTATGAATATATTCTTCTATATGAATTTATTTATATTCCACAAAGTTCTATTAGCCTACTAAATATAGTTCAGCAGGAAAATGCGTAACATAATTAAAAACTACCCTTAAGCAATTCACTCCCACACTCTGTAATACTTACGAATTCCCTTGTATTTATATGATCAACCGAATTTATACACACCATGTATTATGCAAAAATTTAGTTAAACTTAAAAACGCAAACCAAAGTTGAAAACACACTTATCACACATAGACTGTAATTATTGCACGTTTACAGTAACAGGTATATTTTATGTGTCCCTGAAAATGAACGATAAACGGCAATGCACACCATACTTTTAAGCGAGCAATTTATAGTGTACCTCAGTAATGCATACAAATTTCATTGTATTTGAAATAGTGAAACATCATTAAATTACACTGCAAACGATTTTCCCCGTAGAACAACAGAATTCTTTTGTTTGACCCTGTAAATAAATAATAAATACTTTTCATCCCATATTCTACAAAAAACATAGTTTAGTGCTCTTCATAATTGTATATCAATTTCATCATGTTTCAAATGGAGTAGCATCACCAAAATGCACTTAAAACGATTTTTTTCCATTGATTGTAATGTAACGGAATACTTTTAACTATTCCTGTAGGAAAAAAAAAACTATAAGTGCTACACATTTCATTTTAAATAGGGATCATGCTATAGTAAACGACAGTAACATACAAAAATTTCAGGGCAATCCGAATATATTTACGCGAGTTAGAGCATGGACGGACGGCCAGACGGCCAGACAAACTGATGTCATAAACGCTTTTCAACTAGGTTGGAAAGTGTTAAAAGAAAAGAAAATAGAATAAATAACACAAATACTCAGTTGAAGTATTCCGTACACGCGTGGTGACATACCAATAAAAATAATGTAAAAGAGCAGAAAAAATTCGTCACTTCTACTTTAAACATTGATTGAACATGAAAGGGTTTTTTAGATGAGGGTAAATGTAGCGCAGATGTTAATCACGTAATTATTTTAGAATTAGCAACTGTGCTTTCGCTGAGTGGCGCACTCACTCAGTACGCCGCCCGTGTCTTCAATGGTTAATCTAAAGTTCCTTTCGCTGCCCGTAATTTTCAGAAATGTTTCCGAGTAGTTTTATACAACGTTTGAATTAATTTTCTCAACCCGAAATATGTGTTTTCCGGATGCTCTCAAATCTCAACATTTTCGTGTTCAACAAACATGATATTTTATTGGATGATATTAATATTAAAACTGTTGAAGAAATCAAATACCTTGGATCTAGCATTCATGAAGATGATTAAGCGAAAGAGATGTTGAAAAATCAAATACCTTGGATCTAGCATTCATGAAGATGGATTAAGCCAAAGAGATGTTGAAAAATCAAATACCTTGGATCTAGCATTCATAAAGATGGATTAAGCCAAAGAGATGTTGAAAAATCAAATATCTTGGATCTAGCATTCATGAAGATGGATTAAGTCAAAGAGATGTTGAAAAATCAAATACCTTGGATCTAGCATTCATGAAGATGGATTAAGCCAAAGAGATGTTGAAAGGATAATTGAGGGGGTCGGGGCAAGAAAGTGCCAAGCCACATTTTTGGTGAAATAAATTTAACACTGTCATCTGTTGCTTAATATTGTAAATTATAATATCGTAACATAAAATTTGTTTCTAATGTCACTTGGTGCCCTTGGTGGCAGCATATACCCCAGGTTTCGTTTTCACCCAAGATGTTTATGCCCTCAATGAAGATAGCTAATTTTACAAAAAACGTAATAGTAACATCATTAAAGTAATGCCATATTGTTACTCAGAATATCGCAAATGTTACTAAGACCTTGGCGAAAAAACTTTAGGTTATATAGATTGATTTGAGTATTGGATCCAATTTTCAAATTGAAATATCTCAGAAGTTCAAAAATGTGGCCTGGCGCTCTCTTTCCCCGACCCCTTCAATTAGAGAAGGCAAAAAAGCAATTGCAATGTTGAATTCTGTTTTGTGGAGTAGTAATATTCGCTCTAAAACTAAACGATTAATTAATCGTGCAAAGCGTTTTACTTATGATGCAGAGACATGAACCTTATAAATCTCCCCCTGAAAAAGAAACTCCTCTCTACCGAAATGGATTTCTGGAGAAGATCAGCAAGAAAGCCAAAGCTGGAAAAAATAAAAAATTAAAGAATTACGTGAAATCATGCAAATCAAACACGATGTTTTAAATACAGTCGAACATGATAAGCTTAGATGGTATGGACATGTTCGCATAATGAAAGAAGAACGCCTTTCAAAAATCCTTTTTGAATGAAGTCGAAAGGGAGACGAAGGAGGGGCAGATCAAGAATGACTTGGAAAACTTCTATTCAAAAGTCAATGAATATTTATAAGTTAAATGATTATATTAATTTGGACATAGAGAAACGGAAAAAATCTCTCACAAATATTTTTATGTGCCGAGGAAACCCCACTGTTTAGGAAGTATTCCTGAAGACGAAGAAGAACAAAGTTAACATTAAAATTAAAAATCTTAATATTAACATTAAAATTAACAATTTTTTGCATGTATGTGTGCTGTTACGCAGCTGAAAATGTTTATGTAAGAACTGATAGTATTTAAAAATCCGATATTCATGTTAGAGAAAACTGATTAATGCAGTTTAAAAATTACTCGGAAACGTTTCAGAAAATTGCGGGCAGCAAAATAAACTTTTTACAGAAATGGTTCTTTAAATCTCGGAAATCTATTGGTTTCAAAATCTTCTAAAGATAAAGGAATGCCTTGCGGAATCATGGTTAACTCGGAAGACGTTATATTTTCTTAAACATTGAGAAAAATATTTTAGATAGCAAAAATATTTTAATATAGCAGAACCACTCGGCTTCGCTCGAGTTAACCTTGGCCTTATGGTAACATAAGTAAAAATGTAATATCCAAAAAATACGCCGATCACAATAACGTATTCGCGTTTATAAACCGTCAAAATTACAATCAGAAAAAGCTTATGTTATTTTGACGCAATCATACTAAATCCCTTCAACTTTATAAATGACTAGTACCGGCTTCACGCGGGTGGACAATGTGTCGACTACAATTATATTTTCCTTATAAAAATGTCTTACGCAAAATATCTAATCAAAAATCAGCAATACGTGTCTTATTCGTCTAATCTTCTATAATCGGGGTCATATTCGATGTTTAAGTCGATTGGTGAATTTCTAAAATAGCTGAAATACGTGTTTAACAATTTTTTAAGTAGATTTGTTATCCTTCATGCTCCTACCTAAAACTGCTTCTGGGATGTGGCGAAATGACCTAAAATGTTCGACCACCAGATTCAAACCCCTTAGTGGGTGAATTTCTAAAATCGCTGAAATTCGTGTTTAACTATTGTTTTAGTAGATTCGTTATCCTGTATTTTATGGTACTACCCAAAATTGTTACTGAGATATGGCGAAATGACCTAAAATGTTCAACCCCCCCCTCCCTCCCCCAGCTAACCTCCTTACGGTTTGAATTTCTAAATTCGCTGAAATAAGTGTTTAACCATTTTTTAGTAGATTCATTGTCCTGAATTTCATGATCCTACCTAAAACTGCTGCTGAGATATCGCGAAATGACCTAAAGAGTTCTATCTACCCCCCTTTAATCCCCTTATTGGGTGAATTTCTAAAATCGCTGAAATACGTGTTTAACACCATTTTTAAGTAGTTTTGTGATCCTGAATTTCAAGGTCCTACACAATCTTCTGCTGAGTAATGGCGAAATGACCAAAAACGTTCAACCCCCCCCCCCCCGTTTTAACCCCCACTTAGAGGGTGAATTTCTAAAATCGCTGAAATACATGTTGAACCATTTTTTTAGTAGATGTGTTATCCTGAATTTCCTGCTCCTACCTAACACTGCAGCTGAGATATGGCAAAATGACCTAAAGCTTTCGACACCCTGATTTAACCTCCTTAGGGATTGAATTTCTAAATTCTCTAAGTGTTTAACCCTTTTTTAGTAGACTCGTTATCCTGAATTTTATGCTGCTGTTTAAAACTGCTGCTGAGAAATGATGAAATGACCTAAAACATTCGAACCACCATTTGACCCCCTTAGGGTGTGAATTTCTAAACTCGCTGAAATACATATTTAACATTTTTTTAGTAGATTTTTTATCCTGAATTTCATGCTCCTACCTAAAACTGCTGCTGAGATATCGTAAAATGACCTAAAACGTTCGATCCCTCCTTTTTAACTCCCTTAGTGAGGGAATTTCTAAAATCGCTGAAATATGTGTTTAAGCATTTTTTAGTTGATTTGTTAGCCTGAATGTCATGCTTCTGCCTAAAAATGCTGCTGGGATATGGCGAAATGACCTAAAACGTTCGACCCCCCCCCCCTTTTAACCCCCCTTAGAGGATGAATTTCTAAAATCGCTGAAGTCCGTGTTGAACCATTTTTATAGTAGATGTGTTATCCTGATTTCCTGCTCCTACCTAACACTGCAGCTGAGATATGGCGAAATGACCTAAAACGTTCGACCCCCATTTTAGTGTGCGAATTTCTAAAATCGCTGAAATACATGTTTAACCATTTTTTTAGTAGATTTGTTTTCCTGAATTTTATACTCCTACCTAAAAGTGCTGCTGAGATATAGCGAAATGACCTAAAATGTTCGACACCCCGCCCCCTTCGCGGGGGAAATTTTCAAAAATCCTTTCTAATTGCTTGCCTAGGACATAACAGCAATATATTATCCAAATTTCGTGATCCTGACTTTAGCCGTTTCATCTGGGCGTTGATGAGCCAGTCAGGCGTTTTCTCTTTTAATAATAGTATAGATATAAATATAGATATAGATTAACTGAATAAGCTAATCGTCAATCGGAATTTTTAAGTTTAAAAATATCTGAAAAATTTACAATAATTTTTATTAAAAAAAAAATGGAAGGCAATACGATGCAAATATATACCTGAGCCTCTTTGGCGCGCTGGTCTTCTAATATCGTGTACCTAAATGAAAGTTGTTACGAAAATAAGTTTTAAATTAAATTGTCAAAACTACGAATTCCAGTAAAACTGCAGTGTTAATTAAACTGAAGAAACACCATGAAAATTTTGATTTATGCTAACCAAAGTGTATAAAAATTTACGTATTCTAAAAAAATTTACAATTCGTAAATGAAAAGGTGCCAATTTAAATATGGAGTTAGCCCCATAAGGAAAATTTTAAATATAAATTCAAAATAGATATTGTTCCCAATTGACGGGATTTTTGTTCAGTTCCCAACTGATGGATCATTTTTCCACTATTACATTAAAAACGGAACCTCTTTATAACAGAACCTCGTCTTAAATGGATATGTCTTCTAGTCTGGGTGAATGTAATACAATGCAATGCAATGCGACCTGCTAAGGCGAAAACACATTTTGTCCATCTTTTGCTTAACCGTTTTTACTGTACTTATTTAAAAATTAGTTGCTCATTTTTTCTTCTATCTCTATATGCAAGAATAACAAAAGTTTTAACACTTTCCAACATAGTTGAAAAGTGTTTATAAATTCGGTTTGTCTGTCTGTCCGTGTTCTAACTCACGTAAATATACTCGGATTGTTATACAATTGATATATGTTATTGAGGCTATGTTTATATGTGTGTATTGGAAATGAAGTCTGTAGCATTTATAGTTCCTTTACAGTGATACTTAAAAGAATTCCGTTACATTACGGTCTATGGAGAAAATTTAGGGTTTATTTTAATGGTGTTACACTATTTCAAACATATTGAAATTGATATATCTCACTGAGGTGCATTACAAGAGGCTTACTATAGAATATTGTGTGGATAGTATATTGATCGTTCATTTACAGGGGCACACAAAAGAATTCGGTTAAAGTACTGTATGTTAATAATAATTGTTGGAAAGGCATTTTCAGTTGCGATAGGTGTTTATAAATTTAATTAATTTTTAGCCTATTACTTGGTGTGCGTATAAATCCTATAGATAATATAGAGGGCAGCACAAAACATCAAGAGTACATTTCCGGTTATTGACGGAAATAGCTGAAGGGGTATTTTCAACTGTGCTATGCTTTTGCTAACTGGACTAAATTTTAGAATTCTATGTAATAAACATACAAATCTATAGATCATAGAAAGGGCTGCAAAAAAGAATATGGATATTTTTCCGAATATTGTTGATATTTCTGAAGTTGGGTTTTTAAATGTGTTATGAGTTTTTCAAATTGTTTATTTGGCATCAATTTCACCTTATTAAACGGTAAAGATTTCTAAAAGTATCTGGAAGTGATGGAAAGTGTTATATAATCTATGCTTGACGCATATTTTTTCGTTCTTGTTTTCTTATTGACACACTTATTTATTTTTCTGGAAATGAAAATTTATACAATATTTTGAAACAAAATAACAAAAAAAAAGAGAGAGAGAAAAAGAGGGAGAGAGAGAAAAAAGAAGGGAGAGAGAGAGAGAGAGAGAATAGCTTAAAACTATAAAGTTTTATTTCTGTGAAATATTTAGGAAGCATATTTACACAGTAAACAGCTGTCCTATTAATCTTTTTTTTTTAATTGGTGAAACTTTTATTTAATTTTCTTTTTTCACGTGGAAATCTTTCAATAGAAAATTAATTACTGTATAAAGAATTTTATTGTTGGATTTTTAATTGTTGGCAACTGTTATAATGAAAAATTCTTAAATTTAATAGGAAAAGGCTGTTAGATTTTTGGTTTTTTATCGCTATATATTAAAATAATACGATTTTTTCAAATTTTATGATTTTGAGCTTCATAGCAGGTATTCAGCTATAAGTACACAAAGTTTCAACCCTTTAAGTTAAATAGTTTCTGAGAGCCGGCTCTGTGACGGACAAACAATGAAGCGGGAGTAATAAGGTTTCGTGAGATGAACGAAACTCTAAAAAAAGAAAGAAAAATTACGCATCAAGCATAGATTATAAAGCACTTTCCAACACTTCCAGAATACTTTAATAAAACTCTGCTGACATAAAGATATCAGAAAACGCATAACGCATTTGAAAACCAGATTTGAACAATTACTGTCCATAAGCAGGAAAGTACTCCCATTCTTTTGTGCAGCCCTGCATATAATCTATAGATTTGTATATACTGTATATATAGTATGCTACAATTTAGTTTAGTAAGAGAATACATAACACAGATGAAAATTCACCTTCAGTAATTTCTACCAATAGACGGAAATATATTTGAATTAGTTTGTACAGCCCTGTATCTTACCTTAAGATTGTTATACATGCCACAAATTAGGCTAAAGTTTAAAATTCAGGCAAGAACACGCTTTAAACTACTGAAATCTCACTTCCAGAAATTTTCATACATGCCTCCATAAGTATAATATAGTCTAGCATAGACGCAAAAAAAAAGACAGAATCATCGAAGCATTTGCCATATAAATGTTAGTTCATGCACTAAGCAACTAAGCAAATAGCAAATTTGAGTGGAAAAAAAAATGCATTTCCGTATACAATGAAATACTTTTTACAAATGTAAACGCATTTCGTTATAATAATTTAGAAGTCACATGAAGATAAAAGGTTTCATAACTATATACATATTTGGAATAAATGGTTAATAAAAAGAGACGAACATTATAGAAAAACGTGACCTATTTAAGAAAATATATATATATATATATATATATATATATATATATATATATATATATATATATATATATATATATATATTGGAAGATAATATCCAGTCTGTCGAAAAAGCATGTAAATCTATTCCTCCCCCCTCCTCCCCTGAGTTTCACTTATTCAATTTATTTAAATGATTTTGTATGTTTGTAAGAAAAAAGTGATACAATCACGATGATATATTTATTGTTAAGTAAGTTTGAAACATTTTTCGTCTTTAAAAATTCAAAAAGAAATCTTGTAAATGAACTTTCATCAACGCCTTTCTATATCTAATACTTGGGAGGTAATTTCATAATTTTTTCTCAGCCTTTTGACTATATTATTTTTGTTTATTTTTTACTTTAATAATTATAATAATAATAGTAGTAAGGGAGGAGGTGGGTATAGGGAACGCTTTTTCAAATCAGGCAAGTAAGACCATATAAAATTTAAAAGTTGAACAAATTACTTTATTACCAACTACTTAGTACTGTTAAGGACCTAACATTGACAATGTTTTTGTAATTTAAAGTAAAATCCTGTAAATATATATATATATATATATTTTTTAAACTCATCCCAAAAAACGAGTGGTAATATGAACCACCGGTAAAATTCTGAGAAAAAGGCCACTAACCCCTTCGGGACGAGCGTGCTTTACAGAATTTTTAACCTTTTAACACCGGTTTTTCAAAACAGAAATTTTCTCCTATTTGAATCGCAAAAATGCTTTGATTAATGAAGGCATACTTTACAATAAAAAATAACTGGTGGGAATAATCGAGGATTCTGAGCATCGTATGCGTCACGTATACGTGTCGCTCATCCCCAATGGGTTAAATGACAAATATCGGTACTAAGTAACTAAGTACTATCACATCCGTTTTAAAATTATCTAAATGCAAACAACTAAACAACAAACAATGGTAATAATATTTATGCTTTTGACTAGGAATGAACAGATTAGTATAGATCATGTCTTTAGACCTAAATTAACATAATTTACTGATAATAAATTATTTTAAATGAAATAAGTCTGGCGACTGACTTTTGAGCATTCTAGAGGGCTCTGTGGAGCCAAAATACAAATCTAGACAGAATCTTTGACAGATTCACAGCACAGTCGTGTAATAAATCGTCTGGTTCGAGTTCATATTACAAGCCTGATCCATACTCCCGCCTTTTCTCCTTAATAATAATAATATATTTCGTTTAATTCATTTATTTAAATAATGTATACTATTTTTTATTTTTTATCCATTTTTCGCTTTACTCTTTTGTACCTTAAACTCTCTTTTTAACACTTTCCAACCCAGTTGAAAAGTGTTTATGACTTCGGTTTGTCTGGCCGTCTGGCCGTCATAAATCGTCTGGTTCATGTTACAAGCCTGATCCACAAACCACACTTTCTCGCCTAATAATAATAATAGTAAATTTTCTTTTATTCGCTTATCTTAAAAACGTATTATTTTTTATGTTGTTCTTTATTTTATATTATTTTTTCCGCTTTCTTTTATGTACTTTAAACTCCCTCTTTTCTTTCTGAAATTGTTCCTTTACAAGCGTCCGGTTTTTGTCTTTCAGTTGCCTTCGCTACATAGTTTTTTTTTTATATATATACAGAATACAATTCGAATTACGAAAATACGATTTTTTCAAATTTTATGATTTTGAGCTTCATAGTAGATATTCAGCTATAAGTACACAAAATTTCATGTATGTAAGTTATACAGTTTCTGAGAACCGGTTCTGTGACGGACAGACAACGAAGCGGGAGTAATAGGGTTTCGTGAGATGAACGAAACCCTAAAAAATTAGCATCAATCCGAACCGTCCCGTAGACCATTCCGGTCGTGTGCAGGTAAATTCAGATTACACGACCCAATGCAGGACTCTACTGAGATTGTTATTCATAACTTTAACTGTATTAGCGAAATTTTCAACAAAATTTGTTTTGTGCGAAATGTGATGATATCACGGGACGTGCACTATAATCAGTTCAGTGTACAATCAGTTACATTCTGAATCATAGAGCGGCTATTTCCGTGTTGTATGGGTCATTTTAGTCATCTGTCGTGATGTCACCTTATTTCACAAAAAGAAAAGTTATCCTGAGGCAAATATCGTTAAAATACCTTCATTATTGTTAACGCTGCGAATGAAAATCCGGATTCGGATTGCACACTATGTTTTTCATACGATAAGCGGTTCGCAATATTCTATTCTAAAAATTATTTGTCTCGATGAGTACTATCATTTCTCTTATTTTTTATAGGCAATTTACGAATAACCTGAATGTAAATTTATAAGCTGGAAAGGAATCCCGAAAGCAGTGGCGCACCCAGGATTTTATCATGGAGGGGGCCGAGCATTGGCGGCGAAACAAAATAAAATTAGTGGGTGCAAAATTTCTCTAGTTGTGATTGCAGTAGGACATTACAAGGAGACACTAATTAATCATCAAATTACCGTAATTAATTCAGTATTTAATAATTAATTATTTATTTTTAATGAAAATAAAAATTATTATACTTAAAATTTAATTTAATTAATAATTTTAAAAACTGCTAATTTTTGAAAGTGTAGAAGTTAAATATTTAAAGAGCTCCTAAACAAACATTTATAGAATTTCCTATTTCTATCTATCTAACCGTCAGACATATTGTAGTTCAAGGAAAATATCCAAAATATTCTTAACGAGATGAATTAGTGGATACAAATTTTTGGACTGATTCATTTAAATTTAACTCGTCAGTCAGAATGTTATGGGTATTAATAAATTAATAAAGAATTTAATCTATTTTAGGACATCATAGTTAATTCTTGTAAAGGCATTGCCTCTATTCTTGGAAAGGGCAGATGCCCCTACTGCTTCCGCCAACTTCGACATTATTTTCTGAAAGATCTTATGCCTTTACGGACAAATGTCTGCCAATTTCATTCGTTTCCGAACAAAAATGAATTTAAAAAATGTGTCTGAAAGTAGCCTTTTTGGATTTGAGAACAGCCTTAAGCGGGTTCGCCATAATGATGTTTCAATGTACAGGGATTTTTTTTTAAACTGACGCTATTCAGAGCCGCCGGTAGCTCATTCTAATAACTGAATTGACACAAAATTTTATAAATGGACTAAGAAAACCATGGGAAAAAAAGATTCCAACCAAAAAAAATTAGTTCCAATCACCTCCGATAGGGGGAAATGTGGCGCTGTGGTAATTTATGCAACTGAGAATTAGCATAAAATACGGGCAATAAATGAAAATGCAAATTTTTGCTTACGCAAGCGACAGTAGCGCCAATAGTTTAAACTATAAATGCATGCGAAAAACTCCGAGAAACAATTTCAGCTCAGGTTGAAAATGAATCTCACTTTACCGCACCGCGCATTACTTGTGAAGTTCTATTACTGTAACCAGTGCAATGCACCAGCCGCTCTTCGTTTATTTAGAACACGCCATAAACTGCCGAAAGGACCTTTATCCGTTAATGCATTGAAAGCGATAATTCTGAAATTCGAAGAAACAGGCTCGCTAGCAGTTCGGCCAGGCAGAGGACGTAAACCGGTGTCAGAAAAGTGATAATGAATGTTGCAACTGCGATCAACGATAGGTCACAGAGTACCTCTGCTGTTTGTAGTAGCAGCGCACGGGGTGTTGCCTGAGAACTGGATTTAAATGTTTCGACTGTATGGAAAGTCTTGCGGCGAATTCTCCACTACTATCCATACAAGATTAGCTGCTTGCAACAACTTCAACCCAATGATTACGATAAATGACTGACATTTCTTGCAAGAATGGAAGTCGATGATGCTTTTTCGTGGATAATTTTATGGGGAGATGAGGCCCATTTTCATCTGAATGGGTCTGTTAATACTCATAACTGTAGAATTTGGGCCACTGAGCAACCTCATACAGTTCTAGAAACTCCATTACATTCATCAAAGCTCACTGTTTGGTGTGGCTTTACAGCTGAATTCATCCTTGGACCATTCTTTTTTTGAGAACATAACTGCGACAGGGCCAGTGACGTGTACCGTTAACGCAGAAAGATATCATAATATGCTGACTAGTTTTGTCATTCCACAACTTCAATAGAGACAATGTCTGGATTAGATCATTTTTATGCAGGATGGTGCACCACCACATATTGGTGTAAAAGTACAGCAGCTGTTGTGCCATCACTTCACTGACCAAAGAGTTATCAGTCGTTGTTTTCAATACGTCTGGCCGCCCCGGTCTCCGGATTTAACTTCATGCGATTTTTGGCTCTTGGGTTATTTGAAATCGAAAGTCTATCTTGGGGTAGTAACAAATCTGAGTATCTTAAAAGACAACATAATACATGCAGTAAGGGCTTTTTCCATGTGACATGTTATTCTCGGCCGTCGAAAATGTTGTACAAAGAATGCAAGGTGTGGTCACATTGAAGAGAACGGTGGTCACATTGAATGTGGTCGAATTCCTCGTCGGGAAAGTGTATATGATGAATAAAACATGACATTTTATCCAAATTATTAATTTTGTCTGTTTCTGATGTTTTCTTTCAATGTACAGCACCAAATTTCCCCCTATCGGCGGTGATTGGAACTAATTTTTTGTTTTTGTTGGAATCTTTTTTTCCCGTGGTTTTCTTACTCCATTTATAAAATTTTGTGTCAATCCAGTTATTAGAACGAGCTACCGGCGGCTTTGCACAGCGTCAGTTTAAAAAAAAAACACCCTGTATATCTTAATTACTTACATATTCTACAAACAAATGCTTGTTTCAACACATGATTATAATCGTTCATTCAAGATATTAAAACAAATTTGAAATTTTAACAATATGAAATATAACTTACAAGAGAACTTTTGTATACTCGTGTATAGCTCTGTGTAGTATTCTAAGTTCAAGCAAAATGAAAAATAATTGGTAAGGATGCAACCGAACCAAGTGAGGATTTCGTATTATAATGATCCAAACTGAAACTATATTACATCTGAATCGTTTCAAATTTAGACGCCGGACTCCATTGTTCAATCGAGTAAAAATTGAAACAAACATGTTTCAGCTTTCAAAGTCAGGGACCGATTTACAAATTTTTGGGCCCTGGGCACCTATGCTTACGGTGGCCTTGAATAAAAGAAAATATTATTGAAACCCCTACTTATTAAGATAACCACTACTGACTTTAAAAATTTTGGGATATTTAATGATGTTTTTATAAATTTTCTTCTCAGTCTTTTAGCAGTAAAAGTTTTTATAACATCTTCATAATCTTTAGTATCTCGTTGACGATTTTTCGATCTTTTGAAATCTGTTTCGAAAGTGAAAGTATTTGAATAAAAAACCTGTAAACAAAATCGAAAAATTAAAAAAACGGCTTTTGTAGAGATCAACCTCAACTATCCAATGGAAAAAATAGTAAAAAGATATTGAAATGCAAACGAGATATTTAAAAAAATTCTCTCATAGAATTAACATGAGCAGGAGGATTATTGAACGTAAGTGATGTAATCCTTACAAAGTGATAATGTTAAAAATATAATAACGTTTTTTAATAAAAAATAAAATAAAATAGAGTTTTCTATATTAATTTTGTTTTTTAATAGTTAAAACTTCATCAGATTTTGGCAAATAATTGAAAAATCTTCAGTAGCATTTGGGCCCCCTAAAATTCGAGGGCCCTGTGCCCGTTCCCCGAATGCCCTGTCATAAATAAGGCACTGGAAAAAGTGTCGCTTTTTTGGCAAATTTCTGTTTTCATTCTGGCGATAAAATAAAAGTTTTCTAAAGCAGCATGCATTAATGAAAGGGGGGGGGGGGACCTCTTAAAAATCTTTTTTTTAAACTGAATGCTAACACGGGGAGACCCGTGTATTTTAGGTGCTTTTTATGGAAACTTTTTACACACACACACACAAAAAAGAACTTTGATCCCGTAAATATTTTAGGTATTTTTATAGGTTTTTCTCCCTTTTCCTTTGGAGGGGGCCAGGGCCCCTTCGGCCCCCCTTTGGGTGCGCCACTGCCCGAAAGAAAAGGGGGGAAGAAAACTTATAACGAGATTGTCTATAGTAAACATAATGCCTCATCCGCAGAAGTTATTGACACATCAGGGAGAGCAAAATGTATATTTTAAACCAAAAAGAACTAGTATGTTGCGGCCATCACAAAACTTTCTTCTATATTTCGAACGGTGTCGTTTCACGAAGTTATCTTTAATTGCTTTTCCCTCCCCAAAGGTCAAGTCGAGAGGAAATTTATATTATATTATTGGGGTAAATTGAGAATGGGGTTCTATTCTGAGGGGTGACCCGAGCGGTGTGATGCAGAATCATTTCGAACAAATCATCGAATTTCAACAATCCATCTTAGATGACCGCAACCAAACTTGAATGACAATCTATTCTTATCATGAATATTCTAAATTTGATGTTTCGTTGAATTCTGTGCACATAAGCTGCAGATTGTAAGACTCACATAAATCGAACAAATCTTCGATTGGCGGCAACTCCTCTTGAGGGATTTTATCCTAAAACTATAATCAACACCAGATCACATAAGAATAGATCTTCATGTAAAATTTTATAATATTTTCACATGAAATTTCATCTCAGTAGTTCATGAGTTACAATGCCCACAAAATCTGTGTCATATACAGACAGACAGACATTTTCTAAAATTAGTCAAATCGTGTTCAGGACCTTCTAAAATGTATAATTCCGTCGAAAACTGGAAGCCGAAGTTTTTCACAAATCCAATACTTTCTGCTTCTACAGGTGTACAGATAGAAGAAAGTAAAAATATTATCTTATATAATCTTAGTACCCCCTCTGGGCATGTTAAAAAAAACTGCTAATAAGGCAGGTTTTTTTTCTTCTAATCACATATTCAGAAGTGTACAACATTGCTTAATTGACGAACAGAATCTAATGAAGTATTCAAATATTCAAATCCTTTCAATAAAATTGGAACATTTTAAAATTTCATTCATTTAATGTTGATGAAATTTCAGAGTAAATGATTAAATCTTTTTCTTTTTTAAGTATTTCAAAGAAAAAAAAAGGTTATTAATCAGAATTTTCCTATATCACTGAAATATTGTAAGAATCTCTATTAAGACATATCTTAAATAGGCATTATTCATGAATACTTTGTCGAATCTGTCAGAAGGATTAATATTTGATCTCAGTTAAGATATTTAATCACAGTTGAGAAAAAGTTTGGAAACGATTCTACATAATTACTAGTTTGTTTGAGCGAGCACATCACATTTTATTTAGGGATAGTATCTAACTAAACAAAATAATCAAGAACTAGTGGATCCATGTGAGAATTTCACACTGCAATCTAATATTTTTTAGCAATAACTAATATTTTTAAAATGCAGATTTAAACTTCTAAAGAAAAATTAAGGATAAGAATAACTACGAACAACATTAGTCAAGCCAGAATATCATTCTATTTATTCCATCAAAGTTACCGTAAAAACAAATCGAAGATAGCAAAAGGCACGCGCGAGGAAAAAAAATAACAGTCGTATTTTAATTGCATTAGAGGATGACGTCACTCGCTTCGAAAAAAAGGGGGACAAAGACAAATAAATTGAATATATATAAAATATAATTTAATAAATAAAATAAATATAATTTAGTATTATTATATAATATAATAAAACGTAATTTTAGGCTGCACGTGAAATACTACTGCTTCGATCGGTTAATAGTATCTTTTTCTCCCAAACATTGCAATTTAAATTTTGTATTTTAATCATAAATATGAAATAAATCCGTGCGGACATGTCTTTATCATTTTTGAACTATTTATTTATTTATCCGTGCACTTTACCTTTTTGCACTTTTTATGTTTTATTATAATCATTGTTGAGCATGATATAATGCTGTATTTTATTTTTGTGGCAACATTGATGTGAAAAAAATATTTTATTTCATTTATGGAAAGAATGCCGATTTAATTTTTAATTATTTGCATTTTATAATCAAGATACATGTTTTAACGAAATGTGAGTGTACTATGTCAGAAGCCGGTTCAAAATCTTTTTGAACGATACCTCATTCATTGTTGTGCGTTTTGTAAATGCATAGAAAGAGGAATGTTGACAACAGAAATAATATATATCACCAGTGGACCCGTGCGAAGATTGCGTACTGCAGTCTAATATTTTTTAGCAATATCTGATATTTTTAGATGCAGGTTTAAACTTCTAAAAAAATTAAGACCTAAAAATATCTGCAAACAGCATTAGTCAAGCCATAATAAAACATCTCATTTATTCCCTCAAAAATACAGTTAAAATTGATCGCGCGAAAAAAAAAATAACAATCGTATTTTAACTGCATTAGACGATAACATCATCCACTTCGGGAAAACCATGGGTCAAAGAAAAATAAATTGAATTAAAAAAAAAAAAGAAAAATATAACAAAGCATAGATTTTAGACTGCACGTGAAATTCCGCTGATTCGATAAATCGATGGTGTGTTTTTCTTCTACACATTTGAATTTGAATTTTTCTTTTTAATCATAAATGTAAAATAAACACGTGTGGAGATCTCCCAATTTATCTTTTTTGTACTATATATATATTTTTTTATATAATCATTGTTCAGCACAATATAATGTGGTATTTTATTTTTGTGGCAACACTGGTTTGAGAAAACCTTTCATTTCATTTACGAAAACAAAGCGGATTTAATTTTAAATTAACAGAAATTTTTAATGAAAAAAAAAAAAAAAAAAAAAACATATTTTAACGAAATGTGAGTGTACTATGTCAAAAGCCGCTTCAAAATCTTTTCATATGGTATCTCATTTATTGTTCTGTGTTTTTTATTTGCTTAGAAAAAAGGATGTTGACAACAGAAATAATATATATGATATTTGAGAGCATAGGAGACATAGGAGACATAGAGACATAGGAGACATAGGAAAAAGTGGGGTAAAACCACCTACCTTATTATTAGTGGATTCTTGAAGCCAGACTTTCCAACAAAATTCAATGTTACTTTACATACTTACTCTGAACTTATCCTTGTACCATAATACCGTTTTAAATATATGACTATTGCTTCACATTTTTACTCATAAATGATAAATTATAGAAAAAAAAAAATCAAATCATTTGGTAATACCCCACAGGTATGGTTAATCTTAAAGAAAATAAAAAAAGTTTGGACTTTCTTCGAAAAAGGAACAATATATTTCATTTTACAGCTTTAACTAAGAAAATAAACTAATAACATAAATCTAATGATTTAACTTTTAAAGAAAAAATAAGATAATTATCTTCATTACAAATTGAGAAATTGCAGAAAAGAAGCTCACCTTTTTATCAGCTTTAAAAAAACGACACTTACAAATCTGAGTAAATCGATGTTTTCATTTTGGTATAAAACTTTTTGTTTCAAATAGGACGATCCAAAGCTTTCAATTCTGAAATACCAGAAATACTTAGAATATTGAAACATGGACATACTCAAAACGGAGCATAGCGGTCAGTTCATACTCATTTTTGAAACATGGACATACTCAAAAATGATTAGGGTCAATTCAAACTCACTTTTGAAACATGGACATACTCAAAAATGATTAGGGTCAGTTCATACTCATTTTTGAAATATGAATATACTTAAATAGGAGCACATGATGTTTTATTCTTGAGTGTTTTCAGAAATGAGTGTATATACATGTTTCAAACTTGAGTCATTTTGATTCGGATGCAGTTTGATTATGCGACATACTCAGATTTGAGTATTTTTTTGCTCAGTTTAGAAAATGTTGTTTTTAGAGTGTAAAAATCATAATCACTCTTGTTCATATATTGGGTTGTTCGGAAAGTTCCTTCCGTTTGGGAAAACCAATTCGTACCAGAAAATTCTGCCCGGCAATTATTAAACATTAGATATCGGAAGTAACGTCTAATAATTAAATGACAGAATTTCCCGGTACGAACCAACTTTCCGAACAACCCAATAGTTTTCACTGCCTTTTCTTCAAACATTTTTTACGGGCTCTTCAATTAATTTTTTTCAAATATCCTTTTTTTAATCTCACGTAGGCTATCCTGTTTTACCCCAAGTAAATGAGGGTAACAAAGGAAGTCATAAAATAACACAAATAAAAACTAGCAGCAATTCCTTTTTGAGAAATAAATTCTTATTAAATAAGCTACACACAATATTATACAAAGTTTCAATAACTTTAATTCTATCCATATTTAAGAATTTTCGGAATTGTTAGTAACTCGGAAGAAATATCATAAATTTTTGCTCGTTGTTATATTATATTTTCCTAGATTTAGAAACATCCGTCTTTTTTCTCAGTGCATATTTCCAACAAATGTAATAAATATGTGTAATATTTTGGTCATACGAATAAGTAAGGGAATAAAAATAACTTTTTATCTCATAAGTAATATTGAAACTTACGTCTCAGGTTAATTCGAAGAGCACGAATATTTTCCAGAACACGTACACATTCGGATTAATGTTGAAGGAGTAATATTTCGGAATGATTCTTATATTAATATTTTTTTATCGTATAGCATAACCATATACAGGTTTTTTTTTTTTTTTTTTAGAAGTCGGCAATAATTTTTACACTTTATACGATATTCTGGTAATGTTGTAAGCGGAATGAACGAAATTTATTTATTGTAATTTATTTTTATTATTGTCTAAAGCTATTTTTGGTTCCTACTTACTTGCATTGTAGATTGATTTCTTAATTTTCTTGGATGAATTTCACTAAATGATCGAGATTATGTGTTTACATTAAGCAGAAATACGTTTTGTTAATTTTATTTCCAATTTATATGGTTATATCGGGACGCAATATTGCACGAGTACTGCATTTATTAAAAACATTTCCAAAGAAATAGCAATAGTGCTCAAACAATGGAAATATTTGCAACGTGAAAATGCATTTCAAAATGGAAATATTTGCAATGCAAATATTTGCATTGCATATGAATTCGCATATGAATACAATATGCATTTGCATTGCATATTGTATTGGATATGAATTTTGTGGACTTTGCATTGAAAATATTGGCAATGAAATAGCGAAGTAATTTTGAAAATATTTAAATTGGAAATATTGGCAATGAAAGGTCAGTGACTTTGCATTGAAAATATTGGCAATGAAAGGTCGGTGACTTTGCATTGAAGATATTGGTAATAAAATGGCGAAGTAATTTTGCCAAAATTTAAATTGAAAATATTGGCAATGAAAGGCCAGAAAAATATTGACTTTCCATTGGAAATATTAGCAATGAAATGGCGAAGTACATTTTGCCAATATTTATATTGGAAATTTTGGCAATTAAAGGCCAGAGAAATATTGACTTTGCATAGAAAATATTGGCAATGAAATAGCGAAGTACGTTTTGCCAATATTGACAAATTGCAAACTTCCCAATACTAGGGCAATATTTCATGCCAATATTGACCAATATTGTTTTAAAAGGTAAGACATTGCTCTGGATACCAACATAACTGTTTATACATTAACACAGGTCTCGTCAAAGAACTCGTGACAGAAATGTGCGAGATTTGAAAAGTCTTCAATTTAAATGTTATCTTGTAACATTGGGTGTTCTCGAAATACAAAATCTGGTATGAATATGTGAACTAAGCTAGCGTAAACGTTGCGAATGGATCTTTTCTATAGAAGTCATTAACATTCGAAGTATGGCAGTGCTGGCAACAAAAGCACTTTTAAGGAAAATATGCAAACAGGCTCGGCTGGTCCACTGGTCAACTGGCCCGAGGGCCACACAATGGAGTATTTGACGTACAATCCAGGCCAAAATTAATTTTCATGTGTTTTAAACTTAAAACCATTGTTATTGACTTACTATTAGTAAATACACTTAATTAATGTTATTTATGCATAAATGTATGTATTTATTTAAATAAATAAATGTATAATACAATGTTTACTTAATTGTTTATTGTTCATAAGAAGAAATTTGTTGATAGGTTTGTTTTACTTACAAGTAATGTTTCATTAAATGTGGTTAATTTTACTACACATAAATGCTTAATTATTTATAAAAATCAATGCTTATAATATATATATATTACTTGCGTTTATTATTTACCAAAGTTGAGTCTCTATAGTATAGAGATGATGGTTTTTGAGTATTTTTAATAGGTTTGTAATCTTTTCAGAAAACATTGATATCTAAAAAAGGCAACAATATTTTTTTTTTTAACAAAATTTGTCTTCAAAACTATAACCAATACGATTATAACTCAAAAAAGGTCCGACAAACCCAACACAACTTTAAAAATATTTGAATATGTTAAATAATATATTTCAATAAATAATATCAAAAAAGGCTTAATATTAAACCATTTTCAATTTAAATAATTCTTTATTACATGAAAAATAAAATTATTCAAATGCACAGGTCAAAGTATACATTTAAACACAATAACAAAGCTGAAACATAACAAACTAGTGGGATGTGTCAATCCCAAAACTTTCTTCTATCTCACACAGGTTTCGCATACACTAAAAAGAATCAGCACCCATTTATGTCAAGGTCTAAAATAATCGAAAGTTTTATTAAATTACGTGTATTATTTCTTGAGATATGACTATCGCTAAAATCGTGTAAATCCTGCAAAATGCTGCATAGCAGCGTCACCTGCTGGGCGATTTTTACCAAAAACTAATCAGCACCCATTTATATCAGGGACTAACTGAATATAAAGTTTTATTAAATTCCGAGCATTAGTTCTTGAGATAGAGCGCCCACAAAATTTTTGTCACATACAGACAGACAGAGTCACAGACAGACATTTTCTAAAAATAGTCAAATCGTGTTCAGGACCTTCTAAAACGTATAAATCCGTCAAAAACCGGAAGTCGAAAATTTTCATGAATCCAATACTTTCTTCTTGTAAAGTTAGAAGAAAGTAAAAAGCACGTCTTCTCACAAAGAAACTTTCACTTCAACTGAAGCTAAGAGCCGCCGGATGTGACTCATACTCCTGAAAGACACATAGATCGATGCACCAGTTAGTCAGCTATTATAAAATATGCTTTTTATAATTGTTCAGAAAATTTTAATTTCTGCCTTTTAGGCCAGGATCAAAGACTACACTGTGGGCCGGTGCGTCCTCATCCGGGGAATGATTCACGATCCTAAGCCGATCCGATGTTTTTTTCTTGGTTATATACATAGATTCTGATTTGTGTCCCAATTTTCAAGGGTTATATTGAATTTCGTTCATATAATTAAAATTTTATCAAATTTATCAAAAGAATTATTAATGAATTGTGTAATATTTATCTATCTAACTTTGGGCTCATAATTTATTAATAACTTTTTGATAAATTTGATAAAATTTTAATATTACTTATTATTTGATTATAATCGTTATTTGATTAATAACGTTTTGAGTTACAACTTTGCGCATAAATAACTTTGTTTGTGTTATTAAAAAAAATTTTTTTTTTTTGAGCTGTACTTTACGAATTTGTAATAATACTTTTCGTCCTGTTTGTAAATCAAAAGTTATGTAGTAAGCAAACCCGGACAATCATTTATGGACACCGTGTATAACAAACAAGAACATACAATTACCTCCTCTGAGTCAACAGCGATTCCGAAAAGCGTTCTTTAACTTTAGAAACCTCAGTAACCAATATGTTTTCGATATTTAAAGACGCATTTATAAAAACAAAGTTTTTTTTGCTGACATTGACTTTCAGAAACGTTTTCGAGTAATTTTGATAGTGAGATTGCTGAGATAGTTAAGATAGTTGAGTGAGATAGTTGAGAAAGCTGATTAGACTCAATCAGCTTTCTGAGACTTCTCAAACTAGAATAAAGTGATACCTCGGTTTTCTTCGATAATCCGTCCGAAAACAATTGGAGAAATCCGAAACCGACGAATTCGGAGGCAATTATTTCCATATGAATCTATGTAAATCCAATTAATTCGTCTTAAACACTCCAAAATACGTACCAAAAACACATTTTATAGAGAATAAGTATAGCGTTTAATACTAAAAACCAGAAAAAATTAATACAAGAAAAAATTAATACAATTAATTATAGTGTTCTTGGCGTATGGTATCAAGGCACTCTATCTGGGGTCACTTGCCTTTTTGGTCTTTTGGCAGTAGGACTAGTTTCAGAGTCAGAGGACCTATGTAGCTCAAAAAAGCTGTCCAAAGTGGTCTGTTTCTGCCGTTTCTTTAAGATTTGCCCTATATGGGGCAAGACTTTATCATTAAACAAGTTACAGGCACGGCTTACAACGAGAAACAATGCCACGCTGAGCAGGAGAACGCATTTGTCAATCAATTTTTTAAATCCTTTCGAAATTGACTTGTAACAAAGGACCCAGTTGCTAAAATTCGTGATTTTTTTTTCACGACCGTTATACACCATAATAATTAGACAGAATAAACAATAACAATAAAAAGATCGAAAAATCATGCGTCAAGCATAGATTATGAAACACTTTTCAACACATTCAGAATACTGTAACAAAACTTCACAGTTTAATAAGTTTCACAGTTTTACAAGGTCAAAAGTCAAACTGGGATGGGAAGGCCTACCTTTCGGCTTAAGCTCAACTAGCGCTTAATAAGTAAACAATTTAGGAAACTTTAGGCAATTTAGTATTTAAGTAAACAATTTAGGCCTTAAACATTGGAAAACCCAATTTCAGCAATTACTACCAATAGTCAAACAAAATACCCAACTTCTTGTGTGCTGCCTTGTATATGATCTATAGATCTGTATGTATACTAAGCAGTTAGGCTAAAATTTACTTCAATTATGAAATACATAGTACAATTGAAAATTCTCCTTCAGCAATTTTCATCAATAAACGGAAATGTACATCAGATTTTTGAGCAGCCCTGTATATGATCTATAGTATTTATATGCACCAATTAATATACAAATAATTAGTTGCATTTAAGAACCCGTACCACATACCTGAAAACGAACTACCAGCAATTACTTTCAAGAACTCTAACGGAATTTTTTGGAGTGTCTTTGTAAATGAACGGTACATTCTATGCATACCCTATTCTACATTAAGCGCGTTGTAGTGCACCTCAGTGATATGTATCAATTTCAATATGTGTAAAATGGTGTAACATCGGTAAAGTACGCCACAAACGATTTTTTCCCATAGACCGTAATGTAACGGAATTTTTTTTAGTGTCTCTGTAAATGAACGATACATTCTATGCATACCCTATTGTAAATTAAGCGCATTGTAGTGCACTTCAGTGATATGTATCAATTTCAATGTGTTTAAAATGGTGTAACATCATTAAAGTACGTCGCAAACGATTTTTCCCCCGTGGACCGTAATGTAACGGAATTTTTTTCGAGTGTCTCTGTAAATGAACGGTACATTCTATGAATACCTTATTCTGCATTAGGCGCATTGTAGTACACCTCGGTGATATGTATCAATTTCAATGTGTTTAAAATGGTGTAACATCATTAAAGTACGTCGCAAACGACTTTTCCCCCATAGACCGTAATGTAACGGAATTCTTTTGAGTGTCCCTGTAAAAGAACCATAAATGCTACACACTTCATTTTCAATACCAAACATGCCATAGTAGACCCCAAGAACATATACCAATTTCAAGACAATCCGAGTATATTTACGCGAGTTAGAGTACGGACAGACGGCAGACAGGCAAAACGAATTCATAAACACTTTTCAATTAGTATGTTGGAAAGTGTTAAAACAAAAAATCGAAGATCTCCAAAAAACAAAATCTCATGTCTATATAATGATATGATGAATATGACACTCGTTGCTAAAATCGCCCCAAAAAAATTTCATTTAAAAAAAGATAAAAGAGACTACAAAACAAAGTATTTATGAATATGAAATATTTTTACTACAGTCTATAGAACTCGTATGACAAGAGCTGAGTTAAATACTATAAGTATAAGTATACCTGATAAGTTGAATTTTTAAATATATTTTTTCAAATCGCGACACGTTGTAAGAAAACCGGTTATAATGAAGTCTGCGTATAACGAATAACACTAGTGTACATGATTTTCAGAACAAATGATTGGTTTATAAAGTAAGGAAATGGTGGCAAAATGATGGTGACAGTCCCTGCTCCAACATAGGCTATATTTTATGTCTGTGCCACTATCCCCGGAGGTTATAGGAGCAAACACCTTTCTAAAATTGCAATTTTTGTGATACTGAAAGAGCTAGAAACTTGAAATTTGGCAGGGTAGTTATTTTTAAGATGTAATAGTTTAAAAAAGAAAAAAAATCGAAGGGCGCATTGAGAGAAAAGCGTCCTAAAAACCTTCTAAATTACGATTTCTATGGAACTGATCAGGATAAAAACTTGAAATCTGACGTGGCTGGGCTGCTACTTTTAAGTCGCAAATACACGCACAGAACAGTTCTTTTAAATAAAATTTAATTTAAAAGGGTGCAGGAGAAAAAAAACACTCTAAATTACGATTATTGTGATACTGAAAAGACTAGAAACCTGAAATTTGGCATGGTGGTAATTTTAAGATAGAAATGATCCCTTACAATTGTTTCAAAAAAAAAAAAAAAAAAAAAAAAATCGAAATTTAAAAGGATAAAATGAGTGGAAAGCGTTCTAAAAATTTTCTAAATTACGACTTCTGTGGAAATGTTAGGCATAGAAACTTGAAATTTGACATGTCTTACGTCTTTTAAGACGTAAATGGTCGCACAGAACAGTTTAAAACATCGAAAATTAAAAGGGTGAAATGTGCGAACAGCGTTCTGAAAACATACTAAATTACGATTTCTATGGAATTGTTAAGGATAGAAACATGAAATTTGACATGGCTGCTACTTTTAAGGGGAAATGCTCGACCTGAACAGTTTTCTAAGAATTCTTCAAACGTTCAAAAGTTGCGATTTATGTGATACAGTTGGTATAGAAGCTTGGAATTTGGCATGTTGGCTACTCTTAGTGTAAATGCTCGCTAAGAACGGTTTATAAAAAAAAATCGAAATTTAAAAGGGTTAAATGAGTGGAAAAACGTTCTAAATTACGATTTAGTTGAATTTATTCGGATTAGAAACTTGAAATTTAGTATAGTGGATACTTTTAAGATGCAGATGCATGGTATAAACAGTTGTTTAAAAATTCGAAATTTAAAGTTGAGAAATGAGCGGAAAACATTCTAAATTACAGTTATTCAGAAATGTTAGGGATAGAAACTTAAAATTTGACATGTCTCTTACTTTTAAGACGTAAATGCTTACACAGAACAGATTTTACAACCTTCGAAATTTAGAAGGTTTCAGAAGCAAAAAATGTTCTAAAATTGCAATTTTTGCGATGCTGTTGGGTTTAGAAACTTGAAATTTGGCATGGTGATTATTTTTAAGATTTTAGTGCTCGCTAAGAACGGTTTCTAAAAAAATTCGAAATTAAAAAGGCAGAAATGAGCGGGAAACGTTCTAAAAACCTAAAATATGATTTATCTGACATTGTGAGGGATAGAAACTTGAAATTTTACATGGCTATTACTTTAGAGCAGCCATACTCAACCTGCGGGCCGCGGGCCGCATGTGATCCGGCGACCTTTTCTGTGCGGCCCGAGACACATAATCATTAATAAATAATTATAAAATTAATTGAGATGAGCATAAAAAATATTTAAAGTCTTCACTGTTGTGTAATAAATTTTCACCGGTCCTGTTATTTATTATTAATTTAAAAGTATGGTAAAACATCTTAAATTCCGTTTTTTTAGATATTGTTCCAATTTGTGCTACAGTGGTGTATACCATTCTTAATCTTCAATCAATAATAAAACATTATCTGAAAATAATTACATTTGAACTACATATTTCTTACAATAAAAAAAAAAAAAAAAAAAAAATAGTTTTTGCATTGAGCAAAACAGTGATTATTAGAGAAAATATCCTGATTTTTTTTTTATATTAGAACATGGAAGTTCTGCATTGTTATATTATTATGTTTTATACTTATTATATAGCTAATGCTCCTTTTTAGAATCGAACATTTGTCGTTGAAAAAGGTACCAAAAAATGTTTACATCACTACACTACTTCGAAACAAAAAACTTCGCGGCACGTTTCTACAAAATTTGCAATAGTAATATACCACACAAAGGTTATATTTTGAAAATAGTGATATTTTAATTTTTTTGGTAATATTTCTTCCGCGATAAACGTCTAACACTACTGATATTAACTTTGTTATATTGCTTTTTATATTACCTTGTTATCTTACTATTTTAATTACTCTCTTTTTTTTATCCTTTTATAAGTGTGCTGCGGGCCCACCTAACGTCGCAAACATATGTTTGCGGCCCGCCAGAAAAAAAAGGTTGAGTATGGCTGCTTTAGAGACATAAATCCATACACACAGTTTTCAAAAATTTAGAAATTTTAAAGTGTGCAGGAACAAAATATGTTCTAAAATTGCGATTTCTGTGATATACTAGTTGTTATGGAGGCTTGGATAACTAGAAGCTTGAAATTTGGCATGGTGGTTTACGTTTAAGATTTACATCTTATGCTCGATAAGAAAGGTTTCTAAAAAATTCGAAATATTAAATGAAAAATGAAATGAACGAAAACCTTCAAAATGCATTCTAAATTACCATTTATTTCAGATTAATTTTAGCTATTCTCATTCATTTAAGTTTATGTTCGCCTAATGCAGTATAAAAATTGAAGTTTACTCAAAATGTGGCTTAATTAGTGTTTTTTTTAATTATCCGTAGGAGTATAAGTTCCTCCAATAAAAATAGGCACACGAAAACCACTTGGCATATTTCAACATTTACGCAAGCAAAGCCGCGGGATTTGCTAGTTAAAATAAAACAAATTACTTAAAAAAAAAAGGGATTAATAAATACATTGATAATATTTTTTGCTGTTATTGTATGGTCGATGTAGAATGTTTTGCACCTGGTTCATATGTTGTCAGTTTTAGTAATAAGCATTCAAAAATGTTGACTTATATTTTATTTTATTTGATTCATGACAGTCATGAATTTCATCAAAAGAAATAAAGCTTTTGAAACATATATTAAAACGCAAAATAGGGCGTGTCGAATATTGTGACAAAAAGCGCCGTGAAACAAAAAAGTAATATATATATATATATATATATATATAAAGATATATATAAAGGTAGTCCGAAAAGTCTGGAAACGGTCGAATAACTCAAAAAATATAAATCGGAATAAAAAATGGAAAAATGCATGTTTAATATTTTTGAAAAATCTATTTAGGGATATCAAAGTTACTCCCCTCAACTCTGCCCCCTGGGGAAAAAAAGGGACAACTTTGAAATCTTAAATGATAACCCCCTTTTTTTATTCCAGATTATGATTCTACGGGAAAAAATACGTAACTTTTGCATTTAACATTTTCTTCGGAAAATCGTAGACGGCGCTGTAATCGAGGAAAATGCAGTGAGAATCGTTTCCATTGAAAAGTCTGGAAGCGGTCGAATAACTTGAGAAATATACAGGATTGAAAAATGGAAAAATGCATGTTTAGTATTTTTAAGAAATCTATTACAGCACAATTAACTATCACTTTAATAAAAATCTCACACCACATATTTTTACAGAAAGTGTAATTTATGAAATAAACGAGTTTTCGTTATGTATTGCAAAAGTATCATCAGATAAATTTAAAAACAAGAGACCTTTCCCGTGGTTTCTGAAAAAATAAAGTCAAATTCCATAGTTTAAATTGCATTGTTCCAAGATTGGTGAGTTTGATACCATTTTGGTGAATTTTTAACCTTCGAGGAATTTTTTGACAACAAGGTATTTTTGGAGGAGTTTTTTCCTTGTTTCACATTTTAAGGTCTTTCTTAAGGTCATCTGGCTATCGATACGTCAATTCGGCTCGCCGTTTACACGTGTTTAAAGTTCTAATTTATCATTTATCTAATTCTAATATATATTTATCATTTTGGTAATTCCTGTTATTATATTTTTTTTTCTAGAAAGTAGTAATACACAATAAAAAAAATACAACTCTTTTTTTTTTTTTTTTTTTTTTTTTGTAAATGGGGAATTTAAGAAAAAAAATTTTTTTTTTTTGATTTGGGGAAAATTTTTGAGCTTAAAATCGTTTTTTATACTGGTAAATTTAAAATTTACTTTTTCGAGTAGAAACTGAGTTGGGAACTTTTTCGAAAAAAAAAAAAAAACCCCACTGATTTGGGGAAAATTTCAAAACTTTTGCGAAAATTGACTTTCGACTATCTGGTAACACTGAGATTAAACAATTCGATCAATGGTGCCTGGCCAAAGAACTCATAATACGCTAAAAGTTCTTTGGATAGGATTCGGATTCTGCAGCGGTTTGAGTGACCAGATTTTAGCAGAACCCGGCCCGACCTTATTCTGTCGACGGGTTTGTTTTTATTTTTGGCTGCTGGTTGGATACGGATTAGAATCTTGCATCGAGTCGGTTATATAAGTTTTACAGGAAACCGAACCGGGTTCGGTTTCGATAAAATCTGGTTATTCGACTCGATGCAAGCTTCTAATCTGAATCCGAACTACAGCAAGAAAAAAACTAGTCGTTGGGGGCCACCGTAATACTTACCCATCATGGAGTAAAATATTAAAATAAAAATGTGTAAACTACTTATAAAATGCATTGCAATTCAAATAAAATCGTGGCTTGATGACGTCACAAACTTTAAAGGCTCGATTACTCAATTGCTTGAAAGAAACATCCTTATAACTTCAAAAATAATAATCCTATTAACTAGCGGTTAATCGCATCTGATGAAGCGTCAAATTTCCAATTAAAATATATCTTTGAAGTGAAATTTGGATGAAATACAGGGTCATGAAAAATCGAAGAGTGTGGTAAATAGGATTCCAAATATCTCGGCAAACTAATTATCCGATCGACTTCATGCTGTATGCAAAATTTATGTTTTTTTATTGTCTTTTATAAAATAACTTTTATAATATATAAAATTTTTATATACCTTTTATCAGAACGAATATTTCGAGAGTCCGAAAAAAATAGTTCCGGTTAATCGAGGTTATTGAAATGAAATACGCTTCTTCCCATTATTACATACTAAGTACACACCAAATTGCAAGTCTCTATCTCAATTTTTTCGGGAGATAGAGCGTTTACAGACACACAGACCGACGGCAATTTTTTTTTTTTTTCTAAAAATATGTTTTTCGGAATCTCCAGTGTCTGAAACGTGTAAATCTGTCAAAAAATTTTTTTTCGATTTTCAAAACGATTACAAGACTTACCCTATACTACGTATGATGGGTAAGTAATATAATCGACTCAATAAGTTCTGGTCGGGTTCGTATAATATCTAGAAATAATAATATTATTGTATATAAATATTAGTATATAACTCCACGGCTTCTAAATATGTATAGTAATTTGATAATTCTAGTTTTAAATAAAATGAAAAGCAAAAATCTACTATATTTTGAAATGTACAACCCAGGTAGTACAGAGATATCGGCCAATATCCACCCCAATATTGGCGAATATTTCGAAAGTCGCTGAATGTCGTACGTCAAATTCACGACATGTGCGATATTCACAGACATAACTTAAAATTTGTTTTAATACATTTTTTGCATTACTTATGACATCATAGTAATACAGAAATAGTATTATAAACAATAAAATTTAAGAGTTTTGCCATTTTTAAAAAACTTGACTTTTTAATGCTTTATTTTTTATATTTGGTTACATTGGCCAATGTTGTAAAAATGATATTACAATTACAACATTCAAGAATATCTATACGTTTCAAGATATCTGTCGACATTCATATCAGCATTATCTGACGAAGTTTGTAATCTTGACCGAAGTGAACGGGAAGTTCTAAAGGACCGCCCATTTGAATAGTTTCCGTCAATGTGCAGTGTATCTGATGGAGGCGTTGGGCGTGAAATTTGCACAGAAAAAAAAAGCCTATTTAAAAATTTCTGTAGGAATGTATAGTTATTTTTATATATAAAAAAGGCATGTGCAAATTTGTGTTTTATAAAAAACTAAAGATGTTTATATACTATTTTTATACTATGTATTTTATACTATTATGTATTTTGTACTATTTTTAATGTTTTTACAAGAAAAAAATTCAATTTATGTAATTTTTAAATGACTGTTTGTTTTTCTTTTTAAAATGCTTTCAAATTTCCGACTTTTATAAGAATTTTATTTTTTATTATTGAAAGAATACAAGTTTAGTTTCAAAAGTAGGTCACTAATTTTTTAATTAGACATTATTAATAATATATAATTTGTATAATTCATCTAAGTAATCCTTATTATTATCATAATATAATAATAAGCTTTTAGGGCAAAATTATATGCTTGTTAACTTTTGTGTAGTGCATAAATTTTTGAAAAAATGTACACATATTTCTAACTTAAAATTAATGAAAAATATATATTTAATTTCCCACAAAGCAAAATTCAAAGTAATGGGGTTGTTAAAACTTTCTTCATAGTTTTGTGCAAAGGGAACACATGATTTTTAACACACATGCTTTAAAATTTCTTGTTTCCTTTAAATGTTTTACTTATTTTAAAATTATTTTTTACAAAATTTATAATGAACTCAATAATAGAAAGTGATATTGAAATAAATCTTTTCTAAAAGAACGTAAAAATACAAAATACAAAATAATTAAATGATAAAAAGTGCACACAAAAACACGTGATTCCATTACCTAAAAGATTATTAAAACTTTAATTAGATTTTAAATTTTAAAACATTAAAATCGAGCACTTTCGGCTGTGAACCTAGCCTTCATCAGGATTTATAAAAAACAGGTGTTAAAACACAAACGTCTAGATCACATTTATATAACAATATGTCTCTGTACTGCCAGTCTGCAGGAGAGTTCAAATCATTCACATTTGCCAACGGTCGGTCCCATTGCTCTCTCTCAGGCTCGCAGTACAGAGACATACTGTTATGTAAATGTGATCTAGACGTTTGTGTTTTAACACCTGTTTTTTTTTTTTTTATATAAATCCTGATTAAGACTGGGTTCACAGCCGAATGTGCTCGATTTTAATGTTTTAAAACTTAAAATGTGTGACTTACTGTAAAACTTAAAATTAATCACTTGTGTGTGATAATTAAAGTTTTAATCATCTTTTAGGTAATGGAATTACCTGAAAGATGATTAAAACATGTTTTTGTGTGCACTTTTTATTTTAATTTGACAAAGATGAATTTAAGCATTCCGAACTTGTTTTACATAATTATATAATAGTTTTATGAAAAATTTTTAACCCCAGTAACTGAAAAATCTACTCCCACCAGTTTTTGTTAGAAGCTTTTTATCACATGTTTTTTCCTTGTTTTATCATGATCTTGTTTCGAATTTTCTTCTATCTATTTTATATCACAGTAGTTTCTTTAACGACAGCTGTACCATGTTTTCTATATTTAACCTTATCATATTATCATGCTAGTTTCTAGCCTAGCCATTCACTTTTTTAACTTTACTATTTACGGTCAGGGAAGACCGAGCTGCGCTCGGTCAAAATTAGCTTTGAGTTCAAAGGTTTAGTTTCGGTCATGGTTTCGTTCATCTCACGAAACCCTATTCATCCCGCTACGTTGTCTGTCCGTCACAGAGCCGGTTTTTAGAAACTTAATAACTTACAGATATGAAATTTTGTGTACTTATAGCTGGATACCTACTATGAAGCTCAAAATTATAACATTTTGAAAAAATCGTATTATTTTAATATAGAGAGATAAAAAACCAAAAAACTTACAGCCTTTTCTTATTAAATTTAAACATCTTTCGTTATAGCAGTTGCCAACAATTAAAAAACCACAGTAAAATTCTATCTACAATAATTAATTTTCTATTGAAAAATTTCCAGGTGAAAAATGAAAATTAAATAAAAAGTTTCACCAATTGAAAAAAAAAAAAAAAAATTAATATTACGCCATATTGGTAATAAAACAGAAATTTTCAAACATTTCTCGATAACACAAGGAGTATGAGTATGTGTAAGTACAGAAAGCATGTTAATATGATGTCATTAGAGAATTTAAAAAAAAAATCTGACGTCATATTGGAAGTTTAACGGACTTTTTCAAATGAGAATCATATGAGTAAGAGAGAAAGCAAGTAGATATGATGTCAGCAATTGATTATAACGTCATATGAGTTTGAGGAACGTATTGAAACATGATAAAAACCCGATTATGGAAATATTGGCATATTTTAACATTTTGAAGGTCTCTACACAACATGTGTAATTTTGAAATTGATTGTTTTTAATATTGCATTTAGTCCACATGACAGATATTATTATGACAGAAGCTGTATCATATATATAGATATTATTATCCCCCGCTATCGGAGCGGTTCAAATTTTCAAAAAAAAAAAAAAAAAAAAAAAAAAAAAACGAGAAAAATAGACCGGTAAATTTTACTTTATAAAAAAACATTTTTTTTTTTTTTTTTTTTTTTTTTTTTTTTTTTTTAAATGAAATTTATTTGGATTTATTAAAGAAGGGATAAAGTGTTTTGAAAGGATTATTAAACGAAACCCTTTGTGCTATCTTCGATCACACTAACCCACATGTTAGAGTTTTGTGTTGATGTTTACGGAATTAATCAATGAAGATTATTTACTTCACATAAAGATTAGTAGATCTTTATTATCAGTTGCTTTGTAATTTTTTTTATTTTCAGTTAGATAATTAAATTGAAATTATATTTAAGTTAAATAAAATTTTATATGAATTTTTATTACATAAATTTTTAAATAAATTTCAATAATTAAATAAAAAAATTAATTCATATTTTTTAATAATTAAATGAATAATAATAAAATAAATAATTAAATAATTAAAATACAATAACTCCTAAACTTACATTAAAAATATTTTTATGTTATAACTTTAGTAACAGATAAATATCAAATTAGCAGAATTAATGTATTAAAGTTTTTATCTTTTAAAATTAAGCATTATCCTTCCTATATAAAAATCTCTAATAATTTACTAGTAGGCTTTTTACCAATTACTGGTTCATCTGTAGTTATAAAGTAGTGGAAGATTACCATAATTAAAGATTAAAAATATATATATATTATTTAAATGTATAATTGATGTTAATTAATATTATATTTAAATATATATACCAGTTAATATTAATATATATATATATATATATAGATAGATAGATAGATAGATAGATAGATATAGTTAATATTAATTATTGTTATTATTATTATTTAAATATATAATTAATATTTTCCCTTAGTGGTTTGTAATACATTCTCTTCCATTTTCAGTGAATAATTAACCAGCTATAAATTATTAAAATAAAATATGCTAAAGAAAGACTTGGGTTTTTCAAACGTAGCTCGAACACTGATTTTTTCTTATTTTTGTTTTGGATGATACACTTTGTACAATCCCAAACATTATATGTATGCATGTTTAGGATTAAACTAAACTTTAAAAAAAATGTTATTTGTTATTAATAACAAATAATAGAATCATATACTTTTTGGTTCCTATTAGAATCCGGAAGGTTAGGCTTTTTCTTTTCTTTTCTTTCTTTTTCTTTTTTTTCATTTATTGTATATGTCTACATCAGTAATATATAAATAAGAAATATTTGAAAATCGGAGTAGCAAATAATATCTAAATCCTATACAATCTTCAACTATATTAGAAACACACACATACATATATAAAAATTATACAGACCTGTATCCGTATAATGATATATTACATATATTTATATACATATAATTATATATTACATATATTTATATACATGTATACATTTATTACATACATATATTCATACATTGCATATGTGTAGGTTTGTAGTATATGTTTTCACTTTTATGAGACATAAACATGTCACATGTCAGATTTATTGACTTGCAATGTAGTGTAAAAGTAAGAAAATGCTAAAATACAGCAAAAATATAAAACATTATACTGATTATAAAAAGCTTTAATTGATTCATCTTTGTATATTGCTAATACATATATTCTATACTAAAACCAAGGCCTCCTTATCATAGTATCAGGCCTCACAATCAGCAAGTTTCCTTTGACCGCTATATTCTCCTGCTACTAGCGCCATCAATCGTCAGTAATAGGAGTATTTTCGACATGAAATTTTTTCACAGCTCCATTTGTTCTATGCATTTGCTTATGAACTAGTATCGGTAGCCTAGCTGCGAACTTTTACGCTTAATTCCTACCACTAAAATTTTATACTAAATTTTATCTTATTAAATTGACAAGATCGTGTGATTACATAACGAACAAAATTCTATTAAATTTTAGTGGTAAGAAAAAAGCGTAAAAGTTGGCAACTATTCGGTAGCAGAGCTGCTAGATTTTTCTATTCTCTTTTTGGATACCAGTTTTTTAGTACAGACAATTTTGTTTTGTTTGATCGGAGAATTCTGGGATTTAAAAGAACAACATTTTCTATAAAAATATACTGGTGTTCAAAAAGCCGGAGACTTGGCAACTTTGCGGTAGTATCCACCAGGCGGCGATACTTTCCGGAGAAAGTCAATTAACCCCTTAATCGTCGTGCCCGAGACATTCACGGGCAGCGTAGGTTACGCCTGTTTTATTCAAATTGTTTGATTCCCACCAGTTTTTTAAAATAGTTTTATTGGCTTTATTCTTGCATTATCTTATCTGTCTATTAAATAAGACGAACATTTCTACTTAAAAAAACTGGTGGTAAACAAGCAATCTGAATTTTTAAAAAGTAGCCTACACTTAAAGTGCGCGACGATTAAGGGGTTAATAAGTGGCAATTACCGCGGACATTTTCTCCCATAGACTTGCTCCGGATTGTCAAGTCTTATCTATTAAGGGAGTCTTGACTAAAACATTGGTAAGAAACAATAAAAGTTTGATCTAGATGGCCTCTAAAAAATTTGTATTTTCTTAATAAAATTTTGAATTGATACTTAATAAGTAAAAATTTATTGAACAAAATATAATTTATTTTTAGGTATCACTTTATAAACTAATTGAATACAATAACATCTCTCTTCCATTTTTCTTCTTTTTTAATTAATTAATTAATTTTATTATTATTGCAGAATTTAACGTGTCATGATTTCATGACCATTTTTCAACAATAAATATATCACCATGGGAAATGTTATTGCTTTTACAAATATTTAATTTAAATTATTCTGCAAAAATTCTAATAATAATAAGTTATTATTATGGATTATAAATTAGAATATAAGAAATATAAAGAACTATAAAGGAAATTTTACAAATTAATATTATACAACTAGTTAAAACAATTCTCGTATATAATTAATTAGTACTTGTTGATAATCAAATATCAATTAATTACATGAAAAGAAATTCCTTTAAATACATTTCAGTTTACATAAAATGTATTTAATATATACATTAATTGTATTTAATTATTTCTATAATACATTTATTTTAAGCCAAAATTTATTTTATAAAAAACAGTTTAATTTAGTCTGAAGCATTAGGACATAATTGTGTTTTATTATCCTGTCCATAGAGGGCAGCAGCACAAAACGAAAATGTTAACCCTTTCGAAACCGGTCGTTTACGTAACCCACTTTCGCGATTTCCTCTATTTTGGCAATGTTTACTAGTGGTTAAATTTCATTTCTACTAGGAAATCTGGTTGGATCTAGTGATTTGAAAAGGCCTCTTCCAGAACAGATTGCGCTCCCTGGTGGTAAAAGGTGGAACTAAAGGAGTATCTCTGGTTCTATGTGCCCGATTACGACGGGGTTTGCTCATTCGACTTGGTATCTATAGCCTTAAATATTTTAGTTACACTTTATACCGCCAGGGTACACTTTCCAATCTCCGGTTCTATGGGCCCGATTACGATGGGGATTGCCTCATTCGACTTGATTTCGATAGCCTTCAGATTTCAGTCATGTTCGTATAGAACAGATTGTTATTATCACGGGACCGGGCAACGTCGGGCGGGTCAGCTAGTATGTATATATATATATATATATATATTTCGAAATAATCATTTGCTGAACTTTTTATTGACATAACGCACAAAAATAAACATGAAAGAAAATTCCATTATTTGGAAATTGTCTTCTGAAATATATGTCTCAGTTAAGGAGTTCAATTCGAGTATAAAAATTTATGCAGATGTACTATATTTTGAAATGCATAAGAAAAAAAAAAGAAATTGCTAAAAACATTTATTTGTATTAACATTCCACAACGTCTCTTAAGAAAAGAGAACGGTTATCTTTCTTTCAGAAGAAAAAAAAATGAAAGGCTTGGAATGTTTTAAACACATAATTTACGCACATTTTAAAAACATAATTGCAAAAATTTTAAAAATACGTTTGAGGATTTTGTGATTTAAAAACTTATTATTTCTCGAAACAGCAGTTATTTATAAAGGATTACTAAATGAAAAATTACCAATTCTTATAAATTTAACACGTTGTAGGTGGCGGGCATTTTCAATGTTTTTGAACGTGTAGCAGACAAATCCAGTTACTACGCATGTGAATCAACTTAATAATTTACGAATATTATTGATGGGAAGGAACTTAATTTTGTAAATAAAAGATTGACTAATTACATATAGATTTAATTAATTACATATAGATTTTTATAAATAGATGCTGATAACTTATCAGCAGAGTTGCCAAATCTAGGAGATATTTTATTGAGAAATTTCTATTATCACCAGAAAAAAAAAAATCATATATTATGATATACAGACATTCCATGAATAATAAAAAAAAAATTCCCCTTCAAAATTTTCTGGTATGATTTTAGATTTTTTTAATAAAACATCCACCGGATTTGTCAACACTGCTAATCAGCAATTATTTATCACTTTCCTCATTGTCAGAATCGCGTAAATAATATTATAAAAATAAAATAATAAATAAATAATAATAAATAAATAATAATAATAATAAATAATAATAATAAAATAAAAATAATAGTAATAAAATAACAATAATTATTATAATATAATTATTAAATTATTAAAAATTAAATAATTGATTAATATTTATTAAATTAAATTATTTATTACTTAAATTATTTTAATTAATTAATTAAAATAATTATTAAAATATTTATTATTTAAAATAAAATAAAACACAACTTTCGGTAAAGACACAGAATGTAGTATTTCACTGCTGTTGATGACACAACTGAAATTACAGTCTCCCGCTTTCGATATTTGTTCTATTCAGGACTGTGATCACAGTCTTGCGCTTGCAATACGTTAATTTATATTATCATAAGAAATTAAACTGCTTTGTCTGGAAAAATGCATTAAATGTGAACTAAAATGTGTTCGGTGATTGTATCAACACTGAGAAACACATTATTATTATATTTTAAACTACAGTTTTTATTTTAATTTTCATCAGATTGAAGACATAGTCTTGTTTATTAAAAAATAAATTTAGCTGCTTATGCATTGCAGAAATATTTTTTCTGATACAATGGTAAATGATAAATTTCAAATGTAATACGCTCTAAACAAGAGAATCCCATCTAAATTCTTTTCTCTTGTCTTATTTTAAATAAAATGGAATTAAAAAAATAAATCTACAATGGTTTGAAATGCATAAAACGATAAAAGGAAAGCATTTAAAAACAATTTATTTATATTAACATTCTACAATGTTTCCTAAAGAATGGCTTTCTTTCTTCCCGAAAGTAAAAAGAATTAAAAGCCTGGGGTATCTTAATGCATTTTAGAAACATAATGCCGAAAAATCAGAAAACAGTTTTGAGGATTTCGCGGATTCAGAACTTTTTATTTTTATTTTTAGAAACACAACATAATTTTTAAAGGATTATTAGTTAAAACTAACAAATACACAGATAATGATCTGACATGTAATAAGCATTTTGTTTTGGCATGTACCGGGTGTTTAAAAAAGGCGGGACCCTTTTTAAAATTAAATAATTCGAAAATGGTTAACGATAGAAATGCTCCGTCTGATGCATCTTTATTAGAAAAGCAATATACTTTTAACCATACGATTTCAAAATTACTTTAAAATTTCGTCAATAGATGTAGTTGAAAGCTGAAAAACTGTAGAGATCCTACATAAGAGAGAGATTGGACATTGAACTAAAATGGCTGACATTTCTTATTCATTAAAGTGAAAATACACTTATATTTATGTTCTGCGTGGCTCTCTGAAGGTATATAAAACGAATTTTCCATAATTTTAATTAAATTAAAAGTGTTAAATGCTGAAGAAAATAAATTGCGTTCTACGGCGATCAATCTATTTTTGAACTAACAGGCGGACATTTCATGAATGTCCATTCTCTCTGTTATGTAGGTTCTCTAAAAAAATATAGCGACCCTGAATGTAGAATCTCTTATGTAGGTAAAAATAGCAAATAAAATCTTTGTGCAAGAATATTAAAAGGCAGAAAACCAACGTTAAAAATGCACAAATAATACATAAAAAGCAGCAAACAGCTGTTTCGAATCCACAAGCGAGATTTTTCCTCAGTGCGACAAAGTGCGAAGCACAGCGTGCTAGAAAAAGCAAGACTAGGCAAAACGACAGAGAGGCGGTGGCTTATATACTCGATGCGGGTAAAAAAAGCCAAAAAAGAAACCAATGAGAAGAAAGCAGCATGAAACAATTGAGTGGACAAGTAGAGATATCTATCGAAGAACGAAAGAAACAAAAAAAATGGAAATTAAAGTAATGCTTTCCAAATACTTGAAAGATTAGTCATTGACTAAGGAGTGAGAATTTTTAATGATGTGGTAAGCTTCGCAAAAATCAAGATCAAGGTTAGAAGAACATTTTTGGATAATGGTGGCTGAAGAAAATTTAAACCTATAAAAGACCAACAATGTTGAGCAATAGAAGAACGTTTAAGCTCCTGATTTTTAAGATGACCTTCATACTCTTTTAAATGAAATCTAAGAGCACGTCGCCAGAGATTTGGTGAATACCTAGTTATCTATACAATCAATAGGATGTTTGAGATTTGAAAAAGAGATTTTATTAACAGAAGAAAAAAATAATATTTAATTCGAACCTTCTTAAAATTTTAGCAATTTTCTGACTAATTTTAGGTATAAAATGGCAAAACAACTGAAGTATTAGAGTTGGAATTAAATTTCTTATAAAAATGGACGGGTTTCGTCAATTTATTATAAACAGAATCTATATAATATTAGAGGAATATCCACGATCAACAGCAACAGCTTTGAGATAATTAAGTTCAGTATTACGTAACTGAGGATTGAAACAAATATTGAAAGTCCGAAAAACAAAAGTATTGAAATCAGCAAATTTCTGGTTAGGAGGATGAGAAGAATTCATGTGTAGGGTCATACTTATGGATGAGAAAAATACATGTGTAGGGTAATACATATGTAGGGTCTCTAAAAAACTAAATGACACTATTTTTGAAATATCCGCTGTTTGCAGCAATAACATGCCTAGTCTCGTAACAAAACCAGCCGATACCGGTGAATATATCTGGTATCCCTCCTCACATTCTTTACAGATGATAATTCCAATAACTTTATGAGTTTTGTAGGTAAGTTTTGTCTTTTAAGTGTCCCCACAGAAAGAAATTATTTGGATTCAAATCCGGTGAATAGTTTCATTTAGTTTTCTCAGAATACAGCGCCACTTATTGGCGGATTTTCAAACTAATTTTGAAATCGTATGGTTAAAAGTTTTATGCTTTTTAAATAAAGATGCAACAAAGGAGACATTTCTGTCGTTAACTGTTTTCAAATTATTTAATTTTAAAAAGGCGTTCCTCCTTTTTAAAACATCCGGATTACCGCAATTTCTGGTATATAACCCGCGGCTCAAATAAATCGGTTTCCGACCAGAAATTTTATTTAATAAAAAAAAGTCAAATATGCACCATGTAGAACGGAGTTACATTTTCTTAAATAAATTTTCTGATTTGAAGCTGATTTATTTGAGCCGCGGGATTTATTACAGTAATACAAAAAATGTTTTTGTCTCTCTGTGTGTGTGTAAGACTTTGTCTGTGTGCGCACGTAGAGGTACAAGAACTTGATTTCAGATAGACGAAGGACATGTCCGAAAGCTGAGACTCAGAATTTTGGATTTTTTAATTAGAATTTTTGTTATTTTATGTTGAATGGAACAATTCGCGTATTGCCCCGATCTTCCAAGTCCACCGTCGATTTCGACCCGTCTATAAAAGCAATCCAAATTCAATCTTTCTAAACGACATAGTAAATTTTATCCAGTTTATTCGGAATTCGTACAGGGATTTTTTTTAATTCATGAGATTTTTTTGTAGTCTCCATTTTGTCAACAACTTTCCATTTAATACCTTATTCATCCAATCTTTTATTTCATACCCCTGTATTAAGCAAACTTTCTGAAAGCTATTTCATAAAAAAGTGAAAAAAAAATTATGAATATTTTTAAATTATATTTATATTAATTAAATTTACATTACAGAAAGTAAGGCTATCGATATTTTCTCTGAACCGCAGCGAAGAAAGAAAGAAAGGAAATGTTTCCTAAGTAACCCCCGTTTATAGTCGAAAATCTATTGACGGTGCACGTGACATCGCGGTCGGGAGCTTTTTTAACACTTTCCAACCTAGTTGAAAAGTGTTTATGACTTCGGTTTGTCTGGCCGTCTGCCGTCTGCCGTCTGGCCGTCTGGCCGTCTGCCGTCTGGCCGTCTGTCCGTGCTCTAACTCCCGTATATATGCTCGGATTGCTCTGCATTTTTTATATGTTATTGTCGCTACCTATAGCATGTTCCCTATTTCAACGGAAGTGTGTAGCACTTATACTTTTTTTACAGGGACACTCAAAAGAATTCCGTTACATTGCGGTCTATGGGGAAAAATCATATTCTGTTTATTTTAATGAGGTTACACAATTTCAAACACATTGTAATTGATATATATCACTAAGGTGCATTACAAGAAGCTTAATATGGAATAGGGTGTGTATAGTACTTATAGTTACTTTACAGGGACAGTCAAAAGAATTCTGTTACATGACGTCTATGGAGAAAAATCGTCTGCTGTTTACTTAAATAATGTTTCACTATTTTAAACGCATTGAAATTTATATATATCACTAAGGTGCATTACAAGAGGCTTACTACAGAATAGTGTGTGTATAGCAGTCATCGTTCATTTACAGGGACACACAAAAGAATTCTCTACTGTCTGTTAAAAATAATTCCTGGAAGTGAGTTTTAAGTTACTGAACGCGATTTTAAATTTAACTCACTTTTTGTCTATTACGTGGTGTGTATAAATTCTGTAGATCATATACAGGGAAGCACAAAAGTTCGTGAACACATTTCCTTTTATTAACAGAAACTCCAGAAAGAGAATTTTAAACTGTGCTACGCGTTTCCTAACTGAAGTAAAATTTAGCATCCTATGTAGTATATATACAAATCTATAGATCCTATACAGGGCTGAATAAAAGTATTCGGATTACTTAGATGTTATCTTTTAGCTTATTAAACAGTATGATTTGTAAAATTATTTTGGAAGCGTTGGAAAGTGTTACATAATCTATGCTTGACGCATGATTTTTCGTTCTTGTTTTTTTTTTTTTAATTTGGCACGTGAAAATATGTGAGTTGGGATTTTATGCTTATTAATGGTTTAGACGTACAATCTCCCTCCTCTCGCGGCTGCAGAAATCGCTGCCGGAGAAAAAATGTCTGAATTCAACATGGATTTAAGATAGATTTAAAGTTATTATCCACGATCCGGGCAACGCCAAATGAGTTAAGAGTGAAAATATCTCGTATTTGCATTTTTTAAAAATTCAATAAAGGTATATGTAATATGAATGTACATTTAAATTTGCAATAATATACATAGTTTAGCATTAATGTATTATATTTAGTTTTGTAATTACTATACCATTTTGACGATTGTGACTTTATTCTGACATAATTAAAAATCTTAGTAAAACAAAAAAAAAAAAAAAAAAAAAAAAAAAAAGCCTGCGACTGTTTGATTTTATATATATTTAAAAATATCAAATATAGCGGTGTTAATTCATTTTGTAATACAAAATAATCGTTTGCTAATATTTTTTTTGATATAATGCGTAAAACTAAATATGTAAAACTTTCATTCTTAATGAAGTTTTCTTAAATGTATGCCACAGTTAATGAATTAATTGAAGTCTGGAAGTTAAGAAGATTAGTAAATTAATTTTTTTAAATAAATTAAAGAAGCAGTCTTGACTGTTAAAGATCAAATGTGACAGTATATGCATATATGCATAATTCTTAAGCCAAGAATTAATTAATGGCTTACAATCCTTGAAAGTATAATTTAAAAAAAATCTAATTGCTGGATTTTTCTTTTTAATTGCTACAAATTTAAACAATAAAATAAATTGTAATACACTATAAATAAAATTATCCAAGCTAAATTCTTTTCTTTTGTCTCATTTTAAGTGAAATGATAAAAAAAATAAAAAATAAAATTGCCATGTTTTAAGCAGCATAAGAAAAAAATTAAAAGAGAGGAACTATAAAAATTATTTATTTTTATCCTCATTCCATAATGTTTCTTATCCCTTTGTGACTCAGCAACTCAGATTTGAAAAATAATTACTCAGATGTTAGAATACATCATCCAAAACATGTAAAAAATAAATAAAAACATTTAGAACATAAAAAAATATATATATATATATTGACTAAAAGGTATTTTTTTCACATCTGCAATAAACAAATTATTTACATACTTCTCATAAATATTGTCAATTTCTAACACAAAATTGTAAAGTTTACGAACTTACTTTTGCAAAAAATTTATTTTTGAAGTCTCTAGTCTTTTTAATTTTACAAAATTTAACGATGTGAAACTGCTCAAATGATAAATAAAACTTTAGCATGAAAAAGTAACTCAGTATCGCCGTCTGTTATGAATTCTATGAACAATTTATATTAACTGGTATGTTGAGAGATAGCTGCAATAAATAAAAGTCCTTCCGGCCTGTATCGGGAGGAAAATGTAGCTTTCATAGTCCATGTTTTTAGAAATTCAACTCATTTTACTCAAACACACAAAGCTAAATTGCTTCGAGCTCGATTATAGAAAATTCAATCCCGGTATTCGTTAATACTGAATTTGAATGCGAATTTCAGCAAGATAATTACAGCATAACAAAAATCAGATAGTTTCAAAATGTCACCCACCCTAGAATTTCAAACTTCCCTATCTCTGCTATTTTTTTTAAGATAAAGCTAAAAAAAAAAAACGAGACCGCAAGAACGATCGCGTACAGGACGCACGCAAGTTTTCGGGCTCCTGGTTTTTGCTATCTTAACACCGGAATTCCTGAGATTTTTTTTCAGATTTTTGAATTCCCGGAAAGAGAAAAACATTTCCTATCCGTGAACATTAATTTTTCAATTGTGCGACCAATGGTTAATTAGTTATGTACTAATTAGTGTAATCAAGGGACCACGTGTTGAAAGAGCTAGCGGAAGAACACTCTCGGCTTAGCGGACAGACGCTAGCAGACAGGACCGCGGGAGAAAGATGTTCGCCCGGTAGAAACGGAACAGCCACCTCTGCCTTGATCAACATAGCAGCTCTTTGCAGGAAGAAATCATCAGCAGCAGTAATTAAGGTAACTGGTACCTGGCGGGGATTGCCTATGTAAGTATAAAGCTTAATTGACCATCTTTTAAACACTGGCGGCTGATGGGTACGCCAAAGCGATCTCAATTAGTGAATTAATTTACTGATTGCGGCAGTTTTGGAAGCTACATCTCCAGCCATCTCGGGTTAATTAGGTCCTTTACCTAATTGCTCATCGCGAAGTAGGCCCAGTGTTCTAACTCAAAAGTTTAGGACTCAACGAGTCATAACATCATATCGATTAACAATTCTTAATTCAATAAAATTCCCCCCACTCCCTTTTCCCAAAAATATAATTAAATAATTGCCCTTTGTTATTTTAATAGTAACTTAAGTCCTTAGCGTATTCAACTATCTTTTTCTCCCCCATCCATATTAAATTCAACTAAACAGCCTAAACAGCAGTTTAATAATTAAATTGTAATTCCTCTCTAATCCTCCCAATAGAACAATTTAAAACTAATCTCTTCAACTTAGCATTTACATAACTAAGCTAAAGTGTAAAATCTAACATCCCCACCCCCAGTTTTAATCTCATTTTATAGTTTAATTAGCTAAGAATCAAATAATTCATAAATATCTAAATAAAACCCCGGGGAAAAAAAAAATTCAAGAAACTAAACAGTTTCTCAAGTACCCCCAGAATATTTTCTGTAACCGTACATGTCTAACTAGACATCCAAATTACTTTAATAAACAAATTAACAGGTAAGCGCCCACAAAAAAAAAATCCCAAGTCAAAATAGCAACAATTTCTCTATGCATAGGAAGTTTTAGTTGCATTAAAGAATGCTCTCATAAGTGAATTCAACATTCCAGTGCAGATTAAAAGAAAGGAGTGTCAATCATTAAATAATCCTAACTTCATTACAACTACCACTAGCTCATTGTTAGGTGTCAATCAGACACTAATCCCTACTTCTACTAGCTATTCCCTCTCCCCTTTCTAAAGCCTCAAGGCATTAATCTCCCAGATCAAACTCTTAAAGTATAATCTTTCAGTTAACCCCCCCCCCCCCCCACACACACACCGTTAGAAAAAGATGTCTATAATTGTAATGTTATTTTCATGTTTCCCCCTGCTGGGAATAAAACATAAATAAACTATTAAAAGCGTAACTAGAAACAACAAATACAAAAAATGAAACTAAGCACACGTGCAAGTTCCCGCGAAAAAACAATGACACCAATAGACCAAAAGCGCAATGCGTCAACAAAAACCGCCCAAAAAGGCTCAAAAACAGAAGTAAAAAACACAAAAAAAACGCCAGGAGCAAGTAGTACACCTGGAACTTTCCAGAAAGAGCAGATAAAAAGCACAGCAAAAACCTCCGAAAAAGAAGGAAAAACAAAACTAAAGATGACAGACATTGAGGGATTTTACGAACTGACAAAGAAAGATACGTGCGAAGAGACAGATTCAGATGTGGATAGCGTAATGACAGAGCCAGATAAAGAAACACCGGTACTACAAGACACAGAAGTCACGAGGTTAAGAGGGGAATTAATAACCCTTTGCGACATACCAGATGGATCTAAAAGGAGATCCCTAGAGATAGAGAGGGCTATGATGGCAATAAGCTACATCAAGATGATCCAATCAAAATCAACTAAGATAGCAGCCTCGACGTGTGAAGCCATTGACCAAGCTCTGCAGGTAGTGATAAACTCACTGACTGAGATGGAGTTGAGGGCAACACATGCCGAGGCAAAGGCAGAAGCCTTGGAAATAGTAACAGCAAAAAGAGGAACCCAACCAATGGAAGAAGAGACAACATCGCTACCAGCACAAAAAGCAACAAAAAAGACTGCAGTTGCTCACAGTTATGCACAGGCGGTCAAAGCCGCGACGGCAACTGTAATTATTCAGGCTACAGAAGAGCGGACAGCAGAGGAAGTAGAGCAACAAATAACAAATACGATAGAAAACAAGGAAGGAGTCAGGAATGTCAAACGGATTCGCAACGGCATAAAAATTGTTTGCGAAAATGCAACGGAAGCTACGAGGATAAAGGAAGCCCTGGCAGAGAATGAGGAGAGTAACAGTGGCCTGAAAGTAAAAACAGCCAATTTAAGGAAGAAGAGAATCATCATCTTCCATGTACCGGAATTGGTGGAGCCAGCCATAATCAAGCACAAAATATGCAGAGAACTAGGCATCGACATAGAACAAAACGAGGACAAAATACAGCTGCTAAAATCGCTACGGGCACCAGCAGGGCGATTGCATATACCGGACCGGTAGCGCTCCCTGAGCCCCTGGCGGATCACCTTCTCAAGGAGAGAACGATCTGCCTGGGACTCAAGGAATGTCCGATAAAAAACTATGTGACGATCCAAAGGTGTCACAAATGTCAAGGTTTTGACCACGTGGCGCACCAGTGCAAGCAGAGTCAGTACTGCCCGATATGTGCAGGCAGACACAAATATGAAGATTGCCCAAAAGGAAGGAAGAGGTGTATCATCTGCACTACATTTAACGAATGGAATAAGACGCACTTACCGGCACAAATCCCTATAGACCACACGGCTCATGATGGGCAGTGCAGGGTGTACAGAAAGCTCCTCAAAATTAGACAAATTGAAATTGAACAAGGAAGACAAAAACTAACTACAGGTAATGATGTCCTAAACGACAAAATCACATTAAACACAACTAGGGGTGTGACACGGGTGCATAGGAGGTCACAGGAGAAACTTAACAACAGGCAACAAAGGACACACGAATTGAATTATGTTCAATATCAACGCCGCTAACACAGACGCGTGCCTAAGCGGCACCCAAGACAATCCAAACCTGAATGAAAATAAAAACCCAAAAGAAAACTCCAACAATAAAAATCAAGACAACATCAAACTAATACAAATAAACCTACATAACAGTCTCCATGCAACACAAACACTTATGGGAGACAAACAAATAAATACTGGACTCTTACAAGACTTTCACCAAAATAAAAAAACAGGAAAAATAACAGGTTTCAATAATGGTAATTGGAAAATAACAAAAACAAAAAGAAATCGATCAGCAATAGTAACTCACACAGGCACCAATCCAATAACAATAGCAGAAAAAGAATACACAACAGCAATAAAAATCGAAAATAAAAAAGAAACAATAACAATAATCAATGTATACGCACCCCCCTCAGTAGAAGACTTCGAAGATGTGCTGCAGGAGGTAGAAGACACTCTGAAAATAGCCAAGGGCGAAGTACTACTGACGGGGGACTTTAACGCACACTCTCAACAATGGGGCTATGCGAACATAGATGACAGGGGGGTAAAACTTACAGACTTCCTCCTCCTGAATTCCCTCTTTGTACAAAACCCACCACACGCAAAAGCATCGTTCAGCACCATGAGAGGTAAAAGGAAGCTAGAAGGATGGCCGGATCTAACAATAGCAACAGCCAAATTAGGAGAAAATATAACAGACTGGGAAGTAAGCGACGACGAATCAAACAGTGATCACAAATACATAAAATTTAATATAAAATATAAAAATACGTGCTATCAAAGACATAGATTAGAAACAAAACACGGCAAACACGCAAAATTCGAGAAGAAAATTAAACAAATCAGAAACAAATATACAAAAGAACTAAGAAAAGCAACAAATATAGATCAGTTAGACAACATAACTCTAAGATTACAGAGAGAAATAACAGCAATAGCATTCGCCTGCTACAAACATAGAAAAACTCCAGAATTAATGGCACCACCATGGTGGTCACAAGAAGTCAAAATAGCAAGAAATAGAGTAAGGGCGTTCAGGAGAAAATTCCAGGAACAACAAGATGAGGAACTAAAACACAAACAACATATAGAATATAAAAAAGAACGCGCAAAATTAAAGAAAATAGTCCAAAAAGCCAAAAGAGACACATGGAAAAAATACTGTGAGGAAGTCACTAATACATATGGCCCTCAATATAAACTGGCATCAGGCAAAAAAACAAGCCCATCACGATTAGAAAATATCATGCCCAACAATCAAGAAGTAACAGTCAAAAAGACATTAAACCACTTCCTAAACAACCTATATCTAACAGATCCATCAATAGAACACGAATTAAAACCAGAGACACCGACATTTAATGAAACAAAACCACAGCTTATAACAAAACAAGAACTTAACAGGATAATCAAAAACATAAAACAAAACAAAGCTCCGGGCTTTGACTACATAGACCATAACCTAGTGAAAAGAATACACACAGCAGCACCACAACTACTACTAACATTATATAACACATGTCTTAACTTCAACTACTTCCCAAAATCATTTAAAATAGGCACAGTAGTCCTATTTCATAAAAAGGGAAAAGATCCAAAAGAACCAAAAAATTACAGACCCATATGCCTACTACCTACACTTAGTAAAATACTAGAAAAAATAATACACGGCAGGATATCACATCATCTAACAATCAACAAATACTGGAGCGACAAACAATATGGGTTCAAACAAGGGTTATCAACTGAACACGCACTAAATAACCTAATAAAAACAATAAAGAAAGACAAAGAAGACAAATACCAAACATTACTAATAGCAATGGATATAAAGGGTGCATTTGATAATATCAGATGGCCTATTATAGCCGAAAACTTAAAACAATCACCATGCCCCACTTACTTAATAAATTGGATACTAAGCTTTTTAGAAGATAGATACGTATCCTTAGAAGAAAACGGCATTAAAGTAACAAAACAAACATTTGGCGGCTGCCCACAAGGCAGCTGTCTGGGACCACTGCTGTGGCTGCTTATAGCAGATACAGCCCTAAAGAAAAACTGGGGTAAAAATGTAGGAATACAGGCCTTCGCAGACGACTTTATTTTAATAATAAAAGCAAAAACAAAAGAACAATTAGTAAAACTAGCAAACAAAATAATAAAAGAATTTTATGAATGGGTAACGGAAAATAACCTAACGCTTAATTGGGACAAAACAGAACTACTGTACCTTAATAGAACACACACAAGGAACCTACCAACAGCAGACACATATAAAATTGAAGGAATTAAATTCAAAGAAAGGAAATTTGAAGGAAAAGAAAACATTAAGTATCTAGGTGTAATCATACATAAAAACCTAAATTGGGAAACACACTGCCAAGCACAAACAGCCAAAGTAAGAAAAGCGTTTTGGATGATGGGACAAATGGCCAAACGGGGTTGGGGATTGAAACCAAGCATCTTAAAAATATGGTATAGAACAGTAACTGAGAAAACACTGACTTACGCAGCCTCAATATGGGGACATAAGCTAAACCAAAGAAGTAAACAAGTACTAACAACATGCCAAAGGCATTTTTTGCTGGCTATAGTTAGGGCATATAAAACTGCCCCAACAGCGGCCCTTCAGGTACTTGCTGGCCTGATTCCAATTCACCTCCAAGTTAAATACGAGGCAGAATACGGCACAATATCACGTTTAAGAGAAACGACAGAAATACACGGAACCACTATCCACCATACAGACTATATAAAAAAGATTAATGTATGGGAACCACATCCCGCGGACACCATAGAACCAAGAATAGGCCATAATTACAAGGACATAGTAATATATACGGACGGTTCAAAATTGGAATCAGGCATTCGGCATTCGTAGCTTTCAAAAATGAACAAAAAATAAAAACATGGTCAGCTCCATTAAGGAAGTACAACAGTGTTTTCCAAGTCGAACTACTGGTTATACTAAAAGCAGCAGAATGGGGAAATAGCACAGGGAAGGAATACAGCATTCGCTCGGACTGCATGTCAGCCATCCAATCACTCAGTAAACCCTTCAATGTAGCAAAATTAATCGATACAATACAAAAAACAGTAAAAGACTCAAACAATAAATTCAAAATTAGCTGGGTCAAAGCACATGTGGGTATCCAAGGAAACGAGGATGCCGACGAATTAGCAAAAAAGGCTGCAGAAAACCAAAGTAAAGAAATTCCATACCATTTAGAAAGACCGATATCAAACTTAAAAAGAAAACTAAAAGAACTCACTATCAAACAATGGCAGTTCGAGTGGGATTATGGGGACACGGGCAGGAAGACATATGAATACTTCCCAAAAGTAGATTCTCGCAGAATCATCAGCTGCAATCTACTAAGTCAAATTTACACGGGTCACGGAGCATTCCCGGACTACTTACACAGGTTTAAGCGCAAAGACGCACCAAACTGCTCATGCGGGGAGTTGGGAACCCCCAAACACTATCTAACAGACTGCCCACTAAACCAAACACTACATCTGATCCACATCACACCGAACAACGAAAAAATATGGCACAACCAGTTAGCGAACAACAAACAAGTACAAACAAAAGGAAGAGCAGTGATGAGATGGTTAGTAGAAAACATCGATCTCATATCACAATAAATACACCTTCCCAGCAGCGAGATTCCTCAAAAGCATTTCCCACCCTCAAAAGCCATCCCTTTGGTAAGTATATTTTCTAATATATTTAAAAAAAAAAAAAAAATTAAAAAAAAAAAAAAAAAAAATTAGCAATGGAACCTCTTTGCTACGCCAAAAAAAATCGATTTTTTTCAGCACTAGTGAGAAGTGGAAGTCATCTGTGACGGACTGAATTTCACCAACTGATGAAGGCAAATAGCCAACAAAAAGTGAACAAAATAATTAAATGGTGAATGCACAAAGCACACCTGCCAAATAAAGTTAATGGGAAAAAAAACAGTGTCAAATCAAGTGAATACAGCCTCATAGATACATGACGGACTAACGGCCACGGAACAAGCCCCACTCCATTAGTGCGACAAAGTTTCTCAAACAACAAATCAACAAGTTGCACAAAATTCAAAAGCAGTGATAACAGCCATTAGGATTCAATGGACTGATCGCAAAAAGCGTATTCACGAAGGAAAAAAAAATCAAATCCCCAATGCTTGGGTGAGATAAAGTAACAAAGACAACAAAAATAAGCGTGCAACATCCAGAAATGTGACAACCACCAGTAACAGAAGTTACAATGTGACAACCACCAGTAACAAAAGTTACAATGTGACAACCACCAGTAACAAAAGTTACAATGTGACAACCACCAGTAACAAAAGTTACAATGTGACAACCACCAGTAACAAAAGTTACAATGTGACAACCACCAGTAACAACAGTTACAATGTGTCAACCACCAGTAACAAAAGTTACAATGTGTCAACCACCAGTAACAAAAGTTACAACGTGACAAAACACACGATAGTGACATAATAACCAGTGAAGCTCTCGAAAGAAGACCAAGATTCAAAATGTGAAAACCAGCTCTAGCACAAGCTAGAGGTAAAAATATATCAAGAAAGAGACAAAAAACCAATGAATGATAGACAAAAAACAACCCACAACAGGGGCGAGCCTATAAAAACGCCAAAAAGCCTTGACAGAGACAAATACAACAAGAAGGGAAATCAGCCCATAAAAGAGGCGATAAACACTACAGCGACAACCCACCATGAACGTGACAAGCCAACAGATATGGTAAATATGTAAATCTATGTACGCTAATGGCTCCTGGTGCATGTAAAATCCGTCGTGGGTGCAAAGCCCTCCAAGTTACCTGTGAATAATACCTCTGGGGGTGCCTAGTCAGGTGAGGGTCTCGTCACCTGATCAAGGTTCTAAATTACGAGACCTATTAAATCTGTCAATTCAACAAAGTTAAACAGAAACCTTGAACCGGCAAATAAAGATAACGGTAGAAAATTACAAGAGAGCAAGCACAGCAGCGATGTGAACAAATCAATAGTCAGGTGGATCACAGCCATGCTGTGATCAGGCGATTTCCGCCCCGCACCCAGGTACTAACCCGTTAAGCTAGGCATTCATGCCGGGCAGGTAGGGGCCTGGTTAGCGGTATAAAAAAAAAGATAAAGCTAAAACAAAAAATGTTCCGGAATCCTTGTACCACGATCTAACATTTAACGGAAACAACTTTTTCAATATATATTTTTTTATACACCTGTTAGAATTTTTTTTTTAAATTAACTTGCCGCCATTTTGAAACAAGATGGCGGATGAAGCTGGCCAACGAACTCGGTTGAGACCTTGGTATGTCCTATACACATACTCAGTCACATCCAAATCGGTTCATAAATAAGAGAGTTATAGCATGACATATGTCAGATGTATATATATCAACATTCGAACGGAGGGTGGTTTGGGGGTCTGCCGGTCATGATCGGTGAAAATATACCAACATTTTTTGGAATTGCTTTCCTTCGAATGGCTGCAATAGGTAGTTTTTTGTAATGAAAGCTACCTAAAATCACCTTTTAATTACCACTGTATAAGTAAAATTTACTTTTGGCTAGATCAGATATACAACGAGGTGATGCAAAGGGTTAAAGTCTCAAATCCAAGCTGGCTACTTTCTGACACATTTTTTAATTCATTTTGGATCACAAAAATATCAAATTGGCAGATGCTCTTATTCAGAAACTAGGTAATCGAATTGTTTTTTTTTCGTCTTTCGTTAAAAGCAGAAGATTTTTCAGAAAATGTCGTCAAAGTTGTTGTTGTGAACTAAATTTCCGGACGCGAAAGTCCAGGAAAGAAAAAAAACTGGCATCCTGAGACAATGATCACTTGTAATTCAAGATTTAATTCATTTATCGGAAAATGAAAAAAACTGTTCGATTTTCAAATTTGTTCAATAATAATGGCCGCAAGTACCATGCTTTTATGTTTAAAAATCAATCAGAAAATGTGTTAGAAAGTTTTGCTTTATTGAGAAGGAAAAAATATTTTTTTGAGAAAGTAAAGGAACAGCTTTCCATATCTCCGAAAGAAAAAAAGAATAAAAATACTATAATATCTCGAACACATATTAAAAATATAATGATGAAAAATCAAAAAATAAGTTTTAAGGATTTTGTGCTTCACAGAACTTTATTATTTTCCAAACATAAAACAATCTATAAAGGCCTATTTGTTCAAAATAACTAATTATATAAAAATAATATACATTATCATATAATGATGACCTTCTTTATCTTTTACAACGCGTTAAATATGAGCTAAAATGTATTTGGGAAAATATATCATCATTCAGAAAGATATTTTTATTCTCTAAATTACAGATTTTTTTTTTCTCCCCATGAGATTGAAAAAAGTGGTTTTCTCTGTTAATAATCAATTCAGACGAATTATTGTATCACAAATAAACTAATAGCTAAAATAATGAAATAAAACACAGGAACAACATACACTGAATAATTAAAAACAAAAAAGAGAGAGAGAGAGAGAGAGAGAGAGAGAGAGAGAGAAAAGAAAAGAAAAAAGAAAACACTTTTCTAACTGCAACACTTTCATATGATAAAGCTGTAATTCCAACTGCATTGTTTTTACTATCTTATTTTAAATAAAACGATGAAATAATCTGCCATGTTGTGAAATGCACGAGAACAAATGGGAAAAGCGGTCAAAAATAAGCTATTTTTATTAACATTCCAGAATATTTCTTATGAAAAATAACTACTTTCTTTCTCTCCAAAATAGAAACAATGAAAAGCTTTATAATATCTTAAACACATTGTGAAAGACATGCTGACAAGAAATCAGAAAATTGTTTTGAGGATTTTCTGATAAAGACTTTTATTTATTTTTCGGAACTCTTAAGTATTTTTTAAAGGATTATTAGTTAAAAATAACTAATTCACAATAGATAATGATTTTATAATTTTATTTTAACGCTTGTTTCGAGATTTATTAATTACAAAATTATCTTACAATTCTAGCAAATATTTAACATTGTGTAAAAGTATATCTAATATAAATAGGCGTTAAAATAAGTTATAATAGAGTTTAGAATGAAACGTAGTTAAGCATTAATATACTATACAATTTAACTTTACTTATTATTTTGCCATTTTCAAGATTGTAAATTTATTCTGATATACGTAATTAAAAATCCAAGTAAATTAATTCTGAAACCAACTTATTTCATATATATTGAAAAAAAAAATTAAACATAGTGCTATTATTTCATTGTCTTGTTTTTTCAATAGGGGGCCATTCCCCCTACGTTTTACGATCGACACCGCAGTCTGTAAAAACACAATAATTTGCCCTGTTACCGAAGATTGAATTATAATTATACGACAAGTGACGATCTTGTGTAATCTAGTTTCCATTCATTTAAATTAATTATTTTAAATAAGATGTTTTAAATTTATCGTTTTCAATATGATGTAACTTTCACCGAACCTTTCTTCCTCTATTTAATATTAACATTAAAATACAGTTTTTGATTGAAAGGAAATATTATTATTTGCGCTGTGTCAAAATTTACAACAATAGGTAAAAAGCGTTTTTCGAAATAAATAAATCTCTCGTGTAAATATATATTTCGAAATGGAAACAGTTTGGAAATATTATTATTTGAGCATTTAAAATGTGGCGTAATTTTCCCCATTTATTGTTTTTAACGAGCAATAATTTAATAATTACTTTAAAGTTTTATCTCTTTTTAATATTTACGTGCAAGAATATTTTTTATGACGTAATTTTCTCCATTTACTGCTTTTAACACTTGATCATTTAATTATAATGTTAAAGTTTTATTTCTCTTTTTATATTAGTCATGTGTAAATACATTTTTTTTATTGAAAGATTATATTATTCTTTGTGCTGTTTTACAAACTGACAACAGTATACAAAATGATCTTTTCGAAATATGAAACAAATCTCAATTGAAATGATGAAATTTTGAATAAAAAATGAAAAATAACCTCAAAATATTAGTCAAAATAAAAAATAATTACACACTGAACACCATAAGTATATCAATTATATCCCTTCAAAATATTATTAAATTCCTATGCATAGTTTTTGTTCCTATAAAACTTTTTTAACGGAACTTTTTTCACCGACTTTAAAACATTAAATATCTTTTTAAATAATTGTTTGATTTAAAAACTGCCTGTTTCAGCATATTTATCAAACATTGTTCTATAAAACAACCCATTTTCATATTTTTATATGGAATAGTTTTCTTAATATTAACTGAGAAAGACCTCCGGTCACAAAAAATGCATTTACAGTGGTGACACTGGTGGTTATTTTTTTTTATTTATTTATATACATTTTTAAGAATAAAGAGAAAATAATAATTTACTAACATGTTTTATTGATGTAATGCACAAAATTAAACTAAAAAAAAAGTGCATTCATTTATAAATTTTCTGAAATATATGCCACAGGTAAGTAGTTAACTTGAGTACGGCAGTTAGTGGAGATCAGATTTGTGAGTTACAAACTTTTTAAAAACATATTGGAGAAGCAATTTTGCCGGTTGAAAATGAAATTTGAACGTCTATGCATAACCGTTAAACAAGTAATTAATTAATTGATTGCTATCCAAGAAAACTACACACTATATAATATGTAAAAACAATTTTTTTTCAATTGGTGATGAAATTTTAAATGACAAAATAAAATGTAATACGCTGTAAATAAATAATGTCTACTAAATTCCCTTTTCTTGCCTTACTTGAAATAAAAGGGGAAAAAAAATGCATGCCATTTTTTAAACGAAAAAGAACGAAAAAAAAAGAAAGCAATTAAAAATATTTTTTTATTAAAATTCCGCCCAATGTATCTTAATAAGAAAAGAACAGCTTTCTTTCTCTCCTAAGAAAAAAAAAAAGAAATATAACTTTAAATAATACGTTTTTAATTCAAAATTTAATTCCAAATAAAGCTTATTTTGAAATTAACTTTACGCTTAGTTCAAAATTCATGTTTTGTAAATGAATATTCTAAGCTCTTTACATATGAAGTCGTGTTCCTACATAAAAACCATACACTCTAAAAAAAATCCGTGAAAATACAAGAGATTTTCCGTTAAATTTTACGGAGAAGTTTCATTTTTCCAAAACAACAGCACAATTTCCGTAAATGGCATTAGTTCCGTAAAGAAGATTTGAAATCCGTAAAAATGCAGAAAGTTTTCCGTAAATTTAATGGATTTTTCCGTATTTCTTACAAAACTGTACAATGTGTGTATTTCTTTCAAAACAGTGCCATTTCCGTAAATGATATTCAAAGGTTTGCGTACAGAAATCGCCTTATTTGAAATGCGAATTAAGATTGTTGAATTTACTAGAGTTCTTCTAGGATCCAAATCTGAACCAGTACTACCCGTGGGCCTGTTTTTTGTCATTAGACTCGGGCCAATCCTGGATCTCATTCTAACCAGGGTTGTGTCTGGGCGGTAATTTTATGTGAAAATTATACAGTCGAACCCCGCTATAGTGAACCGTCTACGGACCCAGAAATATGTCCACTATAACCGATGGTTCACTATATCCAAATTCTTTAAAAAGAAAATATTTTTTGCACATGATTGTTATTATTGATTTTTTAGTATATGATGTATTGTTAAAAATAATGATTGCTATAATACGTTACTTACTTACAAATTATTAACTAATTAAATTGACAATAAATCAAATAATAAAAAGAAAAAAGTTACTTACTAAAACTTGATTTTATTTTTACATTCTAGGGAAGAAATTTGGATTTTTGATTGAATGCAGTTCGATTTTAAGTAGAGTTCATCAATTTTCTTATCAACAATTAGTAAAGAATCTAATATCTTTTGGTCCACATTTTCTGTAGAAAAAAAAATGTTCAGTATATTCGCTGCCGATTTCACTTCCGAGATAGAAGGTGCCGAAATTTCAAATTCTTCTTCAATATCGTCTTCTAAGTCTTCTTCAACATCGTTCTTTTGTTTAACTTCAGATACAATGTCATCATCTGTGGGGGTACCAGAAGTATACACTTCATTATCACAAGATTCGAAGTGCTCAGTAACGTCCCTTGGAAAAATGTCCATATTATGCTTTTCCAGCCACAGAGCTTTCGGTAAGCTTTCTTCATCATCTTCGTCCTCCACGTTGGCATCTTTTCCTTCCCACAACACATCTTTCGAAAGACCTGCGCCTCGGAAACAGTTGCGGATTGTTGCTGATGTCACCTGTCTCCATGACTTTTCCAACAAAACGACTGCTTCCAAAAGTGAGATGTTATATTCCGTATTGTTCTCTTCATAGTTCTCCAAAATACGCATCACTAGCTGTTTCCTATAGTGGGATTTCAGGCTGCGAATAACGCCCTGGTCCATGGGCTGTAACACAGAAGTCATGTTTGGAGGCAAAAAAACGAGCTTAATGCATTTCAGATTTTCTAAGTGGGGATGATCTGTGCAGCTGTCGACAAGGAGAACAATTTTACGTTTTTGCTTCAACAAATCATTGTCCCATTGTTGAAGTTCTTCTTCAAAAAAACTGGAAGTCATCCAGGATTTTTGATTAGCTTTGTAATTGGGCAGTTTTTTAACATTTTTAAAACACCTTGGTTTTTGGGATTTACCCACAACAGTTAATTTTCTCTTTTCTGATCCGTTCATATTTGCACATACAAGAACAGTTATTCTCACTTTCGAGAGCTTCCCGTTAGTGCACTTTTCTCCTTTAAATTTTAACGTCTGATTGGGAGTCATTTTGTAAAATAATCCAGCTTCGTCAGCATTAAAAATATCTTTCTCTTCATAACCCTGGATTGCATCCGGCCACACTTGAGCTTTCCACTTTTCCACATCCGATGCACAAACACTTGCTGCTTCACCAACAATCTTTCCACAAGAAATATTGTTCCGTTTTTTGAATCTATCCAGCCAGCCATTAGAGCACACAAAACTGTTTTCTCCGAATTTTTCGGCAAACTCATTCGCTTTCATTTGAAGCATGGGTCCGGTCACCGGAAGATTTCTATCCCGCTGAATGGTGAACCATTTTAATAGAGCTTCTTCCACATTTTCTCTTTCAGCCCGACGTAGTTTCTTCGAAGAATCCAAATTCTTACTGTGTGCAGCAAGAGTCGCACTGCGATTTTTCCAAATGTTCGAAACTGTAGATTTTGACAAGGAAAATTCCTTGCACAATGCCGATTGATGTGTTCCATTTTCAATACGTTTAATTATTTTAACCTTATCATCAATTGAAGATGCTTTTCTTTTCAAAGAATTCGCCATTTTTACAAAATTTTTAGCTGCTCTTGAAAAAACGTCTTCTTATCTCAAATCAATCAAAAGAATAATGAAGAGAGACACTGCAAAATGAGGGACATTCTTGGACTGTTCCGATTATACCGAGGGGCGAGGGACGAAGGTAGCAAGTGGACACCAGAGCTTATTCCTAGAATTAGGGAGAAATGAAGAAGAGAGGTTTGTTCCTGTAATAGGGAGAGGAGGGGAAGAAGAAGCACGTGCTTTTTAGGCGATAAGAGTGAAAGAGTGAAATTTGACACAATATAAAGCTGTGTCATCATTTGCAGTCACAACTAGTGTAAGTTTAAAGTTGTAGAACTAAAAAAAGAAATCTGGGGAAATAAAATTTGAGTCCACTATAAACGAACTACCAAAATATCAGCTGTCCACTATAAGCGTATAAAATAACATTAGTTAAATGGGAGTTCGGATGGGACCAGCAAAAAAGTTCACTATATCCGAGTGTTCACTATATCCCGGGTTCATTATAGCGGGGTTCGACTGTAGTAATATTTTTATCTTTTAATGAAATCTTTAGAAATTTATTTTATTTTCTTAAATTACAGAAAAATATTTTTTTAAATCTACTTTTTTTTTCTTCTTTATAGTGCTTTAAATTGTGAATTTTTTCACAGACGTTTTAAAATTTTATTTTAATTTTATTAACGTGAGGCAATATTATGTTATTAAAGGTTTCATAAAATATTATCTTTGCAAATTATCGATATGTATATTGTATTGAAAAAAACTGATTCGTCTTATAAATTTTTGAATTAAACTAAAATTTAATTTTTTATAAATTATAATTTTTTACGAAGTTTATATTTTTTTCTTTAAATTTATAAAAGTTATTAATAATTTTTTCTTTACTTTCATAAAAATGAAGTTTATGATTTTATAAAGTTTATAATTTATTTTGTTAGTTTATAATTTTATAAATTAAACTAAATTGATTTAGACTAAATTAATAAGTCCAAATTTAAACTTACCTATCCCAAGGTCATTAATTTCAAAATTTTCTCCAAAAATCTATTTTTTTATTTTAATATTTTTAAGGTTTCATAAAATAATATCTTATCAAATTATCGGTATGTGGGTATTAAACTAAACTGATTTGTCTTATAAATTTGTGAATTAAACTAAAATTTATTATTTTATAAATTATAATTTTACAATGTTCATAATTTTCTCTTTAAATTTATAAAAAATAATAACTTTTTGTTTACTTTATAAAATTATAAACTTCATTTTTATAAAAGTTTATAATTATTTTGTTAGTTCATATTTTTTATAAATTAAACTAAATTATTAAGTCCAAATTTAAACTTACCTATCCTAAAGTTATTAATTTCAAAAATTTCTCTAAAAATCTATTTTTTCGTTTTGATCTTTTAAAAATTATTCATTTTAACAGAACCATCAAAAGCTCGCAGCAAAGGTTAAATATAATAATTTAATTTATTATAAATTTGTTTATTCACATAAGTTTTTAAACTAAGAGATAAAGAAAATTTACTTTAATAGCATGTAATAAATACGTCTGCTTAAGATAATTATTGTTTTTACTGGAATTGATAAATAAATCAACACACAAATTATTAAAAATAGTATATGTACTATTGCAAAAAGAAACAATCATTACTGATAATACAATATTTTACGCATATAATACATAAAAAAATTAAATTTATATTTTATAAAGCATCAAATAATAAAGCAGAATACAGAACAATTTTGTAAAGAAAATATTAAAAACAATGGAACTCTGAAAATATCCATCTAACTATGAGAACTTCAAGTTTTTGCATCATTAAAAGCATCCCAAAATAAGTAACAACATTTGAATACGTGTCCTGTCCAACCGTAGCGTAGTGGTTTAGACCGCTGGTTTAGTAAACGGAAGGTCTTGGGTTCGATACTTATCGTGGGAAGTGGTGGTTGTTTATTAAAAACTCGCTCAGTAATGAACGAAAAAAAAGCGTATCTGTCCCTTATAAGATGTTCCTTGAGGGATAACTTTTTCTTTTGGGTATTATAAAATTTATTTTAACGACATAAAAATTTCTAAAAAATATGGAAGATATCTGTTATAAAACGGAAATTTAGAAACGGATATTTCAGAAAACACAGAAAAATTCCTGGAAGTTACGGAATTTTTTTTCCGTTAAAATACGGAAATAGTACTGGCGTCTCGATTGCCAGTACAATTTCCGTTATTTTCAGGAATTTTTTTTTACAGTGTACGTTAAAGATTCAAAATCAACAAAAGGAAAAGAAAGGCATTTTTATATATACTGGCCATATTACTTTACATTATTTAAAGAAAAAAAAAATTTATTTTATTTACCTATGTTCTCAAATGACCTGTTTAACAACGCGAAACTTTCTGACACATTTTGTGACTCTTTTTTGAACGCAAAGGCATAAAATTGGCAGCCTTGACTATTGAAGCGATTTGGAATCGAAATGAGTTTTTCATTTTTTGATAAATAAATTACTTATCAAGTTATCAGTGATTCGTGTCGCGTGACGACCAGATTTCCCCCTTTCTTGCTCTGCTGCCTCAGAAATTTGGTTTAAAACGCCAACTTTGACAGTATTTTCTGAAAGATCTTTTGTCTTTACTTAAAAAATGGAAAACACTTTCGATTTCAAAGTTTTTAAACAAGAACACCTGCCCATCTCATTCGTTTCAGAAAAAAAAAAATCTAAACTGTGTCAGAAAGTAGCTTCTTTGTATTTGGTTACAGCCTTAAGAGCCTACGCTAGTCACGCGAAGAAACGCTCAAGCTGATGTTAAGTCTATGGGAAGGTTCTAGCGCGATTTCTCGCTCGCATTTTAATATTTTTAAAGGATTTTTTTGCATGGGATAGCTGAGGTCGATCTCTAACGTTGTCAGTTTTTACTTTTTTGATTTTGGTAACAGTTTTTTTATAAGCGGATATTTTCAATTTTGGAACCGGTTCTGAAAGTGAAAGTACCCTTATATAAAATAACTGGAACCAAAATCGAAAAAGGAAAAACTAACAACGTGAGAGAACAACGTCAGCTACCCTATGCCAAAAAAAAAAAAAAAAAAAAAAAAAACATTTAAAAATATTGAAATGCGAGCGAGAAATCGCGCAAGAACCTTCCCATAAACTTAACATTAGTTTGCGTGTTTTTTCGAGTGACTGATGTAGGCTCTTAAATCATGGAGGTAACAGATTTTTTTAAAATCGTGCTTGAAAATTGAAAATTATAGTTTAGTGTACTTAGGATTTTTAAAATGTTATCTCTTCGTATAATCATGATTTAATTAATATAAATATATTAAGTGATAATTAAGTTAGTAAAATGTGAAAATATTGTATTATTATTGAGAAAACACAATTGAACATTTTTAGAAATCTAACATCTCAGAAAATGAGTAAAAAATCGATTTCAAAATTCCATCGTTATACATATAGGAACCAAATTAAGTTAGACAAAAGTGTGTTAAAATAAATAAATAAAGAAATAATAAAAGCCTAAAATATCTTATACACATTTTGATAACATAGTAATGGAAAATCAGAAAATAGTTTTGAGAGATTTTGAGATATAAAACTTTAGTATTTTTCTAAACACAAAGTAATTTACAAAGGATTATGAGTTAAAAGTAACTTTATTAAAATAGATAATGATCTCATAATGTAACAAGTCTTTTGTTTAGGTATGTATTAATTATAGCATTATCTAAGATACATTTTATATGGTATAAAAGTTTTCTTATTAATAAAATTAACTTTAACTTTATAGAATAGAATTTATATGATAAAGTGGGCGGCTAATTACTGTCTTTTTGCACTAATGTATATAATTTGCAATTCTTTAAAATTTAACTATTTTGTATAATTATAAATATGTTTTTCTATTAAAAAACCCCATTTATAATATAAATGGGTCAGAATCAAGCAGCAAATGAAATCAATCCTCAATAAAAAGCACCTAATCTATAAGGTTAGCTCGGGTAACTGGTCCCAGGAAGTAACTGCACTGTAAAAAATGATTGTCAAATTCACTGCATTTATTCCAGTAAATCGCAACGTAATATTTCCGTATGTAAAAATACCGCAAATATAACAGTAGATTTAACCAGCGTTTTCGCTTTCAAAATCCTTTCATGCGAACAACCAATCAGATCACATCATTCATTTTCTAATCGGCGCCTGCGCGCAAAGATATTTTACTAGCATGATTTGCGCAAGGAACTTCTATTCAAAAGTACGTGCTCTTTCCCGCGCGACGGCGAAAGTGAGCAAAATGGTGTGTTTCTTGACTTACGCTTAGGAGCCTGCATTGTTTATATATCAGTGTTTAATTACAAATGGTATTTTATATTTGTATTAGATAAACGTAAGCTTGTAATTCTAGTCCAATTATCTAAAATATATATATATATATTATCTAAATTCTTCTCGTCCTTCAGAATTGAAGTGTTTCTTTTTTTAGTACTACAAATATACTCTCTCTATATATAATGTATTTACACATAGTATTATAATGAATATTTGATGTCTCAGTTTTGCCACATTAAAAAAATTCCTATTAATAAATTCTGAATTCTTATATATATCATATACAAAGCAGTAAAGAAATGTTTTATATGGGATTGAATTTCTATACATAAAATAATGAATTCCAATGTTTTTCAAACAAGCGATGAACTTTATGACTATTCTAATAGTCATCTAAAAATGAAAGTTGATTAAAATCAATGATTTAAAAAATGTATGGCTTTTAAAATTACAGCAGCTATTGTGATAATTTGTACGGAAATAGGACTGTTAAAATTACAGAACTTTTTGTGGTAATTTGTACGGAAAAATGGCTGTGAAATTTACTACATTTATAACCGATGAAATGACGGAAAATATGCGATAAAATTTACATCGATTTTTACTGCTATTTTTACGTAAAAACTGCTGGCAACATTGCTGCCTGCAGTTTTTGCCGTAAATTTGACGGATTTTTTTTTACAGTGTGGGTCATTGGCTATTTTATAATAAACCGTATAATATTTTGGTTGGCAACATTACAGCATCACCTATACTTCTTAAAACAATGCGTTTGAGCTCAATTGTAACTCTGCCTTTTCTGCGATAGGTTGCCGAAAATGTAAGAGTTTTTTTAATTTTTATAAACCACGTCGATTTTGTTAAACTTTCTCGGCTTTTTATTAAAATACGGTAAGTACTTTTATTAAAAAATATTTTTATTAAACAATCTTTTTTTTTTTAATGATTAGTCCTAAATACGTTAAGAATGGGGTAACTGAGTCATGAATCAGGGATAACTTGATCCCACATGGCCAAGTTACTCCAACAGTTATAAATAATTGTTTTAAAATTGCACTCACCACAGGAAATTAATGTTTCCATTGTTTTTTGTTTGCAATAAAGAAAAATATATAATACCTAGAATTTTTTTTAACTGAACAGATGTTTATGTATGTAACTTAAGTTTTTGTTTATAAAAACTACTAAGTAGGTAATACTTAGTAGTTGCTAGGTGAGTAATTAAACACTTAATTAATTTGGATTGTTTTTTTTTATTTTTATTACAGGATAGGGCGTGAACATATATTAGGAAGACAAACAAAGCGGCTGGCTTTTCTTACAGTGTTGAGTTAAATAAAAAAGAGAATAGGATACTTAAGTACTGACTTACCCGTTTGTTCACATATTTTTCTTACTCATCCCCCCCCCCCCCTCACACTTTTCTAAAATACCCATGTAACTTTTATATTTATTACTTATACTAAAGTATATAAGTACTTACTTAATTCTTATGTTTCTTGTATAATTTTCAGTTGATGTATAATTTACATGATGTGCCTGGATTAAATTTTGTAAAGATATTTACACTTTTTGCAACAGGCCAACTTAATCAAAACGAACGAGTGTGGAACACAGACCTACCTGGCAAAGTATTAAATATATTTTTATTAATTTATAGATAGACAGTAATGTGCAATTTTGAACATTTCTGTTTAATAGAGTGAACTTCACTGAACACATTTACAAAAGTTCAGACTTGAATTCAAAATGAACATTGGCTTGAGGAAGCTGAATTGCCAGAAACTACAGAGTCTCAATGTAAAATTTGATCCCAGCTACCTTTAATGTTTTTTTAAAATTATTTTCTCCCTTTTCTTTTAATGATGTTTAATGCAATGTCCAGTTAGTAGCATAAAAGTAATACTTACTTTATACGTCAATGTCTTTTAAAACTTAAATATCAACTTTTATAATATTATTATTTAATGCAGTGTCTACTATTAGTGTAAAAGTAATTAATAAACATCAAAATTTAACGGAAAAACTAATTTAATTAAGAAAGAAAATTGAATAAATTACACAAATACACAGCCGGGTTATTCCGTACGCCAGTGGTGATAAAAACAATAATGGAGAACAGGAAAAAACTGCGAACTTTAAAATTTAAATATTGGTTGAACACTGAAAGGACTTTGGGAAGAGGGTAAACGAGACACAGGTGTTAATTGCGTAATTATTTTGGAATTCGCAGTTTTTTTTTCTCTTTTAACTGAAGGGTGTACCCAATATAACATCCGTGTTCTTATAGATTAATATGAGTACAGGAATTTATGTAGATTTGTAAACTAACAATTTTTTCGTAAGATTGAAGAAGCAGTCTTGCCCGTTAAATATAAAGTTTAATGGCATATGCGTAATAGTTAAAATAATCGAGAATTAACAAGTAACATTTAAGAATGAGAGAGTTTTTTCTTTTAATTATTACATCACTGTTTATTGTTCATTTACATTTTCTACTTTTCAGAGTTTAAAATATTTCGTTATTGCAGTTTTGCATGCAGTTGGCCTATTTTGGTGAGCGTAGATTGGCATATCATTAACTTCATCCTTTTTGTAACTTGTAAATAGTTGTAACCATAAAGATTATTTGGCAATTTATCACCTTTGGCCGTCTAACGGAAAAAATGCATCAAAATTAATTTATTAATTTATAATTAAGTTTTAAAAAGTATCACAATGTTATGATGTCATCGGAAGCACATCTGTATACTTAATTTTTATAAATCTAGCATATCAGAAACTGAGTGAAAAATCCATTGAAAAATTCCATCTTTACAAATAAAAATCAAGTTAAATTAAATAAAATAGTGTTAATAAGTCCTAGATAACTTGCAAAGCAAATCATTCTAACAACCACAATTTTAGACGATAAAAATAAAATGTAATAAGCTGAAAACAAAATGATCCTAATACATTCTTTTGCATTGTCTCATTTTAAATAAAATGGATTAAAAATAATCCATGTTTGTAAATGCACAAGAATGAAAAAAGAAAGCAGTTAAAAATAATTTATTTTGATTAGCATTCTATAATGCCACCTTATAGAAAAAAAAAGCATTTTTTCACATCGAAAAAAAAAAAAAAAAAAAGAAAAAAGAGTGTAAGGTCTACGAAAAATTAAAATGCACTTTCAAAAACATAATGATATAACATCAGAAAATAATTTTATACTTCCGAACTTCATTAATTTTTCGAGACACAAAATAATTTATCATGTATTATGAGTTCAAAATAACTAGCTCCAATAAATTTAATTTATATCATAATTTAAACGACTATTTTTTAAAACACGTTAATTATGAACTAAAATGTATTTGATAAATTATATCATTATTGGGAAACGTATTTTTGTTTTTTAACCCTTTCGGGGTGGGTCTAATTTTTATTTTATTTATTTAGAGAAAAAAATACTTTTATGTTAATAAATTAAACAAAATTACTAAGCAAATTACAAAAATTAAAGTTTACTGAAATTGAACAAATGTCATTTACAGAAATCTAACGAATATAATTATTTTACGTACTATTTTTATGACAGTAGGCTAAGGAAGAATTTTTGAAGACGTTTGGAAAATGCGGTATTACAATTTGATTAAGCAGACATAACAATTTTCTAGTACTTTTTAGGTGCGTTCGTTATTATATAAATGCGTAGCAATTATAGTCGTCGTCTTGTCCGTCCGTCCGCATATAACAGTACAAAGACTACTCAACCGCGAATGGTTTGAAATATACTATACTCGTTGCAGAATTTTGTCGAGTCATTTCAAATTTTAAGGAAATCGAATCAAAACTTAAAAGATATTAATAAAAATATTTATTAAACAATTCGATTTTAAAAAAAATCCGTACTTCCTTGTTATAGCAGCTTCCGAGGATTAATCGTCAAGCGACCGAGATGTATTGCCAAGTTATCTGACATGTATAACGTTATGGTCATATATGGCGTATATGACATTTTATGACCTCTATGACCAAGTTATAGTCACATTCTTCATTCTATTAAATCCTATCATATGTAATTAATTCAATGATGTCCCATGATAGGTAATGATTCTAGATTGCAGTGGTGATTATGTCCTATTTAAGATGGAGTCCTATTATTTCCGTATCACTGAATTTTAAAACCGAATTTGTATACTAAAATTGTTTAATTGTAGCAATCCTATAATCTACCGACAGTCTTTGGATAGATATTTCCGGAGAAATAGATATTAAATGAAAAATAGTCTAAATATGGATTTCAGGTTCTGAAATTTTCAAAGATAGACTTAAGGCACCTCCCATTGGAATTTTCAGTCAATGTCAACGAAAGATAAAATATTGCCAACTCAAAATGTACTTATTTTATTACGGAAATGAATCATATCATAATAACAGACGATATAATTCATTTCACTAAAATAATAGCAGTACGAAAGTACCTCTTTTGTCACGCTTGACGTACAATTTCCAACTTGTTATGTTTTATCACAAATTATTCGTTTGGAAATGTAGCACCAATTTTAAATTTAAAGAGTGGAACATACGTTTGAAATAAAATAATCATAAACACAATGTAGAGAGAACTAAGTATTTTTTTATTTATTTTACTGTTACTAAACGCTGAAGCATAAATGAAGTCGTAATAATAATAAATGTATAGACATGTACTGTCATTAATATATGCAGATAATAACAAAAATATTTGTTAAGACAAAATAACACTGAATGAAAATATATGTACGGGTATTAACATACTCGTAGTATTAATAAGACGTTAGACCCGAAAGGATTTTTATTTACTACCAGATTTTTACTTTCTTGTATCTATAATAGAAGAAAGTATTGTCATCGAAATTGTTTTCGACTTCCGGTTTTCGACGAATTTACACGCCTTAGGAGTCAGAGATTCTGAAAAACATGTTTTTACAAAATGTCTGTCTATCCGTGTGTCTGTGTGTCTGTCCTCTTTGTATCATCGAAATGTGTATGCATAGAATTGAACCAAATTTCACTTACAGGTTTTTAGCAATGACCAGCAGGTACTACTTGAATTTGGGAATATTTCCACTCATTTTAGTTTCGTTTTTTCCAGTAAAATTATCGAGAAAAAAAAAACTAGGGAATAGATAGGATATCTTTTCCTGCCTGTACAGGACGGAAGAACTTTTTGTAGTTGTGTTGTACGTGTACTGCTAGGGCAACGAAGGGTTCTTCACATCCCAGGTAACCCGACGATTAGCAAGCACCTGATGTACAACAAAATGATGAAAACTATTGATTTTGTTGGAGCTGTGATAGCGAATTCTGAAGTATTAACACGTATGAGATAGAAGAAAGTTTTGGGATTATGCACATCCGACTAGTTTTTTATTAGATTAAAGAAATAGCCGTGTCTGTTAAAACTCCAACCAATCGGTTTATGCATGCCTACTAACACTAAATTTACCAACAACTGGTCATTTGACCGGTACCAAATTGAAATATTTTGATTCGAACCAGAAATTTGTTCATAAAATAAATAAAATATAAATTACACCGAATTAAGTTAAATAAATAAAAGTTAAAAGTTCTAAATAAAAATTCTGGAGTAAAATCTAATATATAAAAAATAAAATTTGTCCGTCTGTCTGTCTGCACGTCTGTAAAAATCAACAGTTTAAAAGCAAAAGTTGTGAAAAGTTACGTATAGGTAGGTGTTTTAAAACACGGCCGAAGCAACTAAAGTAATCCGGAAACGAAATAATGTATAGTTAATTTTTAATTAATAAAAAAAACGAAAGTTTAACAGCCTTTCCCTATCAAATTTAAATATTTTCCATTATAGCAGTTGCCAACAATTAAAAATCCACAGTAAATTTCTTTGTACAATAATTTATTTTCTATCGAAAGATTTCCACGTAAAAAATGAAAATGAAATAAAAAGTTTCAACAATTGAAATAAAGGTGAATATTACGTCATATTAGTAGTATAACTGAAGATTTCAAACATTTCTCAATAATAGAAGGCGTATGAGTATGTGTAAGTACAGAAGCAGGTTAATATGACGTGATTAGAGAATTAAAAAGAAAGTTAATATAACGTCATACTGGAAGTTGAACAGACTTTTTCAAATGTTTGAAAATCATACAAAGAGAGTATCACTATGAGTAATAGAGAAAGCAAGTAAATATGACGTAAGCAGGTGAATATAACGTCATATGAGTTTGAGGAACGTATTGAATCATGATAAAAACCCGTATACGGAAATATTGGCATATTGTAACTTTTTGAAGTTCTCTATATAACATGTTTAATTTTGAAAGTGATTTTTCTACAGAAAGATTCCTAAAATCCTGGACAACAACGGGTACTTCAGCTAATATTTTTATAAAACTTGAGTAAAATTCTCTGTATGTTTAGTGTTAAACTAATCATTAAATAATGAATTATGGATTAACACCAAAGAAAAGATGTGCGCTAAACAACATGTAAAAACAATTTGTTTTGTTACCCTCGTAAGTGATAAAACAAAATATAATATTATTGTAAACAAAAGAATCCCTAGCGAGATTTTTTCTTCTGCCGTATTTTAAATAAAAGGAAATAAAAAAAAACTGTCATGTTTTGGAATGCTAAAGAAAGAAGAAAGAAAGCAGTTCAAAATAATTTATTTTTATTAACATTTCATAATGCCTCTTAATGAAAAGAACAGATTTCTTTCTCTCGTAAAGAAAAAAAGAAGAAAGCCTGGAAAATCTTAAACACATTTTAAAAACATAATGACGAAAAAGCCGAAAATATTTTTGAGGATTTCGTAGATTATGAACATTATTATTTTTCGAAAGACAAAGTAATTCATAAAGGGTTCCAATTAAAAAAAGTAGTATTATAAATTTTAGTTAAAAATAACTGCTTAGCAGTAGATAGTAATCTGATATAGAATAATCCTTCTGTTTCAGTATTTATAAATATTTCTCTCAGAAATGAAAAAAACTATGTATAAACATTTTGTTTTTTTGCATGAAATAGGAGTACCTTAATTGTAAAATGTGCTTAAATTTTGTAGAATCGGATATATCTAATAGCAGCAGTTGTTTACTGTTTTCTTATGGTAATATATGTAATTTTATATTCTTTAAAATTTAATTATTTTAAATGGTATCTAAACATGTTCTACTTTAAAAATGCCACGCAATCCATACAGGGTTGATTTTTTATTTATAAATACCGTGTTTCACTAGAAAGTTTTAATAGTTATTTTTAGTTTATATAATAATAGATATCCCATTAATAATATTAAAAAAAAGAACTATTTAAAATGTTTTTTTTTATGAATTTATAATTTTTGAATAAAATATCTGCTATATTTGGCAACACTGCTACTAGGTGTACATCAGAACATAGATAACAAGATGGAAATTTTACGTCAAACGTGATAAATGAGGTGCGTTCGTACTATAACTAGTTCAATAAATATTCAGATCTTGGTGCAATAGCTGTTGTGCTCTTATGCAAAAATGCTTATACTGTGCAATATCACTAATTTACCAAAGAAAAAAAAGAAAAAGAAAAGAGAGAGAGAGAGAGAGAGGGAAAAATGCCGCTCCGACATGAAACGGCTAAAATAAATTCCCTTGCCGGCACAAATCTGCAGAAAATATTATAGCCCGAGTCCAGTGCAAGTATTATGAAAGGAAATTTGACCCGAGTCTGTAGAAACCTCTTCTAATACATACACGCCCCCCCCACCCCTCCCCATAAAAAAACGTAACCTGGGTACGCCACTGTGTTCGTCATGAGAGTTTTTTCAAAAAATGATTGCGGTGTGAGAAGTAGTATTGCCAATTAAGCGGATTTTTTAAATTCAAAATATCTACCAGAATTTCCGAATTACCTTCACTTTATTTAATCATGTAATATCTCTCAAAAGATAAAACAAAAATTATTGTTCGATATTTCTAGTAGATGAATAAAAAAATCAGCTAAACTGGCAACATTGGGGGGGAATGGGAGAGGATTAACTAGTTTGGAAGGCAAGGGCCTTGCAAAAGTTCTTGCACTCGCTTCGTTAAGGATGGCTGTGACTATCGTGAACTGGTAATACAGGACCCTGGACCAAGATAAGCATATCTAATGAGTAGTTATTCTCGGCTTTAATTCTAAGTATGCAGGCCGTGATTTTTGAACTCATTTTTGTTGTTGAGCATTATTTTGCATCTCGCTTATACCGAAACTTGGAAAAACATGTTTTCTGAGGCATTTCCAGATGTACAGGTATCAAATAAGAATATTATTAAACGAACTATCCACCCTTTTAGAGTGCATGGCGACGTATGGAGCCTACCGAGATAGCAAAGTAAATGGACATTAATCCTGGTAAAAGTGACTGATCTTCGTGCTGGGGGACATTTTCAATATCTTCTGTGACTGTTCGAATTATGTAAATAAAATCTTGTGATAAATTGTGTGGTTTTTTTTTCCGAGTTGCATTTAAAAAAAACTCACCCTATACATCCAATTTTATGAATTTACTAAGTTGACTAATTTCAGTTTTTCTGAATACTTTTTCCTAATACTTTGCTAATACTTGCTTATACTAATAATTATACTAATATTACTAGTATTAACTAAAAATTACTAATACTTACATAATAATACATGATAATACATTAATAATAAATCCATTATTAATGATACTAATATTTTCTAATAATAATTTCTATTAATTATTAATTATTACTAATAATTACTAATAATTATTATACTAAATAATAATAATTACTAATGATAATTACCAATAATTATTATACTAAATAATGATAATTACTTATGCTAACAATTACTTTATTAATATTTACTTATTTTTACAAATACTTTTTTTACTTTTGTTTTTTCAATTTTTAGTTTTGTTAATTTTTCAATTTTGCTTATTTTATTAATATACTAATGTTATTAATTTCAATTTTCTAAATTAATCAACGGTTTTGTCATAGATTTTTTTTTTTTTTTTTTTTTTTTACAGTTTTACTTGTTAGTGCATAGAGAAAGTTTTTACTAAATATAAGTTAAAGGTTCCAGGGGCTGTATAAAATTTAAATTCCCTAACTTTTTAAAAAGTTTTAACGTAAATGCATTTTTATGTAATAAGGAACAACACTTGAAACATTTTTTGAATTGGAACTATACCTCTAAAACTAGTCAACGATAAAAAGGAACATCCTGCATACAGACATTACTTTATTTTTTAAAGCCCTCGAACTCAGGAAAGCTGCCCCCATATTCATGTGTGCAAACTTTGCCTTGCAGGCCATTCAAGTTAAAAAGCATACTTAAAAAAACTGTCTTTTTGCTAATTAGAAACATTTTTATGACTTTAATTTCAAAATATCATTTTAATTTTTAAATTAAATATTTTTCATGGAAATCTAGCAGTTATCTAGCAAAAATCTAAAAATAGTAGCAATTGAAATTTTAATCTTGTCATTCATGTTATAATACACATTGAACAAAAAAAAATAAGAAATCGAAATTTAGTTTTTTTTTTAAATTCTAAATGTGTTTAAACTTCGTTTGTAAAGTGTATTCAAATATGTAAAAAAAATTCTACAATGAAAGTGAGAAAAATAGAAATAGTGAATTTTAATCTTGTCCTTATGTTTATAATGTAAAATGACAGAACATTTTATATTAAAAAAAATATTTTAAAAATTATAATAAAAATTGTTACTAAATTACATTTTAATATTCAAGTCAAAATATATTTTGAAAATAAAATCTTTTTAAACTGCACATTTAATTATTTTTTTAATTAATTAATTATATTTTTTAATTTAATTAAATTTAATAATTAAATTTCACAACTAGTAATAAATTAAGTAACTTATTGTAATAAAATAAATTTATAGTAATAACAAATTAAATTAAGTGCAATTTAATTTAATTACATTAGTTTAAATTGAATTTAAATTAAATTAAATTAAATTATTGTTTTAAGTTAAAAAAATACTTATTTTTTAAATAATGACATTTTTGCTCGATTGCTTTTTTTGTTTTATTTTTACTAAAATATATTACACAAGACTGTGCATGGATTTTTATATACATCTAATAGTAGTACATCTAATCTAATATATTTTATTTTTGTCACATATAGTGAAAAATGATGAAATCTAACGCTTCTGCATATAATGTTATTCATAAAAATAAGAAAAAAATCTAAATGCCGTAATGCTAATTCCCTGCACAGTTTTATGATATACATAATAAAAAACCTGTACAAAAATTTATAAACATCTATCTCATATACAAAAAAGCCTTAGTATTTTTAAAATAGGAAAAGGAAGATATAGTTAACATGGAGAAAAAAGCTTTAATTTGTGAAAAAGAACTCTTTGAACTGCAAGCCTATAACCATTTTACACAATCATGTACACCACCTCTGCACATATCTTAACCACATGTACAAAAATTTTACCTCTGTAATTTGAGCTAATAATAATAATAATAATAATAATAAATCATTTTGACAATTTTGGTTGTCTGTTCCCCCTAGTGCTGAGGAAATAAAAATTTAGTTTTTAATTACATTTTTTAAATATATTTAAATTTTATTTTTATAAATGTATAAAACCTGTATTAAACTTATTTAAATATACTTTCAAAACACGTGTTTTAAATAACGCTTAGACATAAGTATTGTAATCATGATTCGCTTATTTAATAAAATGGAAAAATAAACTGATTTGTAACAAACTGAAACTTAATTATTTAAACATATCCACCACTGCTGTTTTGTAACACAATTATTGAATAATGAAAAGGAGAAAGTATTTCTAAAACTGGCGATCCAAGTGTCAATATGCATTCAGTTTATTAAATACGGGAGGCGTGAACTTCCGCTTGTAATGTAGACGAAATGCGGGTAATAGATTTAAAATTCAGACTCGGGCAACTACGGTGTAATTCTGAAGTGATATTTGCACTTGGTAAGAATTATCAAGTGAGAAATATAGGGTGGTCGGTCATCAAGTCTTTCCCTAATTAAAATAATTTATTGCACAAAAACTAATATAATTAGGCATATATTAGGCATGTTTCAATAGATTGTAAAGACATTTATTAAGTTTTCAATACAAGTACTTACGACAGTCAATTTCGATGTGGGCACTCATGGTAGCTCGAAGAATGTCAAGACGGTATTCCATTACTCGCCCTACTTATTTCACAACATTTGGGCTGTCACACTAGACACAGCGTCTGGGATCCTGACCTTGAGTGTTTCAATATCTTTTACTAGTGTTGAAAACACTCTGTCCAACGACGGTAGCGACTGGATTAATAAAAAACTTTCAAATTTTTACTCTATTACATTAAATTGTTATTTCGTAATATTTTTTTGTAATCAGGGAAATACTTTATGGTGACCGTGTATCTTATTACCAATGGATGTGTGGGAGACTTTCGCACTGCAATCTTTGAAATTATTTGTTGATACGTTTCTTTAGTAATTTTTAATTAACTGCAATTTTTAATCAAAGTATGTGAGTATACTTTGTCAAAAGTCTTTCGTATGATATTTCATTCCTCGTTGTGCGTTTTCTATGTGCATAGCAAGAGGCATGTTGACATCAGTTTCAAGGCTTCATAATGGAAGCTCTTTCAATGCAAAATGAATGAAAAGAAAGAGTGAAGAACAATAACAGCAAACCAAAAGTGTTACTGCTACTGCTGTTTCTCACCCTCTTTTATTTCGCCTTGAAGATCGAAGAAGGCTTCTTTTATGAAGACTTGAAGCAGCTGAATATTAAATATCTTTTTTCTGTTTTTTCTTTTCATTATATCGATTTATACACGTCACGTATTTACAAAAACACTACATTTCGGGCATGTAAAACAACAAAATTATTCATTTTATGAGTAATAATGATTCAAAACCCCTCGCAGCTTTTCTTATTAAAATTGCTGCATACCAAAAATAACATTAGTTTAGTTTTCAATAGTTTAACTCAGCTTTTGCTGAAACATAAGAAGTGTCATGCATTAATTATTTTTAGCCCTAAACGTTACTAGAATAAGATGAGAAGTGTGTTTGAACGGCCATGAAAAGAAATGGTAATTGTGTATCAAAAATTGAAAACCTCATATTTTTCCCCTAATAATAAATATATGGAAAGACCTAACGACCAGACCTGATTAGCGCCTAGGAAAACTTCCACCACTTTTTATTCAAAAGTACTTTTCGTTTTAATTACTCACATAGTTCTGAGATTACGTAAGTCAAATATACTTTTTGAAAAAAGTGGTGAAAGTTTGCCTAGGCACTAATCAGGCTCTGCTTATAACCGACTCGTAAAAGTAGTAATAGAAATGACAGATCTAAGTCGATCTCTATCTATCTTAGTAAATCTATCTCTAAAATTTGTATTAAAAAAAAACTAAATATGATAAAAACTAACTTTCTATCAGCGAAAATTTTATACAGCTTTTCTAGTTTTTCTGCTAGATTTTGCAGTCTGTCGTAAATCGAATATAAATCGTAAGTCGAAGACCAAATGCACTTTAAATCAAAAACATTGATATTTTCATGTTGGCAGTTTGTCTTTGATATTACATTGAATACTAATATTTTGGACATCATTTTTTCAAATTAATACGCTTCAACGTAGTTTAGCTTAAGTATTTACTCAACCATGCATATTTGCAAAATATTCCTATTAAATATCTTTGTTTATCAGTAAAAATTAAAAGCAAAAGTGAAAAATTCCTTGTCTCGCGTGGATTATGAAATACTTTCCCATATTGCGAAAATTTTTTAGGAAATTCTCTCTAAAGTTGACCTTTATACTGTTCAATCCGTTATACTCATTATTCTCAAATACATACAAAACTACTCTTACATCAATATTAGTGGTATGCGGAAAAGCTCTTTTTGACATTTTGTAGCTACAATAAAATTTCGTATAGTTTAAAAACGTGTTTTATTCCATAATTGTAATGTATTCGAATTAGAGTTCTACGTCGTGTCGGGTAACCCGATTCAGAACCGACTACTTACCCAACTTACTACTGAATACTTACCCGACTAACGGCCGAATACTTACTCGACAACCACTTCGCTATATAGAGCAGCATTCAGACACAGCCGAGGCTAACACAGCCAAGTGACGTCATATTCATGATACCAAGGCTAACGAAAAAGACAGGCTACCGCGGTCCATTCCACTTATGTTTTTTTACAGACTGCTAGAGTGACGTGACACTCTTTTCGTACACCTGCATTGGTGGATTCGAGCATCACGTGACTCCGGCGGTCTGTAAAAAAACATATGTGTAAAGCACCGCGGTAGCCTTTCTTTTTCGTTAGCCTCGCATGATACGCGAGGCTAACGAAAAAGAAAGGCTACCGCCGTAGAGCTCCTATAACTCCTATATAGGAGCCTTATACCGCGGTGCTTTACGCGTATCTTTTTTTACAGACCGCGGGAGTCACGTGAGGCTCAAATGCACCAATCCAGAAGTACGAAAAGAGCATCACGTCACTCTAGCGGTCTGTAAAAAAAGTTAAGTGGAATGCACCGCGGTAGCCTGTCTTTTTCGTTAGCCTCGCATGATACCTGATGTAAACGAAAAGGGCGAGCTTTTGTACCTGCGTCACGCGTTCGTGTCCCTCCAGAGTCCTTGAGTCACGTGATGCTGTTTTCGTGACACAGATGCACGAACACAGCATCACGTGACTCAAGGAGTCCGAAAGGAGACGAATCCGTGACGTAGAATTTTTCGTCTGCCTCGCATGAGACTTTGGCCTAATATTGCTCCATTATATAAATACACATAAATTCGGCAAACAAATCAAAAGAATTTCTTCATTCCAGCGAATCATTAAACGTATTATTAATCCATTTATTGAAAAAAGTTTCATATATTGAAACTATTTGTTTCTTATTCCTTTTTCCCCTCAAAAGAATGCAAGTAAATTAATGTTAAAAGATGTTTTTAGTTTCTAATTTTTTAGCTCACAGGCTATCATAGCCTGAGAGCTAATGTGCCCGCCCGTTCTGTATGTATGTACGTATGTATGTATATATATATACGTAACGGATAACTCGTGATAGAATTATCCGTTTTGCTTCAAATTTTGTTTACAGGTTCATTCTAATGAGGCGTCTCCCTGATTAGTTTTGGGAGTTCATTGGTTAAGTATAAAGGGGGAAAAGGGGGGCTAACTCCCCCTTAATTTAGATAAATGGGTTTTTCATGCAGAAGTAACCGTTTTTCTTCAAATTTCGTATATAGGTTCATTGTGATAAGGTGCTTCCCTGATTAGTTTTGGGAGTTCATTAGTTAAGTATAAAGGGGGGAAAGGGTGGGCTAACTCTCTCTTAATTTAGATAAATGGGTTTTTCATGCAGAAGTATCCGTTTTTCTTCAAATTTCGTATATAGGTTCATTGTGATAAGGTGCTTCCCTGATTATTTTTGGGAGTTCATTAGTTAAGTATAAAGGGAGGAAACGGGGGACTAACCCCCTTAATTTAGATAAATGGGTTTTTCATGCAGAATTATCCGATTTTCTTCAAATTTTGTATATAGGCTCATTGTGATAAGGCACTTCCCTGATTAGTTTTGGGGGTTCATTGGATAAGTATAAAGGGGGGAAACGGGGGGCTACCCCCTTAATTTAGATAAATGGGTTTTTCATGCAGAATTATCCGATTTTCTTTAAACTTTGTATATAGGCTCATTGTGATAAGCACTTCCCTAATTAGTTTTGAGTGTTCATTGGGTAAGTATAAAAGGGGGTAAACGGGGGCTAATCCCCCTTAATTTAGATAAATGGGTTTTTCATGCAGAATTATCCGATTTTCTTCAAATTTTATATATAGATTCATTGTGGTAAGGCGTTTGCCTGATTAGTTTTGGGTTTTCATTTGTTAAGTATAAAGGGGGGGAACGGGGGGGGGGTTGCTTACCTCCCTTAATTTAGATAAATGGGTTTTTCAAGCAAAATTATCCGATTTTTTTCAAATTTTGTATATAAATTAATTGTGGTAAGGCGCTTGCCTGATTAGATTTTGGGTGTTTATTGGTTAAGTATAAAGGGTAGAACGGGTGCTGACCCCCCCTCCCCCTTAATATATTGTCAATTTCTTTATTTTTCGAGTGGCATTATTCTTTGAAAAAATAGCATAATATACAATTAGTGTGAATAGCCTGTGAGCTCAATGCCCTCAGTTTAACTGGGCAGTTTTCTTTATTTTACTTATCAAACACACAATGTATGGAAAATATTGTAGTTATGATGTTTGTGTATGTGTGTGCGTGTGTGGGTGAACACGATGGTTCCCAAACGGTACCGCCGATTGAATTCTCATTCAGCGAATATGTCATAGACCACTGTAAAAGAATTGTGTAGATTTTATTACAAATCGTAAGACGTGTTAAGTATTTAAACAATTTTCAAAAAATTTTGTGATCGATTCTACAAGGGAAATCTCTGAGGAAATGTCTGAGGAATGAGTATTGAGGCGATGTAGTCAAGTATTAATAGCTAAGAGGTAACATCTCAGGTTTTCGAACGGGAGGTCCAGTGTTTGAATCCAGCTGATTCCTTTGTGCCAGAAATTTTTTTCCCTCCCTAGGCTTAGGGGTTCGTCCTGGCCATTAGCCATAAGCTGGTCCCTAGGGTGGGCGCTGTCTGTCTGTCTGTGCCAGAAATTTATATGAATACACGGTATTCTGTAAAATGTTCGAGAAATCGAGTGCAGCCACTTCAGATTTTTTATTTTCTTCTTTACCAAAACTCATTTCATTTGCTTTTTTTTTTCGAATTACAAGTAAACTAGGGGAGCCGTGAGAGGATTTCGAACTGCTGTCTAATATTTTTTAGATTCATGTTTAAATTTCTAAAGTAAAATTAGGGATAAAAATATCTGAAAACACTTTAGTCAAGCCAAAATATCATCTCATTTATACCATCAAAGTTATATCAAAAACTGATCGAAGACAGCAAAACGCATGCGCGCGGAAAAAAAATAACAAAAGAATTTTAACCGCATTAAAAGATGGCGTCATCCGCTTTGGGAAAAATATGGGATAAAAATAAATAAATAAATAAATAAAAATAAAAATAAATAAATAAATAAAAATAAAAATAAATAAATAAATAAAAATAAATAAATAAATATAAATAAAAATAAATAAATAAATTGATTACGTACAAAATAGGATTTAATTTAATATAACAAAGAATACATTTTAGGCTACATGTGAAATACAACTGCTTCGATCGATCGATGGCGTCTTTTTCTTCTATGCATTTGAATTTGAATTTTACTTTTTAATCATAAATATAAAATAAATTCGTGCAACAACTATGTCCCACTTTATTTATTTTTTTTATTACTACTTATTTTTTTATAATCATTGTTGAGCACAATACAATGTGGTATTTTATTTTTGTGGCAAAATTTATTTGAGAAAAACCTTTCATTTCATTTATGAAAACACTGCTGATTTAATTTTTAAATAACCGCAATTTTTAATCAAAAAACATATTTTAAAGAAATGTGAGTGCATTAAGTCCAGAAGCCGGTTCAGAAACCTTTCGAATGATACCCCATTCATTGTTATGCGTTTTGTAAATGCATAGAAGATGTTGACGACAGGAGTAATACATATGATTAGGGTTTGGATTATCCGGAATTTCTGTCTAGTGGAGTTCGGATTAACGGGGTTCTACTGTGTTTTACACTCTGTAATTTTTGCGTACTATGAAGGTGATATATATCTAAAAGCCATAATAGCTATGCCGGAAAAAGAAGATATAGACTTATATCTACAAAACTAACGTACACTGTGAAAAAAGACAGATGTTTATAAAGCTTGGAAAATATAATATAACCAGTTACGAAAATGTACAATAACCCCTTTTGAGTTACTAACAATTCCGAAAAGCGTTCTTTTTCTTTAAAAACTCCAGAAAGCTATTTATTTTCGAAATTTAAAGAAGCATTTATAAAACAGGGTTCGTACGCTTTTACACTCTGAAAACGACATTTTCAAAACTGAGCAAAACATACTCACATCTGAGTAATGTCGCATAGTTCAAATGGCTCCGAATCAAAATGACTCAAGTTTGAAACATGTATATACTTATTTTTGAAAACATGTGCACACTCAAGAATAAAACATCATGTGCTCCTATTTGAGTATGTCTATGTTTCAAAAATGAGTATGAACTGACTTCTATGTGACAATTTTTGAGTATGTCCCTGTTTCAAAAATGAGTATGAACTGACCTCTATGTGCTCAGTTTTGAGTATGTCCATGTTTCAATATTCTGAGTATTTCTGGTATTTCAGAATTGAAAGCATTGGATCGTCTTATTTGAAACAAAAAGTTTCATAACAAAATGAAAACATCGATTTACTCAGATTTGAAAGTGTCAGTTTTCTCAGTGTACTACAATTTTTTAATAGAATTTTTCGCCTTATTTAAATACACAAAAGTATTACAAATCCTGCAATTAAACGTGGCGTCTACAATTTCCGCTATCTAAATATTAAATTGAAAAATTTTATTACAAAACTGTGGTAAAAGCGTTCGAACCCTGTAAAAACAACATTTCTTCAGCTGCCATTAATTTTCGAAAACGTTTCCGTGTAGTTTTATAGCGCATTATTCAATTTTCTCAAACCCAGATTATATAGGTTTTTCGGATTCTATCCATCCTTAAGAGCCTACATCAGTCATGCGAAAAAACGCCCAAGCTAATGTTAAGCCTATGGGAAGGTTCTTGCGCGATTTCTCGCTTGCATTTTAATATTTTTAAATGATTTTTTTTTTGCATAGGATAGCTGAGGTCGATCTCTAACATTGTTAGTTTTTACTTTTTTGATTTTGGTTCCAGTTTTTTTTATATAAGGGTAATTTCACTTTGAGAACCGGTTCCAACCGGTTCCAAAATTGAAAATGTCCACTTATAAAAAAAAACCGTAACCAAAATCAAAAAAGTAAAAACTAACAACGTTAGAGATCGACCTCAGCTATCCTATGCAAAAAATATCATTTAAAAATATTAAAATGCGAGCGAGAAATCGCGCAAGAACCTTCCCATAGATTTAACATTAGCTGGAGCGTTTCTTCGCGTGACTAGCGTAAGCTGTTAAGTAAATATTTTCATGTTCAACAAGCATGTTTTATAGACAAACATGATAAATTAACAGCATTAACATTAACGTTAGCATTAATATTATTTTGTTACTCTTGCATGCATAAATTTAATTACGCAGCTGAAAATGTTTAATTGAGAGTAAATAGCTTCTAAAAAACGATATTCAAGATAGCTATTTAATGTAGTATAAAAACTATCCGGAAACGTTTCTGAAAATGAGTAGCAACGAAACTTTGATCTGAAACTAAAACTAAATGATTCTTTAAATCTAGAAAATATATTGGTTTCTGCGATTACTAATAATAAAGGAAGGCTTTTCGGAATCGTGATTAACTCGGTCGGAAGAGGTTATTACATATTTTCGTTCGTAGCTATAGTATATTTTCGTTAGATTTAGAAACATTTCCTTTTTTTACTCTGTATATATATATATATATATATATATACAAGGTGTGTCAAAAAAATTCACTAAAACGGCGGAAAAATCTTACCTTCTGAAACGGCGGGAAGAGATCATTTTGACCCCTCGATGAAACTACTGAAATAACAACGATAAAACAATATTAAATGCCATGATGGGAAAAAATAGGTAATTTACCTGTATTTAATCATTTATATTTAATATTACTTGATAATTTAATTGAATTTTTAAAGAACTGAAAAATGTGCCGCCTACAGCGCGATGAATTGGATCACACTACAGCTACTCAAAGAACTCATTAATTTTATATAAAAATTGATTGGCTTCACAAATTAAAACTAATGCTAACTAAAATAAAACACAATTTATAAATTAATATTATTTTCATCAATATTTCCTATATATATATATTTCATATATATGTATTCAATATTCTCCAATATTTCAAAAACTAACAAATCTAGACTGCTGATTTAAAAAAAAATACTTGTTATCTATTTAGAAAAAGTCCAAAAATTTCAAAAAAATTCTTCCAACCAAACAAAAGTAATCAACGGACAAAAGTGCTCAGGGGTCAAAATGGCCCCTACAGCCGTTCTAATGTTAATGTGTCATATACAGCCATACTCAACCTTTTTTTTTCTAACGGGCCGCAAACATATGTTTGCGATGTTAGTATAAAATGGAAAAAAAATGTAATTAAAACAGTAAGATAACAAAAGTAGTATAACAAAGCTATATAATAAAGTTAATATAATTAGTAGGATTGAAAGTTTGTAGCGGAAGGAATGTTACCAAAAAATTTAACACCACTATTTTCGAACAATATACTTCATAGTAGATTTCTATTCATAATGATGTAGAAATATGCCGCGAAGATTTTTGTTTGGAATTAGCGATATAAAACGTTTAACCCTAATGTCCCTAATAGGGATTATTAGCTATATGATAAGTTTAAACGTGATAATAATATAACAGTGCAGCATTTCCAAAAAAACATCTTTAATAAAACAGTCTATAGTATATTTGTACCAATGCAAAATCTTTTTTAGAAATATATAGTGCAGATTTAATTCATTTGAAATAACGTTTGTTCAGTGTTGAAAATTAAGAAATATATACACCACTATAGCACAAATAGAACTACATGTAAAAAGAACTTTTGACTAACGAAAGAGCCTTTAACATGTTTTAAGATAATTTTAAATTAGTGATTATAAATAACAGGGCAGATTTAGTCTTCCCATGAAAATATATAAGAGTTAAAAAAGTTTAAAAAAGTTTTACGCACATCTCAATTGGTTTTATAAATAGAGAATAATAATTATGTGTCGCGGGCCGCATATTAAAAGTCGCTGGGCCGCAGGTTGAGTATGGCTGTGTCATAACTTTCTAATTTTTCTTTCTTTTAAAAGTGTAAATAATTGAAAATAATGAGTGGACAAGATTAACTTTTGAAAAAAAGGAAATTTATTTTAAAATACTATTGCAAGAATGAAATTGTAGCAGGAGTACAAAAACAATATCGCTTGCAGTTTCAGGCCAGATCCATCTAGGCGACTTACAATTCATCGGATAAAAGGTTAGCTTGAAACGAATGGATGTTCAATAGACAACGTTCCGGAACCACAATGGAGCAAGAATGCGCCACAACACCCAATGAAATGTTTGTTGAAGTTTGGGAATCCATAGCCCACCGTTATAAGCAGTGTATTGACCAGAACGCTAATCATTTTGAACGTCTGCGGTAGGAGTACAAATTATACATTTTATGTAGATTCTTTTGCAGTTTAAATTTTAATTATATGTGAATAAAAACTGGAGTTATAATCATTCAAAGTGTATATATACATTTTTCTGACATACTCTGAATATTAAAGCCTAACATGAAGTTAAAAATTAAAAATTATATCCAGAATTAATGGGGAAAAAATATTCCAGTCTTAAAATATCCAACTGAAAGCAAAAACCCTTCGATATATTAACCATACTTTAATAACCAAATCTAGAAAAAATATATATACTTTGAAGTATCCGCTCACAGCGAAATCTTTCTGCGATTAATATTTTTACAGCGATATATATATATATATATAAAAGCTAGTAACATATTTTCAAATCTTTTTTTAAAAAAATGCATATTTTAAACCATTCGATTGAATTTCGAATAGAAATCAATCCAATGATGTATCCAACATCATATTTTTCTTTCCATTTCAAAATTTCTAAAATGCAGTTTTTTTTCTTTCTTTTTTATGAAATAATTTCGACCTTTATATTTTTACTGTTATTCTATATCCTTGAATGGTTACATATTGCAAAATATATAACTCTGAAATACAAGACGGATTTTATACTTTTTTTACTTCTTTGCTACTTATAGTCACTTCTAATGTACGTTGGAGAAAAATGGTTTCGTTTTCAAAAAGTCTGCTTTGCTTTAGAGATGTAGTTTTACCTGAAATTGGGTTCAACTGCAATATGCATAAAATATTGGCAAAAGATTTTTTGTCGATTTCATTTTTATATGCAAAACAAGCAAATTTAAGTTATTATCTTGAATGTTTTATCATATGGATATGGATATCAAGTTTATTTTATTTTTTAATAGAAACGTTTTTTATTACTGAGCTTAATTATTTAGAAAGGATTTATTATCACAAGTTTTGGGTAGTTGAAACAATGGAGTTTGATGTTAGAATTAAACAAGCTGAAATTGTACGTCAAACGTGACAAAAGAGGTACGTTCGTACTGTTATTATTTCAGTGAAATATATCGTCTTTTATTATGATATGAATAATTTTCGTAATAAAATTAGTACATTTTATGTTGACAACATTTTCTTTTTGGTTGACATTTACTGGAAATTCCAATGGGAAACTTAAGCCTAGCTTTGAAAATTTCAGAATTTGAAATCTATGTTTAGACTATTTTTCCATTTAATATCTATTTCTTCGGAAACATCTATCCAAAAAACTGTAGGCAGATTATAGGATTGCTATAATTAAATACTTTTAGTATACCAATTCGGTGTTTGAATTCAGTAATATGAAATTATAGAACTCCATCTTAAATAGGACGTAATCACCATGGCAACCTAGAATCAATACCTATCATGAAATAATATCATTGAACTAATTACGTATCATAGGATTTAATAGAATGAAAATGTGACTATAACTTGGTCACAGAGGTTATAAATTGTCATATACGTCACATATGACTATAACGTCATACATGCCAGATAACTTGGCGATACATCTCGGTCGCTTGACGATTAATCCTCGAAAGCTGCTATAACAAGGAAGTACTAATTAAAAAAAAAATCAAGTCATAATAAATATTTTTATTAATGTCTTTTTAAATTTTGATTCGATTTTCATAAATTTTGAAATGACTCGACAAAATTCTGCAACGATTATATACTATATTAAATTTCAAACCATTAGATTGAGTAGTTTTTTTTGCTGTTATATGCGGACGGATGGACGGACCAGACAACGACTATACGCAGCAAAAAAAAAAAAAAAAAAGTTGATATTACAGTATAATACTGGTAGCTGGGATGTCAGTATTATACTTTAAAATCAACATTTTTTTTTTTTTTTTTTTTTTTTTTTTTTTGCAAGTGTAGGTGCTACGTATAAAACATTAAGTATTAAATCGTTCTATATATAAAAGAAGAATGAAAAATCATGCATCTGGCATAGATTATGAAATACTTTGTAACAATAGCAGAATATTCTGAAGAAATTTCATTTTTTATACAATGAAATGATATATCTATATCTAAATGGGCAACTTAAAAAAAGCATAATTCAGTAAAAATCTATTTTAAGGAATTGCTGAATCGAACATTTTCACGTTCAACTAAACTGTTTTACAGATAAATATGCAAATTAACAGCGTTAATATTAAAATTAATATTATTTTGTTCTTAAAAATCTTAAAAACCGATATTCTGGTTTGAGAATACCGATTAATACACTATATAGAGACTACTCGGAAACGGTCCCGAAAATCAGTGGCATCAAAAGAAACTTTATTTTTACAAGTGATTCTTTAAATCTCGAACATATACTGCTTTCTGCGGTTTCTAAAAATAAAGAACGCGTTTCGAAATTATGGGTTAAGTCGGAAAAGGTCATTGAATGTTTTCATTCGGGATTATAGTATATTTCCGTCGATTTAGAAACATTTGTCTTTCTTAACACTTTGTCAGAACTGAAAGATTAAGAGCATAAAATAACAGTACATAAAAATTTTAAATTGTTTCTTCAGTATCCAGTGTTGAACACAGGGGGGTAGGGGGGGAGCGGGAGGAAAGTCCCCCTCCAGAACATTGAAATGCCTCCCTTGGAAGGTTTTTGATTTTATGTTTTTTAATGGACAGAAGTGCAATTTCCCCACCGGAACTCTAACAATTCTACCCCCCCCCCGGAGCAGGAGAAATCCCTCCCGTAGAAAAATGTCTGAATTCAACTCTGTCAGTATCTCTTTAAATTACTTTGAAATTAAGCTTATTCGTTATTTCAAAGCCTTTCGGTGTTTTTACATTTAAGCGAACAGTTATTATGCACGCAGTTAGCTTCTCTGACAATCTCAAAGAGAAGTTATTAAAATCACTACATTCTTCCTTCCTCAAAAATTCGCAATAAACATTCTTTATTTTGCTGTTCGTCAAATATTCTGTTTTTTTTTTCTTTTAACTCGATCCGTTTCATGCGAATTAAGAAAAAAAAAAAAAAAAAAATGAAAGGCGATTACTTCTTTGGATAGACTTTCCCGGAGAAATTTCCACATTTCATCTTGTTTTCTCTATTATTTGCGTTTTGTCTGTTTTATCTTATTTCTTTTGCAATTAAGAATCGTAGCTTGCTTTCCTTTCCTGTCTTTTTAAATCTAATTTTCCACGATAAAACATCCCACTCAATTTAATCTTTCAGAAAATTGTTTTTTTACTTTGAAAAATGTAATATACGTTCGTTAAAATGTCTTCAGAAAGATTTAGAATTTAGATGCAATAAGAATGTATCTTAGGCATTTTCTCCGAAGATTTTTACAATTCAGCTCACTTGTTGTTAATGTTACTTTTTAATGTTTATTTTTTTTTCTCAAGGTAGAATATAAGAAACTACATTTAATACTTTCTACTTCTGCGTATAATTTGGTACATAAGACAAAATATTCAGAAAAACAAACAGATTTGGAGTACTATAGTCATAAAAAAAAGAGAGAGGATATGTGCTGCAGGTAGAGAGTATATGCTAGAGTATATGCTACACTTTTTCTTGGAAAAGAGAGGGTTTATGGAGTTACCTAAAAAAAAAAACAGAAGTTATACGGCATAGACCACCGTATATTTCTACTACAGTCCTGATTAGGACTCAATAAAATATATTTACGAACATCTGTTAAATTATTCGTACACTGACTACTGCTACTGTCTATTCGTACCCTTTTTTATCTTTAAAGTTACTAATTATCTTATTACTAGTTATTTATTACTAATTCATTTGTCACTGATGTTATTTACGAATAACATCTTTTCCTCTCCGTATAATTTGTTTTTAAGTGGGACAATAAAATATCTTTTTCTTCAAAACAATTACTGTTACTTGTAAAAAAGAAAATATTTTATTTTTTTCTGAAGTAAATATCTTTTTTTTTACTCCCTTTCTTAAAGTTTTAAATATTTTTTCTTGGATGTCTTATTAAATTATTCGTACACGGAGCTTAGTGATGTTCCTTTCAAAGTATCTCAATGTTTTTACATTTTAACAAAAATTATTATGTTTTCAGTTAGCTTCTCTGATAATCTCAAAGAGAAAATCACTACGTTCTTCCTTCCTCAAAAATTCGCAATAAACATTCTTTATTTTGCTGTTCGTCCAGTGCTCTGCTTTCTTTTCTTTTAACTCGATCCGTCTCATGCGAATTAAGAACGATTACTTCTTTGGATAGATTTTCTGAAAGAAATTTCCACTTTCATCTTGTTTTCCCCGTTATTTGCGTTTTGTCTGTGTTATCTTATTTCTTTTGCAATTAAGAATCGTAACTTGCTCTCCTTTTCTTTCCCTTTTTTGTCGTTTAAAATCTTATTTCCCACGATAAAACATCTCACTAAATTTAATTTATTAGCATTCTTTTTTTTTTTACTTTGAAAAATGTAATACATTACATAAAATGTCTTCAGAAAGACACGGAATTTAGATGGAATTTGTTTATCTTTGAATACCGTAATATTTTGGGTATAAAGTTTTTAGAAAAGCATATAGTTTAGACTTTATACACAATAAAAAGTATTTTAAGCATTACAGAAATTGGAATTTATTCTTATGAATTATGTGATTAACGATAAACTGTGTGACTTATTATGTAATTAAGAAAAAAAAAGATATATTTTTTCTTTTTTGACAGGTTTTCTCCAGAAATTTTTACAATTCAGTTCTTCTCTTGTTAATAAATTTAATATTTATGTTTTTTTTTCTTTTTTCTGAATTTTCTTTAACATAACTTTATTTTCCTTGAATGACGTAATACATTAAGTATAAAGTCTTCAGAAAGATAAGGAATTCAGATTAAATGTAAAGTATTTGAAGCATTGCAGGAATTGAAATTCGTTATATTATTATGTTACGCGTTTAAAACTATACAGTTGGCCGTTATGAAATAAAAATATATAAATATATATAAAAAAAACAGCGGGTATTTAAGAAACGTTTCCGAAACTTTTCCACTTTTAACTTTGTTAAAGTTTTTTTTTTTTTTTTTTTTTTTTTACGTTGTAATACATTTGGCAAAATGTCTTCAGAAAGACATGGAATTTAAATGCAACAAAAATGTATCTTAAATATTTGCTCTAATGATTAATAATTTAATTTAATTAATTTCTTGTCAATGTTACTTTTTAATCTTCATTTTTTCAAGATAGAATATAAGAAACTTCATTTAATATTATCTAAACTTTCTGCTCCCTTGAATAATTTGTCGAATAAAACGAAATGTTCAGAAAACAAAAACATTAGGAGTGCTGTAGTAGTAAAAAAACAGAGGATATACGCCATATGCAAAGGATATATGCTAGAATATAATATATATGCAAAGGATATATGCTAGAATATACGATATAGTTTTACTTGAGAAAAAGAGGGTATACGAAGTTAGATAAAAAAAAAAAAAAAATCCAGAAAATATATGGCATATACCAACGTTTACTCTCTACAAAGACCATGATTATATAGGACTCAATAAAATATATTTACGAATTAGTTATCCATTACTAATTCTTTTATTATTGATGTTATTAACACATATCCTCTTCCTTCTCCCCCGAAAAAGATTGTTTTTAAATAAGACAATAAAATAATGAAACTTAAAAAAATATATATTGGTACTTCTAAAAACAGAAAAATATTTTATTTTTTCTGAAGTTAGTGACATTCTCCCCGCACCCCCCCTTCCTTTTCATAAAGTTAAAAAAAAAAAAAATGAATATCTCAGTAAATTACTCTTAGACTGAACTTAAATGTAAATATTTATTATTTTTACATTAAAAAAAAGAATATATATATATATATATATATATATATATATATATATATATATATATATATATATTATGCATCCAGTTACTTTTTTGCGACAATATATTACGATATATATTACGATAGCTTTCGTTCTCCGCTCTTCGAAAATTCGTAATAAACAGTCTTTATTTGCTGTTCGTCCAGTGCTCTGCTTTCTTTTCTTTTAACTCGATCCGTCATACGAATTAAGAATGGAAAAAAATATCAAGAACAATTACTTCTTTGGATATACTTTCTCGGAGAAATTTCCACATTTCTTCTTGTTTTCTCTGTTTTGCGTTTTGTCTGTTTTATTTTATTTCTTTTGCAATTAAGAATCGTAGCTTGATCTCTTTTCCTTTCCTTTCTTGTCTTTCTAAATTTTAATTTTCCACGATAAAACAACCAAGTAAATTTAATCTTCCAGAAATTTGTTTTTTAACTTTGAAAATGTAATATACGTTAGGTAAAATGTCTTCAGAAAGAGACGGAATTTAGATGGAATTTGCTTATCTTTGAATGCCGTAATATTTTAGGTATAAAGATTTTAGAAATGCATATAGTTTAGACACAATAAAAAAGTACTTTAAACATTACAGAAGCTGAAATTTATTCTTATACATTATGTGATTAACAAGAAACTATATGACTATTATTTAATTAAGAAGAAAAAAAAAACAGGATTTTTTTTTTCATTTTTGACAGGTGTTATGCGGCAATTTTTACAATTTAATTCTTCTCTTGTTAATAAAATTATTATTCACGGTTTTTTTTTCAGAATTTTTTAACACTTTCCAACCTAGTTGAAAATTGTTTATGACTTTGGTTTGTCAGCCGTATGGCCGTCTGCCGTCTGGCCGTGCTCTAACTCTCGTAAATATATTCGGATTGCCCTGCAATTTTTATATGTTATTGTCGTTATCTATAGCATATTTCCTATATCAAGTGAAGTGTGTAGCACTTATAGTTTTTTTACAGGGACACTCAAAAGAATTCCGTAACATTACGGAATATGAGGAAAAATCATTTGCGATTTATTTTAATGACGTTACACAATTTCAAACACATCGCAATTCATATATATCACTAAGGTGCATTACAAGAAGCTGAATATGGAATAGGGTGTGCATAGCACTTATAGTTACTTTACAGGGACAGTCAAAAGAATTCCGTTACATTACGTCTATGGAGAAAAATCGTTTGCGGTTTAATTAATAATTTTCACTATTTTAAACGCATTGAAATTTATATATATCACTAAGGTGCATTACAAGAGGCTTACTACATAATATTGTGTGTATAGCAGTCATCGTTCATTTACAGGGACACACAAAAGAATTGTCTACTGTCTGTTAACAATAATTCCTGGAAGTGCGTTTTAAGTTGCTGAACGCGATTTTAAATTTAACTCACTTTTTGTCTATTACTTGGTGCGTATAAATCCTGTAGATCCTATACAGGGCAGCACAAAAGTTCGCGAACACATTTCCGTTTATTGACAGAAACTCCAGAAGGAGAATGCTGCTACGCGTTTCCGAACTAAACTAAAATTTAACATCCTATGTAGTATATATACAAATCTATAGATCCTATACAGGGCTGAATAAAAGTATTCGGATATTTTTCCGAATATTGTATATGTTAGAAATATATGTTGGGAATTCCCGAAATTACGTTTTTAAATACGTTAAGCATTTTCCAAATTGTTTACTTAGATGTTATCTTTCAGCTTATTAAACGGTAATGATGTGTAAAATTATTTTGGAAGCGTTGGAAAGTGTTACATAATCTATGCTTGACGCATGATTTTTCGTTCTTGTTTTAATATTATTTTATTTTACTTGAATGGCGTAATACATTAGAAAGATAAGAATTTAGACTAAATATGAACTTTTTTAAGCATTGCAGGAATTTAAATCCTAAACTCTTCCACATTTAACTTTGTTAAAGTTTTTTTTTATACGTTCGACAAAATGTCTTCAGAAAGACATGGAATTAAAATGCAATAATAAAAATGTATCTTATAAGCATTTTCTACAACGATTTTTAGAAATCAGCTCACTTCTTGTTAATGTTATTTTTTAATATATATTTTTCAATATAGAATATAAGAAACTACATTTAATACTTTCTAAGGATTCTGCTGCTTTTAATAATTTTAAGAACATGCAATTAGGAGTGCTATATTCGTAATAAAAAATGAAATAAATTTTTTAAAAAAGTAAAAAACACAGGATATACGCTCACTGTTAAAAATTTGCAGCAAACTGTCCAGTCACTTGACCGTTTTTGTAGAAAACGGTTACATAACCGTAATTTAACTCTATTCTGACCATAAAATGATCAAAAGTACGATAAAAATATAGTTAAATTACTGTTATGTAACCGTTTTCTACAAAAACGGTCAAATGACTGGACAGTTTGCTGCAATTTTTAACACTGTATAAGCAGAGCGTATATGCTATAATTTTACTGCAGAAACCGAGGATTTACTTAAAAAAACCCCAGAAGGTTTACGACGTATACCACTGTATACTCTGCAATACAGTTTTCATTAGGACTCAAACAGTAAAATATATTTACCAATCTGTTACAAATTATTTTATTATTGATGCTGATTTACAAATAACATCTTTCACCCCTCCATATAATTTGATTTTGTTAGGACAATAAAATAATAAAACTTTTTCAAAAAACAATTACTGGAACTTGAGAAAAAAGAAAACATTTCTTTTATTTTTCGAAGCAAATACTTTTTTCCCCCTCCTTTCCATAAAGTTTAAATTTTTTGTCTTGGATATTTCATTAAATTAGTCTCACATTGAGCTTGGTGATGTTCATTTAAAAGTCTTATTGTTTTTAAATTTAAACATGTATCCAGTTAGCTTCTGTGGCAATGTGAAATAGACGTAAATTAATACGTCAGGTTATCGTAATTACGATAACTTTCGTTCTCCGCTCCTCGAAAATTCGTAATAAATACTCTTTGCTTTGCTGTTCGTCCAATGCTCTGCTGTCTTGTTCTTTTAATTCGATCCGTCCCATGCGAATTAAGAAGGGAAAAAAAAGATTATTTCTTTGAATGTACGTTCTCCGAGAAATTTCCACATTTCATCTTGCTCTCTCCATTAATCGTTTTATTTTTCCTATTTTATCGTATTTCTTTTGCAATTAAGATTTGTAGCTTTCTTGCCTTCGCTCTCTTTTTTTAAAAAATCTAATTGTTCAAGAGGAGATTTGTTTTTCTTTGAATACCGTAATACAACATTTAGTATAACGTTTTTAGAAAGATACATTAGTTCAAACGCAATATATATATTAAAGCACTACAGGAATTTAAATTGACCAGTATACCCGTGCGAAGATTTCGCACTACAGTTTAAAAATTTTTAGCAATATCTAATATTTTTTAGATGCAGTTAAACTTTTAAAGAAAATTTGAGGATAAAAATATCTGCAAACAAAAATTGAGTCCAGCCAGAACATTGTGTCGTTTATTTCATCAATGTTACAGTAAAAACTGACCGCAGATAGCATAAGGCACGCGTGAGAAAAAAATCAACAATCTATTTTTACTGCATTAGAAGATGACGTCATCCGCTTCTTGAAAAACATGAAACAAAGAAAAATGAATTGAATGCATTTAAAATACAATTTAATCTATACAAATATTATAAAGGAGTAAAGATTGTTTGTTTGTTTGTTTGTTTGTAGGGGGTAATCTCTGAAACTACCGAACCGATTTCAAAAGTGATGGTGGCAAATTGATGGTGACAACCTCTGCTCCAACATAGGCTATATTTTATGTCGGTGCCACTAACCCCAGGGGGGTGCAGGAGCGAAAAACGTTCTAAAATTGCGATTATTTGTATACTGAAGAAGCTAGAAATTTGAAATTTGGCATTGTAGTTACTTATAAAATGTAAATGCTGTCTAAGAACAAAATAAAAAAAAAATTCGAAATTTAATGTAATATAACAAAGCATACATTTTATTCTTCACGTGAAATATCACTGCTTCGATCGATCGATGTTGTATTTTTCTTCTAAACATTTCAATTTCAGTTTTGATTTTTAACCATAAATGTAAAATAAACCCGTGCGGAGAAATCATACTTTATCTTTTTTGTGCTATATATATATATATATATATATATATATATATATATATATATATATATACTAATAAAATAAAGTTTCGCTCTGTGTGTGTGTGTCTGTTGGCGATGGCTAGGAAAATTTAGCGCACCAGAAGTCTGTAAATTTAGATTTAGGTAGTCCAAACCCTCTCTTGGTGCACCTGACCTTCAGAATTTTAATATTTTGATAATTAGCCTAGATATTAATTAGATTCTCATTAACCATCGCTTCTAAAATGACATCTTTTAAATCAAAATGGCGAAAGAAAGGAACCGGCGCATTGGATTTGCAAGCGGAAATGAACGAATTCGAAATTATTTTACGAATTGGCGAATTTTAAGAAAACTAATTGAGATATCAATTTGAAAATTTCTGAGCATATGTAAAAAAATATTCTGCATCTGATTATGTGTTTTTTGAAAAATTCGGTCAGTATTTTTTTTTAAATTTATGCAAAAATCTGCCGGCGCCAGAGAAAACGATCCGAGAAAGTTTCAGACAAGGATCTGCTTTCATTAAAAACTGAACTACAAAGAGATCTGTTTTTCTGGCCGATCCCTCCATTTAGTTTGCGAAAATGAAAGGAAATAATTGCCAATTTTTACTAATAAACAAAAATTTAGGCAACTAATTACGATATAGATTTGAAATTGAGGTCGGGAAGGGGTGTCATCTGCCGGCTATTTTTGCGTAGCGTCTTCGTTATGTTCTAATTATCAGAAAAATGTAATTCTTTTTTTTAATGATGGCGTTAATGTAGGTGACGGTGGTTCTCGTGAACAAATTATTCATTATATTTGCGTGTATCGGGAAGGAGGGGGTTAACGCCTTTCTCTGAGATTGTAATTATCTCGGGCCCGGGCAACGCCGGGCGGGTTAGCTAGTATATATATATGTTATATAAAAATTTATTTCCTTCGTATCCGTCCATTTTATTCACATTAATATTTTAAAATTAATCTAACTTCTGTCATAGTCAGTATTTCCTTAATTCTTAATAATATCTATTCCTATTTAAAGTCCTTTTAAAAGTAAATATCCGTATATTAATAATTATTTTATTCCAAATCTTAATCTAAAATTTAAGATCATTCGTAGCTTTTATCAGTTCCCCAATCTATAAAATTCTGAGACGCGTTCTCATTTCGAATGTTTTTTAAAAGCCATTTTCTTTTTATTATTATTATTATTGCTCTGATTTTTCGCGCGCTTGGGATTTTAACTTCAAAATTTCTCCGCACCCAGGTTCGGAATTCTTTACCGTCTTAGCTCCTCCTTCGCACCTCGTTTACTGGGCTGGAGCTAGCCTCTCACTCATTGGTTTGTACGCTCGTGACGTAATTCTGTGTATGTCTCCGCGGAGAGAACAAAACCAGCTCGCAGCCCTCAGAGCGGCAGATTTTTTGACGTTTGGAAGTCTAAACAAATATGTGTCTGGTGTTTTTATTGTCCGTAGAATATTCAACTGGACCAGTAACATCTTAATTTAATGAAGTGAAACATCGTGAGCCCGGGGCTATAAGTTTTAGACCTTTGGGAATTGTTTCTGTGTTGTTCGTCTTCTAATAAAATTATTTGTCTGGAGATTGGCTGGATTTATTGGAAAACTTTGGTGGACTCATTTCATTGCCTTCTACTTCGCCATACTCGCTAATATCGACTGCAACTTGCTATATCGTTGAAGGACTGCCATCTTTTCATCGAATATTATTCATCGTAATATCTCAACCTCGTCAAAATGCTACATATATATATATATATATATATTCATTTATTTATAATTATTGTTCAGCATCCTATAATACGGTATTTTATTTTTGTGGTAACACGAATTTGAGGAAAACCTTTTATTTCATTTATGAAAACAATGCTGATTTAATTTTTACCTTTCGAATGATACCTTATTCGTTGTTGTGCGTTTCGTTCATTGAAAAAGAGATGTTGACAACAGAAATAATATATATATATGATTTTTTGACATTATGCGGTTAACGATAAGCCATTTCACTAATTTATAGCTATGAAAAAAATCAAGACTTTTTTTTTTAGGAGATTTTGACATCTACAATTTTTAAAATTCCTATCATTTCTTGTTAGTGAATTTAATAATTCAGAAACTTTCTTTTTTTTTTTTTAAATCTAATACAGTGTTTTCCAAACTATGGTGTGCGAAGCTCTGGCAACTAGTACGCAAAAGTTTGATACTGGTATGTGAAATGAAATACAGCATATTATTATTATAAAATCAAAAACGGTTTAAGTTTATCACCCAGGAAATTTTCGAAATTTTTCGAATGCGATTTAAGGACTGTAAACGCTAATTTCTTTCTTTGTTACTAGATTTTAGCACAACATATGTATGTAAATGTACTTTTCCTTCAATTCTATATATCAAAAACTAATACAGGAAAAAACTAAACATCGAATCTGACTTACGACTAAAACTAACAAATATTGAACCAGACATAAGGAAGCTGTGCTTAATAGAGCAAGCCCGCCTTTTTTATTAACGATACTAGGGAATTAGTGCAATAAAGCTACTATGTATGAATCAATTGGCCAATAAGTATTGTTTACCACATTAAGTATTCGTCTAATTGAATCTCGGAAATGCTGTCATTAAATAAGGCAAAGTTTACAATAAAAAGTTACTGGTGGGAATAATCGAGGATTCTGAGCACCTTATGCGTCACGTATACGTGTCGCTCGTCCCCAAGGGGTTAATAAAATACCTATATATTTGTAATATGACCTAACGGTATTCACAATGGCACAAAGAGTGTATTTCTGACAGCAGGCAGGAGATGGCAAATTCAAGCACATATCCTCTTTCTTTGCATTGTAGGGATTTCACATTTGCCACGCTACATTCGAAATCCATTTTGCAATAGAATTGACATGTATCTTGTTCTTAATTTGAGTCATTTTAGTGGTTTATTACCGGTTATTTAGTACTATTGTTTTCTATAATCTACAGGTGAACATTTCCTATATTTCATTTGAAGTTTACTATTTGAAATTTACTATTTTATTTTATATCATAGGGTAGAAAATTTAGGGTGGTTACAGTTGCATAATGAACCACTAAAACACTATAAAAATTATTTTCCTCTTTCCTATGTTTATTCTGCACCAAAACTTATCCAATGATGCAAAAATACAATTAAAAAGCAGCTGGAAAATTAATTCAGGATATAAAGGGTTAAACAAGAGTGTCAAACTGTGGTCACGATAACTCATCGTAGACTTGACTTAAAACAATAAAAGGAAGTTTCTTTAGTCAAAAAGCTAGTAAAATGCATAGCTATTTAAGTATAAATATGTATTTTTAGTGAAATGGTGTTCATTCAAACTCAAATGCAAAATTTCAACTAAAACTTTCGTACAGTTACAGAGAAACGCGGTCGATCGTTGTGAAATATATCGAATAATATATGATATAATATCTATAACGCATAATATCTGTAATATACAACATATAATAACACATAATATCTATTAATATATCGAAACAATCCCACATATTTCACTAGAAAATATGTAACGATTAATTTTCAAAAAGATCAAGTTTATTGATTGAAAACTGACGGAGCTTGAGTGTCCACTGATTTTGAAAATTGCTGTTCTTAATTTTAAAAAAGCTTAAAGTTTTTGTTACTGTTTACTGGCTGCGACGCACTCTGCTTCTATAACTTCAAAATTACCCTTTCACTTTCTATACAGATTTCTGGCTAATAAAATATGATTTTCATGTGTATAAAGAGAACTTTAATCAACAAAAAAGTTTTTTGAAATTTTGGTCAAGTCAAAATGGTGTTACTCTTTAATTTGTTTTATTAATTCCTTATTTCACTTGGTTTCTCTATCATGTAAAAACCTAATTACTTTTTTCTTTTTAATAATTTCCATTGAAACTACTTATATGAAAGTTTACACGCCACAATTTTCGCATAGAATTTTTCGCCTTGTTTAATAGCAGAACAACCTTATAAATTATGCGATTAAACACAAAGATTTCTTATTTAAATTAGTGGTGCCATACTGCTTGGAAATTCCAAGGACTGCACCTACATTATCTCTTATTTATTAATAATAGTACTTTGGTCAGCTTTTATAAAAAATGTTACACATGATTATAATTTGTCTGTATATCACTTATTATTACTATTTCTCGAACTTAGGAAAAATACTCAGATCATTACAAAATGTTAGTGTATTTTGAACTATTCATATCCAAAATGTATGGAGCAATAACGATTGTTTCGATGGTATATATTTTTTTAATATTATATGACTGATTCTATTTTTTTTTTCTTCGAAATGTTTCTAACTTCTGACCAAAAAAAACAAGAACGAAAAATCATGCGTCAAGCATAGATTATGTAACACTTTCCAACGCTTCCAAAATAATTTTACAAATCATACCGTTTAATAAGCTAAAAGATAACATCTAAGTAATCCGAATACTTTTATTCCGCCCTGTATAGGATCTATAGATTTGTATATATACTACATAGAATGCTAAATTTTAGTTCAGTTAGGAAACGCGTAGCACAGTTTAAAATTCTCCGTCTGGAGTTAAATAATACAGAAATGTGTTCGCGAACTTTTGTGCGTCCCTGTAAATGAACGATGACTGCTGTACACACACTATTCTGTAGTAAGCCTCTTGAAATACACCTTAGTGATATATATATAAATTTCAATGCGTTTAAAATAGGGAAACATTATTTAAATAAACCGCAGACGATTTTTCTCCATAGACGTAATGTAACAGAATTCTTTTGACTGTCCCTGTAAAGTAACTATAAGTGCTATGCACACCCTATTCTACATTAAACTTCTTCTAATGCACATTAGTGATATATATAAATTTCAATGCGTTTAAAATAGTGAAACATTATTTAAATAAACCGTCAATGATTTTTCCCCATAGACCGCAATGTAACGGAATTCTTTTGAGTGTCCCTGTAAAAAAACTATCAGTGCTACACACTTCCGTTGAAATAGGGAACATTCTATAGATAACGACTATAACATATAAAAATTGCAGAGCAATCCGAGCATATTTACGGGAGTTAGAGCACGGACAGACAGCAGACGGCAGACGGCCATACGGCCAGACAAACCGAAGTCATAAACACTTTTCAACTAGGTTGGAAAGTGTTAAAAAAGAGATGACAACTGGCCTTGCATAAATCTTTTCTTGCTATATATTTAGCCTTAGAACAGCATTAGAAAGCCTTATTTTAAGTTAAAATGTTATCTGGGATGCGCTTAAATGCATTTTTAGATATAAGATTTTACTGTCTAGAAGTAATAATGAAGTCGATAGAATCTAGATGAATCTAAAAGTTGATAATGAATATATATATATATATATATTTATGTTGATACTTCCTGGTATCATTTATATTATATTCATTAATCTACGACTAATATTAACCGTTCAAAAATAAAAGATATGTTTAATGTAATGTCACCATTTGGGGGGAAAACAACTGCCTTCTTATGGAATTTGGTATTTTAAAATGTATCAGTTGTCACAGATCAGATTTTTAAAAAAGAGTCTGAAATTTGCACAAAGGCTAAAATAATTTGATTAATTTGATTAAAATAGAAACAGTACGTATTAAATAAACACTTTAAGCACATAAATTAATAAATATCAATGTTTGCAAACGCTATTGCAATTTTCGCATAGTGAAGCACATTTATCAATAATGAGTATTTCGGCTTATTTTTAAACAAATGTCAAAATAAAACTGTATCAATTTCTTGTTTCTTAACTATGCATAACAAAATTAAAAGATTTTTGTCCTCCACCCCTCAAAAAGTTTTCAAATGGTGTTCCTATTTTAACGGTGTGGATGATTTCAGACGCGCGAACCGAAATCAGGTGGAAAGTTCAATAAAGTAACATGTTAACGTTTCAATTTTATTTCTATGATACTTTTAACTTTTTCATTCAAAATTAATTGATGAATTCAAATAAAATTTAATTATATATCAATATTTTAAATTTCTATTTAACATCGTTAGATAAAAAAGTGTTACATCAGAAACTATAAAACTGTAAAATAAAATACAAATAAAATTGTTAGGAAATACTTAATAGATTTCTACAATACTATCAACATCAAATTTATGTTCTAATACATTAAAGTTTGTTTATAACAGAATCGGGCTATCAACAAAAAATAAATATAGTCCAACCAAAAAAAAAAAAAAAAAAAAAGACATGCAATCTTCTAAGATGGAAAACCTGTCTAAAACGATAATCTTCACTGGTAATTTGCGTTTTCGCCTAAGCACGTTTTATTGCATCATACTTATGGTGTGGGCCTGCACTGTAGTTATTACCGGGTCAAGCGGTTTCTCTGTACAGCCCTGATCGTACGTGTAAAAATACAATAATAATAATAATAATAATAATAATAATAATCTTCTTAATAGTAGCACGAGTTAGTCGAAAAGAATCGGAAAAGAAACGAACGATGAGTGTTAATTGTTCAACTTTTGTCCTCACCCGCCTGATTGGTCGCTGAAACCTGTTAGGTCAAGGGTTACATTATTTTAAAGTGGAGGTCAGGTAGCTATTATAGCTCTATTAGTGCAATACTTGGCGATAGTTACAATAATTCTTCCAAACCCAGAAAAATAATGATAGCTTTTAAACAGTGAAAAAAATATTACAAACACGGGAAAATTCTTTAAATTTCGAGGCATAGCGAAAACAATTCACAAATTTCTACGATTTTTGAAATTTTTTGTGGTTTAAAAATTGTAGAAAAATCACACGATTTCCGTTTTTTAAAGAAAAAATCTTTGTATAACCCGCACCGTGTATAAGCCGCAGCAGCGGCTATTCCAAATGTTTTTTTCTTGTATAAGCCGCGGGCTATACACCCGAAAATACGGTACATTCAGATAGCTAATAATGTCAAATTGAAGTGTTAAAATAACTTTCGTTCTCCGCTCCTCGAAATTTCGTAATAAACACTCTTTATTTTGCCGTTTGTCCGATGCTCTGCTTTATTTTCTGTTCACTCGATACGTCCCATGTGAATTCAGAAAAAAATAAAAATAAAAATAAAAATCAAGAACGATTATTTCTTTGGATAAACTTTCCGACAAATTTCCACATTTCAACTTGTTTTCTCCGTTACTTGTTTTTCCTTTTGCCATTAAGAATCGAAGCTTTCTTTCCATTCCACTATTTTATTTTTAAATCTAATTTCTCAAGATAAAATATCTGGATTTTTTTTTTTTTTTTTTTAATATCGTATGTACATTAGATACAAAGTTTTTGAAAAGATTCTAATTTAGACTCAATAAACAAGCATTTTAACAATTACAGGAATTTAATTGGATTCATTAATGTTATGTGATCAACAGCAAACCATTTGACTACTATGTAAGTGTACAACACAACAAGTGGGTAAGTGTGATCGAAGATCTCACAAAGGGTTTCGTTTAATATTCCTTTCAAAATACTTTATTCTTTAATTAATAAATCCAAACCATTAATTTATACTTATCCTTATCATTTATCAGTTCCCTTTATTTATAAGAACATAGATGGTAGCCCCATTAAATTTAACATTAAAATGACAACAAGAGGAAGCTATTTTTAAATCAAATTAAAAATATTCAAGAACTGCTTTTCAGACAATTGCAACAGCATATGTTTGAAAATCTGAATAGCATATTTAATTATATGATTTAATTTTAGATAAAGGAGAAAAAAAACCCTTAAAATGGCAAAAAATAAGAAAGTTCTTTTAATTAAATCCATCGGACAATGAAATGTAAAAATCGATAATTTCAACTTTCGTTGCCCAGAATAGAACCTGGAACCTCTGGGTTAGTAGGAAAAGGCTCTACCACTGAACCATCTAGCCTTCGTGAAAAAGACTGAAATTAAGATTATGTTTTGAAATCTAAGAAAGTCTCAAAAATGGTCGGATGTCATTAAATTAATTCATATAATTAAAATAATATAAGGCTTTTTCAACATTTTATGATTTGTCGTGTGACAGGATATTGGAGATAAACATCTACAAGTATGCAAAATTTCAAGTATCTAACTTATACAGTTTCCGAGCATGAACTGTGTGATGACAAATAGACAGAGGAATGAAACAAATAGGGTTTCGTCAAATGAACGAAACCCTAAAAATCAAGAGTGTTGCTAAAGAAAAATCATCCTTTTCTATTTCTTCCCCATCATTCTTACGACTGATGAAAAGTCAGTACAATTATACTTTTAATTACGCATTTCTCCGCAAAACATATTGATAGAAGAATGATTTTTGTAAAAATTTTAAGAAGTATGTGTATTGTGTATATATATATATATATATATATAATTTTTTATAATTTTGGATTAATAATATATTTATGTTTTATATATTTTTTTATGTTTATTATCTATGGAGACCTAAGGTATTAGAAAAATGTTTATATTTCCAATAATGTTGAAGCGGCGAGCAGTAACCTGAAACTTACAATAGGATTGAATGTTTTATAGCGCTGGATTTACAACAGAGGGGGTAAGAACCTTCTCTTGGGGGAGCTACAGCTCCGGCCAAATTAGAGGTATTGAGGGGCGGAGTCCCCACCATTCAAAGTAGTAATGCGCATATGGATCACCAATGAGAGAAGGGATATTTTTTTCCCGCGCCCCAACTTAGGTTTTAAAAATGAAATGCAGCACGCATATAATAGGAGGTGAATATTCAGTATCAGTTCTATCGCTTTCAGAGTATCCCTTTCACTATGATTGTAAAGCATCACTATGAGATCAGGATTATAGGGCTATTTTCTTAACTCTCTAATTAGACGTTACACATTTTTCTGCTTAATCATTGCCATTATTTTTGTCAATATTTTTTAAAGAAATGTTACGGGAAGTCAGCCTCAATAGCTCAATAATAAAATCCTCAAGGATTTATTGACAAGAGGAGGTGTGTTCCAGGAAGGAGCGGGCCCTACCAGTGGCTGAGAGGTTCTGCTCTCAAAGGTGGTAGACGGGAGGTGCTGGGTTCAAACCCCTGTCGCGTTCGTCGACCTAACCGTTCAGAGTTTTCTATGGTTTTCTTCTAATCTTGCCGTAAATACGGTTTAGGATCCCTTAGAAAGACCCCCACGGAGGGCACTCCCCCCTAGGGCCTATATCCCTCGTGTAGATAATCGGCCGTCATAAATCAACCAACCAACCAATCCAGGAAGGAGCAGACGTCCTCTCTCAGTGATGACTGAACCTACAGTGATGATGATAATGTTTTCTTTAACAAACTCTGAGCTAGAGCTCTACACGGGCCGGAATTTCCAGGCTCAAGCTCGGCCCTAGAGAAAGCTATCTTGGCCCGGTCCGATGTAAAAACCAAAAGTTAGAATCGCGCCCGTTCAAAAATCGGTGAAAACAGACCCGTCCGGGCCCGTGTAAAAATAAATGAAATCATACTCATAAAGCATTTCCAACGATCACTTCTATTGCATTTGATACTGTAAGTTTTTTCCTTTAGGGGGCATAATTTTTCTTGGGGAACCTTTTTTTAAGATTTCCTGATATACTTTTACAGAATATATAAAAACATAAAGATCAAATAATGGGATTTTATGATGCTAAACCTCATTTCAGTGTAAATCATGTCTATGAAAGTTTAGATGTTAAAGTATCGATACTTCTGTTAAATCTTAAAAACTTGATGGAGTTTGATTTAAATTTTTCACGGCATACCCGAGGTTCTCTCAAGGGGCGTGTGTAGTAATGTGACTGCGCGTGTGTATCTGTGTATAGCGGCAAACTGGTTGAGAACCAGAGTCTTCAAAAATATATTAGACTAAGTAAAAACGTATATTTTAAGCATAGCAGAAATTTAAATTCATTTTTTACAATATCTAGATTCTGTGATTAACAATATACACGCCACCACTCAAAAGTTGAATTCATTTAATTTTTAATCACAAAATGGTGCTACTGCATTTCAATCATACATCTGCAGTGCACGTAGCTGAATTTAAACATATCACCTTGATCCTCCGACATTTTATGCAGTGATTTCACTTTTGAGGAGTATAGTCGTTCTAATTTTCAGGTAAGAAGATATTTTAATTTACACGTTCTTAAATTCTTAGAACTTTGATTTATGATACGTTTTCTGAAAGCTTATTTCTTTCTTTTTAACCACATTTATCTCAAGTCTAAGAAATTTATCAAATTAATACTTTTACGTCGTGCGAATGGCGACCATACGCATGTTCCCAAGGTGGCCACCTTACAAAACAAATGTGGAAATCAATATAGTAAGGGTGATTTTCAAAATTTCTACATAAATATCTGAAAAAAACTTATTACCATTTATTGTTAACACCAGAGATCACTCAAAAGAAGTCAGTAACTCCGAGAAGAAAATCTTCGAACTACCGTGTACAAAAAGTGCTTCAAGATCTTTTCGTGTTATAAGATAAGAAGATTAAGAAGAAAATCTCGAAAGATATCAAAAGAAAGAAAGGATCATCAGAGCATAATAGTAAGTAAAATAGTTTGCCGAGTATTTTTTCACATTTTAAAAGGGATTTCAATACACGGACCACCTTTGGAACACTATGCGCCAAAGGTGGCCCACAAGCTACAATTTTGAAATTGTATTATAAAAGTAATTATATTTTATTTTACAAAGAAAATTATACTTGGTATGTGTTAGAGATAAGTGAAAAATTCTATTAGCAAAAATTCAGCCACACACACACACACAACCAGAAAATTATAAAAAATCCCCAAAGGTTAACTATGGCCACCTTTGGTGTACCTACCTTATATACGTGTAATTTAGATGAAATAAAAACGTATTTTAAGCATTGCATAAATTTAAATTAATGCTTTACAGAATCTATATACTATATGATTATGAATACACATATGAGCATTAGAAAATTAAGAAAAAAAAAGAAAAGAAAGATAAACGAAGAAAAGAAAAAAAGAGGGAGTTTTCCGAATTAAATCTACTTTTTGGTAATTTTTTTAAAATCTATTTTTTTCATGCAAACTATCAAACTAATTTAAAAACTTTCTAAACATTTTTGTTGCTAAATAATTTGGTATTAAAGACAAAATATTAAAAAAAAGCACAAAGTTTAGACGAAATAAAATGTATTTATGAATAATTATACACTTTTAGTTCTTTTATTAATATATTTATATACACATACAAGGTGTTCAGAAGTTATTAGGTGAACCTAAAAGTTAATATCTTTTGACATCGGCAGTTTATTCTTTCAGATTTATTTTCTCTCTGAATACATGAGAGATTTAAAATTGTTTGTTGAGTATTTCTTTAAATTACAATTAAATTGAGCTCGCTTAGGTTCCTTTAAAATACTTTCAATGTTTTTATATTTAAATGAACAGTTGCTTTCTCTAACATCCAGTTAATTTCTCTAATAATGTCAAAAGTATTAAAACCACTTTCTTTCTTGTCCCTCAAATATTCCTAATAAACGCTATTTACTTTGTTGTTCGTCCAATCGTCTGCTTTCTTTTAACTCGATCCGTCGAATTACGAACGGAAAGAAAAGTAGAAAAAATGGCGATTACTTTTTTGAGACAAAGTTTTTCCGACAAATGCTCACATTTCATCTCACTCTTTCCGTTATTTGTTTTTTCCTGTTTCATCTTATTTCTTTTGTAATTAAGAATCGTAGCTTTTTCTCCTGTCCTTTCCATCTTTTCTGTTTAAATCTAATTTTCCAAGATAAAATTTCCAACTAAATTTAAATTTTCAGAAAATTTGTTTTTCAGTTTGAAAAATGTAATACATTAAGTAAAATGTCTTCAGAAAGACGTGGAATTTAGATGGAATTTTTTTTTCTTTTGAATGCCGTAATATTTTTGGTATAAAGTTTTTAGAAAGACATGCGTATAATTTAGACATAATAAAAAGGTATTTTAAGCATTACAGAAACAGATTATGATTCTTATACATTATGTAATTAAGAATAAACTATTTAACTATTAAGTAATTCAGAAAAAACTAAAAATCGGGATTTTTTTAAAAATCTTTTGACAGGTTTTCTCCGACAATTTTTAAAAATCAGTTCACTTCTTGTTAAGGAATTTCATATTTATAATTTTTTTTTCTGAATTTTCTTTAATATAGCTTTATTTTCCTTAAATGACGTAATACAATAGGTATAAAGTCTTAAAACAGATAAGGAATTTAGACTAAATAAATACGTTTTTTAAGAATTTTGGGAATCAAAATTCTTTCTTTATGGGTTTAAAAATACATATTTGACACTTATGAAATAAGAATAAACTATTAAAAGCGGGTTTTTAGCAGAGAATTTCTCCGAAACTTATCCACTTTTTACTTTGTAAAAGTTTTTTTTTTTCGAGGTAAAACATCAAATTAACTAGAGAAATTTATAAATTTTTTATTTATTTATTTTTGAGTAATTTTGACACATAACACAATATATTAAGAAATACAATAAAAAGCATTTGTAAATAATTATACACTATTATTTTTTTAATGCTGATATTGTTTTTAAAAAATGAAATTTTTTATATTTTAGTCTCCAAGTAATTTGTCTTATGGAAGATAACATAATAATAAAACTTTTTCTAAACAATCATTGGTATGTTTTATGAAAGAACTTAGTTTGTGTTTTCAGACTTAAATGTCTTTTTTTTCTACCTTTCATAACATTTTAAAATTATTTCTTAAGAATCTCTTTATTTACTTTTAAATTGAGCTTACTTGTTTTAACTTCAAAGTCTATCAATGTTTTTAAATTTATATGAACAATTCACATTCACATTCATTTAGTTAATCTAACTATGCGAAAAAAAAAAAGTATTAAAATCCCTTTCGTTCTCCGTTTCTAAAAAAATATTGATAGGCACACTTTATTTTGTTGTTCGTCGGATGTTCTCCTTTCATTTTCTTTGAATTAAATCCGATAAGAATTAATAATAATAATAATAATAATAATAATAATAATAAAACAAGAACGATTACTTCTTTGGTTGAGACTTTCGACGAAAGATTTTGACATTGCAGCTGGCTTTTCCGTTATTTATTTATTTATTTAATTGTTTTTTTTCCTCCTTGTAATTAAGAACTGTAGCATTCTGTCTTTTCCTTTCTTCTCTTTTAAATCGAATTTTCCAAGATAAAATATTCTACTAAATTTAATTTGTCAGTAAATTTATTTTATTTTGAACAACGTAATACATTAAGTATAAAGCCCACTGAAATATATAGAATTTAGACCTATAAGAACATATTTTAAACATTACAGGAAGTTAAATTGATTCGTAACTGTATAAAAATTATAAAAACGTATCAAAAATCTCAAGGAAAAAAATATATATATACATAGAAATATGTCTAAAGAAACTTATAAAATGGAAAACCATTAAGGAGGGTTGAGGTCGGGACTGCTAAAAAGAAGTTTAAAACATTTTATTAAAAAAAGTGAGTTAATTATTTACACATTTATTTATCACACATTATCTTACATATTGCATCTTATTCTTGGCTATACTTGTATCCCTTTTAATATATTAATTATTAATTATTTATTACTAATTGACATCTATTTTAATAATTTTTTAATAAAATAAATCTTTAATAACTATTTATTGCTAACTGACATCTATTTGATTTTTTTTAATGTTGATATTTTTATTTTTTATCCTGTACTTCTTTTGTCGTTTCATTTCTTCATGGATTTTTTATAATGTGATTTAATTTGTCGATTTTTGACCAAGTTATTTTTATTTTAGCTTGCTGTTAGGTAGTGTAAGTTATCCATGCCATTTCTAGATGGCAGCACATGTTCTCTTGTCCACGTCTTTTTGCTCTTTTCTCCAACATGGTATATGATAAGTTGCTTGTCCGTGCTTCAAAGAGTCAAATCTGATGCTGGTTGCATCTTTGACAATTCTTTTTTATTTGGTGAGTTGTTCAATATATCTTTAAGTTTATTATCTTCTTTTGTGGAATTTTCAATTATTTCTTGGTTATCTTAATTTCTTTTAATCTTTGTTTTTTTTAATATGTTATAAGGAGCTTAACATTGTCATTCTTAGGCTTAATGCTGACAATATTCGACGAAATAACATATCATTGATATGAATTATTTTTATGAAGCTCCTCTGAAGAATCCTTAAGATATACATAGTTTCTCATATTTGTATGTTTCATTTACTGTGTTTTAATTTTGTATTGACTTATTCTTTTATGTTTGCACGTGTGATTTCATTTGAATCATATGTTATAAATATGCACTGACATATCGCTTTCAATATTTCGATTATCATTAAGTATATCGTATTATTTCCTCACTCTCTCTCTCTCTCTCTCTCTCTCTCTCTCTCTCTCTCTCTCTCTCTCTCTCTCTTTTTTTTTGTGCTGTAAATATTTTAATTTCAAAATTGCTTTCTTTATTTTCATAATTATTAAGATTAGATATAGTTTAAAATAAGATAATAAAATAAACTTTTACAAAAAAAATATTAACCGACTTAAAAAAAGCACTAAAACGTATTAAATAATTCTTTAAAATTCTCTAATGACAAAATGTTATCCGTTAACCACAAATCTGATATCATGTGCCGGAATAAAAATGATAAATTTAATATGTACAGTTTAATACCCACCAAACATGAATTTTCGAGAGAATATATTTTACAAGAGATGAATATACAGACATGATTCAGTTTACGAATATATACATATGAAAAGCAATCAATTACTTTTTGAAGTCGGTGCCAAACTACCTTAAGTTTAGTAAGAATTGTGAATATATTGTACCTAGTATCTACTAATTTATCGATTGGGGTTGTTTGGCACCGACTTCAATAAGTAATTGATTGCTTTTCATATGTATATATTCGTAAACTGAATCATAAGTCTGTATATTCATCTCTTGTAAAATATATTCTCTCGAAAATCCGTGTTTGGTGGGTATTAAACTGTACATACTAAATTTATCATTTTTATTCCGGCACATGATATCAGATTTGTGGTTAACGGATAACATTTTGTCATTAGAGAATTTTAAAGAATTATTTAATACTTTTTAGTGCTTTTTTTTTTAAGTCGGTTGATATTTTTTTTGTAAAAGTTTATTTTATTTCCTACTTTTTAGTTATTAATACAGTAATAGACAATTATCTTGATTTCAACATCTGCTGAATAAATAAGTAATTTGTAGTAGAAATTATAATTTACCAAAATTATCCATTAAATAAATATTTTTTAATAAAATCTTTGACAGAATCAAATTCTTGTCAATCTGAATGACAACTGGAGAAATATCGCCAAATTTGGCGATCAAAATATGTTGCCATAAATGAAGCCAACGTGGTTATAGTTGACTAATTTGACGAAATTCTCATTCAGATTGACGAGAATTGGGAATGAATCTTCTGTAATCGGGTTCCACGCATTTTTTAATTTTGAAAAATTTTTAACAACAAAATTGTTCTAATCATCAGAATTTGACGAAATTTAAATGGGACCACCAGGGTGTCTTACACTTTTAAACAAATATATTGTTATGAATTTTGTATATATCTGTAAATATTCCATTTGTTTAAGTTTATTTTATTTGATTATTGTGAAAATTGCAGTATTATTAATGTATTTCCTATTGAGCATCATGTAACTCAATGCTAAAGGCCTCAGATGGTTTGCAAGGAAAACAACCTTACACCCTCATCTTTATAATGGAAGTCTATTGAAATATCGCCAAGGAATGGGTTTATCGCCAAGTTGGCGATGATTTTGGCGACTTATTTTTGTCGCCAAATTTGGCGATATATCGCCAAATGTCGCCAAGTTGGCGACGGATTTGGCGACTTTTTGTGCAACCACACCCCCCTTATACCTATACATTGGGATCCTTTCTTGCTTGGGTTCTCTATCGAAAGTTAAAGCACTTTCTGGTAATTTCTAGCATCTGAAGGCTCTGGAATAATCTGGAAAGATCTCTGAAACCTATATAAGGACCTCCATCAGTTCAGTTAGTTAGTTGTCTGTCAACTGCGATTGAATTCATACGAGAGGCTTTGCATTGAGAACTGTGTTACTCGGATCGATTTTGTCGTTGATACGTCGTATTGAACGCATTGTTTCTATGTGAAATTTTGCTGCGCTTTTATTGGATTTGAAGATTACTCAATATCTTGTAATTTTCAGAAGATATTTGCGATCGTATTGCACTGTTTATAGTGAATAAAGTCTTTTTATTGTTCTTATATATTTCCATCAGTCCTTTCGAACCCCGAGCTCACAACATTTGGTGTCAGAAGTGGGATTGAATGCCGATTACCAGAGCAATGGAGGCGCAACTGACTAAATTATTGGAGAAATTAGGAGAGATGGATGAGAAAATGACTGCGAACCAGGCTGAAATGAAGAAGGAAATGTCAGCGATGGATGAGAAAATGACTGCAAACCAGGCTGAAATGAAGGAAATGTCGGAAGAAATGAAGAAGGAAATGTCAGCGATAGATGAGAAAATGACCGCAAACCAGGCTGAAATGAAAGAGATGTCGGAAGAAATGAAGAAGGAAATGTCAGCGATAGATGAGAAAATGACCGCAAACCAGACTGAAATGAAAGAGATGTCGGAAGAAATGAAGAAGGATATGTCAACCAACCTTGGTGAGTTGAAAGAATTAATAGATAATAAAATAACATCTTTAAATGAAAGAATTGACAGCGTGGAAAACAAATTTGAAGGAAGATTTCTGGAAATAGAGGAAAAAGTTCAAAAGACAGCCAGCACCGTAGAAGAAAGGATAGAGAGTATAGAAAAGGAGTTGGAAAATGTGAAGAAACAAAAGATAACTGCCGAAAACTATCCCGAAGATGTCAAGTATCAAGCTATGCTTCCCCGGGCCTCTATTAAACTCTCGACCTATGACGGAAAATCCTCATGGCCAGTTTTTAAGACACAATTTGGGATCGTAGCGGACGCCAATGGATGGGATTCCCTGACAAAGGCTTGCCAGTTAGCTGCTTCTCTACGAGCTGATGCTGCCGATGTCCTACAGACTTTGCCTGCAAATGAACCGCTGGATTTTGAAACGCTCGTCAGTGCCTTAGAATTACGCTTTGGCGAGAAATGCATGAAGGAATATAGCAGACTCCAGCTCAAATCTCGACAGCAGAAATCCACTGAATCCCTGCAAGAGCTTGCTACGGATGTCGAGAGACTTTCACATCTTACTTATCCTGACTGTCCGACTGAAATTAGAGAAAGCTTGGCTCTGCAGCATTTTATTGATGGTGTGCGTGACTCTGAGATCCAGAAACAACTCCGGATTGCAGATCTCAGTGACTTAAAAGGGGCTTTAGTTTATACCCTGAAATTCGAGCAGCCCAGCAAGCTACAAGGAAAGATCGACACTTTGTGCGAGTAGCCAACATGCCTGAGACGTCGGATAGAGCTGTGGAGCATTTACAGCAGCAGGTGAAGGACATGATGAGGCAGATAAACTCCTTAATGGCCAACAAACCTTACAAGAAGATCAAGTGCTGGAAATGCGGTGGAGAAGGCCATATCCAAATTGACTGCACAAGACGACCCAGCACCGAAGGTAATATCTCACCCGCTAACGGAGGAGCAGGAAAACTGATTAATGGCCATCTTGCGGGGCGGAGGTTGCCAGATTTTGAGAAGCCCCATTTTCAAGTATGTGAAATTTCTGCAAGACGTTGCGGCGAGAACGGAGTTTTTCTAGTCGGAAGTGTGAATGATTTGCCCTGTAATATGATCATCGATACAGGAGCCAATGTGACCATCATTCGGAAAGATCTAGCTCAGCGGCTGAAAGAAAAACTCTTCTGGACCCCGCCGCGTGTTATTCTTCAAACTGTGACTGGAGATAAGATCGATATAGACGGAAGAATGACACTGAAAATAAAGTTTGGGAACGCCGCTTACCACCATACAGTCTATGTTGCCGATATTTCAGACCCTTTTATACTCGGACTGGACTTTTTAAAAGAGCATGGATTTGCATTGCATTTTAAGAATAATGAATTACGCTCTGCTCAAGAAGATGTCACTATTTTCAAACTTGGAAATGAGTCCGGGTTCATTCAACGGATCACAGCCAAGGCAGATGTTATCATCCCTCCTCGAACCGAAATGATGATACCTGGATTAACTGAGAACGAAAGTAGTTTTCAATGTGGCCTGGTTGGATATCCTGAGAAGAGCCCAAAAGGAGTGCTAATAGCATCAGCGCTGGTAGATCTGTCGAGAGATGTGATACCCGTGAGGATGGCGAATGTAAGTGAAAAGTCTAGAATTATCCAGAAGGGTGAAGTGCTTGCTACCTGTGCTCCAGTCACCTGTGTTTGCAAAGACCCGAGCTTGACGTTATCGGAGCCGCCTACAAGTTTAACACCTGTAATTGGACGAAATGAAAATTTATCTCCTGAACAGAGACATGCCGCAGAAAGACTGTTCCAGGAATTTAAGGATGTGTTTTCACAAAACGAGAATGATATAGGTCGCACTTCACTGACACGTCATAGAATTGATACTGCCAACCATCCACCGATTAAACAGCATCCAAGACGCTTGCCGTTCGCAAAACAAGAAGAGGTTTCTAAGCTCTTACGAGAGATGCAGGATAGTGACATCATCGAACCGTCATAAAGTCCGTGGGCCTCTCCCATCGTGTTGGTCCGAAAGAAAGATGGCTCCACAGATTTTGTGTGGATTATCGTAAACTTAACGATATCACGAAGAAGGACAGCTATCCTCTACCAAGAATAGACGACACGCTAGATACTCTTTCAGGACATAAATGGTTTTCCACGCTGGATTTGAAGAGTGGATATTGGCAAGTAGAGATCCATCCTGATGACAAAGAGAAGACCGCATTTACTACTGGACAATGACTTTGGCAATTTAAAGTTATGCTGTTCGGGCTCTGCAATGCTCCAGCAACGTTCGAGCGCCTCATGGAGACAGTGTTAAAAGGCCTGACTTTTGAAGCTTGTCTCACCTACCTAGATGACATCATCATTGGTGGCCGCACGTTTGAAGAACATCTTGGAAATATTCGAAAAGTGTTAACGAAGCTAAGAGCGGCGAATTTAAAGCTGAACCCTCTGAAATGCAAGTTCTTCCAGCGCGAAGTAAATTATTTAGGACACATCATCTCAGCTGAAGGTGTTCGAACAGATCCTGAAAAAGTGTCTGCAGTAAAGAACTGGAAGCGTCCGGAAAACGTCCATCAGTTGCGAAGCTTTCTGGGACTATGCACTTATTACAGAAAGTTTGTACAGGGGTTCTCCAACATCGAAAGACCCTTGCATAGGCTCACTGAAAGCAAACAGAAGTTTCTATGGACACAAGAATGCGACAATTCATTCCAGCGGCTGAAAGAAGCTCTCACATCCTCTCCAGTCCTTACCTATCCAGACCCCGACAAACAATTCATTGTGGACACGGATGCCAGTCAGGAAAGTGTCGGCGCTGTACTTTCCCAAGAAATAGGTGGCCAAGAACGAGTCGTAGCATACTGGAGCAAATGTTTATCGAAACCAGAGCGGAATTATTGCGTCACTCGTAAGGAGTTATTAGCTATAGTGAAAGCCATAGAACACTTCCATCACTATCTCTATGGCAGGAAATTTCTCCTTCGTACTGACCACGCATCCCTAACATGGCTGATGAATTTTAAGAACCCAGAGGGCCAAGTAGCCAGATGGATACAACGACTCCAGGAATACGACTTTGACATCAGGCATCGCAAAGGCTCATCGCATGGAAACGCCGATGCCCTATCAAGAAGACCGTGTCCCGAGAGCTGTCGCTATTGTTCCAGCGCGGAGAGCAAGTATAATCCCGAATATGTCATACGCCAGACGAAGACTTCACTATTGACGCCACCAGATCCCTGGAGTGATGAGAAGATTCGAGAAGATCAAATGGCAGACTCTGAGATCAAACCAATCTTGGAGTTATTAGAATCCTCTAGCACGAAGCCCAGTTGGAAAGACATCTCGACTTACAGTCCTACGACGAAGCAATATTGGGCTCTTTGGAACTCTCTCCACGTCAGGAATGGTGTCCTGTTCCGAAAATTCGAATCGGAAGATGGGAAGACATCTCGGTGGCAGTTGGTACTTCCTCGATCTCGAATCCCAGAGGTCCTCGAAGAATTACATGGCAGTCCCACTGGTGGTCATTTTGGAGTCATGAAAACATTACACAGAGTCCGAGAGCGCTTCTTCTGGGGAAAAGCGAGAGCTGACGTCGAACAATGGTGCAAATCTTGCGATGCATGTGCAGCTCGGAAAGGACCAAAGAAACGTAGCCGAGGAAGACTACATCTCTACAATGTAGGAGCACCTTTTGAACGCATCGCCCTTGACATCCTAGGTCCTCTGCCAAGAAGTGCTGATGGCAACAAATACCTCCTTGTTGTCATGGACTACTTCACGAAATGGCCTGAAGTTTATGCCATCCCTGATCAAGAAGCTTCTACGGTTGCGGATGCCTTGGTACACCAGTGGATATCAAGGTATGGAGTCCCCCTTCAAATGCATTCTGACCAGGGGAGAAATTTCATCTCTGCTGTGATTGAGGGTCTCTGTCAACTTCTCGGAATGGACAAAACTAGGACGACGCCTTTACATCCACAATCGGATGGCATGGTTGAGAGATTTAATCGTACCATCCTCAACAATCTCTCACTGCTAGTCTCAAGAAATCAACAAGACTGGGACCAAAAACTTCCCTTGTTTCTTCTCGCCTATCGCAGCGCCGTCCATGAAACAACCGGCTATTCCCCGTCTCAGATGCTTTTCGGTCGTGATCTTCGTCTACCTTGTGATCTGATTTTTGGTCGCCCTCCAGATACGCCTTCATCGCCAGAGGGATACGTGCAGAATCTCCAGGCACGATTTGAAGACGTCCACAACTTGGCTCGAGAGCGGATCAATATACAGACGGAGAAGATGAAGACCAGGTACGACACGAAAGCCACGGGACATCAATTCAAAGAAGGTGACAAGGTTTGGTTTTATAATCCGACTCGACGTAAAGGACTTTCTCCCAAACTGCAATCGCACTGGGACGGTCCTTATACAGTCCTAAACAGACTGAACGATGTCGTAATTCGGATCCGAAAGTCACCAAGTTCGAAGCCTAGAGTCGTTCATTACGACAGGCTGGCTCCATACTATGGCCATAGTACTTAGTTCATTGATTGTAAATAGTGTAATGTAAATAATGTAAATTAGTATGACCATAGTCTTGTATATAAGTTAATGTAATAATTTCTTTTGCTTAGCATTATCATTATTAATGTTATTATTTAAATACTTGTATGTAATGATGTCTATGCTTTAATTTAATTTATTTTTTTTTAAATAAGTGTATATTTTGTATAATTCAGCATTATGAATGTGTTTAATTGTTATTTTCCATGTTTGCTTTAAGTGTTTTGAGTAGTATAGCAATTGTTGGTAACGGGTTTGCTTTCCGATCAAAGGTTGAACTGCCCGGGACGTGCAGTCCTTGAGAGGGGGGCAATGTTATGAATTTTGTATATATCTGTAAATATTCCATTTGTTTAAGTTTATTTTATTTGATTATTGTGAAAATTGCAGTATTATTAATGTATTTCCTATTGAGCATCATGTAACTCAATGCTAAAGGCCTCAGATGGTTTGCAAGGAAAACAACCTTACACCCTCATCTTTATAATGGAAGTCTATTGAAATATCGCCAAGGAATGGGTTTATCGCCAAGTTGGCGATGGTTTTGGCGACTTATTTTTGTCGCCAAATTTGGCGATATATCGCCAAATGTCGCCAAGTTGGCGACGGATTTGGCGACTTTTTGTGCAACCACACCCCCCTTATACCTATACATTGGGATCCTTTCTTGCTTGGGTTCTCTATCGAAAGTTAAAGCACTTTCTGGTAATTTCTAGCATCTGAAGGCTCTGGAATAATCTGGAAAGATCTCTGAAACCTATATAAGGACCTCCATCAGTTCAGTTAGTTAGTTGTCTGTCAACTGCGATTGAATTCATACGAGAGGCTTTGCATTGAGAACTGTGTTACTCGGATCGATTTTGTCGTTGATACGTCGTATTGAACGCATTGTTTCTATGTGAAATTTTGCTGCGCTTTTATTGGATTTGAAGATTACTCAATATCTTGTAATTTTCAGAAGATATTTGCGATCGTATTGCACTGTTTATAGTGAATAAAGTCTTTTTATTGTTCTTATATATTGGCATCAGTCCTTTCGAACCCCGAGCTCACAACAATATATATATATCAAAATCGGTGCACATTTACGAAAGTTATGCGTGAACAGGACTAAAACATACATACATTGGGTCAAATTATTAACATCCTCCTTTTCTCACCTTCTCCTATCTAAATAGAAGAAAGTATTGTGAGCAAAATTTTTTCAACTTCCGGTATTCGACGGATTTATATGTTTTAGGAGTCAAAGATTCCGAAAAACATGTTTTTACAAAATATCTGTCTGTCCGTGTGTGCCCTCTTTGTATCAATGAAAAGTGTGTCAAGTTATAAAGCAACCTAGAATTGAACGAAATTTCATTTATAGGTTTTTGGCTGTGACCAGCAGGTCCCACTTGAATTTGTGGATATTGTGCCGAAAGCGGGCGCTGTGATAGCGATTTTTGTTCCATTTAAATTATTGTATCATCGAAAAGTGTATTAGGTTATCCACAGTACTGAACCAAATTTTTTGTATGTGTTTTTTACTATGGCCTGCAGGTCCCAGTTGAATTTGGGGATATTCGGCAAGAAGGAGGCGCTATTTTGAAACAAGACAGAAGGATTCCTCCATAAACGGTTTTAATTTATGAGTTTTAGTGAACACGCTATCTCGCAAGTTTTATTTCATTGTTGTAACCATCGTTCTAACTCTCACATTCTCAACACTATATATTCATGTTCGCCAGCGTTAAATTCTCTCCAAGCTAGGCAATATTTGGCGAAATATCAACAAATTTGGCGACAAAAACAAGTTGCCATAAATGAAGCCAACTTGGCTATAGCTAGCATATTTGGCGAAATTCTGATTCAAATTGAATATTGACGAGAACTGCGACTGAATCTTCTGTAATCGGGTTCCATCCATTTTTATAGCTTGGTGTTTTGTAGTAAAATTATCTAAAATCTTAAAACCAAGGAATAGGTAGGCTGTCTTTTCCTGCCGGTATAGACCAGAAGGACTTTTCGCAGTTTAGTATACATAATATACTCAGAATATTGACGAGAACTGCGACTGAATCTTCTGTAATCGGGTTCCATCCATTTTTATAGCTTGGTGTTTTGCAGTAAAATTAGCTAAAATCTTAAAACCAAGGAATAGGTAGGCTGTCTTTTCCTGCCGGTATAGACCAGAAGGACTTTTCGCAGTTTAGTATACATAATATATCAGCTACAAATAAATTAATATCTCGTGTAAATATGTTTTTAAATTGAAACTGTTTGGAAGTAATGTTATTTGAGCATTTTAAATATGACGTAAGTTTTCCCATTTAATGTTTTGAACGTGTAATAATTTAATTATTTCTCTTTTTTAATATTCACGCGCAAGTATATTTTTTATAACGTATTTTTCTACATTTACTGCTTTCAACACGTGATCATTTAATTATTGTTTTAAAGTTTTATTTCTGTTTTTGATAGTCACGTGTAAATTACGTTTTTTAATTGAAAGGGAATATTACTATGTGCGCTCTTTTACAAATTGGCAACAATTCAAATAATGGACTTTTTGAAATATAAATTAAATTATCAAAATAATGGAAATTTGAATAAAATAATTTGTTCTAATGATCAGATTTTGACGAAATTGAAATGGGACCACCTTGGACCCTTACTCTTTCAAACAAAATAAAAATTATCAAAATCGATGCACATTTACGAGAGTTATGCGTGAACAACATGATACATACATACGGGTCGAATTGATAACCTCCTCCTTTTTTTAAGTCGGTTAAAAAATAATTTATAGGTGTAATTGAATTATTTTTAAATTTGTAAGAATGCTTTACTTATTTTAGTAACTGTCAGTGTAACGGATATAGGCCATGTGCATTTGTAAAGGATAACGTGGTTTTTGATAGCTAAAATGTCATTGGTTCGGTATGTTTTACTGCTATATTTCTCTTTTTGTTTAACAAGTCTTCATTAAGTATATTTTGTATTTAATAATGCTCCCTATTCATTGATTTTTGGACATATCTTGTTCAGTTATTCAATATTTGTCCATTTTTATTCAATTTTCTTTAAATTTGACTTTGTAATTGATCGGGAAATTTGAGTTTATAAATTTTGGCTCATGCCTATTTATTCAAACTGAAATCAATTACATTTTACTTATATTAGTGGAATATTGCACTTGATAAAGTGGTCCCCTTTATAAGTTTCCAATTGCTTCTTATAATAATTTTCACCTTTTGCACATTGGATTTATTTCTCCACATATCTTTAAGTATTTTTTCCACATATTTTAATTTTGAGAATCTTACGTTTTTCGATATATATATATATGTATTGTATTATAATTATCGGTTTATCTATTGTCGATTATTTATGTGGTTCAATGGTTATTATGAACAATAATTTTATTATATATATATATCTTTATCATCAACTGTTTTTAATTCACTGCTGGATTTAGGTCTCCTACAAAATTTTCCATTGTTTCCTGTCTAGTGTTTTAGTCATCCAATTAACACTGGCCACTTTTCTGATTTCGTCACTCCATCTTACTTGAGGTCGTCTTCTTATATATAGATAATGGGTGATTATACAAAACTATCCCGATATATGAGCCCTTAATTATCATACCGTTCACAGAAACTGAATGAAATTTTGGTTTAAAATATTTTGAGTAATCGCTCAAGAATCATATGAAAAACAACAGTTAAAGTCTAAAAGTTACTGTTATAATGACAAAATTTCGAAAATTTCAAATGACAACACCTACTTTTTTTTTATTGGAATGTGATCTTCATAGTGAAAAACTATAAAAAGGATTGGAACGGTACCTGTAGCACGACAATCGCCGGCGCTAGACAGACTAAGAAGAAAAGTCAAAACAATCAATAAGAACAGAGAAGCAACAGAAAACAAAAAAAACGTTTTATTGTGTTTCACAAATTTTCCACTTCACACACTATGACACTTTGCATGCGGCAGATGGTGGATAGCACTGAACAATAAAATGTTTTACTTTCTGTTGCTTCTCTGTCCTTTATTGGTTGTTTTCACTTTTCTTCTTAGTCTGTCTATAGCGCCGTCGATTTTCTTGCAACAGGTATCGTTCCAACTTTTTTTTATAATTTTTCACTATGGAGATCACATTCTAATAAAAAAAGTCCTTCCGGCCTGTACCGGGAGGAAAAGGTAGCTTTCATACTCCATGTTTTTAAAAATTCAACTCATTTTACTGACACACCTGAAGCTAAATTGCTTGGAACCCGATTATAGAAGATTCAAACCCATGTTTTCGTTAATACTGAATTTGAATGTGAATTTCAGCATAAGAGTTACAGCATAACAAAAATCAGATTGTTTCAAAATGTTAGCCACCCTAGAATTTCAAACTGCCATATCTCTGCCATTTTAGAAGATAAATCCAAAACAAAAAATGTTCCGGAATCCTTGTATCACGATGTAACACTTAACGGAAAACCTTTTTCAATTTATAATTTTTCATTCATCCTTTTGAATTTTTAAAAAAATTAAAAAAAACTAACTTGCTGCTACGTTAAAATAAGATGGCGCATGAAGCTAGCCTACGAACTCGGTTGAGAACTTGGTATGTTCTGTACACATGATTGGTCACATTCATATCGGTTCATAAATGCGAGAGTTACAGCATAACAAATATCAAATTGTTTCAAAATCTCAGCCCTCCCCTAGAATTTCAAACTGCCAGACCTGAGCCATTTTTTAAAATATAGCAAAAACAAAAAATGTTCCAAAATCTTTGTATCACTTTCTAACACTTAACAGAAACATTTTCTTCACTTTACAATTTTTTTGTATATCTTTTTGAATTTTTAAAAATTAAAATTTTTTTAACTGGCCGCCATTTTGAAACAAGATGGCGAATGAAGCTGCCAACGAACTCTGTCGAGACCTTGGTATGTCCTATACACATACTCAGTCACATCCATATCGGTTCATAAATAAGAGAGTTACAGCATGACATATATATATATATATATATATGGATATATATATATATATATATATATATATATATAAATCAACATTTGAACGGAGGGTGGTTTGGCGTCTGCGGGTCATGATCGGTGAAAATAACCAAATTTTTTTGGAATTGCTTTCCTTCGAAGGGCTGCATTAGGTAGCTTTTTGTAATGAAAGCTACCTAAAAAAGTAAGTGTTGCCATTTGAAAATTCCGAAATGTTGTCACTTCAACCGTAAATGTTTGGGTTTAACTGTTGTTTTTTATATGATTCTTGAGCTCATACCTCAAAATATTTTAAACCAAAATTTCATTCAGTTTCTGTGAACGGTATGATAGTTAAAGGCTCATATCTTGGGATAGTTATTTTTTATAATCACCCTGTATATACATATATATATATAATATGCCATTAAGAATATAATATTTCGTTATAACAATTACGTAATTGAGAATATCTATGTCAGATTTTATAATTCAGTTCATTCCTTGCTATTGTTAATTTTAATGTTTTTTGTTTTCAAGATAAATTATCAACCTAAATTTAATGCTTTTCCAAGTTTCTACTGTTTTAAATAAATAGGTTTTTTAGACAAAATATTCAGAAAGATATGAAGCATAGACGAAATAACAATTATTTATGAATAATTATCATATATGTACATTATTTCTGATGCCAACATCATACACATACAAAATGCACAGCGATGATGATGCATTATTGAAAAAATGGAAATGATAAATTATTTTCAATGATCAATTATAGCAGTATAATGGTGAAACAAAATGCAGAAGGTAAATTTTCTACATACAATTTCCTTTACCTTAAATTTAAAAAAATCTATTTTACGTAATGATTTTACGAAAGGTTTTTGAACAGTCTTTTGACATAGTTCATTCACATTTCGCTAAAATATGCTGTTTGATTAAAAACTGCAGTTAATTAAAGATTAATGAAAAACATTTCAGAAAATAATCTCAAAGATTGCAAATTCCTCGCACGGGTTCACTGCTCTGTAATAAATTGTTTTATAAATTGATCTATGTACATATACAATACCTCTGTTATTTATTTTGAGATACGTGTTTTACTTTTCGAATCGCCCGTTTTCTCTAATTGATAGTCAATTTTACACATGCAACTACAAATATTATTACTTTTTAGTTTTTCTTCAATGTTTCAATAAACTGATTTCAAATAATATTGAAAGAATATAAATGATAAATTATTTTCAATGTGATAAATTATGGCAGTATAATGATGAAACAAAATGCAGACGATAAATTTTCTACATACAATTTCCTTTACCTGAAAAAAATAATAATAATCTAATTTTCGAAGCGAAAATACCCAACAAAATTTATTCTCTCACAAACTTCAGCAATGCATTAAGAACAAATTCATTAGAAAATATAGAATTCAGATGCAATAAAAACATACTTTAGCATTACAGGGATTTAAATTGATCTTTACTGTATATATATTATATGATTAAGACTATACTCTTTTGACCATTATGCAATTAAGAACAAAAATCAAGGACGTTTTTCTTTTTTGAAGATATTTCCTGAGACGATTTTTACAATTCAGCTCATATCTTGTATATGTTATTTTTATTTTTATTTTTTCCTCCAAGGTAAAATATCGGAATAAATTTAATACTTTCTGAACTTTTTATTCTTTTAAAATGTTTGTTAAATAAGAAAAAATATTCAGAATGACGTGGAATTTAGGTGCAACAAAAAGTTATTCATGAATAATTTTCTAGTATCAATTCTTTTACTAATTTATCTATAGATATATGTATAACATCTCTGTTTTTTATCTTTTTACCTGTTTTACCTAAGGTATCGTCGTTTAATTTTCTTTCTTTCGTTTCTTTTTTTAACACCCATTTTTCCCCGAAGATAAAATATCCAGTAAAATTTAGTATTTTCAAAACTTTTTAGTATTTCTGAATAATGTAAATTATGAGGCAAAATATTCAGAAAGACGTATAATTAGACGTAATAATTTTAAACATTACCTACATTTAAATGGATTATTTTCTAAATCTACATTATGTGATTAATAATATATATATATATATATATATATATATATAACCAAAAATGAAACATTACCATAACACCAACTTAAACTATGAAATAATGATTAAGTATGTAATAATTAGTTTATATATATATATATATATATATATATATATATATATATATATATATATTACGCTATCGTACGGGGCACAGAAATCGCGCTTATTTATTTATTGTTTAATGGCAACGCCAAAATGAAACGCATCTCATTGGTTATTGTGTAAAAGTCCTTTGGCAGGATTTAGGCCGAGATAAATCGTGTTTATTTACGTTTCGCTCTTTCGCTGCAATTATGGAGCTTCAAAATATCATTAGAAATGCCCGTAAAAGATCTCGGCGAATGCTTTAAAGTGAAGAAGAAGCCGAATTAAGAAGAGAAAATTGAAATAGATTGGATCGAGAACGCCGTCAAACACAGAACATAGGCGATCACCAAAATAGACTTAATAACCATGCCAACATCGCTTTTTATGAAGTCCACTCCAGTGTTATATTTTTCAATGACAGTCTGCCCGGGCAACGCAGGGCGGGTCATCTAGTGCCTTTTAAAATACAGATGTAAAAGCTTAAAATGATAAAAACCCAACACAAGAAAGGCTTATAAAAACGCTTTAATATAATGATCTACATGTTTCGACTGAACAAACATTATCAAGATCTACACGATAAACAAACTATTCTCCCAAAAATTTGAAAATAAACTTGAAAAACATAAACTACGAGATCATTAGTGTAATAACAGGAGGTGCTTAAAAATGGTCAACTGTAAATGTGAAAATTAATATTTCCTTATTGTTTTTTTTTTTTAATTTAAAAACATCTCGTGCCAAATTTTACGTAATTCAAAAGAGGCTGATTCATTGCAGATGTTCTCGTTACGTATGTAGATTTCTATTGATTCACGGATAATAGATGGGAAATAAAGTCTTGATGGATAAATGGAGTGTTCTGAGCTAAAGTGGATCAAGTGCAAAAAAAAAAAAAAGTCTGTTATTGCGTATTAATACTTGTTAATGGTATATATTTTTGGGGCTATAGTCGAATTTCACTGTGTCGCATTCATTTGATCGACCTTATGTAAAAAATATTTCAGGGCCACAGTGGATGAAGTCCAATAAATTCTGATTTAAAATTGAATTGCCACCTTAATTATTGTTTTAGGTAGATTTCAATACAAAAATGTATAAAGCTACTTATTGCAACCGTTCGGAGGAAAGCAATTCCGGAAAATTTCGGTATATTTTCACCGATCATGACCCCCAGACGCCAAAACCACCCTCCGTTTAAATGTTGATATATATATATATATATGATCTATGTCATACGATAACACTCGTATTTATAAACTAATTTGTATGAAACTAATTGTGTGCATTAAGCTCACCAATGTCTCGACCGAGTTCGTTGGCCAGCTAGGTTCGCCATCTTGTTTCAAAATGGCGGTCACTGAAAGATTTAAAGCTAAAACAAATATACAAAAAAGTTAAAAATTCAAATTTATTTTTTTGCTTACGTATGTTAGGCCTTGATAAAAGGATTCCGGAGCATTTTTTGTTTTGCCTCTATCTTAAAAAATGGCTGAGATAGAGCAGTTTGAAATTCTAGGGTGGCTAGCATTTTGAAACAAAACAGCACATTACAACAAGTGGGTAAGTGTGATCGAAGATCGCACAAAGGGTTTCGTTTAATATTCCTTCCAAAACGCTTTGTCCTTTCTTTAATAAATCTTTCTTTAATAAATTCTTTAATAAATCCAAATAAATTTCATTTTCCAATAGGAAAAAAAAAAAAAACACGTTTTTTAGAAAGTAAAAATTTACCGGTCTATTTTTCTCGTCTTTTCGTATATCTGAACCGGCTGGATTGCGGGCGAAGCCCGTTATTATATACTGTCATAATAATATCTGTCATGTAGACTAAATGCGATATTAAAAAAAATAAATTTCATAACTAAACATGTTGTATACACATGTGCATACATGCTGTATACTAAACACGTTGTCCTTCAAAATGTTAAAATATGCCCATATTTCCATAATCGGGTTTTTATCATGATTCAATACGTTCCTCAAACTCATATATTTACTATTCTCTATACTCTCTTTGTATTATTCTCTAATATTTGACAAATCCGTTAAACTTCCAATAGGACGTCAGATTAATTTTCTTATTAATTAATTTAAAGATTAATTCTCTAATAACGTCATATTAAGCTGCATTCTGTATTTACTCATACTTCTTGTATTATGCAGAAATGTTTTAAAATTTCCGTTTTATTGCCAATATGACGTCATATTAATATTTTTTCAGTTGGTGAAACTTTTTATTTCATTTTCATTTTTCACTTGGAAATATTTTAATAGAAAAATAATTACTGTAGAGAGAATTTTATTGTGGATTTTTAATTGTTGGCAATTGCTATAGCAAAAAAATATTTAAATTTAATAGGAAAAAGCTGTTGATTTTTTGTTTTTTATCTCTATATATTAAAATAATACGATTTTTCCAAATTTTATGATTTTGAGCTCCATAGTAGGTATTCAGCTATATATACACAAAATTTTATGCCTATAAGTTATATAGTTTCTGAGAACCGCCTCTGTGACGGACAGACAACGAAGCGGGAGTAATAGGGTTTCGTGAGATGAAGGAAGCCCTAAAAAAACCAACGATTAATTTTAACGATAATGAGTTTTAGTGAACGCGTTTTCTCGCAAATTATTATCTTTCATTGTTGTAATCATTTTCCCAATCATACGCATAAAACTATATATTCATATCCGTTAGTGTCAAATTCTCGCCAAACTTGCCGACACTTGGAGAAATATCGCCAAATTTGGCGACCAAGAATAAGTCTTCATAAATAAAGCCAACTTGACTATAGTTGACTAATTTAGCAATTTTCTTATTCAAATCCAGTATTAACGAATCTTTTGTAATCGAGTTCTTTCCATTTTAGCTTGCTGTTTCGAGTAACATTAGCTAAAATTTTAAAATGAAGATATTGGAAAGCTACCTTTTCCTCCCGGTACAGGCCGGAAGGACATTTTAATTGTCAAATTATGACCCATTTTTAAGTTAGTCTTCATTCTACAACAGGCATGTCAAACACGTGGCCGCGGGCCACAACTCGCCCGCCGATAACTTATCTGTGGCCCGCGAAGCCTTTGCCAATTTACCTATGTTTAATTAAGTTGTTAGAATGCCATGCTGAAAATACACTTTGCATGAACATGTTTTCTGAATCGTAGTCTTAGAGATGGAAAACATCATAAAGATATGTATATAAGTGTTACCAATTTGGCGGACTTTTTTTATTATTCAGAATGCTACCACTATTTTTGAATAGTAATATTTGTCTTATTTATTTTTTCATTAAATAAGGGGAATATTTGTCTTCAGAATGTGGTAGCATTCTGAATTAAAAAATTCGGTACTTTTCGGTTAGCCGGACGCCAGTGATATATGTACATATATAAATACATATGTATATACATATATATGTATATACATACATATATGTATATATATGTGTATGTATATATATGTATATGTAGATATGTGTATATATATGTGTGTTTGTGTGTATATATGCATGTATGTATATCACTGGCGCCCGGCTAACCGAAAAGTACCAAAAATTCTTGCTCATATGGCGACAGTGATGTATATAGACAGATATAACTAAATTTTACATTTTAGCACAAATAAATTGTTGGCACAAAGATACCAATCAGAACGTAGCAAAGTGCGGTATCTTGAGCCTGAAAATTTAAAGATTCGTAAAATTTTGAAAGTATTTTACTTATAATTTTTATTTGTTTATGTTGAAACTAATTCTTTAAATTACTACTCTCTTCGATTTTATACCATTTTACAAAATAATATGCTGTATTTATTAAATATTGAGAAATGTATTACAAAATTAATAAAATTCAGCGCTAATTAAGAACAGTTAAAATTTTTAAGAAATCAAAATATAAAATTAAATAGCTTTAAATGAGTTACTTTGAAAGTGGCACAAATTATCGCTTTTGTGTTTGACACAAAACTTCCGAATATGCCATCCAGGTTTCTTCACTTGGGCTTTAGCGAACATATAAATTTTGGATTTAAGCTCTTTAATTATTTTCTTTACTTAGCTTAGTAATTGTGTGTGATCTTTCTGGAATCCTACGTGATCTTTCTTTTCTTTCTTTCATTTTTTATTCATATACACACATTTTATTGACATACTCTCATACATGCCAGGATTTATAAAAAAAATACAGTAAAACCTCCAAAGTTGACTACCTCTCTACGTTGACCACCTCTCTATGTTGACCGAAATTTATTAGTTTGAATGGTCACAACGCATTTTCAATGGAGATTTACCTCTCAATGTAGACCACGTCCGTAAGTTGTATATTGACTACTTTTTAGTAGATTTTAGTCTCTGTAACTTGACCACTGATGTTTTCTTGATTTTTCTTTTTCTTACGTTTGTTCTCCATAGGAATTTCTTTATCAGTCATTCGGCTTATCTGAGCAACACTCGCCCCCTGGTTGTGCTCCATTCATTGTTCACTTCCAGTAGATACAATGGGAGGGAAATGTCAGAATTCCTGGAATCTGTCGAAAAATGTGGGAGGGGGGGGGGTGCGTAGCGGTGTAGCTATACGCAGAATTGGAAAGCAACGTGTATCGCTCACATGTGAAACACATTCCGTTCTTTTTCCTGGATGTTGCGTCGTGACGGGACCGGTCGTTTATTTGCGAATTTTCATTAAACATGACGCAAAGAAAAGCTATAAAAGAACTTAAAGGAAAAAGTGGATTTTCTTAATTTTCTGGAAAGCAGCAGCCAAAGACAGCGGAAAAATTTGGTGTGAGCAAGACAACTGTGAGCAATATTTTAAAACGCAAGGAAGAATATCTGGGGACTCCAAAGAAAACGCAAGCAAACCTGTCTCGACGCTGTGAACGAAGCCGCGTTTCATTGGTTTAAAGAGATGAGCTCAATCAATGCAAGAATATCGGAACCTATGCTTCAGGAAGTAACAAAAAAAAATGCAAAATAATTCGAAATAGAGAACTTCCAAGCGTCAGCAGGTTGGTTTAAAAAATTAAAACTACGATACGAGATTTCTCAAAAAGTTTTATGTGGGGAATCGAATGTGGTTTCAGCTGAAGTGGTGGAGAAGTTTATTGAAAAATTCCCAGAGTTTTCTAAAGGTTTTGAAGATAAGGACATCTCTAATGCTGATGAGTGCGGTCTCTTCTTTAAAGCAATGCCTGATAGAAGTCTAGTAATGAAGGGTGAACACTTGCAAAAGAGGAAAGCATTCAAAACAGCGTTTTACTATTTTATGTGCTAGTATGACTGGGAAAAAATTGAAGCTTACGGTGATCAGCAAATCTGCAAAACTTCGTGCATTTAAAAATGTAAAACCTGAAGACCTTCCTGTTTTTTGGAGAGAGAATAGATCCGCTTGGATGACCAGTGCTTTGTTTGAAGAGTAAGATAGAGGATTTGACGCAGAAATGAGTGAAAAGAAGCGGTATATTCTACTTACCGTGGGCAACTGCCCCAGCCACCCGAAAGGGAATAATCTCACAAATGTGAAGCTAAAGTTTTTGCCTCCAAACACAACTTCGAAAACCCAACCTTTATATCAAGGCGTTATTCAGTCCATCAATGTGCACTACAGAGCTCAACTTCTGGAATGGGTGATCATGAAAGCACAAACCTGTGGTCCTTCTGCATTGGCATCGTCAACAGCTGCGTCAGTAAATGCTTTGAATGCTGTTCATTGAATTAATTCTGCTTGGAATAAAGTTACGCAAACCACGATTAAGAACTGTTTCAAGAAAGCTAGATTTCTTACAGCTACAACATCGGTGCAAGAGGATGAGCTTCCTCTATCTCCCTTGCCAGTTTTTGATGGAGTTGATTTTGAAGATTATGTTACCATGGACGATGAGTTAGTAACATGTGTTGAGCCAGACCCAGAGGCAATCTTCAATGAGATACTATCTGCAACTAAGCAAGCACAGCGAGAACTGTAAGGTACAAGAAATGGACGGCGAAGAGGATGATAATCCAAGTGACGACGAAACTGAAAAGTACCCAACTCTGAAGGAGGACGATGTAGAGCGCATGATAGAGCATCTTAAAGATTTCGCTGTAGAAAAATGCCCAAGCATGCTTAATGGACTTGTAAACTGTGAAAGTGCTATTCTATTCAATGGTTGGAGTTTCATAGCTGAGATTACTCCAACTCCCAGTGGCAGAACTATCTTCAAGTGTCTGCAACGCTAATAATGTTTTCAAAATTAGTCTGCAATACGCAATGTATCATATAAATCTATTCTTGCTGCTGTTGTAGTTGTAGTGCTAATTAATTAAGGCATCAACATTTATCAGCATTTCTGAGTAAAAAAAAATTGTGAAATTCACAGCAAACATTCTGAAAGGTTACAGCAGAGGGGGGAGGGGTGAAAATCCCCTCTCGGCAATAATTATTCTTGTTGCAGGTCGGATTAACTCTGCTTTTGATTCGAGTCGATTTCAGGCTGAGTGTAAATTCTTGCAAATTGGGTTCAAGTTAACCCGATTTTTCAAAAGTTAGTTCAGTATATTGTTTCAGCAGAGTTTCCCCTAGGTTTAAAAAAGGGCAGGGTGCTGCTGGTGAGAAAAGGGCACTTTTTTATTCTTAACGGCACTTTTTGGATTCTTGAGGGCACTTTTCGGATTCTTAAGGGCACTTTTTTAATTGTTAAAGGTTATTCTTTTGGTTTTTAAAGCCACTTTCGATATTTAAAAGTCAAGGCACTCTTTTTAAGACAACATTGAGTCAGTTTTTACCATGAAAGTAAATTTTTTAATGCAAAAAGAAGAAAGGGCACTTTCTTAATGAGGGGCAAGAAGGGTGCTAATTATTTTACTGGTGGGAGCAGGAAGAGTGCTAATTCGTTTTATGAGGGGCAAGAAGGGTGCTAATTATTTTACTGGTGGGAGCAAGAAGAGTGCTAATTCTTTTTATGAGGGGCAAGAAGGGTGCTATTTTGTAAACCAAAGGGCAGGCAGGTTGCAGCACCCTTCTGAAACTGTCTGGGGGAAACTCTGGTTTCAGATTAAAAACTATGCCTATATTAAAAAGCATAGAACTTTGTGTGTCTGCTGTTTTCTAAAGGAATGCTGCATCTTTTCCAGGACTATTTCACAAAATTCACGTTTTTTTCGTGAACCTTTGACGAAATTAGCGTTTCTTCCCCCCCCCCTCGATCCTTTGACGAAATTCACGGTTTTTTTTTTCATAGCCCTTCGACGAAATTCACACTTTTTCCGTGATCCTTTGACGAAATTAGCAGATTTTTCCAGGATTCTTTGACAAAATTGGCATTTTGTTTGCGGCCATTTGACGAAATTTGCGTTTTTTCTGTGGCCCTTTGATGAAATTCGCATTTTTTTCGACGATCCTTCAACGAAACTCGCGTTTTTTTTTTTTTTTTTTTTTTTTTTTTAACAGTCTTTTGACGAAAATCAAGTTTTTTCGCGGCACTTTGACGAAATTTGTGTTTTTCTTGCAATCTGTCAACGGAATTAGCCATTTTTCCAGATCCGTTGATGAATTTCGCGTTTTTTCTTTGGCCTTTGGGCAAAATTCGCGTTTTTTCTGCGATCCTTCGACGAAATTTGCCATTTTTTCGAAATTCTTCGACGAAATTGGCCGTTTTTTCGAAATACTTCTACAAAATTTGCCGTTTTTTCGAGATCCTTCGACGAAATTTGCCATTTTTTCGCGATCTGTCGGCAGAATTCACCGTTTTTCGCGATCCGACGACGAAATTTGCCGTTTCTTCGACGAAATTGACCGTTTTTTCGTGATCCTTCGACGAAATTAACAGTTTTTTCCACGATATTTTGACGAAGTTCGCGTTTTCTCCGGAGCCCTTCGACAAAATTCGCATTTTTCCGCGATCCTTCAACGAAACTCTGTTTTTTGACGGCCTTTTGACGAAATTCACGTTTTTTCCCCGGCATTTTGACTAAATTTGCGTTTTTTTCGCGATCTGTCAACGAAATTAGTCATTTTTCGCGATCTTTAAATGAATTTCGCGTTTTTTCGGCGATTTTTCGACAAAATTCGCCGTTTTATTAACGATCCTTCGACGAAGTTTGCCGTTTTTACGCGTAATTTACGCGGTATAGCGCGTCCGCGGCATCGCTGTATGTTTTTAGTCTGCAGGTGCCCTAAAAAGTCTGCGACGCCCGTCGCAGCGTCGCGTACATTCTGCGACGGGGCTCCAACTATTGAATATAATTTACCTAGTTGAATATACTCTCCTCTGTTCTTTATGTGAAAGTACTTTTTGTAGTTACCTAATGAACAAAAAGAGAACTCAAACAAAAATTGAATAATTCTTTCAAAAATTGTAAAAATGTGCTGTACCTTCAGTACAAATAAGTAAGTGCTAATTATTTTCAAAATTTTTCCTTAAAAAATACTAAAAAAGTTTACTAATTTTTGTCTAATATTGTACTAAATATTTTCTAAAAATTCCCTATGTTGACCACTTAGTTAGAGTCCCTTGGGTGGTCATGGTCAACTTATAGAGGTTCTACTGTATGTTAAATCTCTTTACCCTTATGAATAAATATGATAAATTGAAAATGGACATCACATATTTTTTAAAAGTGATTTACAACACAACTATATTCAAAGGAAAACTGAAATGTTATGTTTGATATGTAGACACTGTTGAAGTTTGAAAAGAATGAAACATTAAGAGGTGCTACAGCACAAAGTATACAGAAAACTCGCAAAAATCTGGGTAAACATCGAAAAGGTAAACTGTCAGAATTGAAAGTGATACTTCTTAAAACAGAATGAAACTGCTTTCACAAGCCTATTGAATGAAATACATTTGCTTTAAAAAAACTAATTATTGTCCTTATGACATTAAATGTTCCGCCAGTCGAAATCACTCAAAACGCAATTGAAGAAATGATGTCTAGAGCAGTTAAGAAAGTTGAAAATACTATAAGCATAAGTACCATTGCCTAAAAAGATTTATCGATAGCGTATTTATTTCTTAAAGCCGGATATATGCTTAAAATATTATAGTGCTTATAAACTTATATTCATAAGCACATGCTTAATAATCGTTAATCTAGAAAATATCTTGGAAATATGGGTATGAAGATAAACAGATCTTCCTTTTTGTACGGAATTTGACGGCTTTCCATAATAAAGTTTTAACTGTTATTTTCAAACTGTTAAAAAATGTTACAATTTTCATTTTAAATCGACAAAAATATGAATATGGATTATTAAAAGTCCACTAATAGACAAAGTTCATTTGAAATTACAAAGCACCTGAGTAAACTTCAACTTGAACGCACATTTTATAATGCTATCTTGTTATTTGATAATATTAGCATTTTCCAATAGAATTTATTACTTTGATATAAAGCAATTTTCAAAAAGAAAATGTATTTCAATTTAAATGTTGCCAAGCATTATTACAAAAATTATCGAAGTGAAAATTTTCAGAATATACTAAAAATATATTCAAAAATGAATTTAAAAAAAGATTTTTAAAGGTCAAGAAATATGAAAATCAGTTTAATTTATTTACTTCAACTCTAATATTCATTACTGCAGTTAATCAAAATTCATTATTATTCCATATTAAAACGAAAATATATGGATATGGGGTTTCCAAATTTCTGTAATTATTTATCAATCGACCGATTTTTAAAGTATATTGTGCAATTGGGCATATTTTAGCTATGTTCGGTAGTGCATTTTTATACGACAGCTTTGCATAGCTTCCAACCTTTTGTTTTTTTTCCTTCAAATCAAATCAACATAACTTGAACCATAAAATGTATTTAATAAATCAAATTAAATAAGTAGTGCATGGATACAAGACACATTTTATTAAATAACTTTTTTTGTTTCAAAATATGCTCATTTCTTTTTCTTTACTCGAAGAAAACACGGAAGATTGACAGCCATGCTTTTGCTTAGAACAGGATTAACAAACCGGCGTGTATCATCAGTTTTTGAAATACGTATATACATTTTAGAAAAATCTATTAAATGTCATACATTTCGTTGATGTAAAGAAAATTTGAATATTTTTTCGAAAAATAAGATAGAATAAACTCTATATAATAATAACTTTGAAACTTGGCGCGAATATTTCTTTAACATGGCTGTGTTTTGTATGTACAAATTTTATCCTGTGAATGGTATCATCTACATTTTTTTAATGTGGCCCAAGGCTTTAAATATAATGCTTAACTTCGCTCGCGGCGGTAGACGAGTTTGACATGCCTGTTCTACAACAATAAAAATAAAATTATCCTCTGAATCACTTTAGGATTCAACTAGTATCCATAAACTTTAACCTTGATTGTCTCAAAACTATAATTTATGGACTTGTTCCACTTTAGCTCTGAACGCTTCAAAATATTTTACTATTCTTAAAATCAATTTTTAAAGTCTTGGTCCTATATGTAGTCTAGTCAAGATTTTATTATTATTTTACATATGATTTTACTATATAATTATGTAATATGTCTTTTGATACTTATGTATTTAAGAAAGTCAAAGGATATATACGTACACACATATACATATATATATTGCATGAAGGGTACTCATTGGTCCGAATAGAAATAAATCATGGTTATGTAACCGTTTCTATGAAAACGGTTGAATGACATTTTCTGCATAATTTTAAAAGTGCAGTAAAACTTCCCGTGCGATATATTTTATAAACCATACATATTTCTAAATTTCTAAGGAAATAAATTGACATTTTATAAGATTAATTTTAAATCAAATACAATTATCATGTAGTACAATATTACAAAAAAAAAAAAAAAAAAAAAAAAAAAAAAACCCTTAACATGTATTACGCACATGTGACAACATTATCGTACAATGCGCATTTGTAACATATCTATATTAAATTTCTAACATCTGTACAAAATACACTGCGCCAGTAGTTAAGGTCTAAGGATTGGCATTAAGAGCATATAGGTGACAGCTATTACGGATTTTGAATACCACTATTTTCAAATAATAATATTAAATTTATTAAATCACAGAACTCTGCGATTTTATAGTGTAAAGATTACGATTCGAAAATAGCGGTATTAAAAATCTTTAAGTCATGATCGAACACATTTTCTTCTTGTTCTGTTGTTGGCCTTTGGAATATATTTTGGTACAGGGCCGTACAGAAAGACTGCGGGTCCCGGTAATAGTTCCAATGTGGGCACCCCACTTTAAGCCTGATAAATTAAAACCTGCTTAGACGAAAACGTACAGGAAATTCCGTTTTAAATAGGTTTTTTCGTCGTAAAAGGTATAAATGCATGGAATTTTTTTGACTAGACCATGATTTTTTTCCCGTTTATAGCAGAATTCCGTTATAAACAGCGTTTACTGTATTAGAAAATAAATATGTTAGATAGTACTTTTTAGAAAATCTATATAGTATTTTCTTATAATTTTCTTATTTTTCTTTTACAGTAGTATTACCGATTATGATGCTTTGGTAACACCTTTTTATGTAAGGATTTTAAATAGAAATTTAAAATATTGAAAATATAAGTACATTTTAATTTAATTCGTCAGTTAATGCGCCGATTGCCTGATGCTATTGCAACTTTTGTTATTGCGTTTTACAATTTAGAAAATATTTGTTTTGTAAAGCATAAGTAAATAAATGCCTGTATCTTTGCTATGTGCGTTCTGCTGACTTTAAATAAAAGCTGGATTTTGTTTCGAAAGTAAAATGTTTCCTGAGCACTTCCTCCCCTGACCCTTCTAGCCAGTCTGTAAAGACGTTCAAGCAACTTCTAAATTTTGAATTTTGTTATTTGATAGTTTTTTAATTAAATTTTTATGTAAGAAATACACGGCTACTTTTTCTGGTATTTGTTTAAAAAAACTAGTACCGAAGCCGGGTCCCTTAGAAGACCCGGGGCCTGGTAATTTGTACCGCCTCTACCCTCCTCTGTACGGGCCTGTTTTGGTATTATCATGGACTAATGTTGTTTTTTACAACAAACGACAATTTTGAGCACATAAATCCATGCAAATTTTGTTTGCACACGTGTTCCTACGTCCAAAATAGAGATGGAAAAGGAACGCATTTCGAAAAAAGTGGACTTAATGTATACACTTAAAAATTTGCAGCAAACTCTCCAGTCATACGACCGCTTTTATAGAAAACGGTTACGTAACCACAATTTAACGCTATTCTGACGATATTATTACCCATATTATGGTTAGAATGCAGTTAAATTACGGTTCAGTAATCGTTTTCTATAAAAACGGTCGAATGATTGGACAGATTGCTGTACATTTTTAACAGTGTACTTTACGAAATCACAGATTCATTTTTAACACTTTCCAACTTAGTTGAAAAGTGTTTAGAAATTCGGTTTGTCTTGATATATCTTATTGTAGTTTTACCATGGTATGTTTGGAAGTGTATTGAAAATGAAATGAAGTGTGTAGTAATTATAGTTCGTTTACAGGGGACTCAAAATAATTCTGTTACATTTTGCATTATGGTGTATGGGAAGAATCGTTTGCAGAACTTATGTAGCTTAAGAAACCACAGATTCAATTTTAACACTTTCCAACACAGCTGAATAGTGTTTATGAATTCGGTTTGACTGGCCGTCAGTCTGTCTGTCCACGCTCTCACTCGCGTAAATTTACACGGATTGCCATGTAATTGATATATGTTATTGAGGTTTTACAATGGTATTGACAATGAAATGTATAGCAATTGTAGTGGGTTTACAGGGGCATTCAAAAAAATTCTATTACATTATGGTCTATGGAAGAAAAACCGTTTGCAGAGTATTTTAATGATATTACAATATTTCAAACATATTGAAATTTATTTATATCACTCAGGTGCTGGAAGTGCGTTTTTAATTTCTGTATTCGTTTTTTAAATTTAACTAATTTTTTGCTTATTACTCGGTGTGAATAAATTCTATAGATCATATACAGGGGTTGCACAAAATAATTCGAGTATATTTGTCGGAAATTGATGAAGGGGAATTTTAAAATGCGTTTTGCGTTTCCTATCTGAACTAAATTGTTGCGTACTATGTACTAATATATATGCAAATCTACAGGGCTTCACAAAAGTACTTGGACATTTTTCCTCCTGTAGATGGTAATTTCTTAAATTGATTTTTCAAGTATGCTATGCGTTTTTCAAATTGTTTACTTAGACATGGGCGGGGCTAGTTGAGCTTAAGCCGAAAGGTAGGCCTCTCCGCCGGTTTGACCTTAACCTTGTTTATTTAGACATCATCTATCAACCTTATTAAGCCGTGAAGTTTTGTTACAGTTTCTGAATTTGTTGGAAAGTGTTTCATAATCTATGCTTGACGCATGATTTTTCTTTCTTGTTTTTCTTTGGAGAGATTCTTTTCCCGAGAAGTGCTACAGTTAAGTCTATTCCGCGTTAATGTTATTTTCAATATACAGTAAAAAGAAACGCGGATTTTGTCCGCTATTGAGAGGTAAAAACATATAAATAATAAATGTATTGGGTATCCAAAATGTGATGCTATATAGAGGTATGCGTTATTCGAGAGTATCCGTTACGGGGGTTTTATTGTATTTTTCCAATGTAAAATATCAAACTAAATTTAATATTTGTTAAACATTTTACTTTTTTATATGATTTGTGTACCTAAGACAATATATTCAGAAAGACCATTTTAAACTCAATCGAATTTAAACGAATAAAAAAGGAAGTATTTATGAATAATCATCTATTATTATTTTTTTCACTTATTTGTTTTTATACGTTACAGGAGAGCACAAAATTTACTTTCAGATTTAGCATCTAGATGCTTTTGAGTTTCTGATGCAGAGATGTATAGTTGAACATAATAATAATAATAATAATTTGCCTAAAAAGATTCAAATGAGAAAAAAAACAATAATTCGATTATTTTAAAATAAGTTTTACTATAATCGGTTTTTACTATGTATCTCTTTCTTTCTCTCTCTTTCATTTATTTATTTATTTTTATTTATTTATGTATGTATTTATTTTGTCTAGCACTTTGTTTGTTATATATTAATTATAATTATATCAGTTACATGGTAGATTGATATTTTGATTACCATTTTGAAATACTGTTTCAAAATTGTCAAAATACACCGTTTCCTTTTTCATAAAAGTAAAATATTGCAATTGAAAATTAACGCTTATCTTTTTGCAATTCTTATCTTTACCGGTTGCACGAAATTTTCAGTTATCTGTTTGTTTAGCAGTTTTTAGGATATATATATATATATATATATATATATATATATATATATATTTAATCTGCAGATTCGTTTTTCGATAAAATCATATGATTCTTTTTAACTAACTATCTAGGCTTTTTCAGAAATATTATAAATATGATTCTAAAAGTTGTGAAAAATCTATATTATAAAGCAAAAATATGTGTGTCAGTAACTCTGACGTCATAATGATGGGGGCAATGACCTGCACTATCACGTTCATTTTATCGCACATATATTCTGTTTTAAATATCGCATAGTTTCAATTTATCCACTATCGAATTGAAAAAAAAATGCACTTTCGAATAAAATTTGTTTGAAAACTATTACTCAATTTACTGATTATTTAAAGTTAGACCGTCTTAGGAATTATTTTCAAGAAGCTGGATTGGGAAAATAAAGGAATTAGAATAAATATGTCATATATATCTATATATATCTATATCTATATCTATATATATCTATCTATATCTATCTATCTATCTCTCTATATAAATACGAGGAAAAGTCATTAAGTAAGTCACAAAAGATAATTAAATAATAACTTACAATGATATTCACTTCAAAACTATTTTTATTTCTCAACATATTCTCCACCAATATTTATGCACTTATATCACCGTTTTATCAGTGCCCCAACATCAGCTGCATAACATACTTTGGGTTGCTGTCTCAGTCATATTAGGACTTCAAATTTAATCTTTTCATCATCTGTGAACATCATCTTGCAACTTCTTCAACAACTACCATACAGCTTCGACTTAGCCCCAATCGATGTTCATCTGTTTAGTCCAAGCTCGTTATATCAGAGTTTCTCTGATAAATATCATAAATTTACAAAAGATTAAATTATGCTCATTATATCAGAGTTTTTCTCATAAGAATCGAGTTTTTGCCAATGTATTTTTGCATTATATCAATCCTCTTTTTATGCTTGATAAAACCGCATTCTCGTTAATTTTCAAAAGACATATGCTCGTTATATCAGAGTTTCTCTGATAAATATCATAAATTTTCAAAAGACATATGCTCATTATATCAGAGTTTCTCTCATAAGAATTGAGTTTTTGCCAATGTATTTTTGTACTATATCAATCAATTCCTCTCTTTTTGCTTGATAAAACCGCATTCTCGTTAAATCAGAGTTCAATTGTGTTTGAAGCAAAATAGAAATTGTAAAGCAAATTTTTATGCTCGCATTCAAAAGAATTTTTTCTAAATTTACAAAACGCATAAAACAATTGAAGTAATCAAATTGTTCATAAATATGTAATTCGTGTGCTTGACAATGAAATATGTTTAAGTTTAGCTAATTTAAATTAATTATTTAGATTTATTATAAATAACTATTTAAAGTTTAACTATTATAATTAATCAATAACTCAGTAACAAATAAACAGATTATTTACCCAAATAAATAAAAAGAGAAATTGTTCAAAGACACGTTTGGAAATACATCCTGAAAATAAAAATTTGTTCGATTAAAGCATTATTTTAAGCTCAGGCTGTCACGTATACCGTAATATCGAAATCGATATGTAATCTGTGTTATTTTAGAGACAAACAAACAAACAAACAAAAATGCAAGATACATAACACACGAAACTCTCTGCTTTATCATTAAAAATGTATGAGTAACGAAAAAAAAAAAAACTGTTTTTCATCTTTAGATAAAGTGTTTCTCCACTCTCCAGCCTTTGAAACTTTATTTATAAGAAATGTAATGTATTTCGTTATCAAATTCGTCTAATGTAGTTTTTTAATGGATTATATTATGTTAGAGATGTAATAAATTAAAGCGTTCAATTATTTGTTTTTTTACATCTCCGATAAGTTTTTCTTATACAATGAAGAAACGAGCTTATTAGTCATGCTTTTGCCAGCTCGAACGTACCTACCAGACTAGATCGAAGTTAAAGGTCTTGTTCTTTAAAAGGAAAATGAAAAAGTTCAAAGATATTGTATCGCCATCTATCGGATAGGACTGAAAACAATTTTCGTTACAATTTTTTTTCTGGATATTTCGTATATCTGTAAATAGTTAGAACTATAAATTAAATTAAAAATGAATAATGAATAAATAATTGAATTATACAATGAAACACAGAGGAATTAAAACAACTTATGTTAAAAATGTTTCGATATAATCTGAAAATCTATGTAGCTAGGTTTACGAGATAAATTAAAAATAAATTAATTAATTAAAATAATAATAATAATATTAAAAAAAAATTGTTCAAATATTTTTACATAACTAAAAACTTCGTGGATAGGTCTAAAAATTAATTTCAAAATATATAAAAAATATAAACATAATTTTTTTTTTTGTTGAAGTGCTATTATATTCTTAAAATGTATGCGGATAGACCTATCAATTAAATTCAAAATATATATGTAAATATATATGTAAATATAATATTATAAAGTCAAACACATATTTTTAAAATCTACGTATAAAAACGACCTATCAATTTAATTAAGTTAATATAAATAAGTAAAATAAGATATAAACATATAATATTTAAAGCAGTTCAAACATTTTAATATTCTTCAAAACCTATGTAGATAGATTTATCAGTTAAATTTAAAATGTATAAATATATAAAATAATTAAAACATATAATATTTAAAAATAGTTTGAATAGTTTTATCTTCTTAAAACTTGTGTGGAAAGATATTTCAATAAAATTCAAAATAAATAAATAAATAAAACATATAATGCTAAAACAATTTTTAGTTCAATTATTTATACTTTTTAAAAACCTGTTTGGTTAGATCTATCGATTAGATTCAGAATATATTTATATATAAAATAAACATATAATATTTATACAAAATTGCAATTGTATATATATATTTAAATATCTTATTCTTAAATTCTGCATAGATAGATCTATCAATTAAACTTAACCCATATCAATAAATTAAATTAAATTAAGCATATCGTGTTTAAATAATATTTAACAGTTTAATATTTTTATTTTCTTTAAAAAAATGTGAATATATCTATTAACTAAATTCAAAATATTTATATAAATGAAATAAAGTATAATGCTATAAATAAATAAATAAATAAATAAAGTTAAAATATTTTTATATTTCTAAAAATCTATGTATATAGATTTATCAATTATATTCCAAGAACAGCAAATTTTTGTTTTAAGATCTAACAAATAAATTTAAAATAAATAAATAAACAAAATATCTGTGATTTATAACACCTTTTATTCAAATATTTTTATAATATTTAAATATGTGCAGCTGTATATGGATATCTACGTAATTTCAAAATTACTAAAGAAATAAATGATTAAAATACAATATATAAATAAAAAAAATGGGAAAATTACAATTAAAAAATGGTGCAATTTTCATGAATTACCAATGTTTCCTAAACATAAGCTAGAGTGTTTTTCTAACTTCAAGATTTTTTTTAATGATAATATTACGTAATATATTATAATGCTAAAATAAAAAGTTAAAAATATAATGATTTATTAAATAAAACTTTAATACACAGTTTACACTCTTTATTATAATATTTATTAAAATTGATTTAAAATTAACCAGAATGAGCAAATTTAACTATTTCTCTAGTAACCAGCAAACTAATGACTATATTTATGAACAGTCCTGGAAAAAAAGTGATACCCCCCCCCCCCTTATTAAGAGACTACTTCACTCAGGCGAAAACACCCGCTGGCTAATGTTAATCCTATGGGGAAATAATTTACGACATCTCGTTCGCATTTCAATATGTTTAAATGATTTTTTTTTTTTTTTTTTGGCATTGGATAGCTGAGGTCAATCTCTATGAACGCTCCTTTGTACTTTTTCGATTTTGATTACAAAAGTTTCTTTTTATTAAGATACTTTCACTTTCAGAACCGGTTTCGAAAATGAAAGTATCCTCAATAAAAAAAACTGCAACCAAAATCGAAAAAGTAACAAAGGAGCGTGCATAAAAATTGACCTCAGCTATCCAATGCCAAAAAAGGAAAAAAAAAAAAAAAGAAAAGAAAAGAAAGAAAGAAAAAAAAAATCTTTTAAAAATATTGAAATGCGAACGAGATATCGTAAATTATTTCCCCCATAGGATTAACATTAGCGCCTGAGTGAAGTAGCATATTACAAATCATTCCATATCAATCATCAATTCCACAAATCATTCTATATAAATGTGACGTACCAATAATATTTAAAACAACACGCAATATTTGCATTATCTTTAAAAAATATGTGAATAAATCCATCAGTTAAATTCAAAATATTTAAATAAAGTATAATGCTAAAAAAAAAAAAAAAAAAAATTAAAAATGTAAATTTTGTATTTCTAGAATCTGTCTATATCTATTAATTAATGCTATACTTAAATATTGTTTAGGAGGTCACCTACTTATAGAAATTGTTACAAACTTTAAAAAAAATCAATACTAGCACCTAATTTTGATATCGTATTTGGATTCTTAGGTAAATTGTACCTTAGAATAACAAACGGCAAGTTAGTCGGTCAAGTAGTTTAGGGATTATGGAGATTTAAAATTTGGAACTCGTACTGTTAAATTCAGTTTTAATCGTTGCAAATCAGGTTGAAATGCGGTTAGTTTTTTAAACATAACTCAAAAACTACTTGACGAAATTAGCTTTAGTTTTGGATTCGCATATTTAAATGTTCCAGAAATCGATTTCTGTTAAAAAAAAAAAAAAAAAAAAAAGGTCTCATTTCGCCAAGTAGTTTTTGAGTTAAATTAAAAAAACTAACCGCATTGCAAACTGTTTTGCAACGATTAAAAATGAATTTAACATTAGAAGTTCCAAATTTTAAATCTAAATAATTTCACTTTTTTTTTACGAAAATTAATTTAAAAATATATTTAATTTCGAAATTAGTTTTCGCAAAAGTATGAAATGTAACCTATGAATTTTTTAACAGAAATCTGTTTTCTAGAAGCTTCAAGTATGCGAATCCAAAGTTACAGCTACTTTCGTTAGGTAGTTTTTGAGTTATGCTTAAAAAACTATCCGCATTGTAATGTATTTTGCAATGATTAAGAATTAATTCAACAAACTGTAGGAGCTAAAACTGCATAATTCTTAAACTGCTTGATCAAATTACTTCCCGTTTGGTGACTTTTAATAAAATTTACCGAAGCATCCAATTAGGGTGTCAATATTAGATGTTAGTATTGCAAATTTAAAAATTTGGTACAATTTCTATATGTAGACGATCCTCTAAGCAAATTTTAAACACTGGAAACGTCATAAGTTCGTTAAAAATTGTTTTAAATTATTTTTAAAAAAATGATGCTAAAAAATCGCGGTTTGCAGGAATGGGATTAAAGGGAGATCGTATATTTTTTTTAATAACAAAAAATTTTTGGTTAAAAAATTACCGCTGGATGGCGCTGGCATGCATAATATGAAGCAGATGAATACAAATTAGGCTTCTAGAGAAAGACCAATTTTTGCGAAGCGTCTGACAATCTTCAGTATCCCAGCTCATGAAACAGATCCTCTTCTCATCGTCAGTCATTTTGCCGTGCGGGATTTTCGCAATGCGCCAGTTGCTGATTCCCGGTTTCTGTAAAAGAGTTTAATCAAAAGTGCTTGATCTGGTAACGATAGCATACTACTTGCATCGAATGAAGAATCTGTGTGCATTGAGGGGTTTTATTGACACCCTGATTTGCGCAAATCCGCTTCATATTATTCATACAGCGCCATCTCCCGGTAATTTATGAACCAAAAATTTTTTGTTATTAAAAAATATCCGATCTCTCTCTAATCAAATTCCCACAAACCGCAATTTTTTAGTATCGTTTGTTTCTTTTTAATTAATTTTTAAAGTTTTAACGAGCTTTTGACGCACCCGGTGCATCATTAACTAATTGACGTTATTGCTAATCGATTGGTTATCGAAGATGAAAGAAAGTTGCGTTGAATCCATCCTATTTTAACCTTGAGTAAGGCTGGCATACAGTAAAACATAAAATTCAATTTTATTTAAATTTAGTTTATCTATTTTCCGCGAAGGGCATTAAAGAAGCAAAATAAACTTCACACGAATCTGTTCATTATAATTTGAAAACGGGTTATAGTTATCATATAACAAAAGATTAAACAAATTAGTTTATCTATTTTCCGCGAAGGGCATTAAATAAGCAAAATAAACCTCAGACGAATCTGTGCATTATAATTTGGACGCGGGTTATAGTTATCATATAACAAAATATTAAACAAATTAGTTTCCTTATTTTCCGCGAAGGGCATTAAAGAAGCAAAATAAACCTCAGACGAATATGTGCTTTATAATTTGGACGCGGGTTATAGTTATCATATAACAAAAGATTAAACAAATTAGTTTCTCTATTTTCCGCGAAGGGCATTAAAGAAGCAAAATAAACCTCAGACGAATCTGTGCTGTATAATTTAGAGGCGGGTTATAATTATCATACAACAAAAGATTTAAAAAAATAGTTTATCTATTTTCCGAGAAGGACATTAAAGAAGCAAAATAAGCCTCAGACGAATCTGTGCTTTATAATTTGAACACGGGTTATAGTTATCATATTACAAAAAATTAAAAAATTTAGTTTCTCTGTTTTCTGCGAAAGGCATTAAAGAAGAAAAATAAACTTCACACGAATCTGTGCTTTATAATTTGAACACGGGTTATAGTTATCATATAATAAAAGATTAAAAATTTTAGTTACGAAATTTATCACATAGGGCGCTACAAGCATAGAAAAATAAAAAAAACCTATAACGTAAAATTTTTTATTAGATATAAATTTGATCATGGCAGAAGTTTATTGTTTATTCTGAAGAATTGAATGGAATTCATTCGTAAGGAGCGAGAGTTTAAATTGAATAGTTATTCAATTTTGTATTTATTTTTTACTCAATATTCTACTAGCATAAAAAAATTATCAAGTGAAATTTTTTATCAACACATAAAATTGATCATGGCGGAAACTTATTCTGAAAATTTTGAGCAAATTTCGTTCGTGGTAAATGAGTTTTAATAAATTGCCTAGTTGTGCAATTTCACACCATACCATGGGTGCTGCTAGTATAAGAAAAAAACCCTAACGTGTGAAAAATTTTATGAGAATATAAATTTGGACCATGGCAGAAGCTTATTATAAAGAATTGAGGGGGAAAGAATGTTCAAAGGAGAAAAAACTATATAGAAAAGTACTATTCATTCTAAAAAAAGAAAAAAATAACAGCCTCCCTCCCCTCCCATGTAACATTTTTTTTTTTATTTTCTCTTTATATTATTACTTACACTTTAAAGTTTTTGTTTTTTTTTACTTTAGAGAAAAATGTGTATTTAAAAAAAAAATTAAAAATTAGTTAAAAAAATTTAAATGTCAAAATTTAAGGTTTAGTGAAAGCTGACGAATATGTCAGTAGTTATCTTGCGTATTATTAATGTGACATATGGCTATGGAAGAATTTATGAACCCGTTTAAAAAATGTTGTATTATTACCACAACAAGATTAAATAAATGGACACCACATACTGTTTCCTTATTTTATCATACATCACTGCTTCTTCATCATTTTTAATTAAATATATATATATATATATATATATAACCCATGTTTGAAACACAATGTCTCAGCAACGATGTCTGAAGCCATAAGCGCACTTGTTGTTTGTTTGTTCGTTTTATTACTAAATGCTAAAACAAAAATGAAGTGATAATTGCAAATGCAAAGACGTACATTACCATTACCACATGCAAACAATAACAATAGTAATTGTAAAGACTTGTACTGTTATTAGAACGCCAGACACGAAAGGGTTAAGCTTACGCAATACGTCGTTACTCAATTTTATACAAGTTTTAATGGTAAAATGTTTCGTCTGTGTGACACACGCCAATTTCTAATTACATTTATATGTTTTCCCACCAAAAGCATTTCCCGTATAATATGCAATTAAAGAAAAAAAAAACTTGTTGTTATTCCCGGTGGACTATTCATATATGTTCTTTCGAATATATTCTCATTAATATATACTATGCACAACATTTATTTAGCCTAAACACCAAAATATACATTTAATCGATACGTTTAATTAAAATTCACATTAAAATAAATAATAAAAATTGTCGACATATTTTATATTTAAATGAATTGGAGACCTGACAAACACATTTTTGCATTTTAAATAATTAATTAATTAATTTATTTATTTATTTTATTTTTAGACTTAGTGGTTGAGGGTCACATTTTATTTTTATTCAATCAAATCATTTAAATTGTGTAATTCAGCGACTGTCCAAACTAAGTAACTAATTGTGTGTAACCATTCTGTGTAAACTAACTTTCTACTAATCACCGGAATCATATTTGCCGATAGAAAAGTAATTTTCACTACTAATTATTTGGGGAAGGGAAGGAAGGTATTTTTTTCTTCCTTTATTTCTTTTTTAACACTTTTCAACTTTGTTGAAAAGTGTTTATGAATTTAGTTTGACTGTCTGTCTGTCTGTCCGTGCTGTAACTCTAATAAATGTACTCGGATTGCCATGCAATTGGTGTATGTTATTGAGGTTTATTATGGCATGTTCGGTATTGAAAATGATGTAAGTAGCGATTATAGTTTATTTACAGGACCATTCAAAAGAATTATTTTGCATTAAGGCCTGTGGGGGAAAATCGTCTGCTGTATTTATGATGTTACTGAATTTAAAACATATTGAATTTGATATATATCACTGATGTGCATTACTATACATTTTGGAGTCTATAGCATTCATCGTTCATTTTACCATACTATGTAGTGTTTTACAAATCTAATGATCATGTACGGGGCTGCACCAAAAAATGGGATATTTTTCCGATTATTAATGGTAATTATGGAAATTGGGTTTTTCAAATATGTTATGCATTTTCCAAATTGTTTACTTAGATATATGGGCGGAGCTAGTTGAGCTTAAGCCGAAAGGTAGGCCTCCCCACCCGGTTTGGCCTTGACCTTGTTTACTTAGATATAATCTTTCACCTTATTAATCTATGAAGTTTTGTTACAGTGTTTCATAATCTATGCTTAACGCATGATTTTTCATTCTGTTTTTTTTTTTTTTTTTAGAATTGATAGTACTTTTTGCACATTTACCCCCTCAGTGCTTCAGAATAAGCTTCTACACATATAAAGTTATCACTCTAGTGGGGGGGGGATGGGGGTCTGGCACTTGATACCGTAAAATATCTCTTTGGGGAGGGGGGGTCATGTCTTTTAATATCGTTATCATTTTTGACCCTAATAAAATTTTCGATTTTTTTAATAACTTTTTCTCTACATCAAAATAGTCTGTTATCTCTCTCTCTATTTTTTTTTGTCTTTTTTATTGTTAGGAAAATACAGAAGTATTATTAAAGCCATTAAATGATTTTAAAATAATTTCATTCCAAAATTTGGAATACCCCAACGTTTGGTAATCCTGAAAGAGGAAACGGTGACTGACTGACTGACTCATCAACGCCCAGCTGAAACTACTAAAGTCAGGGTCACGAAATTTGGACTGTAGATTGCTGTTATGGCCTAGGCAAGCAATAAGAAGGGATTTTTTAAAATCCCCCCCCCCCCGAAGGGGATTAAACGGGGATTCGAATGTTTTAGGTCATTTCGCCATATCTCAGCAGTAGATATAGGTAGGAGCGCGAAAATCAGGAAAACAAATCTACTAAAAAATGATTAAATACCTATTTCAGCGATTTTAGAAATTCTCGCCAGAAGGGGGTTAAAGGGGGTGGTCGAATGTTTTAGGTCATTTCGCCATATCTCAACAGAAGTTACAGGTAGCAGCGCGAAAATCAGGAAAACAAACCTACTAAAAATGATTAAACAAGTATTTGAACTATTTTAGAAATTCCCCCTACCGAGGGGTTAAAGGGGGGTGGTCGAATGTTTTAGGACATTTCGCCATATCTCAGTAGCTGTTATAGGTAGGAGCGCAAAAATCAGAAAAACAAATCTACTAAAAAAATGATTAAACATGTAAAGAGGGTCGAATGTTTTAGGTCATTTTGCCATATCTCAGCAGCAATTTTAGTTAAGAGCGCAAAAATCAGGAAAACAAACTACTAAAAACATGATTAAACTTGTATTGCAGATTTTGGAAATTACCTCCCCCCCCCCCCGAAGGGGTTAAAAGGGGGTGGTCGAATCTTTTAGGTCATTTTGCCATATCTCAGCAGCAGTCATAGGTAGGAGCGTTAAAATTAGAAAATCAAATCTACTAAAAAATGATTAAACACCTATTTCAGCGATTTTAGAAATTCCCCCCAGAAAGATGTTAAAGGGGGGTGGTCGAATATTTTAGGTCATTTCGCCATATCTCAGCAGCAGTTATAGGTAGGAGCATGAAAATCAGGAAAACAAATCTACTAAAAAATGATTAAACACCTATTTCAGCGATTTTAGAAATTCTCCCCAGAAGGGGGTTAAAGGGGGTGGTCGAATGTTTTAGGTCATTTCGCCATATCTCAACAGAAGTTACAGGTAGCAGCGCGAAAATCAGGAAAACAAACCTACTAAAAATGATTAAACAAGTATTTGAACTATTTTAGAAATTCCCCCTACCGAGGGGTTAAAGGGGGGTGGTCGAATGTTTTAGGACATTTCGCCATATCTCAGTAGCTGTTATAGGTAGGAGCGCAAAAATCAGAAAAACAAATCTACTAAAAAAATGATTAAACATGTAAAGAGGGTCGAATGTTTTAGGTCATTTTGCCATATCTCAGCAGCAATTTTAGTTAAGAGCGCAAAAATCAGGAAAACAAACTACTAAAAACATGATTAAACTTGTATTGCAGATTTTGGAAATTACCTCCCCCCCCCCCCCCCCGAAGGGGTTAAAAGGGGGTGGTCGAATCTTTTAGGTCATTTTGCCATATCTCAGCAGCAGTTATAGGTAGGAGCGTTAAAATTAGAAAAACAAATCTACTAAAAAATGATTAAACACCTATTTCAGCGATTTTAGAAATTCCCCCCAGAAAGAGGTTAAAGGGGGGTGGTCGAATATTTTAGGTCATTTCGCCATATCTTAGCAGCAGTTATAGGTAGGAGCGCGAAAATCAGGAAAACAAACTACGAAAAACATGATTAAACTTGTATTGCAGATTTTGGAAATTACCCCCCCCCCCGAAGGGTTTAAAAGGGGGTGGTCGGATCTTTTAGGTCATTTCGCCATATCTCAGCAGCAGTCATAGGTAGGAGCGTTAAAATTAGAAAATCAAATCTACTAAAAAATGATTAAACACCTATTTCAGCGATTTTAGAAATTCCCCCCAGAAAGATGTTAAAGGGGGGGTGGTCGAATATTTTAGGTCATTTCGCCATATCTCAGCAGCAGTTATAGGTAGGAGCATGAAAATCAGGAAAACAAATCTACTAAAAAATGATTAAACACCTATTTCAGCGATTTTAGAAATTCTCCCCAGAAGGGGGTTAAAGGGGGTGGTCGAATGTTTTAGGTCATTTCGCCATATCTCAACAGAAGTTACAGGTAGGAGCGCGAAAATCAGGAAAACAAACCTACTAAAAATGATTAAACAAGTATTTGAACTATTTTAGAAATTCCCCCTCCCGAGGGGTTAAAGTGGGGTGGTCGAATATTTTAGGTCATTTCGCCATATCTCAGTAGCTGTTATAGGTAGGAGCGCAAAAATCAGAAAAACAAATCTACTAAAAAAATGATTAAACATGTAAGGGGGGTCGAATGTTTTAGGTCATTTTGCCATATCTCAGCAGCAATTTTAGGTAAGAGCGCAAAAATCAGGAAAACAAACTACTAAAAACATGATTAAACTTGTATTGCAGATTTTGGAAATTACCCCCCCCCCCCCGAAGGGGTTAAAAGGGGGTGGACGAATCTTTTAGGTCATTTCGCCATATCTCAGCAGCAGTTATAGGTAGGAGCGTTAAAGTTAGAAAAACAAATCTATTAAAAAATGATTAAATACCTATTTCAGCGATTTTAGAAATTCCCCCCAGAAAGAGGTTAAAGGGAGGTGGTCGAATATTTTAGGTCATTTCGCCATATCTCAGCAGCAGTTATAAATAGGAGCGCGAAAATCAGGAAAACAAATTACTAAAAACATGATTAAATTTGTATTGCAGATTTTGGAAATTACCCCCCCCCCCCCCGAAGGGGTTAAAAGGAGGTGGTCGAATCTTTTAGGTCATTTCGCCATATCTCAGCAGCAGTTACAGGTAGGAGCGCGAAAATCAGGAAAACAAATCTACTAAAAAATGATTAAACACCTATTTCAGCGATTTTAGAAATTCCCTCCAGAAGGGTGTTAAAGGGGTTGGTCGAATATTTTAGGTCATTTCGCCATATCTCAACAGAAGTTACAGGTAGGAGCGCGAAAATCAGGAAAACAAACCTACTAAAAATGATTAAACAAGTATTTGAACTATTTTAGAAATTCCCCCTCCCGAGGGGTTAAAGGGGGGTGGTCGAATGTTTTAGGTCATTTCGCCATATCTCAGTAGCTGTTATAGGTAGGAGCGCAAAAATCAGAAAAACAAATCCACTAAAAAATGATTAAACATGTATTTAAGCGATTTTAGAAATTCCCCTCCCTAATTGTGTTTAAGGGGGGTCGAATGTTTTAGGTCATTTTGCCATATCTCAGCAGCAATTTTAGTTAAGAGCGCAAAAATCAGGAAAACAAATCTACTAAAAAAGGATTAAACATGTAAGTGATTTTAGAAATTCAACTGCCGAAGGCGGTTAAAGGGGGTCGAATGTTTTAGGTCATTTCGCCATATCTCAGTAGCTGTTATAGGTAGGAGCGCAAAAATCAGAAAAACAAATCTACTAAAAAATGATTAAACATGTATTTAAGCGATTTTAGAAATTCCCCTCCCTAATTGGGTTTAAGGGGGGTCGAATGTTTTAGGTCATTTTGCCATATCTCAGCAGCAATTTTAGTTAAGAGCGCAAAAATCAAGAAAACAAATCTGCTAAAAACATGATTAAACATGTATTTCAGATTTTGGAAACTACCCCCCCCCCCGAAGGGTTAAAAGGGGGTGGTCTAATCTTTTAGGTCATTTCGCCATATCTCCGCATCAGTTATAGGTAGGAGCGCGAAAATCAGGAAAACGAATCTACTAATAAAATGATTAAACATGTATTTCAGCGATTTTAGAAATTCCCTCCCGGAGGGGGTTAAAGGGGGGGGGGTCGAATGTTTTAGGTCATTTCGGCATATCTAGTAGTAGTTATAAGTAGGAGCGCGAAAATCAGGAAAACAAATCTACTAAAAAAATGATTAAACACGTATTTCAAAGATTTTAGAAAATCCCCCCCCCCCCGCCCCCCCTGAAGGTGGTTAAAGGGGTCGGTCGAATGTTTTAGATCATTTCGCCATATGTCAGCAGCAGTTTTATGTAGGAGCACGAAATTAAGGAAAACAAATCTACTGAAAAATTGGTTAAACACGTAATTCAGCGATTTTAGAAATTTCCTCCAAAGGGGGTTACAAGGGGGGGGGGGGTCGAATGTTTTAGATCATTTTGTCATATCTCAGCAGCAGTTTTAGTTAGGAGCGCGAAAATCAGGAAAACAAAGCTACTAAAAAAATGAATAAAACACGTATTTCAGCAATTTTGGAAATTTCCCCCAGGAGCTGGTTAAAGGGGGGGGGGGTCGAATTTTTTAGGTCATTTCGCCATATCTCAACTTTTATGTAGGAGGGAGAAATTAATTAAAACAAATCTACTAAAAAATTGGTTAAACACGTATTTCGGCGATTTTGGAAATTGCCCCCAGAAGGTGATTAAAGGGGTATTCAAAAGTTTTGGGTCATTTCGCTATATCTCAGCAGCAGATTTAGGTAGGAGCGTGAAATTCTGGAAAACACATTCTACATGAAAACATATAGTTGCTATGTCCTTCCATGGTCCGTGTATTATTTATTAGTTTCAATATGTATATAAACAGAAAAATTTATTTATCACATTTTTGCAACCTTTTACTTTTCAAACTCAATCAGTACTGTAATTTTGTCTCACTCGCACTTTTATCCAATTTAGAACAACTTTTTTAAAGTACCTACACTTCTTTACCCTACATTGTTGTCAACACATTGTCTACCCGTGCAAAACCGGGTCGGGCCGCTAGTATGCGCATATAATTAATTCACTGTTGGAGAAACCAAATGCGAAATATGTTTGAAATGGTACTTGTGTTTACTAGTATTGAAAGGGAAACAACGTTGTCCACATGTTCTCCTTTCACCCTCCCCGTGCAAGGGGAAAGCGTAAGAAGACAATTATTAATATTGCTGTTTAATGTATTAAGGACTGTCCATAAATGATGTCACACTTTTTTTCAATAGTTTTTACCCTCCTCCCCCCCCCCTTAGTCACAAAGTGTCACACCTGACCATACCTCCTAGTCCCTTGTCACATGTCTCGCTATATTACATAGAAATATACTTGCAGTTCAGAAACAAAGCACTACATTGTAGATCATATTTCAAATTTTATTTTTAAACTTTAAGTTTTAATAACATTTGTGAGAATAACAATAAAAATGATTCGTGTACTTATTTTGTATGAAATAAGATTAAGGTTTACAACAAAAAACATAATTAATATACAATAAAGTAATACAATTAGTAATAAAATATTAATATTTTTTTTGAAAAGAAAGGAATATAAGTGAAAACAAATCACATGAAAATTGTTTTAGCCCCGATTAAAAAATACTCTCAAATTCTGGTAATTTCAAAATAACTTCAAAATTTAATCTGCTGATTTTAAATGATTTTATTTTAACCAAGATGTGTGATGTCACACTTCTTTTTACTCCCTTCGACTCCCTGGTCACAAACTGTCACAATTTCATGAGCCCCCTCCCCTCCCTCCAAGCGTGACATCAATTGTGAACGGCCCCTTATATAAAAATGAGCTATTTATAAAATGTTTTGAAATCGCAACTATCTCTTTTAGATGTTATTTGATCATGTATAATAGTGATATTTTATTGACTTTTCCTCTTCATTTGAATCCATAAGTATACGAATAATAAATGTATAACCATATGTCCAACCACGTATAAAAGGAGAAACAAGAAAAAAAAAATTTTTTTTTAAAAAAAGAATGTTTTAAGACATTGATAACGATATCATTAACTGCGGGGGGGGGGGGGGGGGTAGTCAATGAATGATAATGCAAGATATCGTAAGGGAGGGAGGGGATCCAAAATTACAAAAATGTTGATGATATTATATATGTACTATCATAAAACTTTTCGCAAATAGTTCTTTTTTTTTTTTTTTTTTTTTTTTTTTTTTTTTGTATATGCTAGTAGCAAATTGAATAACTAGGTTATTTAACTTCAATTTAACTCATTTCTCCCGAACAAAATTTGCTCAGAATAAGTTTCCGGCATGATCAGTTTCATGTTTTGATTAATTTTTCACCGTACAATTTTTTATGATGCTGGTAGCGCCGCTGGTGGAAAATTGAATAGCTACGCAATTTAAACTGACTTCCTATAAATGATTTTCTCTCAATTATTTCCTTTTTCTCCCCACTCCATTATTTCCCTTAAACAAGTGCTTTTCAGATATTTTGTATCATGATCTGATAAATGTCAACAATGATTCATATATTCAATACATTCTTCTTTTTATGTCACAACACCCGTATTATTTATTTTAAGAACTTTGATGTAAACGGAGTAAAAATAGTCTCTGAAAATTACTTCATTTCATTTTAATTTTCTTTCAATCATGAAAAAAAAATTCAATAAAACTGAAACATTTTAACATGATTTCCGTAAATGATGCACCAATCTCGGAACCACAGACTGGTTTCGATAGTAAAAATGATGTCATTAGATAAAAATGATGTCATAAAATAGATTTCCTTCCATAAAAATATATAAATAAACCCCACCAATTGATGTTTAAATCTAATTTCTACGTCACGACAATCACAACAAAGTGATTTAAAAAAAATGTAATTTAACAAATTACAACAACCATTGGGAAAATGTTCCAAAAACTGCATCAAAGTATTTAACAACGACGAACAACTATGTAAAAGCATTTCGTCTGAACCATCGCCGCAGTTATCATAACCGTGGCATACTGCTACAGATAAACACATTTTCTATTACTACAGTTGAAGAGATTCTGGCATTCTCTGTCCTCACAAAAATATTCGTCTGAACCATCTACACAACCAATTTCTCCATTGCACCCCTGACAGCGTTGAATGCATTCGTCATTCGATTGTAAGCAATGCGCCTTTTCATCATCGCATGTCGATGTCGCAGATGTTTCAACCAGCAAACTATAAACCTTGCGCGATATATAATAATATTTAACAACATAGTGTCTGGAAGAATTTTTTAAACGAGTAAGTTGATAAGAGAAACAACTGAACGCTATTGAGTAACATTAAGTCGTGCAAATAAAGGGAAAGTGCTAACCAATATATGTTAACCAATATACCTTAATATATAATTATATTTATAATCAATGGGTAGTACTTTTACACAGCCCGTGTAAAAGTTTCGTGAAAAATATTGTTATCTAGTTGTAAAAGAAATATGCTTTCTTCTCGCTTCTTTTTGTTTTTGTTGTTTGTCTGTTTGTTTTCGCGTCGGAAACTTGAACATAACATCAAAAAAAAAAAATAAAAAAAAAAAAATAAAAAAAGGTTATCATTTTCCAAACTTTCTGAAATTCTAATATGAAATATATAAAATACATTTTTATAATTAAATCAGACATTGTGTATAAGCAGGGCTTTTACAAATTTGATAAAATCTGGTAGAACACAAAAAATTCGCCAGTGAAAAATATTTACCCCACTCCGTCAAAAATCACAAAAGTTTTTAATGAATTAATTGAGAAAAGCAATAACAAGCATAGTTTAGAATTGTTAGTTACATAGTTTATTAGAATAGTACATAATTTAAATAGATAAACTAAGTTTTCTAATGCAACTCATCAAAATTTTATCTATACTAATAAAAGAAAGTTTCGCTCTGTGTGTGTGTGTGTCTGTTGGCGATGGCTAGGAAAATATAGCCCACCTAGAATACTGGAAATTTAGATTTAGGTAGTCCAAACCCTCTCCTGGTGCAACATTATATCAAAATTTTAATATTTTAATTACTTTCTGAAATATTAATTAAATTGCACAAAGAACTCTCATTAAAAATACGCTTTTTTTTCATCGGTTGGTTGGTTGTGTAGAATATCTTCTCAGAACACATTAAATAAATCAGAGTAACGATGCATAGATAAGGACTTATAACGAAATAGTGCCAACATTGATTGCAGTTACCTGCATATAGCCAAACTAATGCAGCGCCATCTACTCACGGCAAATTACATAAACGCCACTTGTTTAAGACATTTACAGGCACGTTTTTCTTCATTATAATTATCAGGGTTTAAGGTTTTTTAAAACACGACATATATTATTATGATAGAGACTATTATTACAGAAAACTTTATTTAACAGATTATTTGTTATATATTTGCGGGAATGGCGAGGGGTAGGGGTCTAATTACATTTGACAATTTTAACCCGTAGCGTTTAATTGTTGTTTTATATACAGAATACCGCTATTTTAAATCTCAGTTTCTCACTAATATCTCAGTAATAATGTTCCGAACTTCTCCATTTAGTTCCATTTTTACTAAATTATCGTTAAAATCAGCATTCATTGCTTCACGGTGTATTTCTAAAAAGAAATTACCAGTATTTCCGAATAATAGCCTAAGCCAAATTTCAAATTAAGTTCCTAGCTTAACCAAATGAATCAATCTTTAAAGATGTATAGTGATCCTCCTAATTAGTTATTTGCTGAAGGTCACTTGAACATTCCCTTCCCCCCTCCCCTCCTTCAAAGTTTTTCCTCTAACTATGCCCTGTTTCCGTATCTCCGCAACTATATTTCCGATTTCTACGCAACTGATTCCAAACATTATAATTAACTCAATAGTAACCTTCTATAACATTAAAGTAAATTTATGAGTAGCGGTTATCACTATTTCCGAATAATAATTTAAGGCAAATTTGTAATTAAGTTCCTAGCTTAAGCAAACGAACGAATTTTTACAGATGCATCGTAGTCCTCCTAATTAGTCATTTTATAAGGACACTTGAACATCCCCTTCACCCGGCGCCTCACTCATGATTATTTTCTCTAACTGTGCCTTATTTCAATAACTCGGCTTATAATGTTCCCATCTTCTCGAAACCAGCTTGATTTTGTCGCACGCCTACTATACAGTACCGTAGGCAACGTTAACTTGTCTCAGAGGTTCTTTCCGAAAGAGGTTGCTCCCCTGGCGGTGGAAGGGGGAAATAAAAGATTTTCTGGGGCGTGCTAGCGTGCCCGGTATACGGTGTCGAAGCCATCGGAAACCTTGGCCAGAGTTTCGTTTTTTAAAAGATTTGAGTTTAATACACGGGCTCTGGCAACGCCGGGCGGGTCAGCTAGTATTTCTATAAAATAAATAAATAAATACTGTAAAGGCTGAATTAACTGGCATGTTCTTGAAATACTGATTGACGAATGCTTCAAATTTCCGGCTAGTTGAGTGCTACTAAATCTGTATCTCATGGTGGGCCATTAATGAAATAGTGAAGCAGGAAAACAATTTTTTGCCCATTTTCCTGTAGATGTCAGCATTTTTTTTAGCAATGACACTATTATTTACAGTTCAGATGACCCCCCCCCCTCACATTTTAATTATATGACTTGCAAGCTAGCTAGAGCGGAAATGAATAATGTTTTCAGAGCATGAGATGGAAAATGTCTTTTAAACTTGGTTCTTCCCTGAAAAGTTTGAGAGAAGAGGAAGGTGGTGGAGAGAAAAATGCCGTTTGTGATGATTTCTCAAGTGAATTAAAAAAAAATTGCCAGATAGAATAATTTGGTTTTTAGATAAAAAAAACTTGGTCGTTAGTGGCGATCTGGCAACCTCATTTGTCAAGCCCTGTGTATAAGTGATGTCAGGGGACACAAACAGGCCTTCTCGCGTTACTGATTATACTAACCGGTGTAAAGAACAGCGTGATACATCAGAAGCATAAGTGAACGTGAAAATAATTGTTAATAGAAATTACTAAAAGATTTTTTATATTTAATATTTATTTTTTAGATTGCTCACTAATTAGACCAAAAAAGAAATTTTATATGAAAAATGTCAAATAGAAAAGTGTTTAAGTGTACTAAAATCTGTATTGCTTTCGCATGTTTCACTATTTGTTGTAATTTTTTTTATTCTGATATTTCATTGTTTAAGCGCGTAGTTCGATTACACATCTGTTAAACTTTATTTTTATTTATTTATTTATTTTTATTGAGACACAGATTTCAAATAAATCGTACTGAAAATGCATTTTTCTTCTTTTCGACGGTGTAAAAATTTAAATTGTGCGCTGTTAAGAAGTTAATAATTTTACGATAAAAATAAATTGATTGCCTAGGTCGTTACCACATCGTCGATATGACGTCAGTGTTACTCATATTTCTTGCTTTATAATATAGGTATGAGTAAAATAGAATGTCTGTAAGAGAAAAATTATCATCAGTGTTTTGTATAATTTCTATACTCTAATACAGTGTTATGATTTCAACAGATTCAATCCAGCTTTCAAAACTTTTGCCTCTCAGCTCGCAGTCACTCGATGCTTAGACATACTATAATATGGCCAAAAATCACCGGACACTTTCGATTTTAGATGTCTTGCCGAACATCTAGAGAAATACCTGATTCATTCTTCTTGAACAAATCAATGAATCTTGAACTCAATCTTCTTGATAAAAAAACATGTCTGAGCTCATATTTTTTAGCGAAGGTTTGATCACTAAGATAATTAAGTAACAACAAAAAATTCAATAAAATAAATAAATTTTCGATAACCCTGTGAAATAAAATGCTAGAAATGTTCTGTATCTATAGCACATGACTATATATGTATGTTCTACAAAATTTGCGTTCATTTGTGTGATATAGAACGTACGTATATCCATGACATATAAATATAGCAGTTTTCGATAACCCTGTAAAATAAAATGCTAGAAATGTTATGTTCTGCAAAATTTGCGTTCATTTGTGTAATAATAGAACATATATTCATTGAAATATAAATGTTTCTTTAAAAAAATTCAAGATATTTCTGGAAGTTTTGTGTTTATAGCATGCAAGGTTTTATGAAAAATTTAACACCACTTTCAGGAAACTTGACAAATTACAGTAGGAAGAACATGCAATAATTAAAATATAAATATAGTAAATATTTAACGAAAAACGAGAGTTGGTATGAAATAAGTTTTAACTGCTCATTCGCTGAGGATAAAAAAGCTTTTTTTGAACTATATACGGTAACTCAAGACCTAGTCGAATTTCGGGAAAATCCAGAAATATATCGGCGATATAGTGAGTTGAATTTTAGTTGCTTTCTGAAAGTAATTGGTTTTAAAAGTAAATCCACGCCCTTTGTGAATACTGTTAGTTGAACTGGGCGGAGCAAAATAATTTAATACCTTAAAACTAGCTCAGAAAACTCGTGAATTTGAAACATATTACAAAATTCTTCAACAATGATGTTTAGAAGTTAAACTAATCTCAGAGCTTCTGTTTAATATAATAATAATAATAATAATAATAATAATAATAATAATAATAATAATAATATGATTTTTTAAAAATAAGGATAGCCGAAATCTTATTCACATAATAAATATTCCGTTTATCTTTTAATTGTATACATGCAATTATGCATTGATATTACTTATATACGCGTAACTGATAAATGAAACACACTGAATATTTACAAGATTAGGAATTAAATATAATTTCTTGTGAATGCTTTAAAATTTACAAAATCAACATTCTATTCAAGTATTTCATCATATAAATTAATGCTGGAAAAAAATTCTCGACTTGCTTATCTTGCACTATATTAATTATAAATGAAAAGCGCATATTCATGCGTTATCAAACTGCAATTAGAACACTTGCTTCTTCCGTGCTTGATCATGCTAAAATATGTTTCACTCTATTTTGGCTATTTACATAAGATAAATATGCACTTATAATAAACATCAATTCACTTTGGCTCATTTGTTTTCAAATAATTAAAAGGTTTATTATTATCTAGTCCACGGCCAAACTCGATTCCTGGAAAATCGAGTTTGGCCGTGGTATAACGAAAGATATTAAACCGTAGTACTTCAGTATAGTTTCTTTGGTGTAACGTACGCACCCTGTACCGCAAGTTATACATGTTTATGTTTCCTATATGTATAAGCTATCAACAAGAGACAGCTTAATTTCATGAACTTTAACATATAAAGAGAGATACGTAACAAAACATTTATATTTCATTTATTAATACTGTTTAATTCTTATAAACTTCCGGTGTGAAAGTTTAAATTTTTGGAATAATTTACTTTAGGTGATTTTATAGTTTTTTTTTAATTTTTATAGAAGATTTAATTTTAAATTTCGAATTGAATTCGACAGCTTATCCGATTGACGTAAAATGAAAATAATATTGTTAACTTTCACAATCTATTACACAATTATAAAATAAATAATAATAATAAAACAAATATCAGAAATATACACATTTTGCATCTTAAAATCAAAACTTATAATCTTCTGCTACTTAAATTTTAACAAAACAACTCTGATCTGAAATAGTGGTTCCTTGGACATTCCAAGGAGCCTACGTGCCTTGAGTACGTATAATCTTAAAAAGTAGTTTTTTAGGCAAAAAAGTTCACAAACTTGAAAACAGCTGTTTAATATTACTGGGAATGCATAAATATGTACTTTACATAAACTGACAGAAAGTATTTTTAATATATTTTTTTGAAATCCCATTTATTATCAGCCGTATAGCAAAGAAAACGATTTCCTATCCGTGAAAGTAAAATAAATTGTTATTAAGATTTGATAAAAATATCCTTTGTTTATTTATTTAAAATGCTCATTAATGCCTTCCAAATAAAATTCTTATTCTAGATCTAGAACCTCTTTGAATAGTAGTTACAGAATAAGAATTTTATTTGGAAGGCATAAATGTGCATTTTAAATAAATAAACAAAGAATATTTTTAGTATATTTTGCTACTATTCTGTTGTAAATTAGGCATAAATAATGAAAACAACAGATAGCAGTACAGATAAAAGAGTGAGAAATAGACCACGCGTTTGACAAGTTACTTTCTATTAAAAGGGGGTGGCGCAGAAACAGTCTTCTTTTTTTTTCATTATTTTCTTCCTTTTTTATTTATTTCTGCATATTGGCTTAAAAGTTCACGAACAGGAAAACGGAAAACGGTATTGTAATTTTATTGGGAAGGCAGAAATATGTATTAAAAAAAAAAAAAAAAAAAAAAAAATACAGAGTATTTACAAAGGACGGATACAAAGTATTTTTAATATATTTTGTTGAAATCCAAATTTTTATCAGCCGTACAAAGTATACGACATCCTATCTGTGACAGTACTAAAATAAATAGTTATTAAGATTTGAATAGTGGTTCTAGAATAAGAATTTTATTTGGAAAGCATAAATGTGCATTTTAAATAAATAGACAAAGAATAGTTTTAGCATGTTTTGCTACAATTCTGTTGTAAATGAGGCCGAAATGATGAAAACAACAGATAACAGCTCAAATAATAGAACATTTGAAAGGAGTGAGCAACAGACAAAGCCTTTGACAATTTACAATCTATTAAAGGTGGGTGGGCCAGATAAATTCTTAATGTTTATTCATTTCATTAATTAATTAATTTATTTCTGTATAGTGGCGTAAAAGTTGATAAACTTAAAAAAGATTTTATAATTTTATTGGGAAGGCAGAAATGTGTATTTTAAATAAACGGACAGAAACTATTTTTCATTGTATTTTGTTCAAAGCATGCGGCGTTCTATCTGTGAAAGTAAAATAAATAGAAATAGTTATTAAGATTTGAATATTGGTTCTAGAATAAGAAGTATAATTTGCTACAATTCTGTTGTAAATTAGTCATAAATGATGAAAACAACAAATAAAAGTATAAATACAAGAGCATTTGAAAAAAAAAGAGTGATAAATAGATCACGCCTTTGACAATTACTTTCTATTAAAAATGGATGCCGCAGAAACATTCTTATTATTTATTTATTCATTATTTTTATTCTTTTATTTATTTCTATATAATAGCCTAAAAGTTCACGAATTCGAAAACATTACTATAATTTTATTGGGAAGAGAGAAATGTGTATTTTAAATAAACAATAGACGGAAACTATTTTTATATCAGCGTACTCTGTGGTGCGATCTAATTGCGATAATGGAGCCAAATTTTGTATTAAGATTAAACAAGACAAGTGACGAGGGATTCCGCGAAAAAATAAAAACAACAGTTTCAAAAGTAACCGCTACGTGAAAACGTGGCGCTGCGTAATATAAAAGAGAGTTTATTAAATTCAGAATCAATACTGAAATAACATTAACTTTTAGTTAGCACATTCAATTTTATTTCGTGTGGACCCTAGATTAGCTGCTGTAAAGTCAGCGAGATGTATTATTAAAATTATGAATTACCAATAGCTATTCTTTTTTACCCAAGAGCATTTGCTTTGACAACTCACAAGAGAAGTTGAATGTGGTCACGCTCAGACACGTAAACAAAATTTGCATCTCGTATAATGCACCTTCAGCCAGTTCTGTTTTCATTACCGGCAGAAGGAGAGGAAAGTGGCGCTAGTCTGCGGTAACAAATTTAACATGTATTGAGAACACTCTAAGTATAATGGCTTTACTTTAGATTTTCACTTCACTTTGATTGTGCATTCCCCGCCGACAAATCCTGATAGGCAAAAAAATAGCATTAAAATAATTGAGACGTTGATTTTAAAAGTGGTCCATTTATGTTATTGCTAGATATTGAATGGTCTGCATTTAAATGGGTTTAAAATTTTTCGTAAAAATAATTCAAGAATATTTTTAAACCCATCAGACTTATTATATATACAAGGTGGCCATAATTAAACTGACAGTACTCAGAGTGTTCTGTATAGCGATCTAATTGCGAGAATGGCGCCAAATTTTGTAGGAATATTAAACAAGACGAGGGACGAAGGATTCCGCGAAAAAAGTTTAGTTCCAAAAGTCACCGCCAGAGGAATATGTGGCGCTGTGTATTCGAAAAAGGGAGTTTCAAAAAATGAAGAATCAATACTGAAATAAAATTACCGTTTATTTAACGAATTTAGCAATTTAATCCAAGCTCAAAATGGTAGCAGTTTATAAAAAGCTAAAAATTTACATAAACACTGCTAAAGGATCTTTATCTGCAATTTCACTTACAGAGCCCCAAAGAAAGCAACAGCAGAAGAAGAAGTTCTTTATTCAAATTTCACGATGCATCTTTTGGTCCAGTGCTAGCTTGTTCGGCTTTAAAAGGTAATGTGCTGCTGTTAGAAGCAATTTCATTGAAAGTTATCTTTCATAATGTCTCCTTCTTTAGTCGAGCGAGCTCTACTAGTGAAATTCTTTTACCTCAACCAGTGCAATGCGCCAGCCACTCTTCGTGCTTTTAGAAACCAGAAAAAATGCGTAAAGGTAACGGTCCTTTGCTAGTTAATGGTTTAAAAGCAATGGTTGAGAAGTTTGAGAAAACAGGTTCTCTAAATGTTCAGTCAGGCAGAGGACGAAAACCCGTATCACAGGATACAATCAAAGAAGTGGCAACGGCGATTGTCGACAGAGCACCAGACAATATTGTTACCACTTCCAGCGCTCGTGGGATAGCTCCCCAACAAACACAAGATCTGTGGCCTCCTTCTGTCAACATTAAGGCCAAAGAGACTTGGGGCCATATGTACCCAGCCGCCGTTGTATTTTAAATGACGCGCCACTACGTCCGCTGACCGCCATTTTTATTGATAACGGGCGAGCGAGAGTAAAAGTAATTGATTATCAGTGTCCAGTAGCCATTGAAGATTAGTTTCCGGCGAAGCTTTAAAAGCCTGGCATGAAGTAAAAAGAAAAGGGCTAATGCATTGTATTTGATACATTGGTTATAAGATATTAAAAAAAAAATTCTTCCCTCTTTTCAACATAATTTTCGATAGTTAAAATATGTCAGATGAAAGTTTTAAATGGGGTGCAAAATTTATATTATATGCGCAAAAAGAAATATATATATATATATATTTTACTTTTACGTATTTTTTTTTTTTTTAATTACAAGCAAAGGCGTTTTGAGTCTAAAATATGTACGTATACATAAATACTTTTTATGAGCACGTTACAGTGAAATTTAATAGATGTTAATTTTAATTCATGCATTTTTTAACTACAAAGATAAATAGATACAAAAATTAATAGCAAACATATCCAAATACCCTTTTAAACGAAACGAAATTAATTGGAATAAATTGCACTGTTTAAGCATACTTACTATATAGATATCTAATAAAAGTTTTAATGCTAAATGCCAGTTTATTTATATATTTATTTTCAGTTTCAACAGAAAAATATTCACCCAAAAAGAACAAGTGAAAAATTATATAAACGCATTAAAATGTAATAATCAGTGTGAATTTATTTATGCTTTTTACAATTTACAAGAAAATGAATACTTTATTAGAACCATAGAGAATCGCCTTAGAGTGGGCCTAACGCCAAACCCCCCCTCCCCCTTATTACCCGGCCTCAGCAATGAAAAACTTTCAGATACATAAAATATTTTTAGACATAAACATGTAATTAAAAAAAATATTACTGAAATAGCAAATAACCGAATAGCATTTTTCACTTTCTGTTAAAAGTATCACTACGTGTCTCAGAAATTGGCTTTAAAAGTATAAATATAATTTGATTTCTTTTTTTTTTCAGTGAAAGATCACTGTATAGGTCACCTTATACCAGAAAATAAGAAATTCTATTCGATTTATTTGCATTTGAATAACAATAAGTCGTGCTTAAAAATGAAAATAACTGTGTCAATACAAGCCGAAAAGAAGCTAATTGGAATCTGTTATAAGCAGTGTTGAGGGGGGGGGGGGGGGGGGCGTGCTGCTGCAAAGTTCCGGGAATTGCATGCCATTACTAGGCACATCTATTAAGCTTAACTATATACTTATTAATTATTTTTTATGCATCTTAAAATCAGTTTTTTTAAAGCTTATATTATTACTTTTTTAATTACAATTTCATATGTTACAAGGAAAATTTAAAATCCCTGAATTTGCACAGCATTACTAATTTATACATTTCACCCCCTCCCCTCCCTCTTCAAATTTTTAGGTCATGTTTTTGCGTCCATCTCGGAAACAAGCGAAAAAAACTTATTCAAAAAACCTTTAGATGGGTCAGAAAGAGAGAGGGGGAGGGGGATTCAAATCAGTCCAAGGTCAAATACTACCCCGTCCGTAAGCCCGCGGGAAAGGGAGAGAATACTAAGAATTTTTGCTGGCAGTCGCAGCCGCAGCGTTGAAAGAATTCTGCTTTGTCACGATTCACGAATGATCACTGATCAGTTAGTATGGAGCGATCGAGTAAACAAAACACAGTTGTTTAGAGATCTCATGAACAACACGTAAGTCTGATTATATTTTCTGCTGATTCTTTAAAGATTTAATTATTTCATTATAATTTTTGTTGTTTTGCATCATTTTATTTATTAATGTACATTAGAATATTTATATATTAATTATTTTGAATCCATAGAAATTTTTATACATATTTTCATTTCAGCAAACGTAAGATAATATTTACTTTATAATATTACCGATAGCACATATGATAAAAAATATCGCGAAAGTTAGATCAGTTTAAATTAAAATACAGTTTATTCTTTACAGTTTATTCTTTTTGTTATTGTTAAAGTGTACTTAACACGTAATTTTCATCAAATCTCTTTCTTATCACTAGTGTAAAATTTCCCCCAGTGTAAAATTCCGTCCAATAGATGATTGTTTATTTATTAATTTATTTTTGTAGAGATTGTTTAAACTAATTTTTAACATTACGAATTATCGGTATCACGTTAGATTCCTTAAAATGGCTTGTTTTAACGTTGAAAAAAAAAAAAAAAAAAAAAAAAAAACTACGGCTTCGAAAGTAATTTTTTTTTCTTCTTCAAAGTGGAGAAAGTTAAGTTTATCCCAGAGCAAATTTCACTTACAAAAATCAAATTAATTTAATTTAATAAAATTTAGAAAATTCATTAGAATATTGTTAACATTTCAAATTACTACAAATAATTCTCAAGGATAATTTAAAAATATTTGTGAAAAATCATACTAAAACTGTTATTTGTTAACTAGATAAACATTAAACTCAAACGATCATAAAATTAAAATGATGCATAACATGTTATAATGATTTAATAATGATTTTTTAATGAATAAGCATAATATATTGCTGACAGACTTACAAAATAAATGTGTAAAAACCAGTGAAAAAAAAAAGAAAAAGAAATGCATATATTTTAATCTAACATAACATATTTTATATATTAGCTCATGTTAAGATCATATGAATTATTTGTGCATAATTTAAATGATTATTCTAAAAATGAAAATACTTTTTAGAAGGTTAATTAAATGATAAAAATGTTTTGCATGAAAAAATACTAATAATCAGTTTGATACAATTTAAAAAAAAAATTATAAGTTCACTTACCTTGAACTTTTTGAAAAAAATTCAAAATACAATGATTGGTATAGTTAATTAATTAGTTTATTTTTCAATTAATACTTTTTAAAATTTATATGATATGCAGCTATTTAAAAATGGCATTAGATATAAATTTTAAAAATATGTAATTTAATAAATAAACAGTAACATTCACTATGTCATCTCTTCTATTTTGGAATTTTTTGAAAAAGTTTAAGGTGTGTGAACTTATAACTTTCTTGAAAATTGTACCTAAATGATTATTAGTATTTTTTTCAAGCAAAAGCATTTTATATTTAATTAACCGTCTAAAAATTATTTTCTTTTGTAGAATAAATTTTGATTTATGCCTAAATAATCTGTATGGCATGGCAGTGGCTGGCTTTAGGCTAGTTTACATTTAAAATAACCATAAAACGCTCTTTTCTGGGCAGCTTTGGGCTACATTTATTTTTTGACAACCACAAGTGGCATAGCTACGGCAAGTTTGTAGCTAGCATTTATTCATTATGATCCTTAGTGGGCTAGCTGTGGCAAGTTTCCATTAATAATAGCCACTTAAAGTATAATTATGGCTTGTTTTAGGCAATATATCATTTATGATTAACCTTTAGTGGCCTAATTATGGGCATTCTAATGTACTTATAGCCAATGGAGTTGCGGCCACAAGACGGCCGGCGTGACACTTTTTTTAAGTTGCCGTTACGGCAAACGATAGCGGCCCCTCATCTCCAAGTTTGGGCCAAGGCTAACGTAGCCATCAGCGGCCCGCAAGTTCTGTGTTCGTTGGGTCGGAATCTGGATATGCCTTATTGTACGGTATGGAAAATCCTACGAAAGATTATCCACTTCTATCCGTACAAGATCAGCCGTGTACAAGAGTTACGTCACACCGATCATGATAAGCGATTGACTTTTGCGCTCACTTTTCTTGCCAGAATGGAGTTGGATGATGCTTGGCCCTGGAAAATCGTATGGGGAAACGAGGCCCACTTTTACCTGAATGGAACTGTAAATACCCAGAACTGCCGAATTTGGAATAACAAGTCACCAAGAGCATTTAAGGAAATTCCTTTGCATTCACCAAAGATAACTGTTTGGTGTGGTTTCACAGCAGATATGATCATAGGTCCATTCTTCTATGAGAAAATTACTCCGACAGGACCTGTAACTTGTTCTGTTACCGGAGACAAATATCGCCAAATGCTAAACAACTTTGTTATTCCGGCAGTTCAGCAAAGACAGTGCCTGGAGAAAATCATTTTCATGCAAGATGGAGCCCCTCCACATGTTGCTTTGCTAGTACAGAAGCTGCTACGACAGAAATTCACAACACAAAGAGTCATTAGCCGCCGTTTTCCAACTGCATGTCCACCTCGGTCCCCTGATCTTACACCCTGCGACTTTTGGTTATGGGGTTACCTAAAGTCCAAGGTCTATCACGGAGATGTCCAGGACCTGGCTACATTGAAGGATAACATATCGTGAACTGTACGGGAGATTCCTGCAGACATGTTATTCTCTGCTGTTGTAAATGCTGTGCACAGAATGCAATATGTGGTCCACAAAAACGGCGATCACATCGGACCTGAGTTGGATGTGCTAAATAAACGGTAATTTTATTTCAGTATTGATTATTCTTTTTTAAAACTCTCTTTTTCGAATACACAGCGCCACATATTCCTCTGGCGGTGACTTTAGGAACTAATTTTTTTTTTCGCGGAATCCTTCGTCCCCCGTCTTATTTAATCTTCCTACAAAATTTGGCGCCATTCTCGCAATTAGATCGCGCTACAGAACACTCTGAGTACCGTCAGTTTAACTACGGCCACCTTGTATATATGTATACTAGGGGGCCTACCCCCTGCGAGCTACGCTCGCCAACCCCCGCTCAGACTTCGAGGCCTCTAAAAGCATGACAGCGTGCTTCGTTTTAAAAATATTGGTAAATCTGTAATTGGATTGCCATGCTTTTAACGTTTTAATGGGGCATTTTTTTTATTATCATGGCCTCATACACAGCTGTTGCGACAACTGGCGACTGTTTTAGGGATTGATAAGTAAAATCAATTACACACCTTGAAAACCAGCTTGTATAAAATGGTTAGGTTTAAATTGTGGCTACCTTTCGGACTTTTATAACAACGATCTGTATTCTATTCTTCCTTTGCGTTTACGGATGAGAAAAATTCCATCTGCTTGTGAATAACATTAATAACCACGGTATTGAAAAGTACTATGTTATAGACATTTTCTGTAACAGGTTTTAATTTTCTCTCTATTTTAGTGCACCATCATGCATATTTTCATGTTATTTTAAATATGTAAATTATTTATTTTAATTAATATGTATATACGAAATTTCTAATAATTATTTATCATACAAAATTAATTAAATATTTTGTGCATGCATGCCTGCATTTATTCGGCATCAATTGATGAGATATTTAAACAAATTTGCTATCCGCGATAATTTTACACCATGTTATGTCACTTGAATATTGTCCATAAGAAAATCGGGTACTTTTCCAGTATAGGATCCTTTGCTTTTAGGTTTGTCGTAATTCGAGTTTCAAAAAGGAATAGATTCGTTAATACACATATATTTGTTGCCAAAAGTTATGAAAGCAAACCCAATGAACTGTTGGTTCTTTTCTATTATAGGGGTCTTGACGCTTTTTTAAAAAGCTTGGCGCAATTCGGGCATCAGAAAGTGAGATTTCGTGCCAAATGACATAAACAGCCATGGAAACAAATTCGACGATTGTTTTTGTTTATATGCGTATTTTAATTATACGTATATTATTATTGTTTTTTCTATACAAATTTCTTCTGATTATATATAAAATAGGATAAATGACATTTTACGCTAAACAAATTGTATAAATATTGAAAAATGCTTCTGTATACGAAATGACAAAGTGAATAGGTTGGCAGAAAGTATGTTGCCAAATTTCCTTTTCCGCCAAGGCTATTTTCTCTGTTTCGTCAAGGCCCCATATACTGGAAAAGCACCGAAATTTTATGCTTGTTTATACATGTATTTATATGTATATATACAATTTATTTATAATTGTCTTTCAATTTACTTTCTTTTTGTACATAAAAATAGATAAATGGCTTCTTTATATTAAACAAATTGTATAAACATAAATGACGTATTTACATAAATGACGTCATTTGGACGAATTTATTCAAAATATTTTCAGTTTATAAATTAAATTAAATGCTGACAGACGATTGAATCCTGACGATAGAAATGTGATTTTTTTTTTCAAATTTTCCTGAAAAACATAATTTAATCACAATCTTGTCTTCATTATCAATTGAAATAAAAGATAAATTCAATTTCAATTTGAAAATGACGAATAAAAAGAAATCAATAATCCCTACCGGGATCCTTTTCAATTTTTTCCCTTTTTTGTCACAAAAAAAAAACTAAGTAATTAGTTGCCATCATTACAGAAATGTCATTAAAATTAGAAAAAAATTAATATCTCGAAAACTAATTCCAATTTCAAAAATCTATTACCAGTTTTGACATCTGCGGATTTTTATGGACAGTTGGTATTGATTTCACCATCAAGCGTTTAATATTTTATTAAAAATAGCCCTGAAACATAATCAGTCGTTTAATCAGTCGTTTCATAAAATCGTTTCATAAATTCGTTTCATAAAATCGTTTCACAAATTCGTTTCATTAGGATTTTATATATATAGGGTAGATATATGTGGCGTTTTGACGAGGATGAGATACCACCAGATGTAAATTTCCATGAGACAAGGGTAGTCCGTTAAAGAACTAACATATTGCAGTCGATATTCACGATCACGGCGAAGTGGTGAGACAATAATGATATTCCACCAGAGTTTCTCCAATAAATACCAGCCAATCTCCAGACAAATAGTTTATTTAGAACAAGAACGATGCAGCGATAGCCCTCAGGCTCCACGATAGCTCACTACATGATTTAATAGATGTTAAATAACTGTATGAATATTCTACGACACTAAAACACCAGATACATATTTGTTTACACTTTCAAATATGTCAAAAAGCCTCTCTCCGAAGGATGTGAGCTGGTTTTGTTCACTCAGCGGAGTGATCCAGAATTCGACGTCACGAGCGCACAAACCAATGAGTGAGAGGCGACCTCCAGACCAGCGAATGAGGCTACAGGGAGGAGCTAAAACAGGAAAGAGTTCCTTCGCTGGTCGCGTATCAATTTTGAAGTGAAAATTACCCAGCGCGGGAAACCTAGCATGGAATAATAATAATAAAAAGAAAATGGCTTTTAAAAAAACATTCGAAATGAGAACGCATCTCGGAATTTTATAGATTGGGAAGCTGATAAAAGCTAGGAATGAACTTAAAATTTTAGATTAAGATTTGGAATAAGATAATTATTAATATACGGATATTTACTTTCAAAAGGATATTAATTAGGAATAAATATTATTAAGAATTAAAGAAATACTGACTATGTCAGAAGTTAGATTAATTTAAAGGACTAATGAGAAATAAATGTGAAGGATTTGCGAAGGAAATAAATTTTTTATATAACATATATTCAAGTAAATTTAATTTGCAATAAAGGTTATCTGTGTTAGTTGAAAAAAAAAATCCCGGTTCTGGTATGCGCCAATGATTTGCCTCATTTCCAAAAACAATGATGTGTTGAAAATGTTGATTTTCTTTGAATGGAATAGAATTATAATAACAACAAATTGAATATTTTATTTTATTTACTTTTTTATTTTATTTGATTGCTTTTTAGTAACATTACAATAAAACAAAAAATAAACAATTTTATAGGAAAGAGTTGAAAAAGCAAGGGAAAAAAAAACTATTCAGTAAAAAAGTTGTATTTATATGATTATACAGGGTGTTCCACTACCAGACCGACCAACTTGCAGGAGGTGTAGAGGGCACAGAGACGACTCGGAATCACACAGGAATGCAGGGTCGAAAATGCCGTAGTTGCGAGCTATGGTTCAAAGAAACAGAGAAAAAGAACAGAAACAGCAACACATTAATGGGACAGAAAACATTTTATTGAAAGGTTGTACTACAGAAGGTGCTCGAAATTACTACCAGAAGTCGTCGGGCAGGCTTGACAGCGGTGTCGCATGGATTTACTTACGTTCTGGAAGATTCCGGATGTGGCGCGTATCCTGCCGGGCAGGATGAGGCAGGATGCGCGACAAACCCGGAATCTTCTACGGCATTCTCAACTGCGGCATTTTTGACCCTGCGTTTCTGTGTGATTCCGAGTCTTCTCTGTGCCCTCTACACCTCCTACAAGTTTGTCGGTCTGGTAGTGAAACACCTGTATAATATTATAAAACAATGTTTTACCAATGTTTCTAATTCACCACAGCTGTAGTAGAACTGGCTGTACTTTTTTAATGAAAAAAATCTCTGATTGTGCTTCTTAATCTTATGTAGCATAAAAAATAATTCTATTCAAAGTGGACTTACCTCACTTACAATGTGTTTGATCGATGTGTTTCAATGTGTTTGTAAATGTATTTGATCCAATAAATTACTAGTAACAAATTTATACTGTGATATTAAGAGATTTTATAATTAAAAAATATTTATTGTTAAAATGGATTAAGAACATAATTTATTAATTTGTAATAAGGTATAGCTTTAACTATTTTTTTCACAAAATGGACTTGACCCACTTTCAATTCAACAATAAACGCAAAATATGTTCTTAGGTATTGTGGACTTTTAAAATCACAAAATTCGACTAAAAAGATAATTTTTTATTTTTATTTGGAGAATTATAAAACTATGCATACATAGCATTTGAGTATGTATACATACTCAAATTTATCTGATGCAAAAAGAATTTTTCAATTCTGACGCTTCTTCGCAGAGATATAAACTTTCATATTTGTAAAAAATCTATATATTTTAACAGTTTTTTTAACTTAAATTGCCGGTTTCTCAAAATTGAAAATTAAGCACATTTCTGACTTTTGAAACGTATCATATGCATTCCTAATTATCAGATTCTTTTGAAGTTTATTCTGTGTAGTGTATCCTCTCAACAACAATAAATAAATGTTAGCATATAAAGCTGTATTTCAGGGGTATTTTAGTGCTGAAATTTATGTGCATACGGAAAAAAATAGCTATTTTTTTTAGAAAAAACAAAGCATAATTATAAAAATATTGTTTTTCTGTTTATACATTCAGCGAACTTTTAGAATTCATGCCAACTTCCATTGTAAATATATAAAGTATCTCATAAATAAATATTTTCAAATTTAATGCAAAGGACATTTTATATGACAATGATTCGTTATTTAAAAAAAAATAAAAAATTGAATAATTAAAAAAGATTGTATTATATTAACACCAAATTTTGATTATAACTATTTGATTAAAATTCATAAAGATACAACTAAATGTAAATATATTGCTTGAATGTGCGTAAAAGCATACATAAAACATTTAAAAGCACATTAAAGTGCTTTTAAATATTAAAAACGTTTTCAACCTAACTACTCGGTCATCATCAGTGAAAAACTAAGAGTTAAGTTGAATTGTTGTCTCTTCGCGTTTTCTAGCTTGCCTGGAACAAACCATTTTACTTCAAGGGTGTGGAATATAAGGTGGGATGGGAAAGGTCATTCAACATTTCAAAAATAAGTACAGGTTAATCAATCATTCATTCCAGACTGCGTGGATATCATATGATAATACATCGTTACAGACTATTTCTTTTTTAGATATTATTTCCAGAGACTCTCTTATGATAGCTTCCTGATGATTACTTGTGCGGAATATAATTTTGGATCCATTGAAATCTACTTTTATAGGTTCAGTTTGTGCTAATCTTGCTAACGCAGTGTGGGGTCTATTTAATCTCAGAAGTTAAAAAATGTGGCTTAGCACTCTCTTGCCCCGATCCCCTCAACTTACAAAAATATTTCTTTATGGTGGATATATTTTGAAAACATCCTAGTATAAGTGTATAGCAAAGATTTTTTCAAAGAGTGAACGCTGGGACGTACGGTGTCCCAACCCTGTAATCAAAAGGTTAATCTTTTGATTACGGACCAATATTAGAGACTATTTTTATATTCATACATTCGTATCATAATTTACAAAAAAAAAGAAAAAAAAAGTTTGTGGTCGATTTCTCTTGAAAACAACCTGGTATAAGTGTTAGAGATACAATACTTTTAAAAAAGTGGTACGAATAGAATAAAAATAGTCGCTGGGATGACATATGTCCCAACCCTGTAATAAAGAGGTTTAAGGGAAGTACCAAATATTTTTCTGATGATAAATTATGTATTTGAATATATATAAGAAAAATATAGTTCTTTCATGTCATAAAAGTTAAAAATAACAATAGGCATATGACTATTGATATTTTTTCCACAACTCCATATTATTATTAATCTTTTATTACACTCAACCTGAATTTTGTATGTAAAACTGGAATTTTGTAATCTATTTTAACCCACCTCTTGATAGGTTAGAATTATAAAAAAATACGTTCACAGGTGTGTTTCCGATGACAATACAACATTTAAATATCGTAAAATAAACGTAGCAGTGTAGTATTTTTTGTTTTAGTTGTTGTTTCTAATCCCAGATGGTTTAGCACTGCTAAATCATCCCCACGAAACCTAAGACCTCCAGAATCATGGTAAAGGGAAATGGAGCAGCTTTTGTTAGTACAAGATACCAGGAGCACCCAAGGGTAGAAGTCTGACTTTACTCCAAGCAGGTCTCCTAATTTCGAACCCATTCCATATGAGAGACCTGCACCCCCAGAGGTAACGCTTATATAGAACTTGGAGGAACAGATTTAACGTGCACCAGCTCCCATTAACGTACACGGTCCCACAGCAGAGGCAGACGAGAGAGGATAGACGATGCACCTTCCCATTGACCGTGGTCGATGCTGCTTGGCTTTCGTCCATCTTACGAGAGCCGAGCTTTTACCGTTCGCGCCACTGTGGGACTTTTGTTTTAGTAATGTATAATATCGCGTTAAACTATCCTGCACTTTTCCTCCTGTATTTTACTTATTAATAATAATATTAATAAGTATTTAGGTAAATTTTTTAAAGATATTCTTAAAAAATGTATTTGAAGATTTTTTTAAAAAAGAAAATGTAAATAGAATTTGAATGTTATTGTTTTGGTTTTTGTTAATATTAATGAATGTTTTTAGTTAATATTAAAACAACAGTAATAAACTAGATTAGGGGAATTATATTTTGAATAAGATTTGCATATTTACAATGATTTATGCCGTGAAACGTCTATCGTGAAAGCCTGAAGCTTTGTTCCTAATTATAAAAAGCTAACATGTATATTTTTTTGAAAACTTCATTCTAATACGTCAGTTCTATTAATTTTTAAGAATTATAAAAGCATTTATGGATATATGAGACACCTGGCTATGATGAACACATGCAAAAATGATGCAAGTAATTTAAAAAATAAAACAAAAAAGTATTTTAGTATTACGAGAAAAAAAAAATTATATATATATTTTTTTATAGAATATAATTGAATTTTAAATTAAAGTAATAATGATAAACATTAGTTCAATATTAACCAGAAATAATATGTTGAAAGTTAATTATATTATTAAAAAAGAAATAGATCAAGTAATACCTAATGTACAATATTTCTATCCATGACGTAAAAAAAATAAATAATAATAAAAAAAATACAAATTTCTAGCGAGGCCTTCATGTATATAGATGCCAATACTTTATTTCTTTTTAGGGTTTCGTTCATTTTACGAAACCCTGTTACTCTCGCTTCGTTGTCTGTCTGTCACAGAGCCGGTTCTCAGAAACTATATAACTTACAAGCATGAAATTTTTTGTACTTAAAGTTTTGGGCTTGACACATTCGGCTAGTTTATATTTAACCTTATCTTATTATCATGCTAGTTTCTAGCCATTAAATTTTTTAACTTTACTATTTACGAGCAGGGAAGACCGAGCTGTGCTCGGTTAAAATTAGCTTTGAGTTCAAGGGTTTGGTTTCGTTCATCTCACGAAACCCTATTCGTCCCGCTACGTTGTCTGTCTGTCATAGAGCCGGTTCTCAGAAACTTAATAACTTACAGATATGAAATTTTGTGTACTTATAGCTGAATATCTACTATGAAGCTCAAAATCATAAAATTGACCAGTATGAGTATGTGTAAGTACAGAAAGCAGGTTAATATGATGTCATTAGAGAATTAAAAAAAAAGATCTGACGTCATATTGGAAGTTTAACCGACTTTTTCAAATGTTTGAGAATCATACAAAAATACATCATTCTTATCAATATGAGTAATAGAGAAAGCAAGTAGATATGATGTCAGCAAGTGATTATAACGTCATATGAGTTTGAGGAACGTATTGAAACATGATAAACACCCGATTATGGAAATATTGGCATATTTTAACATTTTGAAGGCTCCATAAAATATGTTTAGTTATGAAATTGATTTTATTTTAAATATCGCATTTAGTCTACATGACAGATATTATTATGACAGAGTATAATAACGGGCCGGTTCAGATATTCGAAAAAACGAGAAAAATAAACGGGTAAATTTTTACTTTATAAAAAACATGCCCCTTTTTTTATGAATTTTATTTGGATTTATTAAAGAAAGGATAAAGAGTTTTGAAAGGAATATTAAACGAAACCCTTTGTGCGATATTCGATCACACGTACCCACTTGTTTTACTATTACTCTTTTCCGATGATAAGTTTTGCAGTATTTAATCGTAGAATTCCAGGGAATAAATAATGCGAAAGCTATTGAAAAATAGTGGTTAAAACAAGTTTGTGGCTATGCATTTATTTTCTTTGCGTCAATTCGACAGTTGCAATAAAAACACTGCATAAACAAACGAGTTGAGAAAAATTCATTAGAAAGAAATAATATTAAAAATAATGACACCCCGGATTAAAAGAGAGAAGACCGTAAAGTTCATCTTTAAGATGCCTTAAGAAACAGGGATAAATCTTGAAAAACCATGACAGAGAGAACGATGCAAGAAATGGCTTCTTTACATGCGAGATTTTTCTTTTTCGTTACATTAAAATGAAAGGGAAGTTATAGATTTATGAAATACGGAGGATTAGGTTTTTTTTTTTTTTTTTTTTTATAAATTCGAACTCTTAAAGGAATGAAAAGTTTTCCAATTAGCCAAATTTTGCATATTAAATAAAATCATGGAAATATAATTCTATGGATTATTTTATTTTGAAAACTATAATAAAATAAAAATAAAAATAAAACGATACTTTGCATATTAAATAAAATCATGGAAATATAATTCTATGGATTATTTTATTTTGAAAAATATAATAAAATAAAATAAAAATAAAAATAAAACGATACTTTGCATATTAAATAAAATCATGGAAATATAATTCTATGGATTATTTTATTTTGAAAAATATAATAAAATAAAAATAAAAATAAAACGATACTTTGCATATTAAATAAAATCATGAAAATATAATTCTATGGATTATTTTATTTAAATAAAATAAAATAAAATAAAATATTCTTTAATATGCTTTAAGTACGAAGAGTACTTAAATAATATTTAATATTCTTTAATATTCAAAGTATCGTTTTATTTTTATTTTTATTTTATTTTATTTTATTTAAAATAAAACGATACTTTGCATATTAAAGAATATTAAATATTAATTAAGTACTCTTCGTATTAAAGAGTATCGTAGTTTATGCGTTCAAAAAAAAAAAAAAAATAAATATACAAATTTTTCTTTTCATAATACAAAACTGACTCTGGTGCTTTAAATTACAGGTTATGGCGTTTACCTCTTCAACCGCTTGTGATAGAAGCATACTTTCGGTAAGTTGCCAGTTTGGGATCCTTTTTAGATGCGTTCGTAATTATATAAATACGTAGCACGTGTAGTCGTTGTTTGGTCCTTCCGTCCGTCCGTCTGTCCGCATATAACGGCGCAAAAACTACCCAACTACATGGTTTGAAATTGAATATATATAATCATTTTCTCGAGTCATTCCAAATTTTATGAAAACCGTACCAAAACTTAAAAGGATATTAATAAAAGTTTTCTCCATTCTATTAAATCCTATCATGCGTAATCTTATATAATAATAACAAGCTGGAAATTGCACGTCAAACGTGACAAATGAGGTGCGTTTGTACTGTTATTATTTCAGTGAAATGAATTATATCGTCTGTTATTATGATAGTATTAATTTCCGTAATAAAATAAGCACATTTTAAGTTGGCAAAATTTTATCTTTTGTTGACATTGACTTAAAATTCCAATGGGAAACTGAAGACTAGCTTTGAATATTTCAGAACTTGAAATCCATATTTAGACTTTTTTTTTTCATTTAGTATCTATTTCTTCGGAAATATCTATCCAAAAAACTGTCGGTAGATTATAGGATTGTTATAATCAAACAATTGTAGTATGCAAATTCGGTTTTTAAATTCAGCAATACGGAAATAATAGGACTCCATCTTAAATAGGACGTAATCACCATGGCAACCTAAAATCATTACCAATCATGGGATATCATTGAATTAATTACATATGATAGAATTCAATAGAATGAATAACGTGACTATAATTTGGTCATAGAGGCTATAAAATGTAATATACGTCATATATGACTATAACTTGGTCATAGAGGTTATAAAATGTTATATACGTCATATATGACTTTAACGTCATACATGCCACATAACTTTACGATACATCTCGGTCGCTTGACGATTAATCCCCAGAAGCTGCTATAACAGGGAAGTACCGATTTAAAAAAAAAAATCAAATTAGTTAATAAATATTTTTAATAATATCTTTTTAAATTTTGATTCGACTTTCATAAAATTTGAAATGACTCGCAAATTTTTGCAACGATTATATATATTAAATTTCAAACCATTTGGTTGGGTAGTTTTTGCGCTGTTATATGCGGACAGCCGGACAGCCCGACGGATCAGACGGCGACTGTAATTGCTACGTAGTTTTTTTTAATTACGAACTCACATAAAAAAGCAAATCATGTGACTGAGGAAAGCAACTACGAGCTGACCATTTCTTTTTTCATATGGCAAGCGGCCATTTTTATTCAAAATTATTTTTTCGAATAAAATTGCATAAAAGTTACATTTTTAGAAAGATAGTTAAAAAAAAATTGTTTGCTTGAGAGATGAGTTATATTAAAAAAAATGTATAGATTCTGAGATAACTTCAGTGGAAATTAGGTTAACAGTCGAATATCTCAATCCATTAGAGTCAATAAACACAGGAGATTAGTTCATTATGAGTCATAAAAATATTAAACCATGGAGGTATCATTTGCAACGCAAGATCTCCACGGTGAATTTTGCAGCGCTGTCGGGTGTAGAAAACAAATTCATATTTGTAAACGTGGCATACGTAATAAGAAAAAAATCGCTGACGGCTCGGCCTATAGGCAGTAATTGTTGGAAGTGCGTTTTCAGTTGCAGTACGCGTTTTTAAATTTAACTGACTTTTTGCATATTACTTGGTGTGTATAAATTCTATAGAACCTATACAGGTTTGGACAAAAGATCTGAAGTACATTTCCGTTTATTGACGGAAAATGCTGAGGGGGGGGGGGATTTTCAACTGTGCTACGCATTTCCTAACTGAATTAAATTTTAGCCTACTATGTATTATACAGGGTGTCCGAAAAGTCAGGAAACGGTCAAATAATACATCGGATTGTAAAATGGCAAAATGCATGTTCAATATTTTTGAAAATTCTATTTAGGGATATGAAAGTTGCTCCCCCAACTTTCCCCCTCCCCTGGGGGGGGGAAGTGGTGCAACTTTAAAATATTAAATGATGACCCCTTTTTTATTGCAGATTCGGATTCCACGGGAAAAAATACGTAACTTTTGTATTGAAAATTTTCTTCAAAACATTGTAGATGGCGCTGTAATCGAGTGCAATGCTGTGAGAATCGTTACCATTGCAATGTCTGGAAACGCTCGAATAACTCGAGAAATATACATCAAATTGAAAAATGGAAAAATACGTGTTTAATATTTTAGGAAAATGGTAACTTTGATATCCCTAAATAGATTTTTCAAAACTACTGAACATGCATGTTTTCGTTTTTCAATACGATGTAGATTTCTCGAGTTATTCGAGCGTTTCCAGACATTGCAATGGTAACGATTCTCACAGCATTGCACTCGATTACAGCGCCATCTACAATGTTTCGAAGAAAATGTTCAGTACAAAAGTTAAGTATTTTTTCCCGTAGAATCTGAATCTGCAATAAAAAATGGGGGTCATCATTTAAGATTTAAAAGTTGCCCCCCTTTCCCCCCTGGGGGGGGGGCAACTTTGATATCCCGAAATAGATTTTTCAAAAATATTGAACATGCATTTTGCCGTTTTTCAATCCGATGTATATTTCTCGAGTTATTTGACCGTTTCCAGAGTTTTCGGACACCCTGTATATACAGAGTTATGGATCCTATGCAGGGCTTCACAAAAGAATTCGGATATTTTACCGATTATTGATAGTAATTTCTGAAATTGGGGTTTCAAATGTTTTATGCTTTTTCCAAACTGTTTAGTTAGACATCCTCTTTTTCACCTTATTAAACGTTGAAGCCATTTTTTTTTTACAGTACTCTGAATGTGTTGGGAAGTGTTGCGTAGCCTATATTTGACGAATGATTTTTTGTTCTTTTTTCCATTCTCTCCGTGCGAAGAACGAGGTTACTGTTAGTATAATAATTATATGCAATTTTAAAAATTTCGTTTATTAAAACTAATCTATTAAATCCCTCGTTTTTGTTTTTTTTTTTGCAAAAAAATATTTATAACAATACTTAGATTAATTAAGAAATATCTATACAAAATACTTTTTATACTCCTTTTTAAGATTTTCCAACATAGTTGAAACATGTTTATGAATTCGGTTTGTCTTTCTCTCTGCCTCCTGTCTGTCTGTCTGTCCATCCGTGCTCCAACTGGCGTAAATATATTCGATTATCATGCAATTCATATATGTTATTGAGGTTTACTATGGCATATTCGGTATTGAAAATGAAGTGTGTAGCACTTATAGTTCCTTTACACGGATACTAAAAAGAATTCCACCACTTTACGGTCTATGGAGAAAAATAATTTGCGATTTTTTTAATGATGTTACACAAATTCAAAGATATTGAAATTGATATGTATCACTGAGGTGCACTACAAGAGGTTTACTATAAATTAAGGTGTGCATAGTACTTAGAGTTCCTTTACAGGGACACTCAAAAGAATTCTGTTACATTACGGTCATGGAGATAAATCGTTTGCGGTTTATTTTAATAATGTTTCACTATGTCAAATATATTGAAATCGATATATATCACTAAGGTGCATTACAAGAGGCTTACTACAGAACATTGTGCGTGTAGCATTCATCATTCATTTACAGGGATTCTCAAAAGAATTCGGTACTGTCTGTTAACAATAATTGCTGGAAATGCGTTTTCAATTGCTGAACGCGCTTTTAAATTTAACTCATTTTTTGTCTATCTATTGGCCTGTATAAATTCTATAGAGCATATACAAGGCTGCACAAAAGATCTCGAGTACATTTCGGTTTATTGACGGAAATTCCAGAAGGGAAAATTTTAACTGTGCTACGCTTTTCCCAATTGAACTAAAATTTAGCATTCTATATTAGGGTATATACGAATCTAGAGATCATATACAAGGTTGCAGAAAATAATTCGGATATTTTTCCTAATATTGTTGGTAATTCTTGAAATTGGGTTTTTAAATATGTTATGCGTTCTCCAAATTGTTTCCCTATGTATCATCTTTCGCCTTATTAAACGTTAAATATTTGTAAAATTACTTTGGAAGTGCTGGAGAGTGTTACATAACCTATGCTTGGCGCATGATTTTTCGTTCTTGTATAACTTTATCTCTCTGAAAAATAAAGATGACAATATTAATTATAGAGGCAGCCTTAGAGGCTTTTTACAAATTTAAATTAACCAGACATACTTGATTATTTTCGCAGACGATTTTACTCCTACACGTGAATAAAAATCAAATTTCATAACTAAAAATCAAATAAACTCTTTTCCTTTTACATAATTGAATTCACCAGAATATACTTATTAGATTTATATACAAATATAAAGAACACTAAACCAATATATTTAAAATAAAATCAGAAGTGCAGCGCCCCGGGGAAAAGTTTCGTATTAAGCATATTTGTATAAAACGCCAATTTTAGAAAGTATTATTAATATTTATTAAATTCGTTATTTTTAAATTAAATAAATGTTTAATCAAAAAATATATATTTATATCAGTTATATATTTATATTTGTTATAAAATATATATTTATAACAAAGTTTAATCTAGATTTGCACCAGAATATTTAATATATATATATATATATATATATATATATATATATATATATATATATATATATATATATATATATATATATATTTCGTTAAGTTGCATTTTTGAATTTAAGAATAAATATTTTCGAATATTCTGGTGTGAATTAAATATTATAAAAACATATTTACCAGTGCCTAAAAGAGTTAATTCATCTTCTAATTAATTCTTTATCATTCATTTTAAAATCAAATTAACTTTATATAACAAGTTTTCATTATTTGCGATTTTCATGTAAAATTACATTATATATATAAAAAAAAAAGTGCGCATGCAACCGCATGTTTGTGTAATGAGCTATAGAAAGAAACTGAAAGCAATTTTTCACGCCAACGTATTGCACATAGTGCGTTGCAGTTGCATTATTTTTAATATACATGTATTGTTTCCCAGATGTTAAAAAGGGGTAATTCAACCACGAATCTTAAAAAAAGAGTGATTAAAAATAAATATAAAAATGAAGCATAATAAACTTATAAATTGTTTTGAGCAGTGTATTTTTTTTAATTGCTACTCACCACAAAAACGGGATTTGAAGTTTGAAAGTAAAAAAAAAAAAAAAAAAGTTCTTTCATATAATTATTACAAGTTTATAATAACAGAGGCTCCTTTTTCATCGGGACCCACACCTACACCCCACCCTCTCTGCGCCACTGAATAGAATTAAAAAGGAACAATGAATAAAATAAAATTCATTTGAGATAGTGCTTTTGCGACTAGGGAAATATTAGTTTACAGACTGCGCAATAGATGGCGTTCGCAACTTTATTTTCCTCTTCCAGAAATAGCGACCGGGTGAGCAACCGCACCACCTTTCAGTTTTCATTACGTCTGCTAAATGTCGGAGCGCAAATGTTGCTGAAGGAAATGTTTGTTTATTCGAAGGCGGTTACCGAGATAGTAGTGATGCCAATGCAAAAATAATATTAGCTTTTAAAAAAGGAATAAGCGCTGCTTCAGTTTTTGGATACGGCTCGTTAGAGTTATGTGATATTTTAAGCGGCAGATTTGTTTATTGCTTTCAATTTCTGCAAAATCGCCATATCATTTATGATAAAATCGTGGAGAAAAACATTGTTGTAGTTAGTTCTTGTTGCGTTGGAAATTAAGATTATGGTAGCTTACTCATTAGTCACTTTTATTTGTTGAAAAAACGGTTGTTATATATATTGTATGTATTGAAAGTTGTTGTAAGCGTGTATGTAAGTGTATAAGATGTAAGTAAATATAAAGATGTAATGCATAGAATATATAAGTATGTAAGGGAGCATGTAAGTGCGCAAGATGTATGTATGTAAAATTATAAGTAGGAAAAAGGTATATTTAAGTATGGATGCAATGAATTAAGCATGGATCAATGATAATTTTAGGAGATGGCCCGGGGGTGGGGGAATTCCCCTCCGGAGATTCGAAATGCCCCTCTCACCGGAAAATTGGGGATTTTAAGCTTTTTAATGGTTTAGAAGAGCAATTTCACTCCGGAACTATAAAATGTCCCCCTCTAGCTGTAGAAACCCTCCCGGCAAAAATGTCTGAATTCAACACTGGCATGGATATAACGTATTGAGAATGGATTATTCACCGTGAAGGTAATTTAAAAATTAAAAAATATTTATAATTTTAACCATTGTGTCATGGAAAAAAAGATATACATATATAAAAAGGGGGAATTTAAAAATTTTTACCGATAAAACTATTCACAGTACTTTTGATTTAGAAATTAAATTTTCAAATTATTTTTATGTTTTGAAATTGGGTGTGTCAGTAGTTTGGGGTCATCTCTTAATTATGCGGGGCCCACAGCCTAGTATTTATCATGCTGCACTAAAATGAGTAGCTTGGATCGACGTTCGCGGATTCGAAACCAGTGCGGTGTGACAGTGTAAGGTGGGATAGGGAGGAGTTAAAACAACACGAAATTTGCATGATGTAATCAACAGATGACCTCTTTTGATATATATAATTATATAAATAAAAGGAACTCATTTGAAAATAAACAAATAAAACTATTATACGGTATATTTTGCCTTGTAACGCGCACTTTTGAAACAGGAAAATCAATCAAAATGTACATATGCGCGCTACACGCCTGATATAAAAAATTAAGGATTAGGAATAATAAAAATAAATAAACACGTAGTGAATGAGATTTCTATGTTAATAAACACGATAAGTAGGCGTGATTAGTTGAATAATTCAGAATACGATTTCAAACACATTGGTAGATAGATGGACTTGACGGTATCGTATATCCTTTCTTAGTTATCTGCTCATTATTATCTTTTTATTTATTTATTTTTCTTTAGTTATCAATGCTTTGTTCTTTATTGCATTTTCTGCTTCATATTTTATGAATCGTTTTTGTAAAGAAAGAAATGTGTGTAATGCGGCGAATATAGTTAAAATTAAAAAATATAGTCTCAAAGATCGGGTTTTATACTGGTATAATATATAGGTGCACGATATATATATACATATATATACTGATACACGCCTGGCGCGTAGTTTGTGCAAAATGTGTAATACATACGGGCGCCTTGAGCTGAGGGGCGTCTCCTGATAGCACCTATATAGGTGAACAACACTCAAAAAAATTTCAAAATGTTTGAGAATTTTTTTTTTAAATTTTAAGTCTGAATATCCAATTCTAACGGACGAAATGCCATATTTAATGAATTTCATCCTCTTTAATCATCTTTTTTGGAGCATTGAAAATAATTTATGTAATTTTAGCTTTTTAAAGAAATGAATACACATGCTGCGTAGGAGATAGTTTGAAGCAGGATAAATACAGCAGTGAACAAATTTCCTACTAGCTACTACTGATAAAAGGTGGAATCAGGGGTCGAATAAACTACTTTTTTATTGTAGCGAACTACAACTACAACTACTTTATCGAAAATGTAGTTAATTACAACTACAACTACTTGTTTTAAAAAGTAGCGACTACAAACTACTTTCAAAAGTAGTCACTACTTTGCTACTTTCGGATTTTGCCAAAGGATCCACTTTACACTCGAAATGGCAGACACAGATTAAAAAATACAGTGACTCCTCGTTTGCGTTTGCCGGAATACAATTAAATAAGTGCGACATAACCGAGATCATTAAACAATTTAGAAAGATAACATACAATAAAATGTTTTGTGTTTGTCTCTTAAATGTTAGTTTATACACACATTATAAATTTCGTAGCAAAATTAAGAAATATAGTATAAACTAGAAAGTCATAGAAAAGCAATTATAAATAAATCTGTAAATAAAGCAACTCCGAATAATAAGAAATTTGGCGTTAAAACATGAAGACTTATTAACGGGTAAATAGACAAGTGTTGCCAGTGTCAATGGAAAATGGACATCCTGTGATGCGTTGCTATTTACTACAGCTGAGACTTGCAGCTGAGATTCGTAAATTTTTGAGCAGAACAAACTTTGCACAAAAGAAGAAAGTTTTGGCCACGTGATTTGAAGAATAACACATTTTGTTTTCTCCTGAAGTAGCGTCGGTTCTCGATACAAACTACTGATTTTTTGTATCGCGTTACTCGCTACACTACATTGTTCAAAATTAGCGCGCTACACTACAAACTACTGTCAAATGTAGCGAATGCTGTAGTTTCGCTACTTCCGACCCCTGGGTGGAATTTAAGTAATTTCATTATAGCGGAGTAATCCTTTATTTTCAATGGAACATGTTATATTTGAATAAAACACATATGGTAATCAATGATGTATTTCTAAAATTTTGAAATTTTAAATTATTTTGTCACTAATAATTCACCAAGAGATATTAATGAAACTAAACTTCATGGAGATATTTTTGTAATCAGATAATTATTTTTTAAATTAAATTCCGTCGTAAGAAAAATCCTAACGATTAATTGATACGACAATAGCGTGAAGTCATGGCTGTGGATTTATTATTTAAATGGAATCACTTTTAACACTTATGCAGTTCATTTACCACGGTTATATTACAATGCTGAGGAGACTGCATTAACCCCTTCGCGACGAGCGTCCTTTAAAGAATTTTTAATGTTTTACCACCGGTTTTTCAAAACAGAAATTTTCATCAAATTGAATCGCAGAAATGCTAAGATTTAATGAGGCAAAGCTTACAATAAAAAATAATTGGTGGGAATAATCAACGATTCTGAGCATCTTATGTGTCACGTATACGTGTCACTCGGCCCCAAGGGGTTAAGCTTACTAGAATTTTTTTTTTATAAACTAGAATTATTTTCCGAAAGTTTTACCGACACTCCAATGGGTGTGTTCTGCTTACGACGGCATTTAGCAGAATACAGACTAATATAGCTCTAGAAGTGGCTACGAAAGTCATCACTTCTTGAACAGATTGCTTTGTTGGGCTTACATCCTTATGGGTTATTCATGTGAGACAGATGCTCGAGAATAAATCTTGGATAATTGGATTCCACTTACTTATATGGTAAAGTGGCTATGAGATTATAGACTTAAACAGTCATAAAGATTGGATAATTCGTCGTGATATTTGGAATTTAAAGTAGAGGAGAATTTATGGCATCTACTATCGAAAAGGATACTTTTGTTGCCATTTTAGCTAAAGAGAAAAAAAAATGATGAAAGACAGATCAACGAAGGCTTTTAAAATCGAGCAGAAAATTGAACACGCAATTTGGAGTGAATGTGGTAGAACATCTTAGCCATTTCATAACACACACACATACATATATACAGTGTGTCCCAAAATTTTCCGGTCTGATCAATAAAAAAAAAATTAAGAACTGAAATGATAATTTTGACCTAATGTTTATTCGAAATAATCCTCGCAGGACACAACATACTTTTTACAACGAATGTAATAGTCATTAAAACAATTCTGGAAGTCTGCCTTTGCAATGTGCGTCAAATAGTCAGTCGCAGTTGCTTCAGATGGTCCCCTTTAGGTGCAATTTCAACTTGAAGAGCAGGGAATAGTCACAGGGGGATAAATGTGGAGAGTAAGGAGATGGTTGAGCACGATGATCTTTTTAGAAACCAGAGACTCCGGCAAAATGATCGAAGTGTGTGTTGGTGCGTTGTCATGGAAGAAGGACCGAGTGCCTTGCTGTCGGTACCGATGATGAACTCTGCATACTCGGCCCTGAAACGCTTCAACACTACCAAATAGCAGCGTCCAGTAACAATAGTACTTTCAATTTTATGTTCGTTCGTTGTTCGACCTTCGCGAGCTCCGTCATAATCATGTTACACTGTTATAAGAAATCGGATGCACTTAGCATCACACAACAGGTAGCAACGTGAAATTGTACTGCTTTACAAGACGAAATGTAGTCATGCTTTCGACATATAAATAATACTAGCGGCCCGTCCCGGCTTTGCACGGGTAGACAATGTGTTGACTACAATGTAGGGTAGAGAAGTGTAGGTACTTTAAAAAAGTAATTGGATAAAAGTGGGAGTGAGACAAAATTGCAGTACTTAGAAATTTTGAAAATTAAAAGCTTGTAAAAATGAGATAAATAAATTTTTCTGTTTATGTACATATTGAAACTGATAAATAATACACGGCCCATGGAAGGGCATAGAAACTATATGTGTTCATGTGGAATGTGTTTTCTTGAATTTCACGCTCCTACCTAAATCTGCTGCTGAGATATGGCGAAATGACCCAAAACTTTGAATACCCCTTTAACCACCTTCTGGGGGGAATTTCCAAAATCGCCGAAATACGTGTTTAACCAATTTTTTAGTAGATTTGTTTTAATTAATTTCGCCCTCCTACATAAAAGCTGAGACTTGGCGAAATGACCTAAAGAATTCGACCCCCCCCCCTTTAACCACCTTCTGGGGGAACTTTTCAAAATTGCTGAAATACGTGTTTTATTCATTTTTAGTAGATTTGTTTTTCTGATTTTCGCGCTCCTAACTAAAACTGCTGCTGTGATATGGCGAAATGATCTGAAACATTCGACCCCCTTGTAACCCCCTTTGGGGGAAATTCCTAAAATCGCTAAATACGTGTTTAACCAATTTTTTAGTAGATTTTTTTCCCTTAATTTCGCGCTCCTACATAAAACTGCTGCTGAGATATTGCGAAATGACCTAAAATATTCGACCACCCCCCTTTAAGAGAATTTCTAAAGTCGTTGAAATACGTGTTTGATCATTTTTTAGTAGATTTGTTTTCCTAATTTTTGCGCTCTTACCTATAACTGCTGCTGAGATATGGAGAAATAACCTAAAACATTCGATCACCCCACTTTAACCCTCTTCTGGGGGGAAGTTCTAAAATCGCTGAAATAGGTATTTAATCAATTTTTAGTAGATTTATTTTTCTGATTTTCGCGCTTCTACCTATAACTGCTCCTGAGATATGGCGAAATGACCTAAAACATTCGACCCCCCCCCCTTTAACCCCCTCCAGGAGGGGAATTTCTAAAATCGCTGAAATACATGTTTAATCATTTTTTTAGTAGATTTGTTTTCTTGATTTTTGCGCTCCTACCTATAATTGCTGCTGCGATATGGCGAAATGACCTAAAACATATGACCCCCCCCTTTAACCCCTTCGGGGGGGATTTATAAATTCGCTGAAATATATGTTTAATCATTTTTTAGTAGATTTGTTTTCCTGATTTTCGCGCTCCAACTTGTAACTGCTGTTGAGATATGGCAAAATGACCTAAAACATTCGACCACCCCATTTTAACCCCCTTCTGGGGGAATTTCTAAAATCGCTGAAATACATGTTTAATAATTTTTTTAGTAGATTTGTTTTCCTGATTTTCGCGCTCCTACCTATAACTGCTGCTGAGATATGGCGAAATGACCTAAAACATTCGAACCCCCCTTTAACCGCCTTCGGGGGGGGGGATTTCAAAAATCCCTTCTTATTGCTTGCCTAGGCCATAACAGCAATCCACAGTCCAAATTTCGTGACCCTGACTTTAGTAGTTTCGTCTGTGCGTTGATGAGTCAGTCAGTCAGTCAGTCAGTCAGTCACCGTTTTCTCCTTGTATAATAGTATATATATATATATATATATACTAGTTGATCAAAAATATGTGTAATGACAATCAATTCTTAACCCTTTAAGTCATAGTTGTCACAATCATGATGATTAATCATTATCCCATATTTTCGCTTATTAAGATGGAACGGCTTCAAAACACACCAGAAGTGACCGTGACGGTGTCTTCTAGATTCCTAGTTTAACATTTAGCAGCTAGATACCACCTATGTGCAAATTTCTAGATCCTGAAGGATCTTGTTTCTGTTACATATCGATTAGTGAAAATTATCGATTAGTTGTTACCGTCTTTGGTCTTAAAGCAATTTTCAAAAAATTATATATGTTCGTTTCACCGCTCAATAACGCGAAAATGAGTCAGATTTTAAAAGTAAATACATAATACTTGCAAACATGATTTTGAAATGATTTGTAATCGAACAGATTTTTTTTTTTAATTTTTGGATAAATAAATTACATTTTGAGGACGGCAGTTTCATTTCCATTCCGCACTGTCGTGCACGGAAATTCGGTTCAAAATGCTAACTTTGACAGCGTTTTATGAAAGATCTTCTGTCTTTAACGAAGAGTGAAATAATCTTTTCGATTACATAGTTTCTGAGTAAGAGCACCTGCAATATCAAGTGTTGGCGACCAAAAATGTATCAGAATGTAACCAGTTTAGATATGAGATCAGCTATAAAGGGTTAATCCGTTGACATAAACAGACTTCCAGTTACAAGAAATACACAAATAAGGTATAGTTGGTACCAATATAAAACGTAGCTTAAGCTGGAGCAGAGACAGTCACCATTATTTTACTTACCCATCATACGTAGTATAGGGTAAGTCTTGTAATCGTTTTGAAAATCGAAAAATTTTTTTTGACGGATTTACACGTTTCAGACACTGGAGATTCCGAAAAACATATTTTTAGAAAAAAAATTTTTGCCGTCCGTCTGTGTGTCTGTGTGTCTGTGTGTGCGTCTGTAAACGCTCTATCGCCCGAACAAATTGAGATAGAGACTTGCAATTTGTTATGTACTTAGTATGTAATAATGGGAAGAAGCCTATTTCATTTCAATAACCTCGATTAACCGGAACATTTTTTTTTCGGACTCTCGAAATATTCGTTCTGATGAAAGGTATATAAAAATTTTCGAAATTGTTTATTTTAAGGAGTAAATATAAAAGACAATAAAAAAAACATAAATTTTGCATAAAACATGAAGTCGATCGGATAATGAGTTGCCGAGATATTTGTAATCCTATTTTCCACACTCTTCGATTTTTTATAAACCTGTATTTCATCCAAATTTCACTTCAAATATATATTTTAATTGGAAATTTGACGCTTAATCAGATGCAATAAACCGCTAGTTAATAGGAGTATTATTTTTGAAGTTATAAGGAAAAACCTCTTTCAAGCAATTCAGTAATCGAGCCTTTTTATGACGTCATCAAGCCACGATTTTATTTGAATTGCAATGCATTTTATAAGTAGTTTACACATTTTTATTTTAATATTTTACATTATACATATACATGATGGGTAAGTATTACGGTGGCCCCCAACGACTAGTTTTAAAACGGCTCGGTAGTTCCTCCTTACAAACAAACGAACAAACAAAAGCTTCTTTTTTTTTTATAAATAAAATTTGTATAAATAAAGCGATTTTTTTTAAAGAATGCCACTTCATTCAGTTTTTTCGTTTCCTTTCTTTCCGCAACCTTTAATTTCCTACTTCATTTTTTGTTGTTGTTGTAATTTCTCACTTAAAACAAACAATTAAATAAGACAGTTATGGTAATGGACCGAATACTAGTATTAATTTTATTACATTTGCTATTCTTGACGATTTTGGAATTTTTTTAAAAATAATTAAATTAACTCTCGAAAATTTATTTAGCCTTTTTTTGTTTTACCTAACATTAGTAGGCAAACACTAAAACACTTTATACATATACAAAATAAAATTAAAATTAAATTTCGCGAATAACATTTCGCTAAGCCAATAAAATTAATTACCACAGAAACTATATTTCCATGATTTTAGCAAATTAATTTTTCATTTAAGTCTAAACAAAGTAGATAATAAATTATTCCCTTTTATTCCACCAGTTTAAAGTACCGTGCATTATTTATCGCATGGTATATAAAACTTTAATTATTTCACATTTACGAGGTTCAATGGAGTCTTACGCGTGAAAAATTATTTTACAGAATATTAAATTATCTTCCGTTATTCCTAGCATAAATTATTAGCGGATATACAGTTCAGCATAAAAAGTTTTACAGCGCTTTTGAAATATGTATTATATGCTTCAGTTCTTTGTAACTGCAGTTCCCGATTTAATAAATTATGCAATTGTTAGACAATTCTGTATGGAGTTTAAGGAAGTTCCTGAAAAAAATATTTTTCCCGTTTAACAATGCAAAACTTTCTGATACATTTATGACTCATTTTTAAACCTAAAGCATGACACATGCATGCATGATTATTGAAGTGATTTGTAATCGATCAGGTTTATCATTTTTTTTTATAAATGAATTAATTACATCTTGAGTTATAAGCGATTGTTGTCTCATGACTGCGTTTTCTTACCCTTTCTCGCGCTGTCGCATCTGAAAATTTGGTTCAAAACGCTATTTTGACAGCCATTTTCTAAAAAATCGTCCACATTTGCCGAAAATGGACATCCATTATATAGTTTCTGAATAAGAGTACCTGCAAATTTCATGTTTGAGTGAAAAAAAAAATTCCTAAATGTGCCAGAAGAAAGTAGCCAGTTTGGATTTGAGAACAGCTTTAAAATTTAATTAATTTACCGTTTTAAAATGATGCATTGAGTATTAATAATTTACAGGGACACTCAAAATGATTGCGTTACATTACAGTCTATGGTGGAAAATCTTTGCGGTGAACTTTAATAATGTTACACTATTTCAAACATATTTAAATATATATATATATATATATGTCACAGATGAGCACTACAAGATGCTTACTATAGAATAAGGTGTGCGCAGAATTCATCGTTCATTTACAGGGACACACAAAAGTTCAGTTATAGTAACGTCTATCAATAATAATTAAATAACAATTGCTGGAAGTGAGTTTTCAGTTATGGTACACAATTTTAAATTTAAGTAATTTCTTGCATATTACTTGATGTATATAAATTCTATAGATTTTATACAGGGCTGCACGAAAGATCTCGAGTACATTTCTCTTTATTGACGGAATTTACTGTAGGGGGATTGTGATTTGCGTTTCCTAACTGTAGTAAATTTTAGAATACTACGTAGTATATATAGAAACTTATAGATCCTATACAGGGCAGCACAAAATAATTCGGATACTTTTCTGATTGTTGACGTTAATTGCTGGCATTGGATTTTCAAATGTGTTATGCATTTTTCAAAATGTTTACTTCTTTCACCTTATTAAACGGTGAAGGTTTATTATAGTACTCTGAATGTGTTTGAAAGTGTTTCAAAATTTATGTTTGACACATGATTTTTTTTGTTGTGTTCAGAATGATCTCGACCAATCAAATTTTTTTTTGCCCGTATGTCGCTATTTTCATATACAGTCCCCCTAACTCGAGGTATTCAGGAGGCTTTTCAAGTCAAGCCACCCCAATCATTTTCCAGCAAAATAAACCATGCGCGAAATCAATAAAGGCGGTGTACAATATAAAAATCTGCCATTAGAATGTAAAATTTTGGTTTGAATGAATTTATAAAACTCTAATTATATTAAAAATAATGCAGTATTTATCTATTAGGAATTATTTTTCTAGGCGAAGAGTTAAAAATAAAGTTCGACGTTTCATAAAAAAAAACTGGTGAAAAGTAGCTGAAATTTAGATCCAACCAAGATATTGGTGATAAGTTTCATCATTTGTATTGTGCTTTTGAAAATATCACTATATTGATGAAATGTTGAACTAACTTTATTTTGAAAGGATGAACCATGATTCAGGTTTTTTTCTAAAGCAATTTTATGGTTAAAGTTTGAACCATGATTCAGGGTGTTTTCGAATGCAATTTTATGGTGAAAGGGTGAACCATAATTCAGGGCTTTTTTTTAATCCAATTTTATGGTAAATGTTGATCCAAGATCTAGGGGTTTATCATAATCTAATTTTGTGGTGAGAGGTTGAACCATGATTAAGGGTTATTCAATTTCATGGTGAATTGTTGAATCCTGATCCAGATTTTTCTCTAGACTTGTTTTCTGGGGAAATATTATAACAGATTGAACCAAGGTTTTGGTGTTTAATTTATCATTTTATGGAACAATTAATGGACCAAATTTCAGATTCTGTGAGATTATGTTGCTCTAGAGCACACTAAATTTCTTATTAACATTAAAATGAAAATAATTACTAATGTTTTAGTTATTGATTGTCTTTGAAATGTATTTAAAAAACAAAACAAATGTAAACAGCTGGTTCTAATTTAATTGCACAAAATAATTGCAATTTTTCCACCAATACTGGTTATTACCATTCTGTACTTGTAAATTATGGAATATTTCGCCACACCTTTTAATTAGTTAATTATAATTTCGTTAGTATAAGTTTATTCACAAACATTCTTAATAAAATATAATTTAAAAAAATAATTTTCTTAGATTAAAACACATGCTCTGTTTTTATTATCTTTTAATTTAAAATCCAGGAATTAAAATGTATGTGTACTCAACATTACTTACATCGAATTTCTTTAAAAAATGTTAATTTTTGCACAGAAATCTAAATAAAAGCACCAGTTTTGAGAAAAGTTTTTTCCACATTGCACTTGTAACATATTTTATGATATGTAAATAGACTTGAAATATATTTTTAATCTTGTTGTGAATTTCTTCTATATCTATATATGCTGAAAATTTGATATTATATACAGTTGTAGAATTTTTACTTTCTTTTCACAAGTTAAAAAAAAATCTAATATTTTAATAATTAATGAAAAATATTTTTAGATATTTCTTTATAATAAAGGTACAATGGTTACAAATATGAAAATTTTATATATTTTCACTATTTTAGGCATTATATTTTTAATAGAATTTTCCAATCTTTTGGACTGTAAAATTCACATGTACTGTCCAAAATCTCAATTCTGAAAAATATCACTTATGCATTTATTTTTAAATTAGCATTAAATAAAAACTTTTTTCAATTATTGCTGGTTTATTTATTTTCTAGAAATCTATGTAAGTAATACACTCACACACACACACACACACACACACACACACACACACACACACATATATATATATATATATATATATATATATATACATATGTACTTGATATAAATCTCAATTCTGAAAAATATCACTTATGCATTTATTTTTAAATTAGCATTAAATAAAAACTTTTTTCAATTATTGCTGGTTTATTTATTTTCTAGAAATCTATGTAAGTAATACACTCACACACACACACACACATACATATATATATATATATATATATATATATATATATATATATATATACATATGTACTTGATATGTTTTTTGAAATTCAAAGATATTATATATACAGGGTGATTCATAAAAGATGGGCAGAACTTTAAGGGGTTATAGTACACTTAAAGACAAATAATATTAAATAGGAGACTAAGGGTCCCAGACGTATTCCCAAGGAGATAGGGGGCATTAAAGTTTAGGGTCCGAAATTTCAAATGATTATAAAACATGGAAAAATTGGTCGATTCGTTTGCGGTTTTTGCAAAAAGTTTTCTTTATGCCAGTATTTTCTTGAAATAAAATTTTAAAGTTCAATTTCAAAAAATGCCGATAGGGGGCGCTTTAGACTTTGGAGTAACAAACAACTATTTTTTAACGTTATTTTTTGTATTTCTTTAAATGATTTCGAAAGCTTAGACTTAAACTTAAATTTTGATCTAAAAATCTGAGTCCTAACGAGTAGTTAAGTAGCGTAAACTGAAATTTGAAATTTGAAACCCTTCTCCCCCCAGAACAAAAATCAGTTATTCCCGATCTTTGTGTCGTAGATTAGGCTCTAACTACTGCCGCGTTTTGCTAAAATTATTCTTTATGTCAGTATTTTCTTGAAAATAAATTTTAAAGAAAATTTTCAAAAAATTCCGATAGAGGGCGCTTTAGACTTTGGAGTAACGAACAACTATTTTATACCGTTATTTTTTGTGTCTCATTAAATGCTTTCTAAAGCTTAGACTTAAACTTAAATTTTCAGCTCAAAATCTGAATCGCTGAGCGTGGTTCAGTAGCGAGGGGAGGGGGTTCAAATTTCAACTTCTGAACATAGTTCAGTTTGCACTACTTAACCATGCCCAACGATTCTGTGCTGTGATACGAGGCAAAAATACAACTTTCGTCAAGGACTGCATAGTCGGAATTCACTCATAAAGGCATTGGCACAGTTGGAAACGTCGCTCATGCAAACGTTAAAGCTCCATTCCTGACGCTAGTCACCGGGTGAAGAAGGAAACAGAAAGTATGCAAATGTCAAATGGGGAAGAAGAAGAACACGTATGCAAAATTTCGACACGATTCAGGCATAAAAACCACTGAACGGTGAGTCAAGTGTAAGTCGCTGTAGTAATGAATCGGAAGATGGTGCCCTTCACGAATAAGGAAAAGGCTGAGATGCATTTAATTTACGGAGCGGCAGATGGAAATGGTGCAGAGGCACAACGAATGTACGGAGAGCGATTTCCTAACAGGCGGTTGCCTAACCGCAAAACTTTCGAGCGCTTGCACAGACAGTTGTGTGAGACGGGATCATTTCTCGCTTCCCGGTCGAATGCAGGTCGTACAAAAAAGGACGAATCAGTAGTTGTTGCAGAAGCCATTCTGGATGTAGTAGCGCCGCAGCCAAGTACAAGTACACGAACAGTGGCTAGCCAGGTGGATACCTCACAGTCCACGACTTGGAGGGTACTGAAGGATGAACATTTGCTCCCGTTTCATGTGCAACGAGTCCAGAAACTGTCTCCAGGGGATTATCCAAATCGTATTGAATTCGCCCGCTGGTTTCTGCAGCAGAACGCGCTAAATCCACATTTTGGACGAACTGTGCTTTTCACCGATGAATGTACCTTCACACGTGAAGGTACATTTAACACACACAATGCACATGTATGGGCGGATGTCAATCCACATGCTACGTATCCACATGCTCATCAGAGACGCTTTTCCATCAATGTTTGGGCAGGAATCCTCGGAGACCACCTAATCGGACCGTACCTTCTTCCTGAACGCCTCAACGGTAAAACATACCTCACATTTCTGCAACATGTGCTGCCAGACCTGTTAAACGTTGTTCCTCCACGCATCCGGCGGGTCATGTGGTTCCAGCACGATGGAGCGCCAGCCCATTACGTACGAGACGTCCGCAACTATCTGGACATCACATTTCCGAACAGATGGATTGGTCGAGGTGGTCCTGTTGCTTGGCCTGCTCGCTCGCCAGATCTTTCACCCCTCGATTTCTTTTTTTGGGGACGATTGAAGGCTCTTATGTATGAGACACCCATTGAATCCCCCGAGGAACTGGTCGCCAGACTTTCCGCCGCTGTAGGGGAAGTGCTCGAAAAGCCTGATGTTTTCGCGAATGTTCGCCGTTCCATTCGTCGCCGTTGTTCTGCGTGCATAACCTCTGGTGGTCACAATTTTGAACATTTATTGTGATTACATGTTAATAAATATGCTTTGGTAACATAATCCTAATTTGTGTCTTTTTACCTCGTATCACAGCACACAATGTGTGGACATGGTAAACTGAACTGTGCTCAGGAGTAGAAATTTCAAACCCCTCTCCCCAGAAACTTAACCACGTCTAACGATTCAGATTTTGGGCTGAAAATTTAAGTCTAAGCTTTAGAAAGCATTTAATGAGACACAAAAAATAACGGTATAAAATAGTTGTTCGTTACTCCAAAGTCTAAAGCGCCCTCTATCGGAATTTTTTGAAAATTTTCTTTAAAATTTATTTTCAAGAAAATACTGACATAAAGAATAATTTTAGCAAAACGCGGCAGTAGTTAGAGCCTAATCTACGACACAAAGATCGGGAATAACTGATTTTTGTTCTGGGGGGAGAAGGGTTTCAAATTTCAAATTTCAGTTTACGCTACTTAACTACTCGTTAGGACTCAGATTTTTAGATCAAAATTTAAGTTTAAGTCTAAGCTTTCGAAATCATTTAAAGAAATACAAAAAATAACGTTAAAAAATAGTTGTTTGTTACTCCAAAGTCTAAAGCGCCCCCTATCGGCATTTTTTGAAATTGAACTTTAAAATTTTATTTCAAGAAAATACTGGCATAAAGAAAATTTTTTGCAAAAACCGCAAACGAATCGACCAATTTTTCCATGTTTTATAATCATTTGAAATTTCGGACCCTAAACTTTAATGCCCCCTATCTCCTTGGGAATACGTCTGGGACCCTTAGTCTCCTATTTAATATTATTTGTCTTTAAGTGTACTATAACCCCTTAAAGTTCTGCCCATCTTTTATGAATCACCCTGTATATAGCAGCAACAATTTCCCCTTTTCCTCAAATTTAAATACTTAAATACTTTTAATCATCACATAATTTTCAAAAAGAAAAGACAATGATATTAAACTTACAACTTTTTTCTTAAAATCAATTTAGATATCCGTAGTTTCTCACAAAGTGACGTAAATATCCGATAATTAAAAATTAGTGGAAAAACCTTTTTAATGCAATCATTTCTCTTTTAAGGATTCGGAGTTGAAATCTATAAATTCCTTTTCCCAGTTTGAGTTTTTCGGTATATTAAAATGGCGAAAAATTCTAAAACTTCAAGACATGCCTTTCAATATATATATATTGGAGGGTTTTTAAGGTGCATTTTGTAAAATTAAGAATCGAATTTTCAGTAATATAAATAGTTTATTATTATTTTTAAATGCTAAGTAAATTGTAATTGTTTCTCCATTTTTACATATGTTCTAACATTTTATTCCTTTTTTCTTTAAGTAATTATTTTTTTGGAAATCTGGTTCTAACAATTATAGATCATAGCTGTAAAAAAAAGTCTTAAAAAATAAAAACACTCGTTACAAAAAGTTCAATATTGTAGGAGACGTGTGTTTTTAAAATTTTCTTAATTTTCTGTAAGTAAAATTTTTGAAATTTTACACAAGAATTGCATTTTTTCTTGATTAAATCCTTTTCTTTCGTAAAACCATTTAGGTCTTTCTCAGATAATGATAAAATTAGGACTTTTATATATAAAAAAGAGTAAATTTTATTATTTATTCCAGATTTTTAGCTGAAATTGCACCATATTACAATAAAATAAGGGCATTTTTTATAAAGGAAATAGCAGCGAATTTTTAAAAATGTCTAAAATTGTCATTACTATTTCCTTGAAACTATAGCAGTACTAAATGTCTTGGTTATGACTATGGTAATCATTTATTAAGCCAATCGTTAATCCAATTATTAGGACTAAACTATAGCAATTGGAAGCTTATTCTGAAAGCCACATCAAATTTGCAAAGCATTAAAAACATTTTTACAGAAGCATCAAAAACAAATGCGTGAACAGCGTCAGTTTTCTGTGTCTTTGAAAATGAAGGCTGAAAAGGCGGTTGATTTAAAATATTTAATTTCAACAGATTGCCTCTCGAGCCTCATGGCTCTTTCGAAATTTGATGTAAATGACTATCTAGTATTAGAAATTATTCAGCGATTACAATATTCATCAAAGGATTTTTATTTTAACTGGGTTAAAGGACACTCAGGTGTCGCGGGTAATGAACTGGCCGATCAGCTGGCGGGGACGGCAACAGAAGACAAAAACTTACGACAATCATTTATCCCACTTCCATTTTCAACTCTAAAAATGGAATTAAAACAACATCTGCATCGTAATTGGCTATTGTGGTGGTCCACAGAACAAGTGGATCACTACACAAGAGATTTCCTACCAGAAGTCTCACAACACTTCCAAATACAAAAACAGATACCTGTACTTATTTTTAACCAACCACGGACCATTTAAACGACACTTATATACAATAAATAAATGTGACTCACCACTTTGTATCTGTGGATCACAATCAACATCTTTACTCTATATTCTGAATTATACACTAACTTCACATTACCACATTAAAAAACCTTAGATTAGTTTAACACAATTATTTAAATTGGTAAAGAAATCATATGAGTTGTAATTTTCCAACTGGACGAAAAATGTCCGGGCCAGGATTCGAACCTGAGATCTCTTGACTGAAGCTGCCATGCTTTACCAACTGAGCTATCCCGGTCGAATCTGGAGGGCATAATTCATCCACTTGATCAATAAGGTTAACTGTATGAATTATGCCCTCAGATTCTACCGGGATAGCTTAGTTGGTAGAGCATGACAGCTTCAGCCAAGAGATCCCAGGTTCGAATCCTGGCCCGGATATTTTTCGTCCAGTTGGAAAATTACAACTCATATAATACTGTGAATTTACGTGATTGGCTGATCTACCTGCTCGACCGGCCAGTTCTTTTGAATAGAATAATAGATTGTATGAAATTTATAGAAAACAATGAATTCCTTTTCTGAAATCCTCAGCCTTTTTTGTTTCCCGCCAGCACTCCTCTTCTCAGTCACCCGAACAGAAGCTCTTTAACTGTTTCAATTTGTATTGTTTTATCAGAGTTGGTAAATTCCGGCGTTTTTCACATTGTAAATTTTATACTTATTTATCAATTTATATTATTAGTTTATTACAATCATTAATCTGTGTAAAGCAATATTTGTCAACTTGTTTAGTATTATTATACCACTATATTTCTTCACAAACATTGTATATTCTTTCCCAATCATCTTTTACCTTTTCCAAATTTGTTAAGTTAAACTAATGTGCATCCTTGATACAGTTAAGTATGTAAACACATAGGTTAGAGATGTTTAGTTAAATAATTGTGCACTTTCAACATTGTAAAAACTGTCTAACCTTCATCACATTGCATGTTTTTAAAACAGTGGAACAAACAGTGGGTTTGTGTCTACGCCCCTGGATTGCATTTATACTCAAAAGCGAAAGCTGGCTTCCCCGGGCGGTCATCCCTTGTCATCCCCTTGCTTATTCTAAGAGCTATCTCATATCCTTTTATATAATTAGCTGAGCAAAGTCAAATTATTAAATAGTATTTCAGCAATAATAAACTTGGTAATACACTGACTAAGATTTTGGAACAAAAAGAAGCATTACTTACATAAACCAACGAGATTAAAACAAGGTCAATATTACACAAAAATAATGGTATTTAAAACTCAAATGAGGTATATCGCTGGCAAGTCTGCTCGACAATAATTTATTTCTAATACGAAAAATAACGTTTCTCAATTATTTAAAGTCAAATAATTGCATTCTTTTGAAAGAACATATAGACAGTGAATTAATTGAACAAAATCATTAAAATATTTCCATTACAAATAATACGGTTTCTAGAAATAAAGTCTGCACTTACTTTCATTTAAAAAATAAAAACATGTTCACCAAAAATTCCATGAATTAATTTACAATTAAACAAGCATTTCTCTGTTAAAATAAATGTTTTCACCCAGAAATCCTAATTTGTTATAATTAATTCCCGTTCGTTTCAATGCCAAATGGATTTGCAAATTTACATTAGAAAATAGGAGAGGATATTCTTCCATTTACGAATTAAATAACTGAAGCGATGCCTTTTAAATACGTACATTGATATTTAGAGAATGATTTGTAATACTAATACTAACCAGGTAAAAAAAAAATAATAATCATTGACAGATTTTATTAGGTGAATAAGTTTGATAAGCGTTTTTAATTTTTCCATTATAGCATATATTTTGCTTCCAGTGGAGCGTAAATAAAATCTGCATACGAGACCATGCTTTAATGTTTTAAATTGACAATCGATAATTTTTCTTTGTACTTCTTCTATGATCAAGGTAACTGTCTCTTTTTCCTTGATCAGAGCTCCTTTCCATGTTATGGAGTAGTATAAAATATATCATTAACCCTTTACGTGCCAAATTATGAATTAATGAACATTTCGCCTTCCAAAACATTTTTTCTAAATATTTGAAACTAAATGTTAATACATTTCTGCAGTCATTAAATACATTTTAGAAATTTTTCATTTATTAAAATGTAATTAACTAAATCAGTATTTACAGGGATTTTTTTGACTATTTACAACTCTACCCAAATCATTTCGTCTGAATATTTGAAATTAATGTTAGTAGATTTCTGATTTCTGCAATCATTAAATATGTTTTAGAAATTTTTCATTTGTTAAAATGCAGTTATCTAAATCATTATTTACAGGGATTTTGTTGACCATTTACAACTCTACCCAAATCATTTCTTCTGAATATTTGAAACTAATGATAGTAGATTTCTGATTTCTGCAATCATTAAATACGTTTTAGAAATTTTTCATTTGTTAAAATATAATTAACTAAATCAGTATTTACAGGGATTTTGTTGACTATTTACAACTCTATCCAAACCATTTCTTCTGATTATTTGAAACTAATATTAGTAGATTTTTACAATCATTAAATAAATTTTAGAAATTTTTCATTTATTAAAACATAATTAACTAACTCAGTATTTACAGGGATTTTGTTGACTATTTACAACTCTACCCAAATCATTTCTTCTGAATATTTGAAACTAATGTTAGATTTCTGATTTCTGCAATCATTAAATACGTTTTAGAAATTTTTCACTTGTTAAAATATAATTAACTAAATCAGTATTTACAGGGATTTTGTTGACTATTTACAACTCTATCCAAATCATTTCTTCTGATTATTTGAAACTAATATTAGTAGATTTTTACAATCATTAAATAAATTTTAGAAATTTTTCATTTATTACAACGTAATTAACTAACTCAGTATTTACAGGGATTTTGTTGACTATTTACAACTCTACCCAAATCATTTCTTCTGAATATTTGAAACTAATGTTAGTAGATTTCTGATTTCTGCAATCATTAAATACGTTTTAGAAATTTTTCATTTGTTAAAATATAATTAACTAAATCAGTATTTACAGGGATTTTGTTGACTATTTACAACTCTATCCAAATCATTTCTTCTGATTATTTGAAACTAATATTAGTAGATTTTTACAATCATTAAATAAATTTTAGAAATTTTTCATTTATTAAAACGTAATTAACTAACTCAGTATTTACAGGGATTTTGTAGAATATTTACAACTCTACCCAAAATATTTTTTCAGGATATTGTTTTTAGCATTTTGTAGATCAAAAGTAATGGCCTTACATATATACATAGAAATTTTTCAGAACTGAATGTCTTTCAAAAACAAACAAGTCGGAAATTGTACGTTAAACGCGACAAATGAGATGCGTTCGTACTATAACTAGTTTTACAATGTAAAAAAAAAAAAAAAAAAAAAATGATCGTTATTATTTCAATGAAATGAATTATATCATCTGTTATGAGCGAAATGAACATGTCTTTTCTCTTCTTACCACGTTTACAGACGCGAATTTTTTTTTAGACAGCAGACAGCGCTGCAAAATTCACCATGGGGATCTTACTTGGTGAATGATTACCTCAATGTTTTAATATTCTTATGAGTCATGATGAACTTGTGTTTATTTGCTTTAATGGATTGAGATATTGGGCTTTCACCCTAAATTCAACTGATGTTATCTCAGATTCTATACACATTTGAATGTAACTCATCTTATAAATAAACAATTTTTTTGAACGATCTTTCTAAAATGTAACTTTTATGTCAATTTTAGAAAAAAAAAGTAAATAAAAATGGCTACTTGGCTTATGAAAAAAGAAGTGCTCAACCCGTATTTGTTTTCCTCAGTCACATAACTTGCGTTTTTATTATATAGATTAAGTATATGACATGATTTAATAGAATGAATAAAACTTTTATTAATATCTTTTTATGTTTTGATTCGATTTTCATAAAATTTGAAATAACTAGACAAAATTCTGCAATGATTATACATATTAAATTTCAAACCATTCGGTTGGGTAGTTTTTGCGCTGTTATATGCAGACAGACGAACTGACCAAACGACGACTAACGGTGCTACGTATTTATATAATTAAGAACTCACCTAAAAAGCTGAGGAGATACAAATGGAAAAAGAAAATATCTATTTAAAAAAATATCGCCCCTTAAAGGGTTATAAAACAAGATGAGGTTTATATAAAAAAGTGTAATAGATCTTAAATGAAATAGTACGTTTTATTTAAACATAAGTCAAAGATCGTATATTAGCTAGTATTTTTTTTTAAATTAATACATATACATTTAACTGAGAACACCCCCATAAACAGAGTGGCCTATAATCTATATTATAAAAGAAAAAAGTTGGAAATTATACGTCAATCGTGACAAATGAAGTGCGTTCATACTATAACTAATTTTATAAATATTCAGATCTTACACGGAAGGTCTCCATATGCGCATGCACAGAAAATTTTGAAAAAATTACAGAATGTTCTTCTCATGAGGATATATACGTCTATAAAACATTTTTCTGCGGAACCTAGACATAACGTCCGTAAAAAATTATGAAAATTTCGTTTATTTGGCGATTTATTACCAGTTGGCGGCGGAATAATAATAATAATAAATACGCTTTTATGAGAAATACTTTTTAAGGAAAAACTTTTTCATTCTGAACTTGTTTATGTAAGTTTAACTTACATAATAAATAAATTTTTATAACTACAATTTTGTGTATACATTTATATGTATATATAATGAAATTTAAAGATTGTAATTTGCGATATAAAACAAAATTTAAATTGATTGAAATTGTTTGAAGCTCAAAAATAAGCCTGATTCTGAACATTGTTAATTCAAGGAAAACATATTGTTGCTATGGAAACAACGACTTCTTCGATATGGAAATGTATAACGAATCCGTTTGTCATCGGATTCTTTTCTTTTCTTTTTAAAATACATTTAAAAATTACTTATGTAACCGGTAAAGCCGTTTGAATTTAAAAAAATTGTGGAATTGGGGGATAAAACAATAGACAAAATTCATTCAATCGGTAATAAATAGAGAAAAAACGTGAATGATTTATTTAATCTGATTTAAAGATTATTTTAAATTAATATTACTGCAAACATATAGACGGTTAAAAATGTTGAATTCAAAATGCAAACGATTCTGAACAAAGAGGGTATGGTATCATGATCCCTAGAATTAAGCGATTAGTATAATTTTTTTTTAAGCTAATGACAATTTTACGCTTTCAAATTTTACAAAAATCTCAAAAACATATTTGTACATTTAAGAAAGCATTGTTGAAAATACAAAAAATATACAGAAAATAATAAACTATTTTATCGTTTAAGTTTAAATTCATTGGGTATTGCTCATTCGAATAATCCTTTTACTACAATTTCACAATGCATTAAAATAATTTGCGTTTGGGGAGGAAAAAATGTTGCTAAGCCAAATCACGTCTTTTTGCGCCAAATACTCGAAAGTATTTTATTTTTTTGCAGATTTTCTACTGGGATTCCGCAGCTAAATTTCACTGTTCTTTTATTACATACATAAGTAGCTTCATTAGCATTTTTTTCAAAATTTTCTGAATATGCGCTTTAAGGAGACATTCCTTGTTAGTGCAATAGCTGTTGCACTCTTATACAAAAATGCATGAATACAAAATTTATTTTATATGCAGATTTTCATATTATGGATGTTTTTTCTTTTATGAAATTAAGTTTCAATACACTTTTACAAACAATGAATTACAATTATGTTGCATTAAAATTATACTATGCGCAAATATCCAATACAAGACAATGTAAAGAAAATTATCGTTATTATTTCACTGAAAAAAGGAATTATATCGTCTGTTATTATGATATGATTAATTTCCGCAATAAAATAAGTACATTTTAAGTTGGCAGCGTTTTATCTTTTGTTGATATTTACTGAAAATCCCAATGGGAAGCTTAAGCCTAGCTTTGAAAGTTTCAGAACTTGAAATCTATATTTAGACTGTTCTTCATTTATTTTTTTCTCCGGAAACATCTATCCAAAAAACTGTCGGTAGATTATGGGACTGCTATATTTAACCAGTTTTAGTACACAAATTCGGTTTTTAAATTCCGTTACGGAAATAATAGTATTCCATCTTAAATAGGACGTAATTATCATAGCAACCTAGAATCATTACCTATCGGGGGATATCATTGAATTAATTACGTATTATACGATTTAAGAGAATGAAGAAAACTTTTATTAATATCTTTTTAATCTTTGATTCAATTTTCGTAAAATTTGAAATGACTCGATAAAATTCTGCAACGATTATACATATTAAATATCAAACCATTCGGTTGGGTAGTTTTTGCTCCGTTATATATGGACAGACGGATGAACCAGACGATTAATATACGTGCTACGTATTTATTTAATTACGAATGCACCTAAAAAATGTCCGTGGGTAACGCTGACGTCATATCGAGGATGGCAACGACTTGAGCAATCATTTTTTCTTTTTTGAAAATTTATTAGCTTCTAACATTGCACAATTTTAATTTTTACACCACCGAATAGGAAAAAAAATATATATATACTTTCAAATAAAATTTGTCTGAAAATTGTATCGCACTTTACTTTACTTTTTTTTTACGTATTTTTAAATAATTTTCAACTTTGACTTTTTTAAAATCTACCTCTATCGCCTGCAGCCTGATTACTGAAGATTAACAGTTTGAACTTAAATAAAAACAATTAGCATTTGTTTCCGGTTAATATTCTATAAGGAAATTAAAAATTCAGCAATAATAATAATAAAAAACCCCCACAAATTCAAAAATATGTCCAACTATTGCGTGTAATTATTCAAATAATTAGAATGAAAAAGACCGCTGTAAATAATGAAATATTTAGCGATTTCGTCCACCCCTGGCAAGAGGCTAATAAAGTATCGTTTTAAATGAATTTTAAAACATTTTTTTTGAATAATTGGCCATATTGCATATAATAATACTTTCCCGTGTTGTTAATGAACAACTAAATAAAAGAAAAAACGTATCAGAGATCTTAATGATGAAAAATAATTTTCAACTATATTCTGTATATACATGTTCTTCATCTATATCCGCCAGTATTTTCTGTAAAACCGGAAGCCCGGGTTGGATCTCATGACTATTTCACTAAGGAATTAAAATTTATGTCTCAGTTTATCACTTATTACACATTTTAAATATATCTGGATTACTTCTTTTACTGCAACAGTCCACAATATTTTAAAAGATTCACATTTACAAACTATATTTTATTAATCGATTAGAATAAAAACTATATACCTTTTATTCATTGCATTTCTATCATATTTTTACACGAATTCACAAAAATGAGAATCAGAAAAACATTTTACAACGAACAACCAATATGCATTTTAAATTGAAAACACCACGTTTCAATTTCAATTTGAAATTACTATAAATTCCATAATATTTGAATTTCTATTTTTTCCAGCGGTAACATTAAATGGGATTTTAATTTTGGCAAACGGCGTAGGTGAAAGATTTCGAAACGAATTTGACTTTTAAATATTCAAATGTCACAGTTATTTGTTGCGAGGGAAAAATTTATCAGTGAAATAAGATTTTTGAGATCTTGTAAAAAATTAATTGAATTGTTTAATCAATTTTGATATTCTTTTCGCACTGTAAAAAGAGAATTATTTCTTAATCTACCAAAATATAATATAACCACGAAGGAAATATGCAATAACCTCTTACGAGTTTTGAAAACTGACGAAAAAAAGTTACAAGTTACAAAAAAGTTACGAAAGCACTTTAGAAACTACAGAAACTAATATATTTTTGAGATTTAAAGAATTGTTTATGAAAACAAAATTTCTTTTGTTGCCTCTATAATTTTCGGAAACGTGTCTGAGTAGTTTTTATAGTGTATTAATAGTGTATTAATCAGTTTTCTCAAACCAAAATACTGGCTGTTAGGATGCTAACCATTCTCAATTAAACATTCTCAGCTGTTTAATTAAATTTATACATGTAAGAATAACAGAATAAGGTTAATGTTAATGTTGTTAATGAATCATGTTTGTCAGTAAAACATGTTAGATGAACATGAAAATATTTTCTTGAGAATGGATAGCATCTGAAAAACCTATATTCCGAGTTCAGAAAACTGATTAATACACTATAAAAACTGCTCGGAAACGTTTCCTAAAATTTTGTGACAGCAAAAGAAGCTTTGATTTTTATAAATGGTTCGCTAAATGATGAAAATATATTGGTTTCTGAGGATTCCAAAGATAATGAACGCTTTTTGGAATCGTTAGTAAGTCGGAAGAGGTTATTGTATATTTTCGTTCGTGGTTACGTTATACTTTCCTTAGACTAAGAAACATATGTCTTTTTTTTTTTTTTTTTTTTTTTTTTTTACAGTGCTCCTTTATTAAATACTAAGGGATTCAACCCGGGTTTTCTGTGTTCTAAAATATAAATGAAAACTTTTTTTTTTAAATTGAAAACTCTAATAGACATTTTATTAAATATATATAATTAATATTAATAATATAATTAATATTAAATATTAATTTTACATTTAATATTTATTTTTAGATTTTTCACTAACAATACCAAAAATTATTTGTACATGAAAAATATCAATTATGTATTCAAATAAAGTTTTGAAATTTATTAAAATTGATACTCTTGTATTGAACTCGTTTCTAATTCTGATAATTTCAGTGTTACATCGTGGACATTTCTGTTAATTTTTTTTTTAAATTAATTTATTTTATTTTATTTGTTTATTTATTTATAAAGTTTTAATTTCGTTAAAGAATATTAGCCGGAAACAAATGATGATCTATTTATAATTGTTTTAGATGCAAACTGATTTATCGTTCGTAATCGTCTGAGCGCGATAGAGATACAGTTAAAAGAAATTCATGTTTTAAAATTATTTTAAAAACCATAAAAGATGAGTAAATTGCATACAGTTTTCAAACAAATTGCGATACACTTTTCAAACAAATTGCATTTAAAAGAACATTTCCCCTCCTATTTGACGGTGTAAAAACTGAAAATGTACGATCTTTATTAATTTACATAAAAAAATCAGTAAAAGCGAAATTTAATCATCTAGTGTTGCCAACGTGAAAATGACGACAGCGTTACAAAAGGGGCACGTTTGTCCTTTATAATATCGATAGATAGTACGCGAATTCACGCTGACAAATAAATGATTTATAGTTTCTTGAAAATGTAATATAAACATTAAAAAACCGTATTTCTTCACTATTTCACTGAAAGGTTCAGAGTGAAGATTGTTTTGTTTTCGGAATGGAAAAAGATTTAATACTTAATCGTTTTTCTTCAAAGAGCATTTTTATCCTAATGCATTATTCATTTTGTACTTGAAATGTTTTCTGCGAGCGTATTTATTGTATCATACGGGAAAATGAATTAAATGATAAACTAGCTGCGTTGTGTTGCATTTAAATTACATGAGGTCTTTTGATTGCGTTGGGGGGGGGGGGGGGGCAGAGAAAAATCGCATTTTGTTATACATTTAAGTTTCTAGGTCTGATAAATTTAAATATATCGTAATGTAGAACGCTTATTTCACTCTATTTCCTCTTATATCACCTTTTAAAATTTCGATTTTTTTTTAGATACCGTTCTTTGGTAGCATTTACATTTTAAAAGTAACAACCATGCGGAATTTCCAGTGTTTAGCTCCAGCAGAATCACAAAATTTGTTGTTCCTGCACTCTTTTCCATTTCGAATATTTTAGAAATTGTTCTGTTGCTAGTATATACGTCTTAAAAGTCAGCCATGCCAAGTTTAAAATTTCTAGTCTTAATAGTTCCAAATTAATCATAATATAAGAGGTTTTTCGAATTTTTTTTCTCTCATTTCAACCCTTTTAAATTTCGAATTTTTTAGAAACCATTTTTTGGGAACATTTAAATCTCTGAAGCAACTACCACGCAAAATTTCAAGTTTTTAGACTTAACAGTGTCACAGAAATCGCAATTTTAGAATGTTTCCTGCAACCTTATGTTTAGAAAATTTTCGAAACTGTTCTATGCATGTATTTGCTACTTAAAAGTAATAGCAATTTCAAATTTTTAACCCTAACAAATCCAAATAAATAGTAATTTAAAACGATTTTAGAACATTTTATGCTCATTTCACACTTTTAAATTTCGAACTTTTTGAAACCGTTCATAGTAAGTATTTACATCTTAAAAGTAACCCTCACACCAATTTGCAAGTTTTTAGCCCAATAGTATTACAAAAATAACTATTTTAGAACGCCATTTTGCTCCTGTACCCCCTTGGGGATTATAGTACTGACGTAAAATATAGCGAATGTTGGAGCAGAGATGGTCACCAGCATTTTGCCATCATTATTTTTTAAATCGGCTGAGTAGTTCCAGATATTATATGCTACAAACAAATGCACAAACAAGTGTTATTTCTTTATAATATTATTATAGATAGGAAACAAACTGAATGTTTAAAATATATTTATCTTAGGTTGTAGCTTGTAGCATAGTGCCTGCTTGATGGAGATACTTTGTGGTCAAGTGAATTTTTTAATTTTGAGTGCGATCATGGTTTCATGAATTCTAACATTTGTGCGTGAATGAGCTGTCTATTCCGTCATTTCTTTAAGTGTCTCAAAGTATGTTTGAATCTTCGGGAATTTGATTGTCACGGTTATTTCTTGCAATGCTATGAAAATTATACATCTGTGGTTTAGTTGGCGCTATACATACTGCGGTAGAAGTTAGATGGATTTAGATGCATCTCGCCCTTAATAGCAATATTGTCTCAATTTTTACGACATCTTGTTTTTGAATGACGAGTCTTCCACGTGCTGAGTAGCCAGCGAAGTTTCCATTTAGCTATTTTTGGACACAATCTTTGAAAGGACGTCTTTGAAAAGACGTCTTAAGCATTTATTTCAATTACATGTCTGTTAAATTTGTATTTTATTTATTGCTTAATGCAGTTTGAATTCCGTTATTGAATATTAGCTAGAAACAAAGGCCGAGCTTTCTATACTGTTTAAAGTGCAAACGGATTAATATTTTGTAATTGTTTGCAAGCGATAGAGATAAATTTCGAGCATGATTTTTTAAAAATCTAATTTAAATACTATAATAAATGAGTAAAATGTGATAGAACAGTTTTCAAACAAATTGCATTAAAAATTATATTTTTTCCCCTATATAACGGTGTAACAATTGAAAATATGCGATGTTTAGAAATTAAAAAAATTGCAGTAGCAAAAATAGCAAAAAACGAAATTTCATCGTCAAGTGTTGCCATTCGCAAAATGGCGCCAGCATTACGCACGGACACGTTTGACGTTTGTCCTTTATAATATAGATAGATAGATCATAATAATAAATTCTTATCTTTCACAATAAACCAATTTATCTTCAATATTTTCTTACCCCCCCCCCTTTGAAATATGTTTCCTGAATATGAACCGTTTCATGAATTTTAATAACTTTTCAGTGAGTTTAATAATGTGTTTCATCCTTTTAAAGATAGCGTACACTCGTTAACGGTAAAATGATTTATGGTTACTTGAAAATGTAATCTTGATTTAAAACATTTCCTTTTATCTGCTTCTGAAAAAGCTTTGGCTCGGCTTGTTTTTAGAGTGAAAGAAAAACAGATATTATTTTTTTGTTTCCGTGTTACTTCAAAGAGGGTGTTTACTCCGTCCGATCCATCATTCATTTTTACTGTTTTCCAACGTAGCGGAAAAACGCTTATGACTTCGATTTGTCTGTCTGCCTTCAGTTCGTGTTCTAGCTCTCGTTAGTATACTTGGATTACCGTGTAATTGACATATGTTGTTGACGTTTACTATGGTATGTTCGTTATTGAAAATGGAGTGTGTAGCCTTTATAGTTCGTTTACAGGGACATTAAAAAAATTCCGTTACATTATGGTTTATAGAGAAAAATCGTTTGCAATTTATTTTAATAATGTAACGCTATTTTAAACATATTAAAATTGATATACATCACCCAGGAATACTTCAAAATGCTTACTATAGAATATGAAGAATACAGAATTATTGTTCTTTTACAGGGACACACAAAGTAAGTCGTTTACGGTACTGTCTGTAAGAGATAATTGCTGGAAGAGCGTTTTTAGTTGTGGTATGCTTTTTTTAATGTAACTAATTTTTTGAATATTACTTGTTGTGTATAAATTTTATAGATCGTATACAAAATAATTCGAGTGCTTGTCCTCTTATTGACGGAAAATGCTTAAGGGGAATTTTCAACTGGGTTCAACTGGCCCAATTCAACTAAACTTTAGCATTCAACGTAGTATATATACAAATATATAGATAATATACAGGGCTTCACAAAAGAATTTGAATACTTTTTCGATTTTGAACGGTAATCGCTGAAATTGTGTTTTCAAATATGTTATGCTTTTTTCGAATTATATACTTAAAAATCATGTTTCAAATTTTAAAAAGTTTTGAACGTTTTGAGTTTGGAAAGTTTTGTTACAGTATTATGAATATGTTGTAAAGTGTTTCATAATCAATGCTTGAAGCATGATTTTTCTTTCTTGTTTAGAATCCCAAAATACAAATTAGACTTAAAATATTTACATGCCTTCTCAAATCTTTCAAATCCAACGCATTCGCTGTATTCGATTTTAAAAAGATTTTTCACGTATTAGAGCGCATCCTTTTGTTTCTTAATAATAATAATAATAATAATAATAAATTTTTATCTTTCAACATAAACCAATTTATCTTCAATATTTTGTTACCTCTTTTAAATATATTTCCTGAATATAAACCGTTTTGTGAATTTTAATAACTTTTCAGCGAGTTTAATAATTTGTTTCGTCCTTACTAAAGACAGCGTACACTCGCTGACGGTAAAATGATTTATGGTTATTTGAAAATGCAATCTTGATTTTAAACATTTTCTTTTATCTGCTTCTGAAAAAGCTTTGGCTTGGCATATCTTTAGAGTGAAAGAAAAATAAATATTTAATGGTTTTTTTCTCTGTGTTACTTCAAAGAGCGTGTTTGCCTCGATCCATTATTCATTTTTATCATTTTCCAACGTAATTGATAAGTGCTTATGACTTCGGTTTGTCTGTCTGTCTTCTGTCCGTGCTCTAACTCTCGTAAATATACTTGTATTACCATGTAATTGATATATATTGTTGATATTTACTATATCATGTTCGTTATCAAAAATCAAATGTATAACAGTTATAGGTCGTTTACAGGGACATTCAAAAATTTTCGTTACATTATGGTCTATATAGAAAAATCGTTTGGAATGTATTTTAATGATGTAACGCTATTTTAAACATATTAAAATTGATATACATCACCGAGAAATACTTCAAAATGCTTACTATAGAATATGAAGTGCGTAGCATTTATTGTTCTTTTACAGGGAAACAAATAATTCGGTTACTGTACAGTCTGTAAGAGATAATTGCTGGAAGAGCGTTTTAAGTTGTGATATGCGTATTTAAATATAACTAATGTTTTGAATATTACTTGTTGTGTTACATTTTATAGATCATATACAGGGTTGCACAAAATAATTCGAGTATTTTTCCTCTCATTGACGGAAATTGCTTAAGGGGAATTTTCAACTGTGTTATGCTTGTCCTAATTGAACTAAATTTTAGCATACTACGTAGTTTATATACAAATATATCGATCATATACAGGTTTTCACAAAATACTTCAAATACTTTTCCTCTTATTGACGGAAATTGCATAAGGGGAATTTTCAGCTGTGTTATACCTGTCCTAATTGAACTAAATTTTAGCATACTACGTAGTTTATATACAAATATATCGATCATTTACAGGGCTTCACAAAAGAATTTGAAAACTTTTCCTATTATAGATGATAAATGCTAATATTGGGTTTTCAAATGTGTTATGCGTTTTTCGAATTATGTACTTAAATATCATCTTTCACCGTATTAGCCCTTTCAGGGGCAAAGTATTTTTAGTACTAAAATGTTGAAATAAATGACTGGCACCGGAATTTGCAAAATAATTTATTTGGAAATAAGGAAAAGGCTATATTTCATATTACATATTAAATGGAAAAGATTTTAGCAAAATTCTGGTGTCATTGAGGCGTTTGGGAATTAAAATTAAGTGGTTTCATAAACATACCAATGCTCCTGAAAGGGTTAAGCGTGGAATTTTTGTTACAGTATTATGAATGTGTTGAAAAGTGTTTCATAATCTATGCTTGACGCATGATTTCTTCTTTCTTGTTTAGAATTTCAAAATACAAATTAGACGTAAAATATTTACATGTCTTCTCAAACCTTTCAAATCCAACACATTTACTGTTTTATTTGTGCCATTTCACGTTGTTCATTTATCTTTAATATAACGGCACAAAGTTAAATCCATCTTTTCAGACATTCACTGTATTCTTTTTAAAATAGAATTTTCACGTATTAGAGTGCATCCTTTTGTTTTTTAATAATAATAATAAATTCTTATCTTTCAACATAAACCAATTAATCTTGAAAATTTGCTTACCCCCCTTGAAATATAGTTCCTGAATATAAACCGTTTTATAAATTTTAATAACTTTTCAGCGAGTTTAAGAATTTGTTTCCTCCTTATTAAAGATAGCGTACACTCGTTGACGGTAAAATGATTCACGGTTACTTGAAATTGTAATCTTGATTTTAAACATTTTCTTTTATCTGCTTCTGAAAAAGCATTGGCTTGGCATATATTTGAAGTGAAAGAAAAACAGATATTTAATGTTTTTAATTCAATTCTTACTATTAGCTCACATTCTCTATATATTTATATATCTTGCTCAAATTTTCAATCGTTAATAAAATACTTCGTATTCATCCACTCAAGTTCAAATACATTTTTTTTAAACTTGTAGTGGATGACACTGGATGTTAATACAGTTTTTTCAAATATTAATTAATTAATTAAATTAAATTAATTACTTTTAGTTTTTTATAGGAGAAAAAAAATTCTCCCATTGATTTCATTAATGAAATGAAAGATTTTCCTCAAATGAGTGATGCCACAAAAATAAAATACCGCAACAATGATTATAAAAAAATGCTCAATAAAAATAACGTGGGACATTAATGCTGCACGGGTTTATTTTATATATTTATGATTAAAAAGCAAAATTCAAATTCAAATGCTCAAAAGGAAATTCGCTTTCTATTTTGCCACTTAATATTGTGATTCTGTCATATGTACTCGTATATACATATTTATATTAATTGTAATTATTTAATAAAAAGTAACTAAAATAAAATTTTTCTTTGTTCACCTAAGTAGGAATTGACTTAAAAAAAATATTTTTATATCGCTTGTTTTTCTCTGCGTTACTTCAAAGAGCGTTTTTACCTCAGTCCATTATTCATTTTTATCATTTTTCAACGTACTTGAAAAATACTTATGATTTCCGTTTGTCTGTCTGATGTCTGACGTCTGTCCGTGCTCTAACTCTCGTAAATTTACTTGGATTACCAAGTAATTGATATATGTTGTTAATGTTTATTATGGCATGTTCTTTATTGAAAATGGGGTGTGTAGCGTTTACAGAAATATTCCAAAAATTCCGTTACATTATGGTCTATAGAGAAAAATCGTTTGGAATGTATTTTAATGATATTACGCTATTTTAAACATAATGAAATTATATACATTGTTGATGTACAGTGCAAGATGCTTATTATGGAATATGAAGTGCATAGCATTTATTGTTCTTTACAGGGACACAAAAAATAAGTCGGTTAAGATAATGTCTATGAGCGATAATTGCTGAACGACCGTTTTCAGTTGTGGTATGCGTATTTAAATGTGACAATTTTTTTAATATTACTTGTTGTGTTACATTTTATAGATCATATACAGGGTTGCATAAAATAATTCGAGTATTTTTCTTCTCATTGACAGAAATTGTTGAGGAAGAATTTTCAACTGTGTGGCTACTCTGTGCCTGTCCTAAATTGAACAAAGTTTTATCATACTACGTAGTATATATAGAAATATATAGATGGTATACAGGGTTTCACAAAATAATTCAAGCACATTTCCTCTTATTGACGGAAATTGTTGAAGGGGGAGATTTTGAACTGTGTTATGCTTGTCCTAATTGACTTACATTATAGCATACTACGTAGTATATATACAAATATATAGATAATATACAAAGATTCACTAAAGAATTTGAAAACGTTTCCGATTATAGATGATAAATGCTAAAATTGGGTTTTCAAATGTGGTATGCGCTTTTCAAATTGTTTACTTAAAAATTATTTTTCCCCTTATTAAACGGTGAATTTTTGTTACAGTATTTTGAATATGTTGGAAAGTGTTTCATAATCTATGCTTGACGCATGATTTTCTTTCTTGTTTAGAATTCCAAAAATACAAATTAGACTTAAAATATTTACATGTCTTCTCAAATCTTTCAAATCCAACACATTCACTGTATGCGATTTTAAAATAGAATTTTCACGTATTAGAGTGCATCCTTTTGTTTCTTAATAATAATAATAAATAATCTTTCACATTAAACCAATTTATCTTCAATAATTTGTTACCTCCTTTAAATATATTTCCTGAATATAAACCGTTTTGTGAATTTTAATAACTTTTCAGTCAGTTTAATAATTTGTTTCGTCCTTACTAAAGATAGCGTACACTCGCTGACGGGAAAATGATTTATGGTTATTGAAAATGTAATCTTGATTTTAAACATTTCCTTTTATCTGCTTCTGAAAAAGCTTTGGCTGGGCATTTTTTTTAGAGTGAATAAAAAGATATTTAATCATTTTTTCTGTGTTACTTCAAAGAGCGTGTTTCCCGCAATCTATTATTCCTTGTTTAATAAGATTATTCCGTTAGCTTTCTCAATATCCAAAATAAATCGAAAACACATTTTGATATCTCAAAGAACTCTCGGAGTTTGTCACGAAAACAGTTTATTCTTTGCTTCGTACTTACAAATATAGACGTCATATCACAAAACTATCTACAAAATGTACAAGGTATACTTAATATAACAGGGTTAGAGGTAGAAGAAATCCTCACGTGTAATTAATTGTTTGCCCGCGAAACAAACCACCTCGTGCCTCGTTTTTATTTTATAACCAACTTATTCCATATTTCGGCTCACAGTACGTCGCAAAAGCTGATAGGAAAACTAACGAGTGCTGCCGAAAACGAGAGAGATTAGGGGTCATGTGGGGCTGCCGTCTATTGAGGTAAAGTGTAAAAAGCATCTGTTGCAATTGTTATTTAACGATATCCAACATATCTAAAAAAATGTTTATGAGTTCGGTTTGCTGTATGTCTTCTGTCTAACCGTTCTCTAACTCTCGTAAATTTACTGGTATATGTTTGATATACGTTATTGATGTTTACTTTAATATATTTACTATTGAAAATGGAGTCTGTAGCATTTATAGTTCGTTTTCAGGGACACTCAAAAGTATCCCCTTATACACTATATTGCCAAAGGTGACCGGTCACTTGCAATTTTAGACGTTTTGTTAACTATCAAGAAAAATACATGAGGAATTAACCTGAAACTGCAGTTGTGTAAACAGTATAATATAGGTTATATATTTCCGAGAAGATTTTTCCCGAAATCCCATAGGGGACTATCAACAAATTGAAAAAAAAACGAATATCTTTTGGATTACCCTGTAAAAACTAATGTAGCAAAAGTGTTCAAACTCGATATCTGTTGATTAGTGCCAAGATAGCTATGATATGAGAATCATATATTAAGTTTTAACAAACCCTATCCTTTATTTAATTTATATTTTCCCCCTTCCTTTGTCAAAATTTAATCGTGTTATCTTTAACTTCAAACAATAAGCCCGCTGTAATTTATACCCTTTCCCTTTTTCATTTTCACTTATGCTCGATCACTGATATCTCACGGCTTCTCGATTTAAAAAAAAAAAAAAAAGAAAAGAATTAAATCAGCACAGATGCCTTTTCGTAATTTTACTTTCCGTAACCAAGCTTATAACACAATATGTTCATAATGCATTTTTGTGGCCACAAAAGTTATGCGAATCTTCCATTTGGCCCAAATGCATGCCCTTATATGGTAGTGGTAAGAACTCAATCACTCACACCCATGTCTAAAAATATATTCTCATTGTTAAAGGCATATACTATTTTGTCTGTCGAAAATCCGTTCTCATGAGAAAGGTATTTGTCGGTTAGTGTTGCCGTGGTGATATTAATTTTTGAATCAAAATTCATCCTGTCGCCAAAATCTGGTGACCCTGCTGGGTAAATACCATTGGTTATGCCTATCTCTGTCTGAAAGTATTTACGCCTAGACACTCTGTAGCAACCCTATTTTGGCGAGATTATTGTCAGTGCAATTCCAACTTGTATCGTGGAAACAACTCACTTTGCTTTCTGTCTCCGCATAATAATGACTGCTTAAGAGCGGCCTTTCTTGTTTACCCTCTTCTGCCTTCGATCATCTTATGTTTACTGAATAAAATCCCGAAGTTATACCGGATACTGGAGTTTTTCTTTTCCCATCAAACAAAAACCTGGATATTTCGTTAATCTCACAACCAATGAAAACGTAAACGTTCTTCAACAAATAACATCATTATAGAATTTATGGTGCCATACCAGCTCTTTTCTCCAGTTTTAAAAAAAAGAAGTTAGCGTTGGCAGAAGAGGGGACGCTTTTTCTTCACCTGCTCCCGCCTGTCTCTTTGGATTATCAGCATGCATCTAAGAAAATTCCCGCCTGCATATTACCATCCCACCGGACCGAGTGGACGGTTTTAAAAAAAACTTTTGCTTCCCCTGTCTCCCCCAAAGTTATTCTCGGGACTTTGCTTTCTTCTGTTCCGTGCCCAATGTGCTCCATCTGCATTACGCCCAATGCCACGAACTAGAATACCAGTGTCAATGTTTACTGCAAATGTGCCTATTACAAAAATCTTGCTACTAAATGGTGCTTTTCGTCATTTGTGGATTAAATAGAAGTTCATCAGTTTTAGAAACTGCAGTCATCTTTGATAATCTTCCCTGTGCCTGCCAACCCCCATGCCCTCTAATGTGTTTCATGCTCAATGTGCTCCATGTGAATGACTCCCAGTGATACGATCCAGTCTACAATCCGTGTCATCTACTGTGCTTCACGCCCTATGAGCCCCCGTGGGTTCTGCCCAGTGTCTACACCGCTCAGTCAATATGCTTCCACAATTCCGTGAAAATTTAGTCGTTTATATTTATTCTTCAAACTTTTGGGCCTCTCTGTAGATTTATGCTTCGCCAAAAATCCTGCAGAATTCACGGACTTCCAAGCATTCAAGTTCAACAGTGAAGTTAATGTTTCGGTGCTTTTATTTTTCTTTATCCAACTGACAATAAGCTAAATAGAAGTTCCGTATCCCGCATTTAAGAACTGTTTTTCTCTTCATTAAACACTAGAATATTAGCAACAAAAAAAAAAAGACTATGACGTCAAAAGTACTCTTAGTAACATCTGCGTAACCCAAACGATTCAAAACTTTCGAACTATGCGTTCGTAATTCTGCATTCGTTTCCATATTCACTAGCCAGTGGACTTCGATCTACATTCAGATCATTGATAGTTCTGTGTTTTTTTTTTTTTCTCTGCAACTGAGACTCATCTAAAGTGAATAATGTCAGCTGTTTAAGTTTCCAGCTGATAAGGAGAACAAATTAACAAAGAATGAACTGTTTGCATCCATACTCACATAAACCACGATAAAACTTAATTATATTAAATTTTTCTCTTACAGCTGATTCATTAGATAGATATTTTTAAATAACTGGGTATGTTAGAACAAATCTTTTATAAAAAAAAATTCTCGTACAACAAGGTAAGTTATCCTTTAAACAAAAATTTTTGTTATGTCAATAATGTGCAGTATCTAATTGAATTATAAAAAAAAAGAGAATAATAATGATAAGATCACTTCAGTAATTTTATTTTTTTTAAACCAATGTAACAAACAGAACTTATTAAATTTAAACAATTTCTGATTATTTTCTGTTTTAATGTTATTTTTTTGCCGGTATATTATAGGTAAGTTGGTAAATAATGTTTTGATGTAAAAAAAAAAAAAAATTAATATTCACAGGATAAATCTTAAATAAAGAAAAATAAGTGAAGAAGAGAATTTTTGCATATTATTGATTAATTCTAATTTTTTTTTTCCTTTTTCCTATTATGCAATGACATTTTTTTTTCAAATATTGAACGTATTATTATTTTGAAAGGAGAAAGGATAATTCTATATGCATTTCTTTTCATATTTTTATAAAAGCTTATATATTTAGAAGAAACAATATTTATAATGAAAGGTATAATATAATTCTTATTATCTCTCGAAGGTTTGCCTAGATAACACATTTTTTTTATGACTGAAATTTTATTTAATATATTGCATAAAAATTTTGATTTTATAATAAGGCAGACATACTTTTTCTATATAAAGTTCATATTACTTTTTATTTATCTGCCACAATGAGTATTGCAGTCTGCAGAATGAGCGATTAATTTATGTATTTACAGATATTTTTCCAAATTGTCCTTCTTTTGAAAATTAAGATATCTCTTGGTTAAGAATAATATATATATATATATATATATATATATATATATATATGGATGGATAATAATAAAAAGGAAAGATAATATATTTGTGGTGTGAATAATTGTTCATTCTGGATATATAGGTATTTTGTTCTTTTTTTTCTTTAAAAAAAAAAAAAAAAAAAAAAAAAAGAGAGATTGCATTCATTTTATTTATTCATTTATTATATTTTGCTCATAAATAATTTTTGCAGTAAATATTGTCTGGTAAGTTACTGTGAATATTTTAGGTAAACAAAATTTTCCCCACCTGAATTTTTAATATTTTAAGGTAAAGATTTATTTATCTGATAAATTATTAAAAAAAAAATAATAAATTTATATTTGCTCACTCATTAGCCAAACATGGCCAGTAAGCTAACATTTAAAGTCACTAATTTTGATGGTGAACCCACCTTGTTAGAGTTCTTTTTTAATCAGTTAAGAACATTGGCCCGTATACAAAAATGGAAGCACGAAGAAGCAATTCAATTTCTGGGTGGGAAACTCACAGGCCCAGCATTAACCTTTTTTACGCAAAACCCTGAAATATATAAATCTAATGATTTGGATTTCGTCGAGAAAGAATTCAGAGCATTTTTCGCTCCCCCGAGTAAAACTGCAGCACTGGTTGAATTCAATAATCTATTATTACTACCAGAGGAATCGATTCGAAATTTAGCTCATCGCATAAACACCCTCACTGCTCGCGTCCATGACACTATAGCAGATAGAACGGCTCTTGATAATATTAAATTTACAAAATTTATTTCAGCAATTCCCTCGAATTTAAGGGTAAAAATACAAGAAGAGGGAATATCAACGTATAAACAAGCGGTAGGTAGAGCACAAACTCTCCAGGAAATTATGCAGAACGAGAAAATATTGCAGCCCTGCGCGTCATCTAACTCTGCAGACTCGATCGCCCTGCAGTTGAAATCACTAAATGAAAAAATTAACGCTTTGTCGTTAACAGGTAGCGAGGACAAAAATAACACCCATAATCAACCCTCTCGCCCACAAAACTCGCATGATCAGTATAAAAAAGACTTCAAAAAAAGGCATACTGGTCATAGCTATGTCCGCACAAATAAACATAACAAATCGAATTCTCCACCCACTTGTCAGTTGTGTTTGAAACGTGGCCACACTGCAAAATTTTGTTTTAAATGGAGAAGATCGAATGCGAATAAAGGTGGATATCAAAACTACAAATTCAATCCAAATTTTCGCAAAAAAAGTAATCAGAAAGGGGAATCTTTAAACTATTAAGGAGATGTAATTTAGCTGATGGCTTTGCATCTCAGGAAAACATTTTAACATCAGCAACTTGCCCTACATTCCCATGGTCGTTTGATGAAACTCTTCCAAAAATTTCTAAGGAAAGGTTAGTCAATTCGGTCGCTTCACAGACCACAACAAACATAAAAATGACCAGGAATGGGTCGTCACAAACAGTGCACAGATCAACTGAAAGTTCATCGCAAACTGCATCATCAAGTGACGAAAAGAAAGTTGAGGTTATTTCAAATGTGAATAATAGTTCCCCAACACTCCCCCTTATAAAGGCCTCTATAGCAAGAACAGACACAATTTTACTTTTAGACACAGGGTCGACAATTTCTCTTTTATCACAGTCCCTTTTCGATTCTATTAAGGACAATCTTAAATATAAAAGGTTAGGCACAACAGTTACTCTTAAAACAGTAAATTACGATGTTGATTTCTCCGCATGTATAAAAGCATCAATCAGAATTCACCACAAATCTTTTAGCCACAACTTTTATATTGTTGACATTCTCGATACGTCTAGTTTTCAAGGAATATTAGGATTTGATTTCATTCATAAACACAGGATCATAATTGATGTGCACAAAAATAGAATGTCAACAAATGAATTTCACATGCCATTACTTAGTGCGTCAGCGGATGGCAAAGATATAAATCTGCTAAGTGAACATGTAAACTCTCCGTCAAATTCATTCAAAACGATTCGCCTTGCACATAAATTAAAACTTGAACCACAGGAGAAAACATGGATTTCCATCGACACTGATTCTTTAAACCCTTTAATGCAGTACTGTTTTGAAAGCACTATTTCTAATAAACAAATTATTTGTTATGACAGTCTGCTAGGTAACAATAATGATGTTGAATCGGTCGATCAGGAAAATCATAACAAACACCTACAAAAATCACATGTATACATATTCTTACAAAATTCTTCTAACAAACCAGTACACATAAACAAAAATGCACGAATAGGAATTTTATATGAAGTTTCAGAAATTATGGAACCATCTAAAAGTGACAATTTTTCACAGACCATGAAGTCATGCGACAACATCAACAGCTTCAATATTCAACCACATGATAATTTACAACAGTTTATTTGCAATTATATTCAAGCTTCAGATGAGGTCTTAAAAAAAAGAAAGGAAGATTTAACAATACAAGACTTCAAATTGGAACATCTAGACACTCAACAAGCAAAAACCTTAGGCTCATTATTGCTAAAATACTACAGTTCTTTTTCTAAATCAATGAAAACATTAGGTCACACAGACAAGGTTATTCCAAATCTCAAATTCATTAATGACTACCCAATCAAAACATTACCTTTTCCGGTACCACAATCGTTACACCAAGAAATGAAAGAGCAAATAAATCAACTTCTTGAAGCAAATATTATTGAACGTAACTGTTCAGAATGGGCATGTCCTATTTTGCTGGTTAGAAAGAAGTCTGATGGGTCTGCAAAACAAAAATACAGACTAGCTCTTGATTTAAGAATGCTAAATTCCGTCTTACAAGGATCTTCATATCCACTTCCCAAAATACAGACCATTATTTCAAATTTATCTGTATATAAATATTTCACTTCGTTAGATTTTCAACAGGCCTATCATCAGATTAATTTGCCTGAAAAATATCAAGATCCACTTACATTCACATGCATTTATGGTACTTTTCGTTTCAAAAGATTGGTATTTGGATTAAAGAATAGTAGTAGTTTCTTTCAAAATTTAATGGACACTATTATTGATGAATTAGAAATAGAAGGTATTTTTGCATATCAAGACGATTTGATCTTTGGTTCTAATTCTTTTGAGGAAACATGTGAAAATTACAGAAAGTACTTGAAATTTTATCGAAATATAATTTAACGCTCTCGCCCAATAAATGTTCATTTCACAAAACCGCTGTTGACTACTTAGGTTTTCACATTGAAAATCATTCTATTTCTCCAGTCCAATCAAATATTGTCAAAATAAATTCTTTTCCTACCCCGACAACAAAAAGACAATTAAAAAGGTTTATTGGTCTGGTCACATTTTACAAATCTCTAGTGCCTTCTTTTTCAAAAATTATCCAACCACTTATAGATCTCACTACACCAAAAACAACATTTAAATGGACTCAAAAACATCAAAAATTATTTGATCAAATGCAACAGGTGTTCTTTAAGTCTCCCATGGTTCGTTTACCCGATTGGTCTAAAACTTTTTATGTAAACACAGATGCGTCAATCATAGCCATAGGAGGTGCTCTGTTACAGGAACATGTAGGACAATTACTTCCCATTGCATTTTTTTCTAAATCTCTTAAACAGTCTGAAAAACGTTATCCAGCACTAAAACTTGAATTAATGGCCATTTACAAATCTGTAATCGCTTTTAAATACTATCTATATAACCGAAAGTTTGTAATTTTATCCGATAGTGCTCCTTTAAAAAAATACAAGAAAACAACTAATCCCGCTGACATAACAACTAGATGGTTAACAGAATTATCAGAATATACATACACTTTTGATCACATTCCCGGTTCTTCAAATGTACTTGCAGATTATTTGTCCAGATGTTCTTTCGAGAAAAACACAGTTGATTTAAATTCCAACCCAGAGCTTATCAATGAACCATATGCTTTGCCAATTGTCGATAATGATCTACCAGACACTAATAATGATCATTTATCATACAGTACACATTCTCTAAATTACTTAGTTATTGGTAACAAGGATCAAAAAGACCCTTTATTGGAAATTTCAAATGAAACATTTGTAAACGAACAGAAGAAAGACACAAAATTATCCGAAATTTACAACGAAATTATGCAAAATGGCTCATCGAAACAATTCCCTATGTACTTCATTCATCCCGATTCAAAGGTTTTAATGTTAAAAAAAGAAAATATTTGTAATGACACCTTTTTTTACCACATTATTGTCCCAAATTCATTAAAAGCCAAAGTTCTAACAATATGTCATTTTTCACATTTTGGATTAACAAAAACTTATGCATTTGTCACAAAAAAATATTTTTGGAAAGGAATGTATGCTGACACTTTAAATTTTGTAGCGTCTTGCACAAAATGTTTACAGGCAAAACATCACAAAACTCCACTTGCTCCACTACAACCTACATACACACCTACGCATCCAGGAGATACAGTCAGTGTTGATTTGGTCGGTCCCTTTACTAATGGACAGTCGGTATTGACAGTAATTGACCATTTTTCTCGACACCTAGAACTCTTCCCTTTGCGTACCATCACTTCTGAAAAGATAATTAAATGTTTATTCAGTTATATAACTATCTTTGGAAGACCTTCTGTAATTTTGTCAGATTTGGGAAAACAATTCACTTCACACATATACGACAAATTTAACGACACATTAGGCATAAAGGTGCGTCATTCCAGTGTAGCGAGGCCACAAAGCAATGCCGTGTCAGAGCGAATCAATAAATCAATTAAATACTCTGTTTCTACTTTACTTCAAGAAGGTCATACTTTTGAAAATGCTTTATCAATTCATAAATCTCTTTATAATGGATCTCTACATTCCTCCACAAAATATTCTCCCAACTTGCTTCACTTTGGAAGAGAACTATCCTTAATATTTGATACTTATGACCATAATGTCAATCAAGTTCTAGATAAAGATTTTGAAGCTTACAAATTGTTACAAGATTTAAATTCTATTTACAGGAAAGCATATAATAACATCAAAGACTCTCAAAACAAAAGAAATGATCATTTTCAAAAACGTGCTAAACTAAGAAAAATTATGAAGAAAGATATTGTGTATTTAAAATCAGTAGATAAGTTCAAACCAAAATATTCTGGACTTTACATTGTTATACACAAATATTCACCTGTCTCTGTTTCAATCAAACGCTTACATGCACCTGATGACTCTGCTTTTAGAGTACACATTGATAGGTTAATCATCGCTCCACCAAGAAGCGATCACTTACTTACAAGTCATGATGGTTACAATAATATTAACTCTCCAACTTATTCAACACGTTATAATTTAAGACCTAGAAAATAGCGTATAATTTTATAATTGTTGTATTTTGTGCGAATTTTTGGTTTTGTTCACACTTGTGTATATTGATGTACACAATATACTGATGTTATATTTGATGTTTCCATGTGAAAGTTCTCGGCTGGTCCAAGTTTGTTTCATCAAGGGAATGGCAGATATGGCAATCTTGTTGTGAACATTATCTTTTACGTTTAGGGGGTGTTTGTACATATACACATTTAAAAAAAAAAAAAAAAAAAAAAAAAAAAAAAAAAAAAATCTTAACTTTTGTCGTCATATTTTTAAATCTCATAAATAGTTATAAACATAATTATAGTAACATTAATTGCACTAAAAAAATTTTTCTCTTAAGGTCAGTTTTTTTAAAATTTTAATAATACTAATTAAGTAAATATGTACCTCATGACTTAACATTTTTACCGAACTTGACAAAACTCTCTCTCATTACTCTAGGATTGACTTTTATTCGACATACACTAGGTGTATATATATATATTTTTATTTTTCTAATTATTCCCTTTCGGAGTGGTGATCTGTTCAAAATTATTGCCCTTAGGATCTTCCACCCCATTGTAATAAGAGACACATTCGAATTGGTATTCCAATTCACCTTAAATCCCCTGTCAAAATGAGTATACGAGACTGCTCCTCAGTTTGTTGCATTACTGCTGCGGGAGCAACGGGGTCTATGTTGTGACAACAATGTGGACCTCGCCCTAAATATTCCCTCCACAAATAAGGCAATAGTCCTAAACTTGCGCCATCACACTTGTCCTTAGACAAGATTTAGGGCAGGAATTTTTTTTGGATCGTGCGTCACTTTCCCTATCCTGTCCTGTGCGAATGCACAAATTTTTACTATTTTAAAACCCAAATTTTATTTCATTTTTATCTTCATCATTTTTGTATTTCATTTTTACACATGTGTAACTGTTAATGTAACTGTAACGGTATCTTGTTTTTATATTTTATATTTGCATTTATATATGTCATGTTTATTTTATGCAAGATTACATATATCAGTATTTTGCATTATGTTCGAAGAAAGAAAATGTTATTGTATTGTAGTTGCAACTTAACATAAGCTTATATGTTCAGAGTTATGAACATTTTAAATTTATTTAGCATGCTTACGACCAGTTATCAGTAAAATAAACATTAGTTGATGATAATGCAACTTTTCTGGTCATATTTTGGTCATCACTATATATATGTAGAGTAATTAAACTGCTATATGTTCCGGAACAGCAAAAATAACAACAACATCTACTTCTACAAAACAAAACTCTTATGAAGCCATGGACTCAAGTAATAAACTAGTGTGTACACTATGATGACCAGTAGCAAAATTTTGGTATACCATTTCCATTTTCATTTCCATTTTCATTTCATTTTTGATATTTGTATGTGTTTATATTTTTTTCTTATATTGTGCATTGATTATATGTAAACTTTCAGACGGAGCATGCCTGAAATTTAAACCCTAACAAATTATTCTTTTATCTGAGCAAACAGGGGAAATATATGATATGAGAATCATATATTAAGTTTTAACAAACCCTATCCTTTATTTAATTTATATTTTCCCCCTTCCTTTGTCAAAATTTAATCGTGTTATCTTTAACTTCAAACAATAAGCCCGCTGTAATTTATACCCTTTCCCTTTTTCATTTTCACTTATGCTCGATCACTGATATCTCACGGCTTCTCGATTAAAAAAAAAAAAAAAAGAAAAGAATTAAATCAGCACAGATGCCTTTTCGTAATTTTACTTTCCGTAACCAAGCTTATAACACAATATGTTCATAATGCATTTTTGTGGACACAAAAGTTATGCGAATCTTCCATTTGGCCCAAATGCATGCCCTTATATGGTAGTGGTAAGAACTCAATCACTCACACCCATGTCTAAAAATATATTCTCATTGTTAAAGGCATATACTATTTTGTCTGTCGAAAATCCGTTCTCATGAGAAAGGTATTTGTCGGTTAGTGTTGCCGCGGTGATATTAATTTTTGAATCAAAATTCATCCTGTCGCCAAAATCTGGTGACCCTGCTGGGTAAATACCATTGGTTATGCCTATCTCTGTCTGAAAGTATTTACGCCTAGACACTCTGTAGCAACCCTATTTTGGCGAGATTATTGTCAGTGCAATTCCAACTTGTATCGTGGAAACAACTCACTTTGCTTTCTGTCTCCGCATAATAATGACTGCTTAAGAGCGGCCTTTCTTGTTTACCCTCTTCTGCCTTCGATCATCTTATGTTTACTGAATAAAATCCCGAAGTTATACCGGATACTGGAGTTTTTCTTTTCCCATCAAACAAAAACCTGGATATTTCGTTAATCTCACAACCAATGAAAACGTAAACGTTCTTCAACAAATAACATCATTATAGAATTTATGGTGCCATACCAGCTCTTTTTTCCAGTTTTAAAAAAAAGAAGTTAGCGTTGGCAGAAGAGGGGACGCTTTTTCTTCACCTGCTCCCGCCTGTGTCTTTGGATTATCAGCATGCATCTAAGAAAATTCCCGCCTGCATATTACCATCCCACCGGACCGAGTGGACGGTTTTAAAAAAAAACTTTTGCTTCCCCTGTCTCCCCCAAAGTTATTCTCGGGACTTTGCTTTCTTCTGTTCCGTGCCCAATGTGCTCCATCTGCATTACGCCCAATGCCACGAACTAGAATACCAGTGTCAATGTTTACTGCAAATGTGCCTATTACAAAAATCTTGCTACTAAATGGTGCTTTTCGTCATTTGTGGATTAAATAGAAGTTCATCAGTTTTAGAAACTGCAGTCATCTTTGATAATCTTCCCTGTGCCTGCCAACCCCCATGCCCTCTAATGTGTTTCATGCTCAATGTGCTCCATGTGAATGACTCCCAGTGATACGATCCAGTCTACAATCCGTGTCATCTACTGTGCTTCACGCCCTATGAGCCCCCGTGGGTTCTGCCCAGTGTCTACACCGCTCAGTCAATATGCGTCCACAATTCCGTGAAAATTTAGTCGTTTATATTTATTCTTCAAACTTTTGGGCCTCTCTGTAGATTTATGCTTCGCCAAAAATCCTGCAGAATTCACGGACTTCCAAGCATTCAAGTTCAACAGTGAAGTTAATGTTTCGGTGCTTTTATTTTTCTTTATCCAACTGACAATAAGCTAAATAGAAGTTCCGTATCCCGCATTTAAGAACTGTTTTTCTCTTCATTAAACACTAGAATATTAGCAACAAAAAAAAAAGACTATGACGTCAAAAGTACTCTTAGTAACATCTGCGTAACCCAAACGATTCAAAACTTTCGAACTATGCGTTCGTAATTCTGCATTCGTTTCCATATTCACTAGCCAGTGGACTTCGATCTACATTCAGATCATTGATAGTTCTGTGTTTTTTTTTTTTCTCTGCAACTGAGACTCATCTAAAGTGAATAATGTCAGCTGTTTAAGTTTCCAGCTGATAAGGAGAACAAATTAACAAAGAATGAACTGTTTGCATCCATACTCACATAAACCACGATAAAACTTAATTATATTAAATTTTTCTCTTACAGCTGATTCATTAGATAGATATTTTTAAATAACTGGGTATGTTAGAACAAATCTTTTATAAAAAAAAATTCTCGTACAACAAGGTAAGTTATCCTTTAAACAAAAATTTTTGTTATGTCAATAATGTGCAGTATCTAATTGAATTATAAAAAAAAAGAGAATAATAATGATAAGATCACTTCAGTAATTTTATTTTTTTTTAAACCAATGTAACAAACAGAACTTATTAAATTTAAACAATTTCTGATTATTTTCTGTTTTAATGTTATTTTTTTGCCGGTATATTATAGGTAAGTTGGTAAATAATGTTTTGATGTAAAAAAAAAAAAAAAAATTAATATTCACAGGATAAATCTTAAATAAAGAAAAATAAGTGAAGAAGAGAATTTTTGCATATTATTGATTAATTCTAATTTTTTTTTTCCTTTTTCCTATTATGCAATGACATTTTTTTTTCAAATATTGAACGTATTATTATTTTGAAAGGAGAAAGGATAATTCTATATGCATTTCTTTTAATATTTTTATAAAAGCTTATATATTTAGAAGAAACAATATTTATAATGAAAGGTATAATATAATTCTTATTATCTCTCGAAGGTTTGCCTAGATAACACATTTTTTTTATGACTGAAATTTTATTTAATATATTGCATAAAAATTTTGATTTTATAATAAGGCAGACATACTTTTTCTATATAAAGTTCATATTACTTTTTATTTATCTGCCACAATGAGTATTGCAGTCTGCAGAATGAGCGATTAATTTATGTATTTACAGATATTTTTCCAAATTGTCCTTCTTTTGAAAATTAAGATATCTCTTGGTTAAGAATAAAATATATATATATATATATATATATATATAAACTATATATATATATATATGGAGGGATAATAATAAAAAGGAAAGATAATATATTTGTGGTGTGAATAATTGTTCATTCTGGATATATAGGTATTTTGTTCTTTTTTTTCTTAAAAAAAAAAAAAAAAAAAAAAAAAAAAAAGAGAGATTGCATTCATTTTATTTATTCATTTATTATATTTTGCTCATAAATAATTTTTGCAGTAAATATTGTCTGGTAAGTTACTGTGAATATTTTAGGTAAACAAAATTTTCCCCACCTGAATTTTTAATATTTTAAGGTAAAGATTTATTTATCTGATAAATTATTAAAAAAAATAATAATAAATTTATATTTGCTCACTCATTAGCCAAACATGGCCAGTAAGCTAACATTTAAAGTCACTAATTTTGATGGTGAACCCACCTTGTTAGAGTTCTTTTTTAATCAGTTAAGAACATTGGCCCGTATACAAAAATGGAAGCACGAAGAAGCAATTCAATTTCTGGGTGGGAAACTCACAGGCCCAGCATTAACCTTTTTTACGCAAAACCCTGAAATATATAAATCTAATGATTTGGATTTCGTCGAGAAAGAATTCAGAGCATTTTTCGCTCCCCCGAGTAAAACTGCAGCACTGGTTGAATTCAATAATCTATTATTACTACCAGAGGAATCGATTCGAAATTTAGCTCATCGCATAAACACCCTCACTGCTCGCGTCCATGACACTATAGCAGATAGAACGGCTCTTGATAATATTAAATTTACAAAATTTATTTCAGCAATTCCCTCGAATTTAAGGGTAAAAATACAAGAAGAGGGAATATCAACGTATAAACAAGCGGTAGGTAGAGCACAAACTCTCCAGGAAATTATGCAGAACGAGAAAATATTGCAGCCCTGCGCGTCATCTAACTCTGCAGACTCGATCGCCCTGCAGTTGAAATCACTAAATGAAAAAATTAACGCTTTGTCGTTAACAGGTAGCGAGGACAAAAATAACACCCATAATCAACCCTCTCGCCCACAAAACTCGCATGATCAGTATAAAAAAGACTTCAAAAAAAGGCATACTGGTCATAGCTATGTCCGCACAAATAAACATAACAAATCGAATTCTCCACCCACTTGTCAGTTGTGTTTGAAACGTGGCCACACTGCAAAATTTTGTTTTAAATGGAGAAGATCGAATGCGAATAAAGGTGGATATCAAAACTACAAATTCAATCCAAATTTTCGCAAAAAAAGTAATCAGAAAGGGGAATCTTTAAACTATTAAGGAGATGTAATTTAGCTGATGGCTTTGCATCTCAGGAAAACATTTTAACATCAGCAACTTGCCCTACATTCCCATGGTCGTTTGATGAAACTCTTCCAAAAATTTCTAAGGAAAGGTTAGTCAATTCGGTCGCTTCACAGACCACAACAAACATAAAAATGACCAGGAATGGGTCGTCACAAACAGTGCACAGATCAACTGAAAGTTCATCGCAAACTGCATCATCAAGTGACGAAAAGAAAGTTGAGGTTATTTCAAATGTGAATAATAGTTCCCCAACACTCCCCCTTATAAAGGCCTCTATAGCAAGAACAGACACAATTTTACTTTTAGACACAGGGTCGACAATTTCTCTTTTATCACAGTCCCTTTTCGATTCTATTAAGGACAATCTTAAATATAAAAGGTTAGGCACAACAGTTACTCTTAAAACAGTAAATTCCGATGTTGATTTCTCCGCATGTATAAAAGCATCAATCAGAATTCACCACAAATCTTTTAGCCACAACTTTTATATTGTTGACATTCCCGATACCTCTAGTTTTCAAGGAATATTAGGATTTGATTTCATTCATAAACACAGGATCATAATTGATGTGCACAAAAATAGAATGTCAACAAATGAATTTCACATGCCATTACTTAGTGCGTCAGCGGATGGCAAAGATATAAATCTGCTAAGTGAACATGTAAACTCTCCGTCAAATTCATTCAAAACGATTCGCCTTGCACATAAATTAAAACTTGGACCACAGGAGAAAACATGGATTTCCATCGACACTGATTCTTTAAACCCTTTAATGCAGTACTGTTTTGAAAGCACTATTTCTAATAAACAAATTATTTGTTATGACAGTCTGCTAGGTAACAATAATGATGTTGAATCGGTCGATCAGGAAAATCATAACAAACACCTACAAAAATCACATGTATACATATTCTTACAAAATTCTTCTAACAAACCAGTACACATAAACAAAAATGCACGAATAGGAATTTTATATGAAGTTTCAGAAATTATGGAACCATCTAAAAGTGACAATTTTTCACAGACCATGAAGTCATGCGACAACATCAACAGCTTCAATATTCAACCTCATGATAATTTACAACAGTTTATTTGCAATTATATTCAAGCTTCAGATGAGGTCTTAAAAAAAAGAAAGGAAGATTTAACAATACAAGACTTCAAATTGGAACATCTAGACACTCAACAAGCAAAAACCTTAGGCTCATTATTGCTAAAATACTACAGTTCTTTTTCTAAATCAATGAAAACATTAGGTCACACAGACAAGGTTATTCCAAATCTCAAATTCATTAATGACTACCCAATCAAAACATTACCTTTTCCGGTACCACAATCGTTACACCAAGAAATGAAAGAGCAAATAAATCAACTTCTTGAAGCAAATATTATTGAACGTAACTGTTCAGAATGGGCATGTCCTATTTTGCTGGTTAGAAAGAAGTCTGATGGGTCTGCAAAACAAAAATACAGACTAGCTCTTGATTTAAGAATGCTAAATTCCGTCTTACAAGGATCTTCATATCCACTTCCCAAAATACAGACCATTATTTCAAATTTATCTGTATATAAATATTTCACTTCGTTAGATTTTCAACAGGCCTATCATCAGATTAATTTGCCTGAAAAATATCAAGATCCACTTACATTCACATGCATTTATGGTACTTTTCGTTTCAAAAGATTGGTATTTGGATTAAAGAATAGTAGTAGTTTCTTTCAAAATTTAATGGACACTATTATTGATGAATTAGAAATAGAAGGTATTTTTGCATATCAAGACGATTTGATCTTTGGTTCTAATTCTTTTGAGGAAACATGTGAAAATTACAGAAAGTACTTGAAATTTTATCGAAATATAATTTAACACTCTCGCCCAATAAATGTTCATTTCACAAAACCGCTGTTGACTACTTAGGTTTTCACATTGAAAATCATTCTATTTCTCCAGTCCAATCAAATATTGTCAAAATAAATTCTTTTCCTACCCCGACAACAAAAAGACAATTAAAAAGGTTTATTGGTCTGGTCACATTTTACAAATCTCTAGTGCCTTCTTTTTCAAAAATTATCCAACCACTTATAGATCTCACTACACCAAAAACAACATTTAAATGGACTCAAAAACATCAAAAATTATTTGATCAAATGCAACAGGTGTTCTTTAAGTCTCCCATGGTTCGTTTACCCGATTGGTCTAAAACTTTTTATGTAAACACAGATGCGTCAATCATAGCCATAGGAGGTGCTCTGTTACAGGAACATGTAGGACAATTACTTCCCATTGCATTTTTTTCCAAATCTCTTAAACAGTCTGAAAAACGTTATCCAGCACTAAAACTTGAATTAATGGCCATTTACAAATCTGTAATCGCTTTTAAATACTATCTATATAACCGAAAGTTTGTAATTTTATCCGATAGTGCTCCTTTAAAAAAATACAAGAAAACAACTAATCCCGCTGACATAACAACTAGATGGTTAACAGAATTATCAGAATATACATACACTTTTGATCACATTCCCGGTTCTTCAAATGTACTTGCAGATTATTTGTCCAGATGTTCTTTCGAGAAAAACACAGTTGATTTAAATTCCAACCCAGAGCTTATCAATGAACCATATGCTTTGCCAATTGTCGATAATGATCTACCAGACACTAATAATGATCATTTATCATACAGTACACATTCTCTAAATTACTTAGTTATTGGTAACAAGGATCAAAAAGACCCTTTATTGGAAATTTCAAATGAAACATTTGTAAACGAACAGAAGAAAGACACAAAATTATCCGAAATTTACAACGAAATTATGCAAAATGGCTCATCGAAACAATTCCCTATGTACTTCATTCATCCCGATTCAAAGGTTTTAATGTTAAAAAAAGAAAATATTTGTAATGACACCTTTTTTTACCACATTATTGTCCCAAATTCATTAAAAGCCAAAGTTCTAACAATATGTCATTTTTCACATTTTGGATTAACAAAAACTTATGCATTTGTCACAAAAAAATATTTTTGGAAAGGAATGTATGCTGACACTTTAAATTTTGTAGCGTCTTGCACAAAATGTTTACAGGCAAAACATCACAAAACTCCACTTGCTCCACTACAACCTACATACACACCTACGCATCCAGGAGATACAGTCAGTGTTGATTTGGTCGGTCCCTTTACTAATGGACAGTCGGTATTGACAGTAATTGACCATTTTTCTCGACACCTAGAACTCTTCCCTTTGCGTACCATCACTTCTGAAAAGATAATTAAATGTTTATTCAGTTATATAACTATCTTTGGAAGACCTTCTGTAATTTTGTCAGATTTGGGAAAACAATTCACTTCACACATATACGACAAATTTAACGACACATTAGGCATAAAGGTGCGTCATTCCAGTGTAGCGAGGCCACAAAGCAATGCCGTGTCAGAGCGAATCAATAAATCAATTAAATACTCTGTTTCTACTTTACTTCAAGAAGGTCATACTTTTGAAAATGCTTTATCAATTCATAAATCTCTTTATAATGGATCTCTACATTCCTCCACAAAATATTCTCCCAACTTGCTTCACTTTGGAAGAGAACTATCCTTAATATTTGATACTTATGACCATAATGTCAATCAAGTTCTAGATAAAGATTTTGAAGCTTACAAATTGTTACAAGATTTAAATTCTATTTACAGGAAAGCATATAATAACATCAAAGACTCTCAAAACAAAAGAAATGATCATTTTCAAAAACGTGCTAAACTAAGAAAAATTATGAAGAAAGATATTGTGTATTTAAAATCAGTAGATAAGTTCAAACCAAAATATTCTGGACTTTACATTGTTATACACAAATATTCACCTGTCTCTGTTTCAATCAAACGCTTACATGCACCTGATGACTCTGCTTTTAGAGTACACATTGATAGGTTAATCATCGCTCCACCAAGAAGCGATCACTTACTTACAAGTCATGATGGTTACAATAATATTAACTCTCCAACTTATTCAACACGTTATAATTTAAGACCTAGAAAATAGCGTATAATTTTATAATTGTTGTATTTTGTGCGAATTTTTGGTTTTGTTCACACTTGTGTATATTGATGTACACAATATACTGATGTTATATTTGATGTTTCCTTGTGAAAGTTCTCGGCTGGTCCAAGTTTGTTTCATCAAGGGAATGGCAGATATGGCAATCTTGTTGTGAACATTATCTTTTACGTTTAGGGGGTGTTTGTACATATACACATTAAAAAAAAAAAAAAAAAAAAAAAAAAAAAAAAAAAATCTTAACTTTTGTCGTCATATTTTTAAATCTCATAAATAGTTATAAACATAATTATAGTAACATTAATTGCACTAAAAAAATTTTTTCTCTTAAGGTCAGTTTTTTTAAAATTTTAATAATACTAATTAAGTAAATATGTACCTCATGACTTAACATTTTTACCGAACTTGACAAAACTCTCTCTCATTACTCTAGGATTGACTTTTATTCGACATACACTAGGTGTATATATATATATTTTTATTTTTCTAATTATTCCCTTTCGGAGTGGTGATCTGTTCAAAATTATTGCCCTTAGGATCTTCCACCCCATTGTAATAAGAGACACATTCGAATTGGTATTCCAATTCACCTTAAATCCCCTGTCAAAATGAGTATACGAGACTGCTCTTCAGTTTGTTGCATTACTGCTGCGGGAGCAACGGGGTCTATGTTGTGACAACAATGTGGACCTCGCCCTAAATATTCCCTCCACAAATAAGGCAATAGTCCTAAACTTGCGCCATCACACTTGTCCTTAGACAAGATTTAGGGCAGGAATTTTTTTTGGATCGTGCGTCACTTTCCCTATCCTGTCCTGTGCGAATGCACAAATTTTTACTATTTTAAAACCCAAATTTTATTTCATTTTTATCTTCATCATTTTTGTATTTCATTTTTACACATGTGTAACTGTTAATGTAACTGTAACGGTATCTTGTTTTTATATTTTATATTTGCATTTATATATGTCATGTTTATTTTATGCAAGATTACATATATCAGTATTTTGCATTATGTTCGAAGAAAGAAAATGTTATTGTATTGTAGTTGCAACTTAACATAAGCTTATATGTTCAGAGTTATGAACATTTTAAATTTATTTAGCATGCTTACGACCAGTTATCAGTAAAATAAACATTAGTTGATGATAATGCAACTTTTCTGGTCATATTTTGGTCATCACTATATATATGTAGAGTAATTAAACTGCTATATGTTCCGGAACAGCAAAAATAACAACAACATCTACTTCTACAAAACAAAACTCTTATGAAGCCATGGACTCAAGTAATAAACTAGTGTGTACACTATGATGACCAGTAGCAAAATTTTGGTATACCATTTCCATTTTCATTTCCATTTTCATTTCATTTTTGATATTTGTATGTGTTTATATTTTTTTCTTATATTGTGCATTGATTATATGTAAACTTTCAGACGGAGCATGCCTGAAATTTAAACCCTAACAAATTATTCTTTTATCTGAGCAAACAGGGGAAATATATGATATGAGAATCATATATTAAGTTTTAACAAACCCTATCCTTTATTTAATTTATATTTTCCCCCTTCCTTTGTCAAAATTTAATCGTGTTATCTTTAACTTCAAACAATAAGCCCGCTGTAATTTATACCCTTTCCCTTTTTCATTTTCACTTATGCTCGATCACTGATATCTCACGGCTTCTCGATTAAAAAAAAAAAAAAGAAAAGAATTAAATCAGCACAGATGCCTTTTCGTAATTTTACTTTCCGTAACCAAGCTTATAACACAATATGTTCATAATGCATTTTTGTGGCCACAAAAGTTATGCGAATCTTCCATTTGGCCCAAATGCATGCCCTTATATGGTAGTGGTAAGAACTCAATCACTCACACCCATGTCTAAAAATATATTCTCATTGTTAAAGGCATATACTATTTTGTCTGTCGAAAATCCGTTCTCATGAGAAAGGTATTTGTCGGTTAGTGTTGCCGTGGTGATATTAATTTTTGAATCAAAATTCATCCTGTCGCCAAAATCTGGTGACCCTGCTGGGTAAATACCATTGGTTATGCCTATCTCTGTCTGAAAGTATTTACGCCTAGACACTCTGTAGCAACCCTATTTTGGCGAGATTATTGTCAGTGCAATTCCAACTTGTATCGTGGAAACAACTCACTTTGCTTTCTGTCTCCGTATAATAATGACTGCTTAAGAGCGGCCTTTCTTGTTTACCCTCTTCTGCCTTCGATCATCTTATGTTTACTGAATAAAATCCCGAAGTTATACCGGATACTGGAGTTTTTCTTTTCCCATCAAACAAAAACCTGGATATTTCGTTAATCTCACAACCAATGAAAACGTAAACGTTCTTCAACAAATAACATCATTATAATAGCGTACACAATATTGCACGTACTACTATATTTGGATACAACCCCTCATCTTTTTGCTTCATTTTGGGAACAACGGATTTCGAGCTTATTCTATCGAAGATAATTTTCAGAATTTTCAAGCTATGATTTTGAGACCTTCACAAAAGTTGCTCTATATACTTAGCTAATACATTATGCACATTATATTTTGATTGTATTCGCGCATGCGCAGGGAAATAGTTTTTAGTAAACCTGCTCAATTTTCATCCGATTTTTATTATTTTTTACTTCTGATTGCAGAGTATTGTGGACAATGTTGTTTGACATATTTTCTCAAAATAACTTTTTTTATATTAAGAACTCTGTAAATTATAAGCAAAAAACTTGGCGAAATTTGGCACTGTTTTTATAAAAACCTTAATTTCTCTACGAGTATACATGCTATCCTCATAAAAATGAGCACAGTATATTACAATAAGCTACTTATTAATAATCTCGAGTTTGAACGCTTTTGCTACATAAATTTTTACAGGGTAATCCAAAAGATATTCGTTCTTTTTCAATTTGTTGACAGTCCCCTATGAGGTTTCGGGAAAAAATCTTCACGGAAATATATAACTTATACTATACTGTTTACACACCTGCAGTTTCAGATTAATTCCTCAAGTATTTTTCTAGATAGTTAACAAAACGTCTAAAATCGCAAGTGACCGGTCACTTTTGGCAATATAGTGTATTATGGCTTATGAGGAAAATCGTTTGCGGTGTATTTTAACGTTGTTACATTATATCAAACATAATGAAATTATATTCATTACTGATGTACAGTACAAGATGCTTAATTTAGAATGTTACGTACGTAAAAGTTATCGCTCATTTTCAGGGACACAGAAAATATTTCAGTTGCAGTACTGGCTATAAAGGATAAATGCTTGAAGTGTATTTTCAGTCGTGGTATGCGTTTTTATGTTTTACTAAATATCTCTGTACTTTGAGGATGTTTAAATTCTATATATCATATACAGGGCTACACAAAATAATTCGTAAGCATTACTGTATATAAGTTTGAATTGCTTATTATCTTTCTTAACTGAGTTATGCATTTCCCAGCTGAATTATATTTAGTATATTAAGAGATGTTTTTAGAATATAAATAAATTCATTTACAGGGCTAAGCAAAGAACTCGATACATTGCCATCTATGGATGGTAATTTTTGAAAGTCCGTTTTTCGTTGTGTTTTGCGTTTATTTTACTTAATTAAGCTTTAGTTCAATATGAGTAGTGTTTAAAAAATTGTGTGTTTAAAAATCTGTAGATAATATACAGGACTGTACAAAATTACTCAAATACATTTTTGTCTATTAGCGGAAATTGGCGGAAGTGAGTTTTCGACAGTGTTTTATACGTTTTGTAACTAAGCTAAATTTTACCACACTATGTAATGCATTTACAGATATATATGTAGATCATGTAACGGGATGCACAGATGTATTCGAGTACCTATCCGGATATTGACGGTAATTGCTGAAATTTGATTTTCAAATGTGTTATGTGTTACTTAGATATGATCTTTTAACATTTTAAACGGTGAAATTTCGTTACAGTATTATGGAACTGTTGAGAAGTTTCGTATTCTATGCTTGACGGACGATTTTTCGTTCACGTTGTTTTAAATTTATTTATTTGATAATTTTTCTAAAAAAATATTTTGGATTGTTCACATCAATTTCGTAATATGTGATGTAGTACAACACCATTAAAAGGTTTTTATCGCCCATATACCATAATATATCTAATGTTTTGAGTGCCCTTGTAAAAAAAACAAAAACAAGAACGAAAAATCATGAGTCAAGCATAGATTATGTAACACTTTCCAAAGTTTCCAAAATAATTTTACAAATCATTACCGTTTAATAAGCTGAAAGGCAACATGTAAGTAAACCATTTGGAAAACGCATAGGCTATTTAAAAACGTAATTTCAGGAATTTCCAACGTATACAATATTCGGGAAAATATCCGAATACTTTTATTCAGCCCTGTATAGGATCTATAGATTTGTATATATACTACACAGGATATTAAATTTTAGTTTAGTTAGGAAATGCGTAGCACAGTTTAAAATTCTCCTTCTGGAGTTTCTGTCAATAAACGGAAATGTGTTCGCGAACTTTTGTGCTGCCCTGTATAGGATCTACAGAATTTATACACACCAAGTAATAGACAAAAAAAGTGAGTTAAATTTAAAATCGCGTTCAACAACTTAAAACGCACTTCCAGGAATTATTGTTAACAGACAGTAGAGAATTCTTTTGTGTGTCCCTGTAAATGAACCTGGACTGCTATACACACACTATTCTGTAGTAAGCCTCTTGTAATGCACCTTAGTGATATATATATATAAATTTCAATGCGTTTAAAATAGTGAAACGTTATTTAATTAAACCGCAAACGATTTTTCTCCATAGACGTAATGTAACGGAATTCTTTTGACTGTCTCTGTAAAGTAATTATAAGTGCTATGCACACCCTATTCCATATTAACCTTCTTGTAATGCACTTTAGAGATATATATTTTAAATTGTGTAACATCATTAAATTAAACCGCAAATGATTTTTCCTCATAGACCGTAATGTAACGGAATTCTTTTGAGTGTCCCTGTATAAAAACTATAAGTGCTACACACGTCAGTTGAAATAGGGAACATGCTATAGATAACGACAATAACATATAAAAATTGCAGCGAAATCCGAGCATATTTACGGGAGGTAGAGCACGGACAGACGGCAGACGGCCATACGGCCAGACAAACCGAAGTCATACACACTTTTCAACTAGGTTCGAAAGTGTTAAAAACTGCATTAAAAAATTTACATTATATCTCGAGTTATAATCATTTCTAGATAGGCTTTACAGGGTATTTCAAATTGATACTGAAACTTTAAGATGCGCTTTCTCAGATTGATAAATTTTGAGTTTGCGCGCACTTTTGCTTTCAAACTAAGTTTAATCTTTGAAAAATTAGCCATATGTGCGTAATTTTATAGTCTTAATGCAAAAAAAAAAAAAAAAAAAAAAAAAGTATTTTTATTTTTAATTTTTTTTGCTCTTCAAAAATATGATTTTTTTTTATTTAAAATTTTTTTGAGATTTTGTGTTAAAATTAAATTATAAACAATACTTTGTGCGTAGATTTTGGTTTAAAGTTAGAGATAAGTATGTTAGGATTCTATTTTGATCAAAAATTGTTTTTTTATATGCATAATTTCTATTTTTATCATGAGCGAAGCACTTAATGATTTTCATTCACGTATTACTAATATGAATATCATCAAAAACAACTCGTTGTAAATGATCCCGCCAAGCCACAAACCTAAAACGTGAGTCACAAAAAGAAGTGATATCACATAAAAAGAAGCGATATAGAAGTGCATACTCCGAGTCCCGTGTAAAAATCTATCACCACTCATAATGTTTCCAAAGGACTCGGAGTGAGGTACAGTATGTGAAAACTGCTTGGCGACCTGCAAGGCTTTTATAATATATGCAGTATATCAATTTTGAAAATCGAAAAAAATAAATTTTTAATTTTTGTTACATCATTTTTTAAATATTTTTGTATGCGAAAGAACTGACAGAACGGATTTTTCCCCAGATCTATGCGATTCCGCTTACGCTAGAATTACTGCAATATATCTCAATTTAGTTAACGTTTATTATAAGGTACAATGTTATTAATATGCGTATGATCATTATATATATATATACATATATATATTACAAATTCCAAATCATTACATGTTTACTTAAAAAATCCTCTTCGTAAGAGTGGTGTTTCTAGCTTAAATAATGGTAAATAAAATCAACAAATTGATTTTTCAAGCTCATAAATAAGAAAGGACATGCTAACACAGAAGCTTCAACTTTTTACAATTTTATGGGAGCAAAATAAATAAATAAATAAATAAAATAAAATAAAATTAAATAAAATTAAAATAATATAATCATATGTAATTGCAGGAAACGCAAACATTATAAAAGCCTGCAGGTCGCCAAGCAGTTTTCACATACTGTACCTCACTCCGAGTCCTTTGGAAACATTATGAGTGGTGATAGATTTTTACACGGGACTCGGAGTATGCACTTCTATATCGCTTCTTTTTATGTGATATCACTTCTTTTTGTGACTGACGTTTTAGGTTTGTGGCTTGGCGGGATCATTTACAACGAGTTGTTTTTGATGAGATATCACTCCTTTTACTTACCCATCATACGTAGTATAGGGTAAGTCTTGTAATCGTTTTGAAAATCGAAATTTTTTTTTGACGGATTTACACGTTTCAGACACTGGAGATTCCGAAAAACATATTTTTAGAAAAAAAATTTTGCCGTCCGTCTGTGTGTCTGTGTGTGTGTCTGTAAACGCTCTATCTCCCGAAAAAATCGAGATAGAGACTTGCAATTTGGTATGTACTTAGTATGTAATAATGGGAAGAAGCCTATTTCATTTCATTAACCTCGATTAACCGGAACTATTTTATTCGGACCCTCGAAATATTCGTTCTGATAAAAGGTATATAAAAATTTTCGAAATTGTTTATTTTAAGAAATGAATATAAAAGACAATAAAAAAACATAAATTTTACATAAAGCATGAAGTCGATCGGATAATTAGTTGCCGAGATATTTGGAATCCTATTTTCCACACTCTTCGATTTTTCATGACCCTGTATTTCATCCAAATTTCACTTCAAAGAGATATTTTAATTGGAAATTGGACGCTTAATCAGATGCAATAAACCGCTAGTTAATAGGATTATTATTTTTGGAGTTATAAGGAAAAACCTCTTTCAAGCAATTCAGTAATCGAGCCTTTAAAGTTTGTGACGTCATCAAGCCACGATTGTATTTGAATTGCAATGCATTTTATAAGTAGTTTACACATTTTTATTTTAATATTTTACATTAGGCATATCCATGATGGGTAAGTATTACGGTGGCCCCCAACGACTAGTTTGTAAGGTATTTAATTTCAATTATACGGATTCCATTTTTATTCAGAAAAGAAAAGATGAAAGGGGCAAAAAAATAATAGTGATGCTATAAACAGAATTATACATCAGAATTATACAATTTATTGAGTGACTAATTCCAATGTACATGTCGCTACCATAACAATGGGGAAACTTTTATATTAATTTCCTTACATTGTATTCATCAGATTATTTATGACATATTTATTTTCCTTTTTCTTTTGTTTATATCACTCTTCCGTTTATATACATTCAAAAACAAAAAATTAGACAATTTTACAGTAGTTTACAAACTAATTAAAATACTACAGTTTCAGAAAAATGTGGAAAAATAAGAAGCACTTTTTTTCGGTCAACTACAACGATAAGTTTATGGAGCATACTTTACCGAGAATAATCAATATTTTTTTTCTACGAACCTATTTCTATTAGTATAAAAATTTACAGGGATTTTTATACTAACATATTAAATATATTATTTTAGAAAATTACTGAGCACCTTAGAAGTTTTTTATTTTTTAAAGTTTTTTAACTCTACGTTTCGAGAATTTGAAAAATATAAAATTCGCAACGTTTGCAAAAGTATAAAAACTATTAAAGTGATTTCTGTTCATATAGTCTGTTCATTCCAATTCGGTGATCCTGAAATATAGGTCCTCAATCTCCGGCAGTCCATGAATTAATTAGGACATATGCATGCAACTGTTAAAATGTTCTCAAAGTTGACAATAGAGGCAATATGTATAGCTCGGCAAATATGAAACACGGCATTGCTTCATCATGGCTTTGTTTCGTGAGGTGTTCGTTCTCCGAACATAAAAATCTCACGCGAAAGTGTTCGTTAACCGATTTGTTCGTAAACCGAACAGTTCGTTACCGATCACCTATTGTATACGAAATTTAGCATTTTAAGTTCGTCATAGCCGGAGATTCGATGAACGGCAAATATTTAAACGCAAAACTTGTAATCTTGGGGTAGCAACATTTTTACATTCTATTACTCAGCACATGAACGTAAAGTTGGAATTTTGTAATCGCTATTTCAATCAATTCCTGATACGCTAGAATTATATATTTATAAATAAACACAGTTTTTTTAATCGATGAAAATACTATATTTTAATAGATTTAGAGCTTAACATCGACGAGATTTCAGACGGACAAAATGAACTCATATTAAATTTTAAAGCAAGATAATGAAACCTTACAGAGATTGAAACAGTGTAAAATCATTAAAATATATCTCACTCAGTAAATATACATCGGTTGTAATGTAATCAAGATCTTCTAAGAGACTCTGTAAACGAAACGTATATGCTTCAATGCCGCTTTACAATAGAGAGGATGTAGTAACATATTTGAATATCTTGTGTATATAGCCAATTTGACAAAAGTTATGCAATTTACTATTGTTTTTCCTCTGTGTTAAGTACAGGAATCATGTACTTCAACGTAAAAATTCGCTAGTTACAAAACTTTTTAGTCTTATTAAAAAATCTTTTGAGTTACCCTGTAAACGAACAGTAAATTCTACAATTCTGTTTTACAATAGGAAGCTAACTTAGGTCGTTCATAGTAACTTATTTTAACATCATGCGCATACGTTCTTTTTAAAAAGACTTAGACCATTTAATATTTTTTTGTTGCTTCATCTTAAGTATAGGAATAAATCACTTCAAAGTGGTATACATAAAAAACTAATTAATATTTTTACTCGAAATATTAAACATTTGAACTACTTATAAAATGCTGCAAACCGCATAAAAATCGGATAATTACACAACTCTTAACCCTATATCAAAAGATCTTTTGTGAGACCCTGTAAACGAACCTTAAATGTTACGATTTTTTATAATATGAAGCTTACTTGGGTCGAGTGTAATAACATATCTTAATATTATGTGTATACGACCATTCCTAAAAGAGTTGGGTCATTTATTATTTTTTTGCTCTATGTTAAGTATAGGAATCAATAACTTTAAACTGATATAAATCAAAAACTAATTAATATTTTTACATGAAACTTACAAAGGTCCGAACTACTCATAAAAACGATTCAAATAACGTAAACCGCATGAAAATCCGATAATTACACATTGCTGTAGCCCTGTCAACAGTTTTTGGTCTGAACAAGATTTAAAAAGTGCAAAAAACAGCACTTTTAAAATCGCATTTACTGAAAACCTATTCGTCGGATTTTGCTTTACTATTGAATTCTTAGTCCCTTGGCACGCCCCATTCCATAGAATCAAGAATTTTGTTTCTATCATAAATAGAACGCGAGATATAGATGTGTCAAAAACCCGTTTTGTCCCGTCCGCAAAATATAAACTAGACAGAGTTGAAAAAAAAATTGTAAAATCGTTTGGCATCCATTGGCCTCCATTGGCGGAAATTCCTTTCATTTACGGTTCAATGCATTGCTGTTTCTTATGCTTGGCGAGAAACTCTGTCGAGTTTCTATGATATTTAAAATTAAAATTAAAATATTATTTTTGAACATACAACGTTTTATTTTTCTGTACAATATATTTTTAAGAATATATATACTTTTGGCAGGAAGTAAAAAATAAAATCGCAATTGCATATTATGTAAGTTTTGATAATTTTAAAATGGTGATGATTTTGATCGTTTCAACACACTGAAAGGTCCTGTGCTCCCTTAACTATGTTGGAAATTGTTACAAGCCGAAGTCATGAAAACTTTGTTTGAAAATTGTTGAAAACTCTTGAAAACTTCGTTGAAAACTACGTTGAAAATTGTTAAAAAGATGCCTTATTAGCAGATTTTATGTACGTTCAGTGACTCAAATTTACACGTTAGGATGGCTAAAGATTAATATTTTACAAGATTTATTTTACTAGATATTCTTTAACTCGCATGCGCTTGAATAAAAACTGTAGATGAAGCTGATTTTTCATGTATGCAATTGACACTTTGTTATTTTTCTAAAACTTTTCTTTGCAATCTTTCCGTAATCGGGGTACCTGGTTCTTTTTCATTTATCGGAGCTATTTTCTGTCTTAATGAATAGCATGCTAAATCTACATTAAAAAAATGGTAATTACTTAGTAGGTTTGGTAATTACAACAAAAAAGTATGATATTAAGTTGTTACAGATGAAATACCGGATTTGGTAGATAAAATAAAAACAAACATAAATCTGCAGAGATTGACTTTTACTAGTCAAAATACATCTTTCCTATTGACATACCAGAGCATTTATGCCAGTCGTCTCCCACAGTTACGATTATGCCATGATTGCAGCTACGATTTCGCCAAAATCATCGCAAAGCTTATATTTGCATCATATATACGCATATATATATATATACTCCGAACGCTCATATATGTACTGTATACGTCATTATATACATATTATTTACGTGTTATTTGCCATGCCATACACACCATGTTAATCTTATACACATGTCACATAATACGTTATATATAAACGGAATATCGGATTTGGTAGATAAAATCATAACAAACATACCAGAGCATTTATGCTAGTCGTCTCCCACGGTTACGATTATGCCATGATTGCAGTTACGATTTCGCCAAAATCATCGCAAAGCTTATATTTGCATCATACATACGCATATATATATATATATATATATATATATATATATATATATATATATACTCCGAACGCTCATATATGTACTATTTACGTCATTATATACATGTTATTTACGTGTTATTTGCCATGCCATACACGCCATGTACATCTTATACACATATCACATAATACGTTATATGTGCGTCTAATATGACTATAACTGGCCGTATGCGTCACTAAACGTTGTATACATCATACATTATTATTATGTCGTATATACTTTATAATTTGGCGATAAGTCTTGGTCGCTTAGCGATTCATCTTTCGGGGGGCGCGATAACCCAAAAGTGCCCATGGAAGAAAGGCGTCCTGGACGACGTCATGGTTTGTATGATTATCAGCGGGCCAAGCTTCCAGTAAATTTTAATAGAAATTATCGTATTTTTCAAACGCCCTGTTCATGCAACATTACTGTCATGAATAAGACAAAAATACTTTTTACTGGTGGAAGTTTACCCCGATGGTAATTAGGCCCTGTTTGCAATAAAAATGCCTTGCACGGTAATGGTTGAAATAAATGGTGTATTAGCATTGTGTTGGTATAACGAAAAAGGGTACTTTCGTGTTACAACGGCCTCCAAGGATGAATCGCCAAGCGACCAAGATTTATCGCTAAATTTTAAGGCACGTGACATTATAATAATATATGATGTATATTACAGTTCGTGACGTATATGGCCAAGTTATAGTCATATATGATGCATATATGATGCATATATATGACATGTGTATAAGTGGTATACATGTATAAATGATATAGAAAACATATGTATATAATGTATATGTAAATAATATGTATATAATGACGTATATGGCATTATATATCAGTGTTTGGAGTATATATATGCGTATATATGATGCATATATAAGCTTTGAGATGATCTTGGTTCATAACTGCAACCTTGGCATAATCGTAATTGTAGGTGGCGCTATAACATGAAAGTACCCGAAAAGTACCTTAAAACTAATTTTGCCAGAACTGCTCATGTTTGACGCCAAACTTGGCTGTGGATACTATTACAGAAGATGCGCTCTATAATGCATCAGTAGAGTAAATTGTATATATTGCATCACATATTTTTTTGGTCTACTTTTGGATCACGAGGAATCTGAATGGGACAGTGTATTTTGAAAATTCACCCCTAAGGGACTTAAATGGGGATTCAGAAGTTTTAGGTCATTTCGCTATATCCCAGCAGCAGTTTTCAGTAGGAGCGTGGAATTCAGGATAACAAATCTACTTAAAAAATATTTAAACACGGATTTCAGTGATTTGAGAAATTCAACCACTAAGGGGGGTTAAATGGGTGTTGAAAGTTTTATGTCATTTCGCCATATCTCAGCAGCAGTTTTAGGTAGGAGCGTGAAGTTCAGCATAACAATTCTACTAAAAAAGTAGTTAAACACGTATTTCAGCGATTTTGCCGTCAACTTCGACTGCGAACCTGATTATATAAGATTAGACGAATAAGAAAACTATTGCTGATTTTTATTAGATATTTTGCGTGACATTTTTAGAAGAAAAAGTTTATTTTTAATTCACATTTTATAAATTGTTTTTGCGCTTTTCTTCTTTAGCGATCGGATTTCAATTTTTATACAAAATATAGTACACTTCCTCCTTTTCTCAAAATACATTTTTTGGAAGAAAATATTTTCGATTTAAATATACTCAGGTTCGAAACTAGTACCTTTTTCACCCAGGGCAAGCATGAACTTTGCCGACCCCCCCCCCCTCCATTCCAAAATAAATTTATAAACCGAAGCTTTCAATTCATTGCTTTTATTTTTTATTTTAAGTCTGACATAATTGATAGAAAGTCTATTAAACTTATTATTTTTAAGTTGGTTTCTTTAGAAATCGAACCTATTGAAATCATTTCGATGTAATCATTTCATTTTGTCATCACGATAAAGCCTGAAATATTGAACCAATTCGAACCTAATTGGGACAGTAAGTTGATCTGCCAGTATCTTCGATGAGATCGTTAATCAAGTACGTAGCTGTTATAGTTCGTTTACAGGAACACACAAAAGCAAAAAACATTCAAAGATTGTGATCACGATAACATCCGAAGTATACCGAGCAAATTTAAACCGAATTAGGACAGTGTATTGTTCTTGCAAGTATCTTGGAAGAATTCGTTAATCAAGTATTGCTTTGTTGCCCCTATATGGTCACCTAATGAAAAAATCCCGCCCTATTGAAAGCAAAGAGAATAAAATGAACGAATACGTTTTTATTTTAGGTTGCCCGATTACAAGTATTTTTTGTTCAAATTTCGTTATTTGTTTTTTGTAGCGAAAGAAAAATCAAAACCTATTTTGGCGCCCCCTTCTACACTGGCGCCCGGGGATATGCCCCTTTTGCTCCCCCCTAGTTTTGGCACTGAATATACTGATCGCTATATTTATGGGTTCGGATAAGCGCAAGTCTTCCTTGTAGTGATCGCCGTATAATCAATTTATAGGCGTGAAACCCACAGATCTCTGTAAAAATGATTGTCATTTTAACGATTTATGCACGGAAAATTCACAGTGATCCCCCGTTACAGGGATCACTGTATTAACGATATATGACTGAAAAGCAAACAGTGACCCGTTAGTTTGATCACTGTATTAACAATTTATGGGCGGAAAACCACAGTGCCCATTTACAATGATCGCCATGTATCTTAGGCTATACCATTTTTGTTTATTTTATCTGAAAGCTCTGTATTTCCTACAGGCAAGGCCGAGCGAGTCTTTGTCAGGGAGCTCATAAAAAAAAAAATATTACTTATGTCGCGAAATCTTTATTTACGTGCTTTTTTATATTGTTATTAGATATTTTCGTATAGTTTAAAATAAAGAATTGTATATATATTTTTCTGTTTGGTATGTAAAAATTTCTTCCTGGGTCCCAAGCGAAGTCCGGACTATACGCTGCAGAAGGCATCTGGGCACCACATGGAAGCAACAGGCTTGACGGGCGAAGACTGGCTAGTTATTATATATATATATATGGTTAAATTCCGGTAAACGGATTTAAACACGTCTACTTTGCTTTTATTGTGCAAATTCATAATTATACTCGCCGTGACGTGACGAGAATATCGTCCATGTATTTAAATGATTTTTTGCTATTAACAATCGAACAGTGTTGAGCGATCGTTAAAATTTCACAATTACTGTGCAACTTTAATTTAACTTTCTTTAGCTATTTTCTCTTGACCATTTGGTTGCTAATGTGAAATAGCTATTTATTTATTTGAAAAAGAAAAGTATTTCTGCGTATATCTAAAAAGCATGGGACTCTTACGACAACTGTAAGCAATTTTGTTTATTTTGATGTTTTATTTAATAAAATTTAATATGCTGTAAGTGAAATCAGATTTTAAATGCTTCGAGACATGTAACGTAACTTAAAAAACTTTACATGTTCAAAATTTAAATTTATGCATTCAGTTTTTTATTTTCTTGTAATATAAATGATATATCGGCATATATCTAAATATTATTGCAAAATTTTATGTCAAAATTCCTTATTTTTACCAAAATCGCTATACGGCATAAAATAGTTAAGCCTAATTTCAAGATGGCTGACATTCGAGCACAGAATTTCAAATGTACTAGAACTTCAATAATTTAATTTTTCTAGCTTAAAACAGGTTTTGAAATTTATATTTATATCTTCATAATATACTACATAAACGATTTCCATCTTTTTAAGTCTTTTTTTTTTTTTTAAACATATACGTAAATTGTCCATATAAAATAGCTTAGCAATTAAAATCTGATATTCAGAAATATTATATATGTAATTTATTTCATTCATCAAGACATATTATATACATATTTCTGTAAATTTCAAATTTAGTAGTATTTAAGTTCTTATATTAATTTCCCTTTCTATTTCTTTCAAGATGAGTAAATTTTTGCATTATGTATGTTGGGTTTTACCAGGTTTTACGGATTTATAGCAATGCCAATGTTTCTCGTTTTTTTTTATTGCTTAAAACTGAATGTATTATTTAATTTTGGAAAAAAAAACTTGCTTCAGATACATCAAGTTAGGATGTACGTTGTTGCAAGATCTCACACTTAAATTTATATTATTTGTTTCTTTATAATTTGTTGCTTAGACGTTTTGGTAGTTTTATGTTAGCTGTCTGCCACTGATCGCCAAAATTGTACTAATTTTGCCAACCCATTTTCTAGCCAATTTTTTAACGTTAGCTAGTAAAAATTAGCCACTATTTTAACATTGCAATATAATATGTTAAAAAACGTACCTGAAATATAACTACAGTAAAATTTGTAAACACAAACATATCAATAAAATTACAAAATTTCAAATAAATGTTTGTAATTGAAGTTATGCGAATTGAAACAATATTTGGCGAGTTATCACCGACGCCCAGCTAACATAAAAGTATCGAAGTTTTTTTTTCTCGCGTAATAGAAATAAATAGTTGATGTATTTCTAAATATATTTCGCTATTTTTGTGAAAATTAAAACTTTGATTATTATAGCACAAGATAAAATAAAGCTAACGTGAACCGTTTCACTTAATTAACACAATTACTATGTGCGTCATATTTCAGGCTTAGCTATCCAATATCTCTTCAGAATTTATTTGTCAAAAATAAAACAGAAAACATGAATAAATTGAAGTACAATATAGCTTTAATGCATCATTGATTGTAAATTTGCAAACAGTAAGGGTATATTTAATGCAAATATTGTATCGTTACAGGACGATCATTTTGCTTATTGATCCAGATTTTGCTTATTTTACGATTCTTTCTTTTTACAATGTACACTGCAAATTCGCAGCACACATTGGGAACACATTTGGAACACTTTGATTAAAAAAAAATTGTTCCAGTTACCTTAATGTGTACTGAATGTGTTCCCTTAATGTGTTCCGAATATGCTCCGCCATAAAGAAAGTGTTCTGAAAGTGTACCGAAAGTGTTCTGTTCAGGATATCTGTTAAATATAAACTTGGGAACACATTTGAGAACAAATTGGGAGCACATTTGTCACACTTGTGAAATCATCGCTTTCAAACAGTGCGTTACAAAGTGTGCGGAACAAAAGAAGTGTTCTCAGAAGTATTCTAAAAACTGTTCCAAAAAGTGCGCTTCAAAGTGTTCTAAAAAAGGTGACAAAATAACTGTTATAAAAAAAGTTCTGAAAAGTGTATAAAGATTTGCAGTGTATGCAATTTTCGAAATTTATCCGATATGGCGCACTTGCTGGGTCGCCATATCTTAGTTTCAGCTTCGATTCTCCACGATTACCCCACTTCATACGATTACATTCCTTCCCGACAAATCTTTATCATCGTGTATTCTTTCTTTTTACATTGTACACTGCAAATTCGCAACACACATTGGGAACACATTTGGAACACTTTGATTAAAAAAAAATTGTTCCAGGTACCTTAATGTGTACTGAATGTGTTCCCTTAATTTGTTCCGAATATGCTTCGCAATAAAGAAAGTGTTTTGAAAGTGTACCGAAAGTGTTCTTCTCAGGATATCTGGTAAATCTAAACTTGGGAACACATTTGAAAACAGATTGGGAGCACATTTGGGCACACTTGTGAAATCATCGCTTTCAAACAGTGCGTTACAAAGTGTGCTGAACAAAAGAAGTGTTTTCAGAAGTATTCTAAAAACTGTTCCTAAAAGTGCGCTTCAAAGTGTTCTAAAAAAAGGTGACAAAATAACTGTTATAACAAAAGTTCTGAAAAGTGTATAAAGATTTGCAGTGTATGCAATTTTCGAAATCCATCCGATATGGCGCACTTGCTGGATCGCCAAATCTTAGTTTGAGCTTCGATTCTTCACAATTATCCCACTTTATACGATTACATTCCTTCCCGACACATCTTTATTATCGTGTTCCTATTATTAAATTGTGTCAAGATTGTCGCAATGTTTTATTATAGAAAAATGGGTACTTTTGGGTTATTGCGGCCACCGAAGATGAATCGCTAAGTGAACAAGATTTATCGCCAAATTATAAAGTATATATGACATTATAATAATATATGACGTATATAATATTTCGTGACGTATATGGATCAGTTATAGTCATATATGACGTATATACGACTATATGACAAGTGTACAAGATGTGTATGATGCATGTATATGACATATAAGACGTAAGTATATAATGACGTATACGGTACATATATAAGTGTTTGGAATACATATATATGCGTACAAATGATGTATATATAAGCGAACTTGGCGAAATTGTAACTGAAATCTTGGCATAATCGCAATTACGGGGACCGCTATAACCCAAAAGTACCGAAAAATACTTATACTTATTTTTGGGATACTTTCATGTTGACAGGGCGCGAATCTCGCCATTAGCAGCTTTTATTTTTTCGGATTTGTCGGGTTTTATGACAGGCAAGTTACAATTTTAAATACTACATGCATTATTCATAGATAATAATAATATATATATATATATATTTTTTTTTTTTTTTAAGAACCTTTGTATAAGATTTCTGTAAGAGCTTTAACTAAACAACATACAGTCGAACTCGGTTAATACGAGAAACAAGGGAATTATAAAATTCCTTGTATTAATCGTTACTCGTAATACCGATGAAGATAATAAAAATCGGTACTTCTTTGTTATACCACCCCACGCTACTACGAGAGGGAACAGTGACTACCTTTGTAGGTTTTCACATCCCTCGAGTTCTGGTAAAGCAAGTACGGGTCGGAAAAACCCGACTTAAGGCCTAGAGCCTATTTCCCTTCTGGGTATCCAGCTCCGAAGCTGTTGGGGGACGCCGGCTCGTCCCCAAGTGTCTCGTGGTGACTCCCCTACTGGATTTCACCGCGTATCGCAACGACTCACGTCTTTGACACTTGGGTTTAAGGTTGGAGGGTCCGCAGGTGGCGGTCCTCTGGCCGGCCGAAGTGCCGTGGGAAGCAGCTCCTACTGGTGCGTTAAATGTCCTTCAGGACTTGGGTTCGGTGGTCGCCTATGCGCCGGGTGCTACTCTGGCTCCTGGCGGCGCAGCTTTCTTTTATGTCGCCACACGCTTCGATTACGACATGTTGAAGTCAATTTCGCCAAGCTCGTGAAGCGCGAACGTAGCGCGCACGTATAATCTATACTAATAAAAGAAAGTTTCGCTCTGTGTGTATGTGTGTGTGTGTGTGTGTGTGTGTGTGTATGTCTGCCTGTTGGCGATGGCTAGCGAAATCTACCGCACGTAGAAATCTGAACATTTGGGTGAGGATAGTGCAAGGCAGGTCCTGATGTACCTGAGGCTCGGATTTTTAAAAGTTTTTGTGCCCTAAATTGTTAATAACTTGCCCCCTTTTTATCCGATCTTCTTCGTTTTTGGAACCTTTCTCCATTTAGTTATTCCCTCATTTCTAAATTTCTGTTAAGACCTTGCCTCCTGAGACCTTCAACGTTTTGTGCGCCATGAATTTTTCACTTCCCTAAATGTGTCACCCTCTCAATGCATAACTTTAAAGTCTTGGACTCCTTTCCCCGCGCTGCCACCCTTATATTTTTATTGAGGCATTAGGCCTCAATAAACGCCCTTTTTAAAGCATTTTCCACTTTTCCTCCACTTTTTTGGAGCATTTCTTTAAAATTTTATTCTAATTATTAATTCTTACCCTATGCTTAATTTCGACTAAATCGCTAAATACTAGGACATTTTAACATGTTTCCTCTTAGGAACCTACTCTCAACTATCAGTTGACCTCTTTTGGGCCCCCTACTATAGCTACCTTAAAAGTGTCTCGATTCGTTAGCGTTTTTTTTCTAACAACTTCTTAGGTCCTCCAGTTACAACATGAACTATAAAAAATTTCTTAGAACTCAGCTACTATCAGTTTTGAACATTAATCTCCTTCTTGGGACCCTTGGTGCAGCTTTTTTAAAAATTATCAGATTTTCTTGCAATTTTCATTTAAATAGTTCTAGAGTTCCCCGTCTACTTTATAAACTGCTAAAAATTTCCTTAGACAAAAAGCTACCACCTTTTTTAATATTAATCTTCTTTTTGGGCATCATTTTATGTTTACTCTGTATAGCCGTAAATTAAAAATCTCATTGATGTTAACGATAAGCGGTTAAGTTTAGAGGGCAGGGGGGATTTCATCCACGAATTAAATATCACGTTAATGTTAAAGGTAAATCGTTACATTTACAGGTGTTACATTTACACCGTTTTATACCGCCTGCGGGTAAATTCTTTTCTAGGATTCTTTGCGTTCGATTTCAATGGGAACTGGCTCATTTAACTTAGCTTACGATTCAGCTACTTTCTGCATTATGAAAGTTTATTTTAGACTTTTGTTACCACTATTTTTGTAGATAAATGGCGCATTCTCTTCACGGATTCCAAGGGATCGATTTCAACAGGAATTGGTTCAGTCAACTTAGCTTACCAATATTTTTCAGATTTTAGTTTCACTTTCCACCGCCAGAGGGTGTATTCTTATCTCGGGTTCTATGGGCCCGATTGCAACGAGGTTTGGCTCATTCAACTTCATTTTCGATTGTCTTAGATTTTAGCCCCAACTTCCACCGCCAGGTGGTGCATTCTTATATCCGGTTCTATGGGCCCGATTACTATGGGGCGGGGCTCATTCAACTTGGTTTTTCAATTTTCTCCGGTGCGTGCAGAGCACTCCCGGTATACGCTACTTTCGGCAGCGGGGACCCAGGTCACAAGTTCGTTCGGAAAGAGGGAACATTGTTGAGAATTCGCTAGTTGGGAACACACTATACGTTGCCGAAGTCATTGGGTCCCCAGGAACTAGGCATATTTGAAACACTCTACGCTTACGAATGCAATGAGCCCCTGAAAATAGTTTCATTTGAAAGATTTTCGGAATACATAAAATCACACAAACTTGAGTTTTGTTTAAAGTTATTATCACAGGCCCGGACAACACCACGCGGGTCAGCTAGTAGAGATAAAAGTAAATATTACCACTGCATTTAATTATGCAACATTTTATATTAATAAGAATATATTACAATGCTTCATAACAATTTCATATTAGTGTTTCATAATAATTTCTTACAATGCTTCACAAGAATAACAACTTTTAATTTTTTTAACATGTCTCTCATGTAACTATTCCAATCAACTGTTTTTTACATATATACAGTTATTTCTTACACCATTTTACAGATGTTAATTCCTCTGCCCAAAAGTTTTAAACCTTAAAACAGTTACGAACGATATTCTCAAACCACCAAACCAATTTCAAACAAGAACGAAAAATCATACATAAATCTCAGATTATGAAACAAAACAGTTTCCGACACATTCAGAATACAATTAAAAAAACTTCAATTAAAAAAAGGAGAGCATGCTGGTGGATGTATAATGATTTAGAATATAAAAAAGAATACTCAAGACAGCGATGATTGGTTTCGACTAATTTGTAAGAAAAGTAAAATAGAAGAAATGATTCAGTGTTCAGATTGCCAAATATGGTTCCATTATGTGTGCACTGGAATAATAAATGAACAAAAGAAATTAATGTGTAGGCCTTGCATCACTTCTTACAAGATATTTAAGTAACTGAGAATTAGTTACATAATTTCTATTCTTAATTACTTATAACTTTGATTTACATTTTGAATACATTCAAATTTAAAACAAATCCTCTTATTTTCAAACATTTGATTTCATTATATTCCATTAGTGTTGTTCTGTTTGATTGTTTCATTAATCGCAAACCTTGATTTTAATAAAATTAGTTATATTTCGTACTCATTACAGCAGCCTCATATTGTTTGGTCCAATTTAAGAGACGAAGGGTCCAACTTAGGCGACCAGTCGCTGTATTTGGACCACACAAGTTTTTCAAAATAAAATGAAACTTACGATTTTCAAAAAGAAATTGTTCTAAAGATGTGTAAACTAAAGTTAGTAGATGAATAGATTGACCACGTGTAGTGATATTTTGCAGATATTGCAAAAATAAGGAGAGTTACACCTGAAAATAAGTGAAGCGGTCCAAATTCAGCTGATCTCCCCTACTTTTGGGTTATCAAATTTCGTTCTGGGTCCGTGCGTACTATCTTAGAAAATCATGCTCGCTGAAATACGACAAAATGAACCCAATTATATAACTTTCTCCGAATAAGTTACTCTATAAGTACTATATAAGTTATTATGTAAGTAATCCGATAATGACAATTCAGATAAAATGGTCTTTCCATAATATCTGTAGGTTAGTAAGCTGAAAAAAAATACACATCAAAATGAAGCAGGTACTTCCATGTGTTAGGGGCATTGGCGAGATAGAGAAAAGTCAAACGAAGGAACACAAGTACTTTCCGGTAACCTATTCTTCTGTTTCATATACACACAAACCTTTTCCCAATATTTAAACAATTTGTTTAATATACAGAAGCAGTTTATCTGTTATTATATACTAACAGAAGTAATTTATCTAATATGTGTTATTAGATTCAGTTTTTAAAATACATTCATAAACCAGCATGATAATTCATCAGTTTTATTTTCATAGTTTTTATATCATTTGGCAATAAATTTGACTCTTTCTTAAACCCGAATTGCGTTAAACTTTTTAAAAAAGCGTCAAGGCCCGTACAACAGGGAATAACCGTCAGGACTGTTAGATACATATTAATTATTCAAGTTGTGGAGGAAATTAAATATATAGAACAATTATTCTAAAATATGAAATTAAATTCCCCTTTGTGTATCAGTTAAAAATATGAAACCATTTAAAATGAATCACAATTTATGTATTACTGAAATAGGTGTAAAATAAAAAGGTTCTAAAACATTAAAACCATTCTAAGATGTTAAAACATTCGTCAGAGTCTCGAACGCTTTCGACCAGAACCTGGCATCATCCAAGGGTGAAAATGAGAAAAAATTCTCATTTCTCAAAATTTTTCTCATTTTCGCCCTTGGATGATGGCTAGGTTCTTGTCGAAAGCGCTCGGGATTCCGACGAATGTTTTACATCTTAGAATGGTTTTAATGTTTTAGAAGCTTTTTATTTTACACCTATTTTAGTAATACATAAACTGTGATTCATTTTAAATGGTTTCATATTTTTAATTGTGGAGGAAAGTTCCGTAATCAGGTTTAAAACCAATTCCATATTTTAGAAAGTGTGGTTTCACGCTAATTTAATTTCTTTGCTGTAACTTTTTTTTTGTGGGGAGGGGGTGCAAATCTTTCAATTGAATTAAACTGTTCCTCCATATTTATATAGCTGTTTGTATAATTAATTAGTACCTTGTTGACAGAGCTTCACCCGAAACAAATGTAAAAGGCTCCTTCTGTGGTCGTTTTCTAGGAGAAACTTCCGTAATCGAGCCCAAAGCCAATTTTAAGTATTCAATATTATTATTATAAGTTTCATACAGTTAAAACAATATTGTTGCTAGTAGTATTCTTGTTTGACGCCAATCTTACCTGTACATCTGAATGCGAAGTATTGGCTATTTTTCTTGTACGAATAGTGGTTATAACATAATTAGTTCTTTCATTTCGCGTACATCATATCATTTGTAATATTGTTACTTTAAAATTAACCGGTCGCAGGTGATAAATCGTCAAGTATTACTGTTCTCATACCATATTCATATCCCAATCATTTATTTTAAAATATACATCTTTCACTCATTTCATTTAACATACATACATTTGAAATACATGACTTTCACTCATTTAATTTATCTTCTCTCTCTATATTTCTCTTATGTAGCGCAAAAACAAGTCTGAATTTGTAGCTTGCCGTTTCGAAATAACGGTAGTAACATAAAATTAATTTGTATTATTACATTCCACCAATCGGAAGTGTGGTTTCAACACTGAAACTTGCGCCATATTAAATGAAAAAATTTCAATGTTTTTTATAAAATGTAAGCATATTAAAATGGTTGCGTTTAATTATACATTAATCACGGAAGAGCAGAACACAGATTATTAATTTGTGATAAATAATATTAAGTAATCTGTTTAAATAAAATAAAAGTAAATAATTTGTCATAATAAGTAATATGTGAAGCGTAATGTTTTCGAAGAAGAAAATGACGTCATTCGGAAAACAAATGATGCATTTTAATCCGTGAGTATAAAATATTTTGCTATAACTACTATAACTGTGTCAGTGATGACGTCATATTCATTGGCACCAACAGTGATCTAGTGTTTCTAATAATCGAACAATGACCCATTGGTTTCTTGTTAAAATTCCACAATTACTCTGCGATTTCAATTTAGCTTTCTTTTGCTATATTCTCTCGACCTTGTTGGTTGCATATTTTAAGCTAGCAATTTATTGATTAAAAAGTTTTAATTAAAATCGAAAATCATGGCTTTCTTTCGCCATTTGTGAGTTAATTTATTTATTTTGATGCTTTATTTTAATAAAATTTAATATTCATGCAACACTGAAAGTCAAATTAGGTTTTAAATAGTGCGATACATGTAACGTAACTTAAAAATCTTTACATGTTAAAAATTTAAATTTAAGCAGTCACATTTTTATTTTCTTGTAATATAAATAATGAATCGACATATATTTAAATATTAACGTAAAACTTTCTGTTAAAATTCCGTATTTTTGCATAAATCTCTCTACGATATAAAATGAGTTAAGCCTAATTTCAAAATGGCTGACATTCCAACAATGGAATTAATTTTTTTTCGAACTTCAATAATTTAATCATCTAGTTTAAAGCGACTTTCTAAACGTTATTTAAACTTTTATAATATTCTACATAAATGATTTCTACCTCTTTAAGTTGTTTATTATTATTATTAAGTAATTTTTATTTGCTTAAGTTGTCCATATAAAATAGCCCAGTAATTCAAACCATCTGACATTCAGGTTGAACATTAAATTCTTCAAATTCTGAATTTAGTTGTGTTTAAGTTCTTACAATATACTGATTTCACTTTCTTTTTCTGACAATATTAGAAAATGTAAAATTAATGTAAAAGCAAACTATACAAAACTGTAATGTCGTATACATTTATTAAATACATAGCATAAGATTGACGGTTTTTAGCAATAAATATAGTATTTACAATTGTAGTGTTATTTTCGTCGGAATGAATATACTATTTATATCCCATGCACTTACTATATTATGACATATATATAACCATTTCTATCTGTATATTATTATATAGTTGCATATAAATAGTTCTGCAATTGCCTTTAATGTATCAACTATATAATATTAACTATATTACAATACGTAGAAAGAAAAAAATGGGGGGGGGGGGGAGTGTTTACTGTATTTAGTGTTATCAGCACTTTAATAAAAATGTTACCCAGAAATGTTCTTAGTCGTTGCAATTTCTTAAAACAGGATAATTTATTTAATTGTGTAAATAATGTGGGTACTTTTCCGTTATACGGACACCATTGTTGCCAAGTATACATTTACATGCAAATAATACATACATACATTTATTTTCATTTAATACATACATTTACATACATTTAATACATACATATACATTTACATAAATACATTTGCATACATTTACATACATTTACATGCATACATACATTTACATAAATTTGCATTATGCATTAGCATACATTTTGGCATGGTATCCGTATAACGGAAAAGTACCATAATGGTTATAATGGGTATGAAATATATTTTGCTTACATCATCGTTTTTCTTACTGTTGTTGTTTTCACACATTTTAAGATTGATTTTTTTGTACATTATATTAGTATGCAGCTGCAACTAATCTTACACGCAATCGGGTCTACAGTCAAAATTGGCGTCAAACATAAGTGAGGCTGAGAACAATGTGGTTTCAAATGAATGGCAGTAATACAATGGTTACAGCATTCAAAATTTTTGATACTTATATATTATTGTGCCATGTCAGATACACCACGCCAACAATATCGCCGATAATACTAATTGCACTAACCCTTTTTTTTTCTTTCTAACTGCACAATTAATATCATATAGTATAGTCATCATAAACGCAATTTCAATATTTATAGACGTGCATGTATAAAATGTGATATAGGTCAGGGACGAAACAAGGAGAAGCGGGCAAGCGGGGCATGTGCCTCGGGTACCAGTGTAGAAGGGAGAGCCAAAAGAAGACTTGGTAATTCTTTGTTATAGCGACCCAAGAGGAGGAATCGCCAAGGAACAGAGATAAATTAGATTGTAATATTTCGTCAAGTGATTTACAGTCCTAAAGAAACAGTACGTGCTTATGCCGGGCCTGGTTATCAGAGTGGCACATGTCCCGGTTCTGCACTTATAGGTGGCCATAAAATGCTTTTTATGTAGTCTTTGAAAAATACTCGTTAAAGAAAGTTTATGTTTACAATTGGCATTAAAACAATATTTCACCCATTTGTTATCACCTATTTTTCTTCATCTATTTGTCATTAGTGTTTGCAAATGAGTTCAAAAGAAAGAGTCACATTTCTAAAAATTGAATATTACGTCAAACATTCTTGTGCAAAATAACTTAAATCATTACGATTCTTAAATCAGCATCACGAAGAAAAAATAACGAATTTTTTAAGCATAAAACAATGTGTAAAATTTTAACTGCCCGTAGGCTGTATGTTATGTTTGTAATGATTTAATTTTGTAACTTGCGATTCATTTGGAATAGGGACCCTCAAATAGTATGTGTGCTCCGAGCCCCACATGCCATTGATCGGTCTCTGTGTTTATGCTATCGTCGATGTTCCAAAATACAGGGTAATTCATAAGTAAGTATACAACTTCCAGGTGCTGTAAAACAGGAACGTTTCCCAAATGCAAGCCGTAAGTTAGGTGTACTCATAATTTTTTTTCTCACTGCCGTGTGAAGTGACGTATGCTATAGCTAGCTTGTCACGCAAATATCAATAGAAATGGCTGCGTCTGCAGTGGACAAGCCATTTTGTGTTCTGGAATTGAGCAAAACGGAATCTGTCAGCATTGTGCAACGGCATTTTCGAACACGATTTTGAAAAGAAACTCTAACCAGATAATCCCTTTATGATTGGTTTAAAAAGTCACATGACACACATCAAACCGGTAATCCATTTCTGTCCACTTTGCACAAACAGCCCGTAGTTTTAGATTTTTTAAACCAATTGTAAATGCATTTTCTGGTAAGAGGTTCTTTTCCAAATCGTGTTCGAAAATGCCGTTGCACAATGCTGACAGATTCCGTTTTGCTCAATTCAAGAACACAAAATGCCTTCTCCACTGCAGAGGCAGCCATTTCTACTGATATTCGCATCACACGTTGCCTATCGCCTTTATCACTTCGCACAGCAGCGAAAAAAAACTTTATGAGTACACCTACCTAAGAGGGGAACGAACCATTTGGGAAACGTGCCTTAAGCTGTTCGTGTTTTACAGCATCTGGAAGTTGTACACTTACTTATGAATCACCCTGTATATTTCATATATATATATATATATATTTAAATGGTATGTTGTATTCTTTTTCTTAAATCACCTGTATTTAATTTTAAATACATAGAAACAATCTTTGATTTACCTGAGATGTATGCACTGAGATGTATGCAATGTCATTTTTTTAAAAGCGAGGGCTTTTATCCAAGAAAAATGGCCATGGTTTGAAACTGTGGCCAAGGATGAAATTATGTGGAGAAGAAACGTGAAAAGTTATAAAAAAGATGAGGCTTCCGTGTTGAAAATTTGTTTAGTACTTCGAAAATACCATTCGTAACTGCTTTTAAGGTTTATGTACTGTTGGACAGAGAAATTAACATTCATAAACCGGTGGCGTTCCTGCAATTCAGCTTAACTTTGTATTGCAATGCCTCAAGCAGTTCCCCCGTGGAAAAAAAATCAGCTAATCAGAAGTCGTAATTAAGTGTGTTATGATTGCGCGCGCATTCAGAAGTGCTTCATCTTAAGATAGCTTGGTACTTTTGGGTTATAGCGTCCCTCATAATTACGATTATGTTAAGATTGCAGTTAAAATTTCGCCAAAATCATCGCAAAGCTTATATAATGCATTATATATACTCCAAACACTGATATATGTGCCATATACGTCATTATATACATATTATTTACGTCTTATATGCCCTATATATATCATATACATCTTATACGCTTGTCATATACAGGGTGATTCAAAAATGGAAGGAAAAACTTCTAGCAGGGATTGGGGGGGGGGGGGGTAGGGTTACACTTAGACGGCTCGGAATGACATAGCAATGCAGGTTCGGAAATGCAATCCTAACGAGATGGTGAGGGGTTAGGGGATGAATAATCGTGATCGAAAATTGACATTGAAAGACTATGAAACTAAAAAAAAGTAATGACTTTCCTGATAATGAAGTTCCCCGAAGTTTTCTGCCCACGTACGTTATACTTATCATCTACAGTTTTGCAAGTTTGAGGAATCCAACTACAACTCTGGCGAAAAATACCGTTACGCAGATAAATAGCGCACTCAAACGTGCAAAACTGTAAATGGTAAGAAGAGGCACGTAGGCAGAAAATTTTGGGGAACTTCATTATCAGAAAAGTCATGACTTATTTTAAGTTTGTATTTAAATGACAATTTTCGATTACGACGATTGAGCCCTAACAACCCCTGTATCTCGTTAGGATTGCATTTTCGAACCTGCGTTGCGATGTGATTCTGAGTCGTCTAGATACCCCACCCCTCCTAGAAGTTTGTTCCTACAGTTTTGAATCACCCCGTAAATGCGCCATATATGACTATAACTGTCGCCATATGCGACGCGAAATGTTATATATATATCATATATTACTATATAGTCATATATGATTGTCGATAAATTATGTTGATTGGCGATTCATCCTTGGGGGCAGCTATAACCCGAAAGTACCGATTGCGTTCATGTTATCGTAAGATCGCGAGACACTGCAATACTGTTTACACTTTGTTTATATCGCAAGACAGAACTTACGTTCTGGGTTGATCTTAAGCGAGGCAGGAATCTCAATCGCAGCCTAAATATAACTCAAAATGTGACAAATGATTGGTTATAGTTACATCATAGAAGTGTAATCCCTTCCCAATACTACAAAGATTTAATGGTCGAATTGGCAGTGCCTATACAGTTGAGACCTGCAAAAGTTTGTTTGTACGTAGAAAAAACGACAACGGCAGTGTACTCCCACAGCAGCAGATTTCTGAAGGCCTATGCCGTGAAAATGGCGAATGCTTTCTTGTTCAAATCTCAAAAAGAGATGCTAGTACATTCATGGTAAAAATTTGCTTAAATGTAGGAAATGGATCAACAGTCTACACTGAATGCTGAAAATGATTTATTATTATGAAACATTGTAAAAATATTGTTCTCAAACATCGGTAATTTGTTATGCAATCATTGTAATGCGATCTTATTAACATAAAATATTATAATATTTAATGCTGTGGTATTTATTTTTATGTCTTTATTACATGTGCATGTTACGTTTGCGCTTCATGAGCTTGGCTATGACCTTTGCGAAACTGACTGCAACCTTGGCGTAATCGTAATTGTGAGATCCGATATAACACAGAAGTACCAAATTGTAATTACATCGCATGACATCGCAAATTTGTTTAGATATGATACTTTAACTCTTTAACCCTTACTAACTATCCCTCTTTGCAGCTCTACTACGTAATATTACTTTTAAAAACCATAATCTTATAAGACGTATGGTACGATAAACCTAAGAGGCTATGCCAGAAAAATTTATTCCGGAAAGGACTACTCAACTCAAAGAGATTGGGAACCGGTACTATTCCAACCATTCCGCCACTATTTTGCAATATAATTGTAATTATTAGTCTTGAATAGTATGAGGAAATGTTTTAATCGAATTGTATAAATTAATATAAGTTTCCAATCCACAGATATACACATATTAAATGTACGGGTATAACATAAGATTGATTGACTGAACATAATAAATGTATACCTGAAAAAGTATATTGGTAACTGAATATACTATATTCTCACATTGTTATTGTGTAAGAGTTTTTTTAGTGAATTTGTTTAATTGAAATGTTATCATTGGTATATTTAACGCGTTACGTAAGTCTGTTAATATATATTCTGTGAAGACATATTCAAGTCTGAATATTACTTTTTCATTCTTGATTATGTAAATGTATGTATTGTTGTTGGATGAGTAATATTAAGTGTAATTTCTTCTTTCTTCACACAGGTCGGCGTTCTTCCAGCGCTGTTGTCGTTCAGGTAGTAAGGTGTCATCATCTGAGGCCGGTCAGGCAGGTGGGATTGTGGGGGGAGGGGAGTTAGGGATTGGTAAGAGGGAGGGACCTGGGAGTGGGAATGGTGAGGATCGGTTTTTTTGCGGGTGCTTTAGTTTTCGTTGCTGCAGGGGGGGCTCTCGCAAGGGATCAGTTGGGAATGGGGATGGGATGTTAGAGGGAAGTATGGGTTCGGTTCAGGAGGGAAGTGTAGACGTTCAGGTGGGAGAGGGGGGATTTGGTGAGGAGGGAGAGGGGGGGCTTCCTGGTTGGGGGGTAGTGGGAGATTCTGGGGGGAAGGGGGGTTTAGTTGAGGAGGGAGAGGGGGGTTCTGGGTCGCGTGAGTTGGGCATAAGGGAACAGATACGGGAGCACTTTAGGATGGTCCGTAGGGTATTGGCTGGGGAATGGCCGGTTAGGCAAGGGGAACGCGTGGTGCACTGGGATGGGCCCAGTGTACGTCCTAGGCCTTTTTTTGGGAAAGTGGGGTGTCAGGGTGGGACAGTGGAGGGCGCATGTCAGGAGGGAACAAGGGAGGGCGTTAGTCAGGAGGGATTGCAGGAGGCAATCGTCGCTATGCAGGAATGCACCGACGATTTTGCCGTTCATGGGAATTTTGCGATGGTCCGGGTCGGGGGTGAGCAGCTTTTTGGCCCATTGGAGGCAATGCAGCTTGCCTTTGGGGGGTAGGGTGTCAGGATGGGTCGCAGGAGGCAGTTGTCACTTTGCACTCATGCACCGACGACTCTGCGGTTTCTGGGGGAATTCGCGATCAGACTACGTTTGAGGGTTTTCGGGGGGTTGGTTACTGCCTTTTTATGAGGCGCGGTCAGGGTCGGGGGTGAGCAGCTGTTTTGACCATTGCAGTCAATGCAGCTCACCTTTGGGGGGGGAGGGCGATAGTGTAGAAGGGATGTAGCGGGAGGGAATTTAAAAGTTAAAAAAATAATATTAATAAGCGAATCAATAAAATGAGGCGTGGTGTTTCTTAATCCAGTGAAATAAATAAAGCAAGAAACGGTGTAGTTAATAGGGATTGTTATGCATTCTGTTGTTTTTTAAAATTCTAAATCGAATAAGGATTTGAGGAAAGAGTCACCATCAATAGGATTTATTGCGTGGCATTTTAAATTTATGTTGAGTAATATTTAAGTTATTGATAGTTTTCAAGGCTTGAGATCCTTAGAAACCCATTTGCCGTTAGGCTGGGGAACCCGGTAGAAACCCATCAGGGGGCATCAGCGAATAGGTGTTTGAGGAAAAAAGATAAAAATTTCGGATAAATGGGGTTGAATGGGTCGGAAGGCTGAAGGTGGTGGCATCTATTTTTTTTCTTATTTAGTATTTAAGTATGTAGTTTTAAGTATGTAGTTTCTAAGTGTAGATTTAAGTGTAGTTTTAAGATAGTATTTAAGATTTATTGCAATGAAACTTCTCTAAACTAATCTGGCACAGGAGTGGAAACGCGTTTTCAGTTTTAAAAATGTAATTAATTGTTTTTGCTGTAATTTAATTAACGGATTTAAAATTTAAAAAAAAAATTTAAACTTTGTTTGCAGGTCAGTTTAAAAATTCAGCGATTTGTGTCGCATTTAACGTTTGTTTTTCTTCCGATTTCACCGACGTTAATGGAATAAATTTTGAACTTCTCGGTGTTGTTTTACTCGATGATCTTCAGTGAAGTTTAGTTTATCGAAGTTTCATTGCACTTTGATTAATATAAAAATTATTCCGGCCTTTGTGTATGTATATATGACTAAATTCTCATTAATATATTTTTACTTTTCAAATCTTAGAAATATTTCGGCCTTAAAATCAAAATTTTCCATATAATATCAATAGTGCAATAGTATACAATTACAATAAATAGTAACAATAGATAATAGTAAAATAATACAATAGATAATAGTAAAATAATACAATAGATAATAGTAAAATAATACAATAGATAATAGTCCAAATAGTTAATAAAAAGTAATGCAATAATTTAAAGTAGTCTGGGTAATCTGCTTCTGAGATATTCTGAGGTCGCTGCTGAGCATTCTGAGGTCGCTCTCTCTCCTTTTTTAACACACACTTACATACACAAACACACACCCCACACAAAAAAGGGAGAGAGATTCATTTAATTTATTATTTTTTCTTGGAACATAATGGCAGGTTTTATGGCATCTTTTTACCATCAGAAAGTGCGACTGGCTGTAAGTTCACAGGTCAGTTTCCGCAGGTGAAGGTTAAAAAAGGCCATTTCTCTTCTTCGAAGAGTAGGTCAGAGGAGAGGAACGGGCCAGTTTTTTGGGGCGGAGGAGACTGGCATTTAAAAAGCATAATTATCTTGTCAGAGGTGAGGAACGGGCCAGTTTTTTGGGGTGGAGGAGACTGGCACTTAAAAAGCATAATTATCTTATCTTATTCCTAGTTTCTGATTACTACGGCAAAATACATTGAGTTGTACAACTTCATGTTGCGATCTACTGTTTAATCGATTTTCAAACGTTGGCTTTGACACATGATTGAATTTAGTCATATGTACAGTATTCAGCCTTACATACAAAATTTAGTCTTGTATATAAAAAGGCCGCAATAATTTTGCGAGAGTGATATTTTCCTTGTTTATAATGTACTCAGTGTTGCCAACTCATCAGGGAAGAAAAGGAGAAAACATGGCGACTCAAAATGGGCTGAAAGGGTACTAGTTTAACTTCATCTTAGCCCGTTTTCCAGTGCTGCTTTGTAAATGTTCCAAAAAATGTAATAATAAAATGGGCTGGATCTGTAATTAGGGGCTAACAGAACTTTTCCAGGGCTAAGCGAGACAAAAAGAAGTGAACTACGATTTAATTCCGCAAGGGCTAAGTTGGCAATACTATGTGCACTGTTTTTTTTTCTGTTAATAACAACCATATTCAACCGTAACCAGATTGGACTTCGGCCACGATCACATCCAGTCAGGTTAATGCTGAAAATCATTTGGGTGTTCGACCGAGATTCTCGCGTTTAGCTGTCATCTGAGATAGATGATGAATACGACAGTAAAATCTCACTTAGGGTGCCTCTATAAGAAAGTGGTGCGCCAAGCGTTTTAGAGAGTCTACCATTATTGCGAAGATAATGTTGTAGACTTGTCTCACTGGTCTAATCGAACTCATCCAAGCTAGCATTGGAACATGGGTTGCATTAGATTGAACAAAAATTTCAATCTGAGGATACGCTCCGTCTCTGTGCGTATGTATAGCTCTTTTATGCAGGCATCCTACTTTTCTCCTTCCTCTTCCAAGTCACACGGGTAATTTCTTTCGGTTGGAGCTAACCGAATCTTAACTCAGAATTTGGTTTGGCTGAAATGTTAACCCTAAAATGAAAGGGACTAACGAGCAGGACGCTTTTCGATGGCAAATATTCTGAAGTCAATGGCAGAAAATACGTGCTTTCAAGGCGTAAATAAATAATAAAGTATTCAGACAGTGGTGTATCAATAAAAAAAATATGGGAGGGGCTCAAGTATAGCTATTTTCAAATAAACTGAACTGTTAAGATTGTCAATAATTAATAAAATACTTATGAGGTTAATTAACCGTTGAAGCTAATTAATTATGCTGTTATCATAAAACAAATATTTTAATTATTTTAGAGAAAGTTTAAGGTAATTGAATTCTAAAGTGCTGCGATTATCAAATCAATGAGAAAACGGAGAGTTCTGGATGTCAGACTCTCAGAATTAATAAATAGTTTCATAAGAAAATAAACAGAATTTTTCAGAAATAAATTGTTAAACGTTAAATGTAATGATAACCATTTATCATGTTTCGGATATTCTAGATAGCCATGGCATGGCGTTTATCCTCTCCCAGTACCCACCGGGACTTAAATTCCACCTTGTTAGATGAGTGACCTTTTTTTTGCCACAAACTGTCATCAGCAATCTTCTTAACAGAATGAGTACTCGTTGTATGACCTACAATAACTGTGCGGGTAGACTACAATTTATATGAGTCTGCCTGCTCTGGGATCGTGATGCGTCATGATTTGACTATTTTGATTATTCTGTTATATTACAAAGGTTTAACATCGCGTTATGTTGCTGTATGATGTATCATAGTTTGAGGCGCTTACGTACCAATTTAAAGTTTTAATAAATTTCGTTTAAATTTTAGAAAAAAATTGTATATACCTTAACTAGGAATTGGAAGTAGTTCGCTATAAGTAGCGAATTTGCAGTAGTCACTATTTTTTTTCATAGTAATGTAACGCATTACTTATTGAAAAATGTGATATAGAAAGTGGCGCAATATAAAAAAAAAGCGTAAGTTTATATGACGGGAATCGATGTTTACGTTACTTTTAATGTTTCTCTCAGAAACAAACACGCAGAAAGACCATTTTACAAATCATGTAGTCACCCTTGTTACTTCTGAGCAAAAAGTTGTGTTCAGTGTAACAATCTGCTCATGTTAGTAACAAATGTTAGTTTTAGCGTTTAGCAAAGCATTAGGTTACCTCGTATGTAGGAAAATTCGGTACTTTCCGGTTAGCCGGGCGCCAGTGATATATGTACATATATAAATATATATGTATATTTATACATATATGTGTGTACATATATGTATGTATATATATGCGTATGTAGATATTTTTGTAACTATATATATATGTGTATATATACATGTATATAAATCACTGGCGCCCGGCTAACCGAAAAGTACCGAAAATTCTTACCTGCACGATTGGTAATTTTGAAATGCAACTTTTGCTAAAAATAGACTTTTTCCTTGTAAAATATTTGTTCGTTCTTACTCATATACGTACTCGAGTATGCATTAATTTTTATGTTCGATGCAATAGTTACTGTAACGACAGTAAAAATAAAAGTTAATGCATAAAACATGTACGAATATAATTTTTTACTCAACTTTGAGTATATATTCGACAAAATTAGTCTTCTAAAAGTAGTGAATTAGTGAATACTTTAAAAAAAGTATTTTGTAATCGCTACTTCTTAAAACAAGCAATTGCAATTGCTGTTAACTATATATATATATATATATATATATATATATTTAAAGTATATATAGTTATATTTCTTTAAAGACAAACTAGTAGTTTTTCCAATTTATATATATATTTATATATATATATATATATTTAAAATATATATAGTTATATTTCTTTAAAGACAAACTAGTAGTTTTTCCAATTTATATATATATTTATATATATATATATATATTTAAAATATATATAGTTATATTTCTCTAAATACAAACTAGTAGTTTTTCCAATTTATACACACACACACATATATATATATATATATATATAATATTTATTCATTCTTACTCATATACATACACGAGTAGTATGAATTAATTAATTTTATGTTCCGATGCAATATTTACTGTAAAGGCAGTAAATAAAAGTTATGTATAAATCTGTATGAGTATCATGTTTTACTCAACTTTGAGTATCGATAGAATTATTTGACAAACTCAGTCTACTAAAAGTGGTGAAGTAGTAAGTACTTTAAAAAAAGTAGTATGCGATCACTACTTTTCAAAACGAGTAATTGCAGTTGTTGTTAACTATATATATATAAAGTATATATAGTTACAGTTCTCTAAAAAATAGTAGTTTTTCCAATTTATATATATATATATATATAATATTTATTCATTCTTACTCGTATACATACACGAGTAGTAAGCATTAATTTTATGATCCCATGCAATATTTACTGTAAAAACAGTAAATAAATGTTATGCAGTGCATGGTTATGCATAAATATATATGAGCATCATGTTTTACTCAACTTTGAGTATAGATAGCATTATGTCTGCTAAAAGAGATGAAGTAGTGAGTACTTTTAAAAAAGTAGTTTGTAATCACTACTTTTGAAAACAAGTAATTGTATTTGTAGTTAACTACATGTTAAATCAAGTACATGTAGCTATATTTTTTTAAAGAAAAAAAGAGTAGATTTTTCAATCATCGATATTAACTATTGGAGGCCTGTGTAATAAATACAGAACAAAATTTCAAACATTTTGTTAGTACTCCCTTTTATTCATGTTTTTAAAGATGGAATTTTTATGTGGGGTTCAATATGGGTTAATTATATACTTTTCTTTTATATATATCTCGGTGAGATAGATTTCTTCTTTGATATTTCGACACATATTTGCCGTTATATCGGCGTTATCGTTGCGTTCTGTTCTCAATGATACCCAGAGGAACCATTTGATTCCAACGACACTTCATTTGACCATATCGGTTTACCTCGCGGAGTCACTAATGCGAAAGATTTGGGTATATATGAAAACATGCTCTGGTGAAGTAGCCGCTTCACTGAAACTCCCCAATCGCTAAATCCCATTTTAACCTATGGGAAAACTTAGAACCGCGATTACTCATTACCTAATATAATTATTAAAATACGATTTTTACCATCATAAAGTACACGTCAGATGCCGACGATGTGCGTTTTTAAAAATTGTCTTCGTAAATTTTAAGAATTGTTAAAAAGACGATCAAATTTCATCAAGTGGAAATTTCAAAGTTTATAAAGATTTTTTAAATACTTAAAGTTTAAGGAAACAATTTTTAGAAACATATATGCATCTTTTAATTTTGTTCCCTTTGATTTTGAAATCGGATGCAATTCAGGGAAACTTTGCAGGGAGGATCAGGTACACAATAAGTTCTGTTGATTCCCAGTATATTTTCCGGATTTTTACGGATTGTTTTTCGGATGAAAATATTTCGTGAATGTGTCAGAAAGCAGCGTATATGAATTTAAAAATATCTGTGATAGATAATATTGGTAAAAAAAATATTGCTAAATGTGTCATTTTCGTCAGTGCTTTGAAATTTTTTTTTTAATTTTTACTCTCTAAAAAGAATTTCCATATTTTGCCAGTAGAAGTTCTGCTTTTTTACGGATAATTTTTTTTTCTTTTACAGTGCAATATAAAAAATAAATCCTACAACTTTAGAGAAAATGAAAATTTAACATTATCTGTCAAAAGCACTTCCATGCTCAAAATAATTTTTGACTCTTTCACAAAGTAACTTTTATAGGTTACAAAAAAAGTCCGCTAAAAATTGAAGTGGCAATTAATGGACTTTTTTTTTGTTACAGCGTATGTTATAAGAAGGCGCTTTCCATGAAAAATGAAAGTAAAATCATAAAAATGTTACAATTTATGGTTACAGCAAAGAATGCGGTACTTTTCCGTTACACCAACACTATTGTCGCTAAGCGTAATAGTTAGCGCCAAATGAGACATTTAAAAAAAATTAACATTGTTGGTGCAAAAGTGATCATTTCCAATATATAACATTTCAAATTTACAGACTTTAATGAACTAGTTTATTAAATCAATACAAATTTATGCTTAAAATAAAAGAACAAATAAATAAATATTACACAATAAAGTAATAATAAAAAGTTCAATTTAAACTGCAAGTATGAAATTGCAAATGATTTGTAGCATTGCAGTAAACATTTTATTTTTTTAAAATAAAGACGTGAACTTGAATTCACTGAGATAGAATTTGTATAGGATAGGATAGAATTTTAATATTAACTTTTGTTTTGCCATTTTGCGATGCCCCATAATCTCTCAAAAGATTGCATATGACATCTAATGTTAGGGTCAACGAAATTTGTTTTATATTATTCAATTTTCGTTGCCGTCATCTCTGAAATTTTTTTTCTTTGTATATAGACCTCAAACAATTTTATTCTAGCTTCCTCATCATCGGGTAACTGTCATGTGGTTAAATCCATCTCGGCGTCAGCAAGAAAAAAAATGCAAGTTATAACTTAAAAAAATATTTTCCCTAAAAAATAGTAAATCAAGATGTTTTGCATGGTTATGATTAAGTAATAATAATTATAATAATAATACATATTTCTGTTCAATAAATAGCGAATCACAATGTTTGACGCTGTTTGCAATAAAAAATCTTTGCACGGTTAGGACTCAAACAAATGGCGCATTATCATATACTTTGACATGGTGTTGGTATAACGGAAAAGTACCGAAAACGCCCTATATATTTTCAAAACATCAAATGATACTAGACCGAGAGCTGGTGGTGCAGGAATTTACTGAAGCACTTGATGAAGGCTGAAACATTTAAGAAACGATTTTTCTTACATAACTTAAATACGTATAAATGAGCTGGCAAGTTGCCAACGGTTTAAAAGTAGACACAGCAACACTGCACAGTCAGTTCCAAAGCGAAGTGAATGGTATACCGATTACGGACAACTGATAAAGTAGTCGGTTTAACATCCCTAATTGGAATACCATTCATTTCACATTGCAGTGGGCTGTGTGATGTTGTTAAACTACTGTCAACCTCCAATAAAAATAGGGTACTTTTCCACTATAAGAGCCTTGGTTCATTTTTTTTAAAGTTTGGCACAATTCGGATTTTAGAAAGTGAGATTTGTTGCCAAATGATATAAATAGCTATGAAAACAAACCAAATAAACTTTTACGCTTGCTTATATATGAATTTATATATGCATAAATTATATGTACATAAATTATTGTTTTTTTATAGACAATCTAATTTTATTTGTTTATAAAACAAATAAATGGATTATTTATATTAAATAGATTGCATAAATATTTAATAAAAGCGCTTGTATATATGAAATAGTGACTAGGTTGCCAAAAAATATGTTGCCAAATTTCCTTCTCACGCCAAGACCGCTATACTGGAAAAGTACCAAAAATCGTTTCCTAAATCTTTCAACCTTCGTCAAATAATGAAGATAATTTATTTACCAATTCCTCGTCTATATACAATGATCCCATCGTTCAATCTGTATTTCAAAATAAATTTTGAAATATTTTATGAAAGTTGCTCCTCTGAACTTTACTCAGCTGAATTAACGAAAGTGTTTGTATTGAATTTTGTACTAGGGTGATGTTCTAGAGTTTTGTAAGGTGACATTTGAACAAAACGGCCCCAAAAACTATTAATTTAATGAAACAAAGTAACAAGTACAAAATAGTTTAGGTGAGTCGACGATTTTTAGTTGGCCCAATGAAGAAGAAATTCTGTAGAAGAAAATTCAATGCGATCACGTTCTGCCAACTTTGTAGCGTTCACTTCCACAAAATGCTTCGCCACTCGTTTTGAATTGTAGTCTAAACGATGGAACTACTGTATATTTTCTGGAGGAAAATATGCTTTTTATAATCTTTTTATGTTTTGTTTATTTGTTGTCATTTTCCTCTGTTTGTTGTTGTTGTTGTTGTTATTTTGTTATACATCAGCATCTAATTCAAACGTTTCTGCCCAACGTGGGGCATTATGGAGATCCGGAGGTCGGGCCACAAATCTCCTTTGCAGACAAGGGCTTATAGATCGGGGCTTTTGTTTAAGTAGAATCCGACACACTGCGAACACACAAACTTGGTTCGGGATTCGATTCTTAGACATTTTGACTTGAAGCCAGTGTTCTAACAATTGGACAAGCAAGCGGACATCATCTTTCTCTAAAGCAGCATATTGATAGTACATAGAACTAGTTGTTCTGATTGGCTGTTACATATTGTCATAGGAAGGTGAAAATAAAACACTTGTTGAAGTTTCACCATGATCAGAAGTTTTGTAAAAGCAAATGAGCCATGGTTTTGTGCTTCTGCATTTCCCCCCCCCCTCACCATTAAATGATTCAACGTTGAACGAGTCTTTTTTACAGTGTAGTTTCTTTACCTAACACAGACGGTGCCAATGGTTGAATAGATTTGAAAATATTGGTTACTAGAACAGAAAGCCACCCACGTGTACTATACTAACATTTCATATTGATAGCAAAAGAAAATAATATTTTTTTAAATGTACATGAATGGAAACAAACAACAACAACAACAACAACAACAACAAAACTAATTAAAGCATACACGTAGTAATCTACATGTATGCTTCAATATATTTCATATTTCTAGCTAGATAATCTATTAGTTATCTCTGTTCCCACGCTGAAGTACCCATAGCAGAGGGCAGAGAAGAGAACTTCAACGGCATCACCAGTCTTTCCTAATGACAGTTCCTGATTGGGAAATTGAAACAGTTCGCGCTAGAAATTAGCCATGGCTCAGCCCTGATTAATCGGTTAGCACACGCCTACGAAACACCCTACCCAGATTGCGTAGACATGTTTTGGCAACGGTCCCAGACAAAGTAAAACAAAGGAAAACCGCCTATCCCCCCTTTTTATTAAAAAGACTGACGGAGTGGAGAATTTAGACCATTCTGGTTCTAATGTCTCGCTCGAGACTTGAAATGTGAAGTGGTTAGAGTAAGACGTGAGAAACCTCCCTTGCTCTAGAAATCGTCGGAAGTCAGAATTAGGCGAAAGAGTGTCTAGGTAAATATCAACCCTGTGATTCTAAGAGGAAAGGAATGGCGCGCTTGCACTTATTGTGATTTTAGTTTCATCAGAGACTTAGAATAAGCCGAAGAGTACCTCAGTGCTAATAGTGAACTGTCCAGTGATTAGAATATCTCCACGGACATTACCTGTAACTAGCAACTCCAAGTGGCGTGCTGAAAACCGTCAGTGTTTTACTTAAACTATCCTTATCTTTAAAAACTCTTGAGAACCAGAGAGACTCTTCCTTTAAATATAACTTTTTCTCGCGATTGCATCCTGCATATTTAGTTTAGAACTGATCTCGAACCCGCATGTTAATTATAATCTTCGACTTAATGTATCTTTGTTATTGTATATTCTACTTTAATAAATTTTACATTATTGAATTATTTGTGAATTATTTACATTATTAAATAATCTGTCTCACGCTACTACTACACCTTCGATCCAGCCTAGTACATAACATTTCACAATATGTTGCGGCAGTAAACAGAAATGCCAGAGTAAATAGAGAATTTTATAAATAATAAGTTCCTGTTGGATATATAGAATAATTTTATTCTGGGCTCATACCATTGTTACTGGAATTTTTAACCAAATTGAACATAACGTGTGCCAGTTTCAATATTTTTAATGCATACTTCTTATTGTAAACATTAACAAATAGTTCAAAAGTACAGAAATGTATAATATGCATTCTTCTATATTAAAGCATTCCGGACCAGGGACTTCAACCAGTACAATGGAACCTCGATTATCCGACGTAATTGGAACCGTGCCTACATCAGATAATAGAAATTTCCGGATTATCGAGAATTTATGAATAATCATCTAGTTTAATATGTAACATCGTTATCGAACCGCTATTATGACTATTAATAATATCTTGATTACGACTTTTAAAAATAATAATTCGAACTAAATAAATATCTAAATTCAAATTATACATGGAAATAAATTTATTTTGAAACAAAAAACTTACAATGGAAGATTCATCTGGTGTAAATTGGCCATCCTTTGCCATGCAGCTCTGTCACGAAGTTTTCTTAAAATTATTACTTCACAGGAATCTTACTGTTCTTGTTGTTCCAACCAAGCAAGGCCTTTTGAGAAACACTCAAAAGTATCACTGTTACCAATCTTTACTTGGGATTCATTCTCGCCTTCATCATCATCTTCCAAATTTCGAAATGGGGAGTGTTTTTTTAGAACAGGGACGTGTACACAGGCAGAGGGACCGGAGCTTGCGGGAGCTCAAGCTATTTTCAAATGTTTTCTAAGAAAGGGGAACCGAAATATTTATCTGTAATCGTAGTTCGGAAAGGACCGTTTGCATACACAAGGAATATGAAAGTTAAAAAAAACAGCTGAAAAAAGGTCAGGAAACCGACGTCGGTTTACGAAGAGTTCCGGTTAAACGAGGGTCGTATAATCAAGGTTCTACTGTATTTAAGTTAAAAATGCTTTGTCCTAAGAATTTAAATTAATAAAAGTAATGCAATATATGTTCTGCACAGTTTATACCGGGAGGCTGCATCATACAATTAAATGCAATTGGAATACTGATGTATAAATGCAGCAAGACAGAGAGATGCATTTTAAACTTACTCTGCATCGTAGAGGAACTTCGGGTGTTATGGAATACCATTTACGTTTGACGCAATATCACAGCTCGATAATGTTTAAAACCTGAAAACTGAACATAATCACAAACTTCAAAATTTTGTGATTAGTTATTTGTAGACAAAAATAATTTTACGAAATTTCATCCCATGCAAACAAATAATAATAACGAAAAACTATTTTGGAGGTTATTATGAGATAGTCGGGAAATATGGAATAAGGGGTTATATATGAAGAAAACGAACAAAATTTGGCAAAAAACATATGTAATGGTCTCATGAGTGCATGATCAAAATATAGTGCCTAGGTAGTCAGTAAATTTACTTCAGTTCATACTTCAGATTTGTACAAGTCATAAATAAAAGGATCTCTCTTTGCGCCACTAAAATCATGGAGTATTATGATATATTGGTATTCCATATAACTCGACACCGCTGGTTTGGAAAAAAATTACTCTATCTTTATTGGTGTGAACCGCGAGATCAAAAGCTAGTATTAATTCATAAACTATTGGTATTTTGATGTACATTATGCTTAATTTCAATCTAAAATCTTCTAATGAATAAAAAATATTAAAAAATTATCTCTTAAAACTTTCGTTAGACGAAAAACAACTATTTATTCACACAACGCGCCCTGACACCGGCCGACCAACGGACTGTATGTACTGTGGGGCATTGTGGAAATGTTCTTAAATAGTTTATGATATTGCCACTTGGTGGCAGCACTTTACAAAACAGAAACCTTGGTAATCCATATTACCCGACTGCTCCATAATACCGAAAGTTCCTCTACATTACACATAGCCTTAGGGCACATTTTGTCTAAAGTCTAAGGGGGCCCATTTGATATTGGGCAAGTTTTCAACCTAACCAATTCGCCACTGAATGGTTCTTACATAGGTTTTCACTGTAATAATGAAACGAGAAAAAATCCCTCCGTGAGTGTGTATCAAGTTTCATCGTAAAAAAAATAATCTTTCCCGAAATTATATTTGAATAATAACCATAATCTTCCACACTAGTATGTCTTTTAGAGAGTACAATTTATTCTCGATCAGATCTGAATTGTTGAGATAGGCAGAATAGTTAACTGGGCTCAGTGGCCTCAGAAGTTTAAACATATATCTCATTTCTTGCTCAGGTTATATTCTATACAACCAGGCTTCGACCGCTACGCTGCTCGGGTTTTACAAACGAATCTTCAATCGACGTCCCTTGAATGAAATATTATAAGTGAATTTTATTTTGTGTTTTAATGCAATATGGACCTTTACCAGGTATGTCCTTCCGCATTGCTGGAAACTATACGAACTCCATTGCGCTATTATATTTTCTAATGTGTAGACAAAATTTGAGCTGTCATGGACCAACTATTTTGTTGATCATTTACAGTAGGATTTGATAAAAAAACGATTGAACAGTATACATTCTGAAACATTATATACCTAACAATGCAAGTCTCATCAAAATATGTGCAGTAGAACCTTTTAAAAATGGTAATATTTCACAATCGGGTTTACCTGGTTATAGAATTTTCCACTTTAGCTCTATAACTAAGCAACGTACAACGATATGCTATATACTAAAACCTTTTCTGAAAAAATATCAAACTAAGAGTGCAAGTCCAATTAAACTCCATTCAGCAGAATTCAAGGTATAAGCAGTCGGAACGAAATTCCCATTTGCATGTCATGCATATAGTCGAAGAAAAATATCGTAATAGTGAAGAATTGTAATGAGTAAACTAGTATGCTGTGGTCATCAAAAATTTTCTTTTGTATATTCTAATATATTAATTTAATAGTATTGTTACACACCAATAATTAATAAGTAGGGCACATTTCTTTGAATTTAACTTAGTGATAGTGATCATTGCATAAAATGTCACAGTTTCAATTGTACCTCCAGTTGGATATTCAAATTCAAAATTGGACCAACATATATACTTTTAATAATTAGCTTCAAATATAAAATAGGGAGCAATTTATAGTAAAAACATCGCATAGCACTGACTTCTGGTGTATGACCAAGGCCAATAAACACTGCAAGAACATAATATAGATACAGGGTGTTTCAAAATTATATGTCAGAAATGTAAAGACAAGTAGAAGGAACCTAAATAAGCAGATTTCATATAGAAATGTGGATGTGGAAATGCAGCGTTGAAGTGCTAGCACGTAAGGCAGTATTAACAACAGATATGTGAAAAGACAAGAAAAGACAAAGGAAAGCAACAATTTATTTATCAAACAGTTTACAATAGCTGCTCAAAAGAGTGACCACCAACAGCGATACAAAATTTACAGAGGAGGCGCATGGGTTGGCGTACATTAGTAAAAACGTCAGGCATGTCACGAACATTTTCAGCAGAAACATACAATCGGGCGACCAGATCATCTTCAGATGTTATGGGAGTATCGTACACCATTCTCTTAATGTGACCCCAAGAAGAAATCCAAGCACGTCAAATGTGGGGAGTGTGGTGGACAAGGAACAGGTTTTCACCCATTCTTTCCGGAGATGGACGTAGACAGCGTCTAGATGATTCCTGACGTTCCTGCTGAGGTGAAATGGATCTCCATCGTACTGCAATCGTATTCCTGTGTGAACAGCTGTTGGAACATCGACCAGAAGTTCGAAAAGGACTCATGTACGAATACGCCGAATGTGTGGCCGTTTAAACGATTAGGTAGATTGTACGGTCCCACTAAGTTATTTTGCACAATCCCTGCCCAAACTTTAATGGAAACCTTTTTTGGTAGTCATGTGTTCTTCTGCCAAGTGGGTTATAATAAGTCCAAAGGTCAGAATTATAGGTGTTAAACATTTCTGACCGAGTTAAGGTAGCCTCATCAGTGAATAAAACATCCTGCAGCCGGCTGTAGGTACTAGCGGGGCAAAGTTGACACGCAGAGGATAATCGTCAGGCTGCAATGCTTGCACTATCTGTAAATGATACGGGTGCATTCCTTCTTCATGTAAAGTCGTCCCAACAGTTACATGGCTCACAACCAAAGCACGTCCAACAGCTCTCGAGCTTGTTGAAGGGCTATTTTCTACTGTGCGTAATACTCCTTCTTCCACTGCAAGAATTCTGTAATATTTTACAGTGCCCGTATCCGCCTGTTAGCATAAAACGATTCACTCACGCACAACTCCCGATGAAGACGTTCAAATGTTCGGTGATCCGGCAGATTCTTATCCAGGAATCGTTCCATGTACATCCTTTGAGCAGCCGCTCCATTTCTTTGCTCAACCTGACACATGAAATGCATGTTGGCAAGCCCCGCATTGGTATAACGATGCAAATTGCTCGAAATCCATGTGGGGAATGTCGATTCAAGTCAGTGAAACACATTCATTTGCCGAAATCAAAAGCGCCCTCTACTGCCTCAACATTGCATTTCCGCAACCACATTCCTATTCGAAATTCGCTTATTTAGGTCCCCTCTACCTGCCTTTACATTTCTGACATATAGTTTTGAAACACCCTGCATATATAACTGTAAGGTACTTGGCGGCCAAAAAGTGGTTATTTCTCCTTTGCCGATGGCAACGAGTGGTTTGTTGTCACTAATTTGCAAATATTAAGAGAAGTATTTATAAGGTATCGAGTTAAAACTCCCAACACATGTAGAAAATTTTCTGCATCCAATATTTCTTAATTCTAAAATACAATATTTCTTAAAATCTGCCGGTATTTTTTTTTCAATTTTTACATTAAAATAGCTATTTTCTGAAAAGGAAAGAAAATAGAGTACGAAATCAAACCAAAAAATGCGCCAATTTGTTTTTGTTTCAAAAGTTACCGATATTTGTTAATGTTAAAGATCGCTGGTTAAATTTTGAGGGGCGGGGGAGAGTTCGGTAGTAATTAAAATATCGTGTTAATGTTAAAGGCATATATATCAGGTATATAGGTTCGTTCGGAAAGAGGTTTGTTTAAAACAGAATGAGTCCCCTGGGGGTGGAAGGTGGAACTAAATAAAGTTTTACTCATTCAAAGTTTGCATGGAAAAATCGACCAGCGAAGCGGACGTAGCCTGTTAGTTTTGAATAAATGGCGTACATATTAAATTTGGTGAAATTATATCCCATAAGAATTCGAGATATTGCTATCAGGGAAATTGTTAAAAACGCAGCTCATCAACGCCACCTATTGAGCAAGTTGCACCCAAACCTATAATCAGTTCGAACATGTCAAGGTCTAACTGATTACCAAGTTTTTTGAAATTCAGTTTCATAAATGCTGAGATATAGCTAGGACGGGAATCATGCAAAACACAGCATAGCAACGCCACCTGTTGGGCGATATACACCAAAATCTAATCGGCATATGTTCATGTCAAGGTATAAGGTAATGTGCAATTTTATAAAATTCTGGGGATTAGTTCTTGAGACATAGCTACTACGGAAACAGTAAAAGATGTCGTTTAGCAGCAATATATAGCCAAACCTTATCAGACAAATTTATTCAACATCTAACTGTGTATAAAGTTTGATGAAATTCTATTCCATAGATGCCATGATATAGCTATGATGATGATTTTGCACTATATATTAAAGCAGCGCCACCTATTGGGTGGCATACACCCAAAATAAATCAGCACCGATTTATTCAAAATCTAACTGAATGTGAAGTTTAATGAAATTGCATTCCATAGATGCCGAGATATAGCTATGACGAGAATCAGGCAAACCACAGCATATCAGCGCCACCGGTTGGGCGATATACACCCAAAACAAATCAGCACCAATTTATTCAAGATCTAACTGATTACGAAGTTTAATGAAATTTTATTCCATAGATGCCGAGATATAGCTATGACAAGAATAGTGCAAAACACAGCATACCAGTGCCATCCGTTGGGCGATGTACACCAAAACCTAATCATGATCTATTCATGTCAAGCTCTAAAGGCATGTGAAATTTGATGAAATTCTGTGCATTAGTTCTTGAGATATAGCTATTACGGAAATCGTAAAAGATGCAGCATACAGCGCCATCTACTGGCGGTATACACCCAGACCTACTCAGCACTACTTCATACCAAAGTCCAACATAATATAAAGTTTTATGAAATTCCGTGCATTAGTTCTTGATGTAGAACGGGTACAAAAATTGTTTCACACACAGACATTTTCCAACTAGTATGTTGTGGCCATCATAAAACTTTCTTCTATGTAAATCTAATCGTCTGCAGCAAAATTTAAATGATAATTTATACGTTTTACAGATATAGGAAACCGCAAAAAAACAAAGCATAGCAGCGACACCTGTTGGGCGGTATACACCCAAACCTAATAAGGATTTATTTTCGTCAAGAAATAGGAAGTTTTGTGAAATTCCTTGCATTACTTCTTGAGATATAGTTAATGCGGAAATTGGGAAAAATGCAGCATAGCAGTACCACCTTTTAGACGATTTACACCAAAACGTATTCAGAGTCGATTTATGTCGAGGTCTAACAGAATATGAAGTTTGATGAAATTTTATGCATTACTTCTTGTGATAGAGCCCCTGCAAAATTTTTGATACAGACAGACATTTTCTAAAAACAGTCAAATCGTGTTCAGGGCCTTGTAAAACGTAAAAAGCTGTCGAAAACTGGAAGTGGAAATACTGAAATAATGTATCTGCGATAAAAAATGGGTAACAATATGTTTAATTACATATACTTATACCTAAAATGATAAACCTGTGGTCGCACGTGTGATCCTGGAATGACCGATTGTTCCCTGCTGATCTTATTCAAAATTCACATTAAAGCAGTAACGTTTTGTTATAGAAGTATTTAAAAAAACTAGAATAAAAGTACAGAACCAAGTTCACTTGAAAGGAAAACTTTAGCAGAAGGTCTTAAAGAATTTATTATTAGTAAGTGTTTAATTCGAATTTGAATAACTCCTTTTAATATTTCATGCTATTGGTAGGTTGAATAAGTTCTCACTGTTTTCCAACAAACGGCGTTAACAGAACTGCGCGCGTGTAGTTTAAGATGGTAACGTATGTACAAGAAAGTACTATAAGCAAGCTTGAAATTCAATGTATGTCATTACGCTGAAGTGGAAACGACATGTTTTTTCATACTGTTAAACATGCCGAATTTCGTGCCAAAAAAGTGTATTTGCAGGGAATTTTACTTTTTGAAAAAAAAAAATCTGCAGCTAAAGTACACAGAATTCTTGTTGAGACTTACGGCAACCATAATTTGTTGGAAACAATATGCAGAGATTGGTTTAGACGCTTCAAAAATAATGATTTTGATGTTAAAGATAAAGAACGCTATAGTGCACCTAAAAAGTTTCAAGATGAACAATTGGAGGCATTACTTTATGAAGATTCTAATTAGACGCTATCTGAACGTTTCTAAGCATTAGTAATTATTTTAAAGCAATGACATTGGGTGCCGTATGAGTTGTAACCGAGAGACGTCGAACTGCGGCTTTTCACGTGTGAACAGCTGCTTTAACGGCAGAAAAGGAAATCTTTTTTTACATAGTATCGTGACTGGCGATGAAAAATGGATACACTACACTCTTAAGAAATTTGTGCTGTGTTGAATCATCTTTTGGTGCTGCAGTAACTGCAACCATAAGATGGTGAAATCTCGTACCGACATATGGAGCTATGTTTCAAACGAAGCTCCAAATGTTAGAACGAGATTTCACCATCTTATGGTTGCAGTTACTGTAGCACCAAAAGATGGTTCAACCGAGCACAAAATTTTTAACAGTGTACGATAACCCTAAGTGTCGAAAATCGTGGGGTAAACTGACCATGCATCAATATCGTAGACAAATCCGAATATCCATGGTTCCAAGCTTCTACTCTGCATTTGGTGTATAAGTTGGTTGTAGTTTATTTACCGTTACACGGGAGATCTCTATCAACTACAATTGATGTGTTTCAGCTGACCATTGAAGGAAACACGGATGACAACATAACAACGCTCGCCCACATGTTGCAAAATCCGTGAAAACCTACTTGGAGACGTTTAAATGAAAAGTCTTACCTTAACCGACGTATTCACCAGACATTATCCTTTCCTATTATCACTTTTTCCAATCGATGGAACATAGTCTGACTTAGCAGCACTTCCATTCTTATGAAAAAGGCCAAAAAAGGGGTCAACTCTTGGATAGCCTCAAAAGACGTGTTGTTTTTCCGACGCGAAATTCAAATGTTGCCAGAAACATGACAAAAAGCATTGGCTAGCGATTGACAATACTTTCAATGACGTATTTGTCTAATTATCTATACTAATATTATAAAGTAGTAAAGATTGTTTGTTTGTTTGTTTGTTTGTTTGTTTGTAGGGGGTAATCTCTGGAACTACTGAAGCGAATTCAAAACTGATGGTGGCAAATTGATGGTGACAATCCCTGCTCCAACATAGGCTATATTTTATGTCGGTGCCACTAACCCCAGGGGGTGCAAGAGTTAAAAACGTTCTAAAATTTCGATTTTTTTTATACTGAAGGAGCTAGAAACATGAAATTTGGCATGGTAGTTACTTAGAAGATGTAAATGCTCTCTAAGAACAAATTCTAAAAACATTCGAAATTTAAAAGGGTGAGATGAGCGAAAAGCGTTCTAAAAACATTCTAAATTAGAATTTCTATGGAATCTCTGAAACTACAGAACCATTTTCAAAAGTGATGGTGGCAAATTGATGGTGACAGTCCCTACTCCAACATAGGCTATATTTTATGTCGGTGCCACTACTCCCAGGGGTGTGCAAGAGCGAAACACGTTCTAAAATTTCGATTTTTTTTTATACTGAAGGTGTTAGAAACATGAAATTTAGCATGGTAGTTACTTATAAGATGTAAATGCTCTCTAAGAACAAATTTCTTAAAAAAATTCGAAATTTAAAGTGGTGCGATGAGCGAAAAGCGTTCTAAAAACATTCTAAATTACAATTTCTATGGAATCTCTGGAACTACAGAACCATTTTCAAAAGTGATGGTGGCAAATTAATGGTGACAGTCCCTGCTCCAACATAGGCTATATTTTATGTCGGTGCCACTACCCCCAGTGGAGTGCAAGAGCGAAAAACGTTCTAAAAATTCGATTTTTTTATACTGAAGGAGCTAGAAACTTGAAATTTGGCATGGTACTTACTTATAAGATGTAAATGCTCTCTCAGAACAAATTCTAAAAAAATTCGAAATTTAAAAGGGTGAGATGAGCGAAAAGCGTTCTAAAAACATTCTAAATTAGAATTTCTATGGAATCTCTGAAACTACAGAACCATTTTCAAAAGTGATGGTGGCAAATTGATGGTGACAGTCCCTACTCCAACATAGGCTATATTTTATGTCGGTGCCACTACTCCCAAGGGTGTGCAAGAGCGAAACACGTTCTAAAATTTCGATTTTTTTTTATACTGAAGGTGTTAGAAACATGAAATTTAGCATGGTAGTTACTTATAAGATGTAAATGCTCTCTAAGAACAAATTTCTTAAAAAAATTCGAAATTTAAAATGGTGCGATGAGCGAAAAACGTTCTAAAAACATTCTAAATTACAATTTCTATGGAATCTCTGGAACTACAGAACCATTTTCAAAAGTGATGGTGGCAAATTAATGGTGACAGTCCCTGCTCCAACATAGGCTACATTTTATGTCGGTGCCACTACCCCCAGTGGAGTGCAAGAGCGAAAAACGTTCTAAAAATTCGATATTTTTTATACTGAAGGAGCTAGAAACTTGAAATTTGGCATGGTACTTACTTATAAGATGTAAATGCTCTCTCAGAACAAATTCTAAAAAAATTCGAAATTTAAAAGGGTGAGATGAGCGAAAAGCGTTCTAAAAACATTCTAAATTACAATTTCTATGGAATCTCTGGAACTACAGAACCATTTTCAAAAGTGATGGTTGCAAATTCATGGTAACAGTCCCTGCTGTAACATAGGCTATATTTTATATCGGTCGACATTAGTGTGGCTTAGTTAGTAATTTTTGAATTATGAGTGGCAGTAAAATGTCCTCTACTAAAAATAGGCCAACGAATACCATTTGGCATTTTTAAAGAACTATGCGAGCAAAGCCGCGGGTTTTGCTAGTTTTAAATAAAGCATTTATTTTCAGGAAGAAACAGTGAGAACTTATTCAACTTCCTAATACAAAATGTTATTTTTCACAATATAATAAATTTCATAAAATAACTTTTACTCTTCAAAAAAAAGGGCCTCAAGAAAATAATGTTACATCGACCCCTGTAATGAAAAGTATAGAAAGAGTTATTTTTCTTGATTTTATTTTTTTTCTACCTTTCCTATGATATGATTACTAAAATTATATAAATTATTATTACTTTCATAGTTAAAAAGCATGTACACAATAATATCATTCATATTAAATACATTTCGTTGTTTTGAAGAATAATTCAGACTTTCTTGTAAAATTATTATTATTATAAAGTAATATAAAAAAAGCCATGAGGGATAGGGGTCTGGAGGAAAAATGGACCCTTGACCGGAAGAAATGGAGTGGTATCTTGTAGATTTTTAGGATGGTGGCACCTGACAGCATAAACCGAGTTTATATATATAAGAGGAAAATTCTGATGCACAATATGATAATGAATAAATAACATTTGAGTAAAATTTTTCATTAGAGGAGAAATATTAAAATTTTTTAAAATATAAAAACTTTGTGGTCCAAGTAAGAATTGGGTATAAATAAGGTTAAAGAAAAAATTAAAAGATTATCATTGAATTTGAAGTTTTATAAAGGTTTTGCAGTAGCTAGAATTAAATAATAAGAAACGCTTTATAATTTTCAAACATTTTTGTTAATTTCCCCCATTTGTAAAAAAATATTCATTTCAACAGAATAAATGTCTGTATGTTTTCTATTAAGATACATTATGACTGAGAAAAATCATAGAAACATGCATATAAGCATTCTGATCTACAGAATCAAAAGTTGATGTCGACTTATTTCTATGTTTCTACGGGATGTCTAAAAAAATTGGGGCACTAATAATAAATCAAATAAGTAACAAAAACGAGTGCTTAAAGAAATACTTCATGTAAAGTATACACTCTATCTCGATAAATCACGAAAACAAAACCTAATATCTACTTAACTACTTACATTGCTACCTTTGTTGCATGATCAAAACAAATATTACAAGCATTGATTGATTGTTTCGCTGATGTGGAGCTATAATCCGTTTATTTAAATTTTGTTGAATAAAGAAGACTTCGCTACTAGTTAGATTTATAATATAAATAAGAATTTTAAAGTCAATTCTAAAAGTTTCTGCAGGTTATGCTTGGCAGTGTTGAAAAAGAAGACAAATGTATATCACATCCAGAAACAAATATCCAAGGGTTGCTGGTATTAACTCTCCTCGCTTAAAAAATGCAATTACTAGTAGATGAAGCAGTCAGAAAATCTTTGTGTCATAATTTTACAGTCTATATGTAGAAACGATACACAAATCAGCGTACACAAACATACAGAAAATGGCGGATGACTTGTTCATATTTCGTCTAGATTACGCTTAAATGGACGTCCATATTTTGTAGACATTTCGTCGATACATACATGGAAAGGGCAGGTTCAGTTTTCATACAATTTACGCCCTAAACTGACATCCATATTTTGTAGATATTTTGTCGAGATGTACATGGCGAAAGCAGGTTTGGTTTTCATCCAATTAATGTCCTAAACTGATATTCATATTTTGTAGATATTTCGTCCATACTTATATGTCAAACAATGAACAAAATCTGGACATACTTTAGCCGGTCACCCACATCCAAACGACGTCTATAGACGTATTTTGGACTTGGTATACATGAAAACTGAATGTAATCTGAACGTATGTGTTGTACACTCGCTGATAACAGAATGATTTATTGTTATTGAAAATGTAATCGGGATGTTAAGCAACATGTCTTTTCACTACATTATAGAAAGCTATGATGGAGCACTTTCGTAGACACGTAGAAGAGAAAATATTTAGTTAAAAACTTTCCTTGGGACACTGACAATTTAAGACTGTTTATTGAAAGTATTTGAACCCGAAAAACTGAATTTATGTATACCTGGTTTATGATGGTCTTATAGTACAATCCGTAATGTTTTTGACAATGTTTGTTTTCCTGACAAAGAATTAAAATATCCATTTCAAATTATTATAAATTGTACTGCATATGTAAATTTTACATTTAAATGTATTGTTGAAGGGGCGAGGCCAACGAGGTAAGCGCGTAACATCAGAATATTAAATTCTTCAAATTAAAATTAACTCTGGTCTTCAACATGCAGAAAGAAAAGGAATTGCTTACCTTTTCTAAGGTCTATCCAATTTATGAAATATCCACTGGTTTATATATTTCAACTATTTGAGAACTTATTATAAACACTTCTTGAATAATCGTGTAGATGTACCACTGCTGAAATAGGACTTGTAAAAAAAAATTATATTAATGCACAATTCACATTGAATAAATAAGTTCACGTTTGGATTGATTTTAAAAATTATATTTTACATTACTTAAAATTTTAAAAGGTTTACATTTAGATTAATTTTAACATCAGGAAACATTTTTTCCTGTGACTTTACAGAATGAAGGATAGTAATACACTGACTCATTTTCACAAAGTTTGGAAAGTTACGAGTAAAGTTGCATCATTTCTTTGAAACAAATTGACGTTGAATAATTGTCCTTTTAAATGCTTTAGTTCTGTAATAAGTTTATAATGGCATAATCACAAATAACAAATTATAAACATATTTCACATTATTAGAAGAGAACGATTATAACGAGGTAATAAATCTCTATTGCTTGATAAACTTGAAACTTAAGAGTCATAAATTAGGTCACTTGTTTTAAGAGATGAGAGAAAAATTATCGTTGGGTTTTTATCTGCGTGCTTCATCATTTTCTTTATTTATTTATTTTACTTTGAGTGGAAAATATTAAGTGATTGAAATGAATGGATTAGTTTTCTACAATTTCCCCCCTAATCCGTTCATGGGGATTAACTAATATTTTCATTGAATTTCTGTGTTCGATGAATCGAGGCTTGGGTAAAGGTTTGGTAAGTGCATCAGCTATCATTTTTTCTGTTGGAAGATATCTTAACTCAATTATGCCTTCTTCGCTATATTGTTTAATGGCATTAAATTTGACGTCGATGTGCTTTGATCTTTTCGTGAATTTTTCTGATTCAACCATTTTTATGGTACTTTGATTGTCTTCATATAAAGTGATTGGTTTTTTCTGTGGAAAGCCTAGATCGTCAAGTAACTTCAATAACCAAATTATTTCTTGGCTAGCATGTGCTGCGGACACATATTCAGCCTCTGCTGAAGATAAGGCAATGCAACTTTGCCTTTTCGTCGTCCACTGAATTGAGTTGTTGCCCAACATATATAATATTCCCGATGTTGATCTGCGGGTTTTGGTATCACCTGCCCAATCGGCATCAGCGAATACTTTTAATATTGGTTCTTCATTAGTGTTAATTATTAATTTTAGTTCTTTAGTATGATATAGATATCTTATTATTCTTTTTACGGCTTGCCAGTCTTTTTCGCGAGGATTCTCATTTCTTCTGCTTAAAATGTTTACTGCTGCTGAAATGTCAGGTCTCGTTATGGTTGTTATATAAAGCAATGAACCAAGTGCCTGGTGATATTTAATATTATTTGGCATTAAATTATCATCATCATTTAATTTGTTATATCCTGGTTCCATTGGAGTTTTGCACGGTTTGGGGTTTTCAAGATTGAACTTTTTCGCTAAATTTTCAATCTTAATTTTTTGATCAAGAGAATAACCGTTAGGTAATTTCTGAATTTGAGTACCTAAATAGTTACTAATATTGCCTAGATCCTTTAATTCGTATTCTTGTTTTAGAGAATTTACGATTTCTTCTATTATTTCATCTTTGCTGGCGATGAGTATATCATCAACATATATTATTATGTACGATGTATGATCTTTTTCTTTTCTGGTGAAAAGACATGTGTCTGCTGTACTTTGGATAAAGTTCAAGTTGTCTAGTGTTTCAGCGATTTTAATATGCCAAGCTCTGGCGGCCTGTTTGAGGCCATAGATTGCCTTTTTGAGCTTGCAAACTTTTTCAGGAAATTGTTCGTTTACATAGCCTTCAGGTTGATTTATATATATTTCTTCATTTAAGTTCCCATGAAGAAAAGCGGTGTCAATATCTACATGTCGCACATTCAAATTATTATAAGCTGCTGCTAAAAGAAGTGTTTTGATGGTACAATGTTGTGCTACTGGTGAAAATGTTTCTTGATAATCTTACCCATAATTTTGACTGAAACCTTTGGCAACAAAACGTGCTTTATATTTTTGTGTATTTCCTGAACTATCAATTTTTCGTTTGAAAATCCATCTACTTCCTATGATTCTTTTATTAAGAGGAGGATCGACTAGATCCCATGTATTATTTTTCATTAACGATTGTATTTCGTTTTCAGTGGCTTTAAGCCAGTTTTTCTTTTCTAGTGGATTGTTTATTTTGATAAGCTGTTTCCAGTTTTCAGGTTCTGTTGTATCGCAATCATTTGCTAAAGCAATAAAATTGTCGGAAGTATATCTTTGAGGTGGTACTCCTCTGTTTTGTCTTTCAGATCTACGAGGTTGATGTGTTTCTGATTGTTTGGGCGCGTCAGGTGTACAGGGTGTGTCACCTATTTCTATTTCAATGTATTTTTTATCGTCAATTAATTGTTCGTGATCATTAATTTTCTCGTTTAAATTGTTCAGTTTTTCTTCCAGAAATTTTACAGATCTGGAAATTATTATTTCACCATTTTTAGTGAAAACGCGGTATCCCTTTGTATTATTATCATAGCCCATGAAGATACCCTCTTCTGCTGTGTCATCTAGTTTAGATCTTTTGTGTTTGTTTATGTAAGTGTATACTTTACAGCCAAATACACGTAAATAATAGAGATTTGGTTTTCTCTTGAACCAAATTTCATATGGCGTTTTATTTGTCAATTTAGTGGGGAGCCTATTTTGGAGGTGATTAGCAGTATTTATCGCTTCACCCCAGAACCTATGAGGTAAATTTGCTTCGGATAATAGGCTTCGTGTCATTTCAATTAAACTTCTGTTTTTTCTCTCAGCAATGCCATTCTGGCTGGGACAAAATGGAACTGTGTATTCATGTTTTATACCATGTTCCCTTAGAAAGGCTTCTGTTTTATTTCCTATGTATTCCCCACCGTTATCCGATCTAATCGCCGTCGGATATTTTCCTTGTCTGGTTTTGACCATTTGTACATAGTCTTTTATTTTTTCATAAACTTCATCTTTACTTTTTAATAAGTAAATAACTGTGAATCTAGAATTGTCATCTATGAATGTAAGGAAGTAATTTTTTCCTCCTATTGTGGGTGTTTTAAAGGGCCCACATAAATCAGTATGTACTAAATCTAATACTTTTGTTGTTTTATTTTCGATAGATTTAGAGTACGGTGCATTTGTTGACTTTGTTTTTATACAGGTTTCACAGTTTGTTTTATGATTACAGTTATTTATTTTTATCCCACTGGCCAAGTCATTTTTGACTAATTCTTTTATACTTTCATTATTTCTGTGGCCAAGGCGTTTATGCCAAATTTCGAGGCAATCTTTATTTCTGCAATCATGTGCAATGTTTATTTTATTTTGAGAACTTTCTTCTAGTGTTTCAACTTGATATAAGTTATGTTTCTTAAATGCTTCTAAGTATATATTTCCATTGCACGATAGTATGCATTTTTCATTTTCGAAAAATACTTTATAGCCATGTTCTGTGGCTTTACTTACGGAAATTAAATTTGATTCCAATTGTGGAACAAATAACACATTTTTAAGTGTAATTCTATTTATACATCCATCAGATGTCTTTGTCATTATTTGTGTTTCGCCGGTTCCGTAAGAATTTAATGTATTCCCATTAGCAATTGTTACTGTAGTTTTTTCAGTATCGTTGAATTTTGTAAATATATCCCTATCGTTCGCTATATGCGAAGACGCTCCTGAGTCAATTAACCAGGTTTTATTAGCGGGATTGACAATTATGAATGCTGCATCTTTATGTTCACTTTTATTTATTTGTACCTGTTCATTTGTTTTTGATTCATTCATTTTATTTTTACTATCACCTTTTATATTTTCAAAACACAACGATGTGTACTTTTTGTATTTGTATTGTGTTTTAGGTGTAGTGGTCTGTGTGTTTCTGTTCTTGAGATGCCAGCATTGTTTGTAAGTGTGATTTGATTGTTTACAGTAGGTACAATATTTGTTTTGCCCTTTATAATCTTGAGTGTATTTCTTTTGTGTTTTAAACACCTTTTGTGAGTTTTCAACTTGCTCACTATTTTCTACCCGTTTATTAAATTCATCAGTAAGTTTGCTCTTGATGAATTCGGGAGTTAATTCAATTTCATTTCGGGCTTCGAGAGCTGTTATTAGAGTATTATAACTCGCAGGTAACGAGCACAATAGAAGTGCAGATAAATGCGAGTCGGTTATGTTCTCTCCTATTGCGGAGAGCTTATCTTTTATTTCCAGTATATTAGTAATGTGTTTGTGCATGTTCCCATTTTCGGGAAGTTTTGCACTATACAATTTTCGTAACAAATACAATTTACTGGACAAATTGGCTCTCTCATGAATATTTTTTAAACTATCCCATGTCTGTTTTGCTGTTTCTAAATGTTTTACATGAACTATTTGCGTATCGTCTATACTCAGGTTTATTAAAGCGCGAGCTTTTGCATCCTTTTTTCTCCAATCTTCGTTAATTGGTGTAGGGGGTTCCTGAGTTACGAGTTCGTACAAATCTTCCTTAATTAACAACATATTAATTTTAAACTTCCATATAGAATAATTATTATTGTTTAATTTATCTACTATTTGCATTTCCTTTATTGTCGCCATCTCGGAGAACTTGTTTATACAGTTTTTAAAGTTTTATTAGTTTAAATAGTTTATTAAATTCAATTATGTTTTCTTGAATTTTTAATCTAGCATAAGAGCTGAGTATTATTTTTATTAATTAGAGTCAATTATTAATCCTTAAGAATAAATTCTGAGTTCATATATTCATCAGTCTCATAATCACTGTTGAAGGGGCGAGGCCAACGAGGTAAGCGCGTAACATCAGAATATTAAATTCTTCAAATTAAAATTAACTCTGGTCTTCAACATGCAGAAAGAAAAGGAATTGCTTACCTTTTCTAAGGTCTATCCAATTTATGAAATATCCACTGGTTTATATATTTCAACTATTTGAGAACTTATTATAAACACTTCTTGAATAATCGTGTAGATGTACCACTGCTGAAATAAGACTTGTAAAAAAAAATTATATTAATGCACAATTCACATTGAATAAATAAGTTCACGTTTGGATTGATTTTAAAAATTATATTTTACATTACTTAAAATTTTAAAAGGTTTACATTTAGATTAATTTTAACATCAGGAAACATTTTTTCCTGTGACTTTACAGAATGAAGGATAGTAATACACTGACTCATTTTCACAAAGTTTGGAAAGTTACGAGTAAAGTTGCATCATTTCTTTGAAACAAATTGACGTTGAATAATTGTCCTTTTAAATGCTTTAGTTCTGTAATAAGTTTATAATGGCATAATCACAAATAACAAATTATAAACATATTTCACATTATTAGAAGAGAACGATTATAACGAGGTAATAAATCTCTATTGCTTGATAAACTTGAAACTTAAGAGTCATAAATTAGGTCACTTGTTTTAAGAGATGAGAGAAAAATTATCGTTGGGTTTTTATCTGCGTGCTTCATCATTTTCTTTATTTATTTATTTTACTTTGAGTGGAAAATATTAAGTGATTGAAATGAATGGATTAGTTTTCTACATGTATAACTTATAATAAAATTTCTTTGCTAAGCATTATTTGTGTTTGTTATTATTTCACGTACATTATCACGATTAACAGCAGGTTTTTCTTAGATCAAATTTCAGTACTTTTGCGTGTCTATCTTCATTTCTCTCAGTTGACACCTTTTGTTGATAAATAACATTTAAATCCCAAGTTAAGTAAAATGGTACAGCACCAAGAAAACTATTTATACCAGTAAAACTAAAACTTATAGCACCACGAGCTGCACCATGTTGTACATCATAATCATAAGTAACAAAAAATGCACGAAAATAATTAGATATATAATTTAATTTTACCCAGTGGTATATTGTTAAATAGTAGTTTACAGCTTCTGTATTTTTTAAGGCATACATTTTACAGGAATCTCGAAAAAAACTTTGGTGAGTTCGAACCACCAGTATCTTCTGTAACATCTTTATAAATAATTAAATTATAATAATTTACATCTTTAAAGGATGCACGAATATTGTCACTTCATGTTATTCTATAAAGTCATTCATGCGCACACATCTTTAGTGGCATTCATGAGACGAACCAAATCCCAGCATCGGAGAATATTTATCTAATTAAATTTTCAGCAGAGCTTAATCTTTTTCTGAAACATCTTTTGAAAATTTAATCACGTCTATATTATCCGATGCTGGGATTTGGTTCATCTCATGAATGCCACTAAAGATGTATGCTCATGAATGACTTTACATCTTCTGCTGCAAAGTAGCAGCCTTGTCAAGATATAAGAGTAGGAAATGCCAGACTGCATGTCGTGCGGATAGCTCAAATGGTAGAGCATTGGTGCGTTATACCAAGGGGTCTGTGTTTTTGGTTCGATTCCCGGTCTGGACATTTTTAACTCTGTTGGTTGTACGATGCGTACACGGTAAAAAGTTGTAAATTCACGGGTATTCTCCGTGAACTGCTGCCGTAATTTTGCGGAAAATGCCCCATTTTCAAGGTAAACGGTCAATTTCCTTAAATTTTTTGTTTTTACGGGCAAAAAAGTTTATGTAAGAACAAAGCTCGTTTATCTATTGACACAACTCGTTTTCTTATGGCCATTGTCTGGAATCTCTGTGGAGTAATTTTAATGCAGCAATTTTTTACAGTGTAGCAAGTGAAAATTCACATCCTATGTTATACTCATTAATTTCTAGCGTAATTTCAGCTCCGCTGAAAATTTAACTAGCATATTTAGTATATAGTAATTTTAATTAGTATAATTAGTATATACTAATTTTAAATCCTTTTATTATTTTGTTTTAAAAAATGCTATCATATCGGCCCTCTGAAACCAATTGATCTTCAATATTTTTATGCATTTCGTTGATATATTTCTGGAATAAAAGAATTGGTACAGATAAAACATATTATAGATATTAATAACTTCTCACTGACTTTAAGATAGTGTAAACGCGCTGAATAGAAAATGATTTACGCTTATTGAAAAGTGTAATCTAGATATTAAACATTTCCTTTTCTCTACTTCAGCGAAAGCTTTGGCTGGTCATTCATCTTAGTGTGGCAGAAAAGAAAATATTTAATCATTTTTCTCTGCTTTATTTCAAAGAGAATTGTCATTTAATATATCATTACTCTTATTTATTTGTTTCTCTTTTAGTATGTTATTTTCTTACTTAATATGCCATTATGTTTTCTCATTTGACATCAAATAAAAATTATCAAGTTAAAGTACAAATTATTTTTCAACTAATAATTCGTTCGAACTGATTTTTTCCAACTGAGTGAAAAAATGCCCAGGTCGGAGTCGAACCCAAAATCTGAAAAAAATGGAGAGAAAATTCCTTATAATCCAAGGGAATTTTGCCCCCAATTTGTGAATTAGTTCACTGTATTGCCTGTATCTTTTTGAGTTTTCACGATATTTGACTGGTCTTTTTATATGAGTTGCTCTATAGAATTGACTCCCAATTCATGAAAAAAAAAAATCTTTTGTATACTTCGCGCATGCGCAGTTAAAAATTATTTCATACAAATTCCCATATTTCATCAAATATTCAATATTTAATGAAATTTTTTTAACTGTAGTGTTTCTCTACTACTCTTGAAGTCAAACATGAGCTTTACATCCTCGAAGTTCAAGGACAATTTGTCAGGAATTTCAGTAGATATTGGACAAACCATGTAGAATGCAAAAGCATCCGGTCACTGTCCCTTAATTTTTGGACAGCAGTGTCCATAGTATGGTTTGAAAATTGTCAGGTTATATTCATTAGAAATTACGAACACTGAATTTGGTTACTTGATGCTTTCGATTTAAATTACGTGAGTTTATTTATGTTGTTAAATGTTCATTAAGAGTTTATTATTGTTCTAAGTTATACTACAGCAAGGTAAGAGAAATCCCTTACCTTGTTTTCTCCAGGTATGGGGCATCGCAGTAGAATTCAATGGCAATATTCCATAAATGAGATATTGGTATATCAATTGATTGCACAGTATTCCGAAATGAATTAAGCTGTTTCCCTTTTAAATATATTTAACATATGATTAATAAATTCAGTACACTTTATGAGCTTTACAGTTATTCTTACGTTAGAAAAATAAAACCGAAAATACTGTGTTTTAGTTGCTTTAGGGTCTTACACAGGAACATTCTTACTTCGCGTGTTACAAGGTTTGAATGAGAGCTAACAGAACAGAATTATTTCATACATCAGTATTTATAGTATCATTCAGAGTTCTTAATTAGATTGGAAAGCTCATTCATCAGATGTAACCACTATTTCTCTTGAATAGTTCTTTATCAATGTCCTCATTTTATTATGGATAATCCCGGCGCCAAAGTTCAAAGTGATTGCACCAGAGTAGTAATCACGCTATTGCATTGCGTGGGTGAAAGAGATGGTTTGAACTTGTTTATGTAATAATCCTTGATTCATTTAATTTGATTAATGGGATTATTTATTACTCTATTAGAATTCTGAGATCACTTATTACAACAATATTTTTTTCAGAATTAAAAAAAAAGTGTCTTTAAAAATATTTATTAATACAATAATATAATATAATATAATATATAATTAACTGTAACTGAAACGTAATACTACTTTCAGTGTATTCAATTTCAAATAAAATTTTAATGCATCAGAATTCATTCCTTTTCAACACTTTCCAAAATAGTTATGCATTAATGTCTATGCATTCGGTTTGTCTGTCTGTCTGCCATCCGTCTGCCTGTCTGTTCGTACTCTAACTCGTTTAAATAGATACGGATTGTCATGCAATTGATTTATTGAGGTTTACTATGGCATGTTCGGTGTTGAAAATGAAATCTGTAGCACATATAGTTTTTTACAGGGACATTCAAAATAATTCCATTACGTTTCGGTCTATGGGGAAAAATCATTTGCCGTTCATTTTAATGATGTTGCACAATTTCAGACATACTGAAATTAATATATAGCACTCCTCTGCACTAAAAGAGGCTGAATATCGAGTATGGTGTGCATAGCACTCATAGTACCTTTAGAGAGACACTCAAAAGAATTCCGTTTCATTACGGTATATGGAGAAAAATCGTTTGCGGTTTATTTTAACAATGTTTCCCTACTTCAAACATATTGAAATTAATATATATCACTAAGGTGCATTACAAGAGGCTTACTATAGAATATTGTGTGTATAGCATTCTCGTTCATTTGCAGGGACTACTGTCTGTTAACAATAATTACTTGAAGTGCATTTTCAGTTGCTGAACGCGTTTTTAAATTTAACTCATTTTTTGTCTATTACTGGGTGCGTATAAATTCTATAGATCCTATACAGGGCAGCACAAAACTACTGGAGTATATTTCCGTTTCTTCACGGAAATTCCAGAAGGGCAATTTTAAACGGTGCTACACGTTTCCTAATTGGACTAATATTTGTACATTCTATGTAGCATAGGTACAAATCTATAGATAATATACAGGGCTGCACGAAATAATTCAGATATTTTTCAGAATATGTTTAGTAATTTGTGAAATTGGGTTTTTAAATATTTTGTGCATTTTCCAAATTGTTTACTTAGGTATTGTATAGTCTTTCACGTGGTTTAACGGTAAAGATTGGTAAAATTATTTTGGAAGTGCTGGAAAGTGTTATATAATCTATGCTTGATGCATGATTTTTCGTTCTTGTTTTATTTAATAACAGAAAAAAAATCTGTTCATCGTCCAATATAAACTTATTTGTATACCTTTCGTCGATGTGCTTTCTAATAAAGGAAATGCGATGCATGAAACATTTTATGGATTTTAATCACTTTTCAGTGAGTTAGTTTCCTCCTTATTGAAGATTGAACTCACTGACGAGACGATCATTTATGATAATTGAAAATGTTATCTAAACAACACTTCCTCTTCTCAATTTCACCAAAGCTTTCTTGGGTATTTTATTAGAGTGGAAAAGTGAAACTATTTAATCCTTTTTACTTTTTTTTTTTAAACCAAAAATAGTTTATTATTTTTTTGACATTCAATACCTCACAATTCTGATTGAATTTCTGACTTATAATATTAGTTTCTTATTTAACATCTCATGTTTTTCTCATTTTAATATCCTATATAAATACTTTTTAAAGCAAAAATTATTTGTCGAATAATAATACAATTTCAACAAAAGAGATGTTTTAATAATAATAATAATGTAAATAATAATAGTATTAATTAAACAAAAACATAATTTGCCAAACAATTTAAAAAAAAAAAAACAATTTATTTTCCACTACGTTTAAGCCCAAGAAGGGACCGATATTAAGATATTTCATCCAGTTGGTTTTACATTTGATGTTAAAGTTTTGGTAATAAATAAGGTTAAACCAATTGAACTTAAAAAAAGAAAAAAACAACCGACATGATATTTAAACCACACGTTAAACTTAGATCTCGTTCGAATAAATTGAAAGAAACCTTTGACTTTTCTAAAGGTTTGTATCTTGCATGTACCTTGTCATTACACCCGTCATAAATATATTAAAGTTTAATCTGTAATACAAATTAAAAAGTAGATGTTTTAATAATAGTAATAATGTAGATACCAATAGTGTTAGTAATAAAAAATTTATAATTTTGTACATGTTGCCTTTTAAAAATTGCCAGGTTATATATCCTTTTTAGAAATAAAAATATTTTTATATTTTCTCAAATTTAATACTTACATTGTATGTGATTTTAAATAAAATTTTCAAATGTCAGAATGCACTTTTTATTTAGTAAGAAGGAAAAAAGAAAGAAAAAAAAAAAAAAAGAAATCCTATTTTTCAACGTAATCCGATTTATCCTCAATAATTTAATATTTTTTCTTAAGATATTTTCTAAATAATGAGATAGTTTATGAATTTTAATAACTTTTTAGAGAGTTTGTTTCTTCTTATTGAAGATAGCATACACTCTTTGACGACAGAATGATTTATTGTTATTGAAAATGTAATCTAGATGTTAAACAATAACTCTTCTTCGCTACTTCACCGAAAGTTATTGAGAAGGGAGGAGGGGGGGGGGCGGTATTTTCTTAGACATGAAAAAGAGGAGAAATTTAATCGCATTCTTCTGACGTTACTTAAAGAAAAAAAATTACATGATTTTTTTTAATCTAACACATTTTATTGTAGTCGATTTTAAATTAAACTTTTACACATCAGATGGCTATCTATTTGGTATTTAGTAGGAAAAAAGAGAAAAGAAAATGGTATCTCATTTTCCTACATAAAACAATTTATATAATTTTTTGTATAGGTTTGGAATAAAGGAAATGGGATATATAAAACAGTTTATATGTTTTAATAACTTTTCAGTGCGTTTATGAATTTATTTTCTTCTTATCATAGATAGTAATTTTCTCCATTTCACTGAAAGCTATGGCGGGGCACTTTCTTAGACATAAACAAGAACGAAAAATCATGTGTGAAGCATAGATTATGAAACACTTTTTATTCCAACACTACCAGAAAAACTTCACCGTTAAATAAGGTTAAACACAATATGTAGTTAAACAGTTTAGACAACATGTAACACATTTAAAAATCCAGTTTTAGCAATTCCTTTCCATAGTCATAAAGGTAGTCGAATTATTTTGTGCAGCTCTGTATATGGTCTATAGATTTGGGTATATACTACATAGCAGGATAAAATTTAGTTCAGTTAGAAAAATCATATTTAGCAATTTTCTGTAGAAAACTAATCCATTCATTTCAATCACTTAATATTTTCCACTCAAAGTAAAATAAATAAATAAAGAAAATGATGAAGCACGCAGATAAAAACCCAACGATAATTTTTCTCTCATCTCTTAAAACAAGTGACCTAATTTATGACTCTTAAGTTTCAAGTTTATCAAGCAATAGAGATTTATTACCTCGTTATAATCGTTCTCTTCTAATAATGTGAAATATGTTTATAATTTGTTATTTGTGATTATGCTATTATAAACTTATTACAGAACTAAAACATTTAAAAGGACAATTATTCAACGTCAATTTGTTTCAAAGAAATGATGCAACTTTACTCGTAACTTTCCAAACTTTGTGAAAATGAGTCAGTGTATTACTATCCTTCATTCTGTAAAGTCACAGGAAAAAATGTTTCCTGATGCTATAATTAATATAATTCTAAATGTAAATCTTTTAAAATTTTAAGTAATGTAAAATATAATTTTTAAAATCAATCCAAACGTGAACTTATTTATTCAATGTGAATTGTGCATTAATATTATTTCTTACAAGTTTTATTTCAGCGGTGGTGCATCTAAATAGAATTATTCAAGAAGTGATTATAATAAGTTATCAATTATTGGAAGTATATAAATCAGTGGATACTACTAAAATTGGATAAACCTTAGAAAAGGTAAGCAATTCCTTTTCTTTCTGCATGTTGAAGACCAGAGTTAATTTTAATTTGAAGAATTTAATATTCTGATGTTACGCGCTTACCTCGTTGGCCTCGCCCCTTCAACAGTGATCATGAGCCTGATGAATATATGAACTCAGAATTTATTCTTAAGGATTAATAATTGACTCTAATTAATAAAAATAATACTCAGCTCTTATGCTAGATTAAAAATTCAAGAAAACATAATTGAATTTAATAAACTATTTAAACTAATAAAACTTTAAAAACTGTATAAACAAGTTCTCCGAGATGGCGACAATAAAGGAAATGCAATTAGTAGATAAATTAAACAATAATAATTATTCTATATGGAAGTTTAAAATTAATATGTTGTTAATTAAGGAAGATTTGTACGAACTCGTAACTCAGGAACCCCCTACACCAATTAACGAAGATTGGAGAAAAAAGGATGCAAAAGCTCGCGCTTTAATAAACCTGAGTATAGACGATACGCAAATAGTTCATGTAAAACATTTAGAAACAGCAAAACAGACATGGGATAGTTTAAAAAATATTCATGAGAGAGCCAATTTGTCCAGTAAATTGTATTTGTTACGAAAATTGTATAGTGCAAAACTTCCCGAAAATGGGAACATGCACAAACACATTACTAATATACTGGAAATAAAAGATAAGCTCTCCGCAATAGGAGAGAACATAACCGACTCGCATTTATCTGCACTTCTATTGTGCTCGTTACCTGCGAGTTATAATACTCTAATAACAGCTCTCGAAGCCCGAAATGAAATTGAATTAACTCCCGAATTCATCAAGAGCAAACTTACTGATGAATTTAATAAACGGGTAGAAAATAGTGAGCAAGTTGAAAACTCACAAAAGGTGTTTAAAACACAAAAGAAATACACTCAAGATTATAAAGGGCAAAACAAATATTGTACCTACTGTAAACAATCAAATCACACTTACAAACAATGCTGGCATCTCAAGAACAGAAACACACAGACCACTACACCTAAAACACAATACAAATACAAAAAGTACACATCGTTGTGTTTTGAAAATACAAAAGGTGATAGTAAAAATAAAATGAATGAATCAAAAACAGATGAACAGGTACAAATAAATAAAAGTGAACATAAAGATGCAGCATTCATAATTGTAAATCCCGCTAATAAAACCTGGTTAATTGACTCAGGAGCGTCTTCGCATATAGCGAACGATAGGGATATATTTACAAAATTCAACGATACTGAAAAAACTACAGTAACAATTGCTAATGGGAATACATTAAATTCTTACGGAACCGGCGAAACACAAATAATGACAAAAACATCTGATGGATGTATAAATAGAATTACACTTAAAAATGTGTTATTTGTTCCACAATTGGAATCAAATTTAATTTCCGTAAGTAAAGCCACAGAACATGGATATAAAGTATTTTTCGAAAATGAAAAATGCATACTATCGTGCAATGGAAAAATATACTTAGAAGCATTAAAGAAACATAAATTATATCAAGTTGAAACACTAGAAGAAAGTTCTCAAAATAAAATAAACATTGCACATGATTGCAGAAATAAAGATTGCCTCGAAATTTGGCATAAACGCCTTGGCCACAGAAATAATGAAAGTATAAAAGAATTAGTCAAAAATGACTTGGCCAGTGGGATAAAAATAAATAACTGTAATCATAAAACAAACTGTGAAACCTGTATAAAAACAAAGTCAACAAATGCACCGTACTCTAAATCTATCGAAAATAAAACAACAAAAGTATTAGATTTAGTACATACTGATTTATGTGGGCCCTTTAAAACACCCACAATAGGAGGAAAAAATTACTTCCTTACATTCATAGATGACAATTCTAGATTCACAGTTATTTACTTATTAAAAAGTAAAGATGAAGTTTATGAAAAAATAAAAGACTATGTACAAATGGTCAAAACCAGACAAGGAAAATATCCGACGGCGATTAGATCGGATAACGGTGGGGAATACATAGGAAATAATACAGAAGCCTTTCTAAGGGAACATGGTATAAAACATGAATACACAGTTCCATTTTGTCCCAGCCAGAATGGCATTGCTGAGAGAAAAAACAGAAGTTTAATTGAAATGACACGAAGCCTATTATCCCAAGCAAATTTACCTCATAGGTTCTGGGGTGAAGCGATAAATACTGCTAATCACCTCCAAAATAGGCTCCCCACTAAATTGACAGATAAAACGCCATATGAAATTTGGTTCAAAAGAAAACCAAATCTCTATTATTTACGTGTATTTGGCTGTAAAGTATACACTTACATAAACAAACACAAAAGATCTAAACTAGATGACACAGCAGAAGAGGGTATCTTCATGGGCTATGATAATAATACAAAGGGATACCGCGTTTTCACTAAAAATGGTGAAATAATAATTTCCAGATCTGTAAAATTTCTGGAAGAAAAACTGAACAATTTAAACGAGAAAATTAATGATCACGAACAATTAATTGAAGATAAAAAAAATACATTGAAATAGAAATAGGTGATACACCCTGTACACCTGACGCGCCCAAACAATCAGAAACACATCAACCTCGTAGATCTGAAAGACAAAACAGAGGAGTACCACCTCAAAGATATACTTCCGACAATTTTATTGCTTTAGCAAATGATTGCGATACAACAGAACCTGAAAACTGGAAACAGCTTATCAAAATAAACAATCCACTAGAAAAGAAAAACTGGCTCAAAGCCACTGAAAACGAAATACAATCGTTAATGAAAAATAATACATGGGATCTAGTCGATCCTCCTCTTAATAAAAGAATCATAGGAAGTAGATGGATTTTCAAACGAAAAATTGATAGTTCAGGAAATACACAAAAATATAAAGCACGTTTTGTTGCCAAAGGTTTGAATTAAAGGATCTAGGCAATATTAGTAACTATTTAGGTACTCAAATTCAGAAATTACCTAACGGTTATTCTCTTGATCAAAAAATTAAGATTGAAAATTTAGCAAAAAAGTTCAATCTTGAAAACTCCAAACCGTGCAAAACTCCAATGGAACCAGGATATAACAAATTAAATGATGATGATAATTTAATGCCAAATAATATTAAATATCGCCAGGCACTTGGTTCATTGCTTTATATAACAACAATAACTAGACCTGACATTTCAGCAGCAGTAAACATTTTAAGCAGACGAAATGAGAATCCTCGCGAAAAAGACTGGCAAGCCGTAAAAAGAATAATAAGATATCTATATCATACTAAAGAACTAAAATTAATAATTAACACTAATGAAGAACCAATATTAAAGGTATTCGCTGATGCCGATTGGGCAGGTGATACCAAAACCCGCAGATCAACATCGGGAATATTATATATGTTGGGCAACAACCCAATTCAGTGGACGACGAAAAGGCAAAGTTGCATTGCCTTATCTTCAGCAGAGGCTGAATATGTGTCCGCAGCACATGCCAGCCAAGAAATAATTTGGTTATTGAAGTTACTTGACGATCTAGGCTTTCCACAGCAAAAACCAATCACTTTATATGAAGACAATCAAAGTACCATAAAAATGGTTGAATCAGAAAAATTCACGAAAAGATCAAAGCACATCGACGTCAAATTTAATGCCATTAAACAATATAGCGAAGAAGGCATAATTGAGTTAAGATATCTTCCAACAGAAAAAATGATAGCTGATGCACTTACCAAACCTTTACCCAAGCCTCGATTCATCGAACACAGAAATTCAATGAAAATATTAGTTAATCCCCATGAATGGATTAAGGGGGAAATTGTAGAAAACTAATCCATTCATTTCAATCACTTAATATTTTCCACTCAAAGTAAAATAAATAAATAAAGAAAATGATGAAGCACGCAGATAAAAACCCAACGATAATTTTTCTCTCATCTCTTAAAACAAGTGACCTAATTTATGACTCTTAAGTTTCAAGTTTATCAAGCAATAGAGATTTATTACCTCGTTATAATCGTTCTCTTCTAATAATGTGAAATATGTTTATAATTTGTTATTTGTGATTATGCTATTATAAACTTATTACAGAACTAAAACATTTAAAAGGACAATTATTCAACGTCAATTTGTTTCAAAGAAATGATGCAACTTTACTCGTAACTTTCCAAACTTTGTGAAAATGAGTCAGTGTATTACTATCCTTCATTCTGTAAAGTCACAGGAAAAAATGTTTCCTGATGCTATAATTAATATAATTCTAAATGTAAATCTTTTAAAATTTTAAGTAATGTAAAATATAATTTTTAAAATCAATCCAAACGTGAACTTATTTATTCAATGTGAATTGTGCATTAATATTATTTCTTACAAGTTTTATTTCAGCGGTGGTGCATCTAAATAGAATTATTCAAGAAGTGATTATAATAAGTTATCAATTATTGGAAGTATATAAATCAGTGGATACTACTAAAATTGGATAAACCTTAGAAAAGGTAAGCAATTCCTTTTCTTTCTGCATGTTGAAGACCAGAGTTAATTTTAATTTGAAGAATTTAATATTCTGATGTTACGCGCTTACCTCGTTGGCCTCGCCCCTTCAACATTTTCGTCAATTGATGGAAGTTCACTTTAAAGCTTTCGTACAGCCATATATATTATCTAAAGATCTTTTAATTTACCACATATTAAGCTAAAATTTTATTCAGTTAAAAAACGCATAAAGCAGCTTAAAATTAACTTTCAGTACCAACCATAAACGACAATGCATCTTGTTCTTTGCGCAGCCCTGTATACGAAATTATTTATATTCCACAAACTCCTATTAGTCTACTAAATATTGTTCAGCAGGAAAATGCGTAACATAATTAAAAATACATTTAAACAGCTCATTTCTGTAGTCAGTAATACTTACGAATTCCTTTGTGTAGCCCTGTATATGATCAACAGAATTTATACACATCATGCACTATACAAAAATTTAGTTAAACTTAAAAACACAAACCAACGTTCAAAATGCACTTATTACACATAGACTGCAATTATTGTACTAAGACTGTAACCGAATTCTTTTGTGTGTCCCTGTAACTGAACGATAAAAGCAATGCACACCATACTTTTCATTGAGCAATTTATAGTGCATCTCAGTAATGCATATAAATTTCATTAAATTTGAAATAGTGAAATATCATAAAATTACACTGCAAAAGATTTTTCCCCATAAGGCATTGTGTAACAGAATTCTCTTGTTGACCTTGTAAATGAATAATAAATGCTTTGCATCCCATAATTTACTAAAAATATCTTTTAGTGCGCTTCATAAATACACACTAATTTCATCATGTTTCAAATGGCGTAACATCAACAAAATGCACTTGAAACTATTATTTCAATTGACTGTAATGTAACAGAATACTTTTGACTCTCTCTGTAAATAAACTTTATATGCTACACACTTCATTTTCAATAGGGATCATGCTATAGCATATGTCAATAATATAAGAAAATATCAGAGGAGTCTGAAAATATTTACGAGAGTTGTAGCCCGGTCGGACGGACAGACAGACAGACAAACCGAAGACATAAACACTTTTCAACTGGGTTAGAAAGTGTTAAAAAAGAGAAAATATTTAATCGTGTTCTCCTGATCATACTTTAAAGAGTATATTTAACGTATTTAAAAATATTAACATATTTTTTTACAAATCTGATATCTTCATTGTATTTGATTTCAATCGAACTTTTCACACAAAAAAAAGGCATCGTTTTTGGTATTTAATAGAAAAAAAAGTAAAATGCTATTTTATCTTCCAACATTTATCTTCAAACTTTTCATACATTTTGTTGATATATTTCCTAATTTAAGAAAATTGGATAGATAAAACATTTTATGAATTTTAATAGCATTTCAATGAATTTAAGCTTTTGTTCCCTCCTCATCAAAGATAGCGTAGACGACGGAATGATTTATTGTTATTGAAAATGTAAGCTAGATATTAAATAGCATTTATTTTAATCTTTTCACGAAAGCTTTGGGCAATTTCTTATATATAAAGAAGAGAGAAAATATTTAATAGTTATTTCTGTTTTATTTCAAAGAACATAGTTACCATGATACTTTTTAATTTTTTTTAACCACTTTTATACGAGCAGATCTTTCGCTTATATACAGAGAAATTAATGAATGTAATGGCAGGAAACAAAATGAGTTTTGAAAGTACACTTATTGTAGAAATCTAATTCAGTATTAAATAAAGTCTTTTGTTGTGCATTCATGGACAGTGTTTGATATTAATTTCCCAATTTTGCCGTGAAAGCAAATATATATCAGGATTACGCATGGATAAAGCAGGGGTTTGTTTTCATAAAATAAAATACAGATTTTTTAAAAAGAAATAAATGAATTATTACGTACAGAGATATACACAATGAATAAAAAAGTGGGAAAATGTCTTATTATCAATCAGTAGATTTGTTTAAAGTTAAAATAAGGCGTGTGTGAGAGACATAGAGAGAGAGGAGAGGGAGGGGAGGAAAGGGATCCTTTAAAACAAAAAGCTTAAGATTTTTTAAGTGAAAAATACGCAATACCATAATCTTTAAAACTACCCCTGTTTTTAAAGAACTAACTTTTTGTCCATTAACAGTAAATTTTCAATAAAGATCTCCCAATAGAAATCAACATAATGCACTTCTTTCAGTGTTTTTGGCATATAAACGCTTAAAAATATTTACAAAACTTCTCAGATTAAAATAATTTCTATGTATGGTTTTGAAATAATGGAATGAATAATTAAAAAATAAGATAAAAAATGAAGATAATAAAACAAAAAATATAATGTTTCGTCTTCAAATTAGGATTAAAAAGTAAGCTATAAAATGAATATAATAAAAATTAAGATTTTTGTAATATATTTTTAAAATTTTCATATGAAAGTAAAGATTTAAATTTAAGACAATAAATGAAGATAATACTAGAAAAGTTTTGATCTTTCTTAACGAAATTAAGATATTAAAACAAAAATCTTAATATTTTTAATCAGAATAAAAATATGTAAAACATTCCTTAAAACTACCTCTGTTTACACAATATAATATATTTGCCAATTAACAACAAATGTCAATAAAAATTATAAAGTACAAATCATTACAATGTAGTTTTACAACGGTTTTGGGTATTTAAACGTTAAAATGCTAAAAAAAAAATACACTTAAAAATACATTTAAACGCTTAAAGATACTTAGAAAGCTGCTCAGATTAAAACATTTTCTATGTGCGGTTTTAAATAGATTTTATATTAATTAAAAATCTTAATTTCTTCCTAATCTAATCTAATCTATCTTCGATATTTCGTTATATTTTCTTTATAGATCAAATATAAAACAACCAAACCACTTTTCAATTTAAACAACCTTTTAATCAAACTTTTTTTTTTTTTTTTTTTTTTTTTTTTTTTTTTACTACATGTATCGAAAGTATTCTTTCATGAAGGGGATTTACGGTTTTTAAAAAGGGAATACAAATTGTAAAATACCTTCTTTGCTTTAGATGTGGACTTTCTTTTTTCTTTTTTTTTTCTTTTTTCTTTCTTTCTTTTTTTTTTCTTTTTTTTTTTACATCGGGACAAAGGAAATTATGTAAGAATATTTCATCACGTTACTTCAAAGAATATTTTACCGTCATACATTATTCATTTTCAATTTAATACATTTCCTAGAAGCGAATTTGTACTTTGCGCAAGTTAAATGATCGAAAACAATTCGAGCTTTAAAATACATCTATCTCGGATATCTAATATATGAATTTCAAATAACTAATTACACGCGAAACATTTCAAACTGTTTGTAACAGATAATAGTTAAAATATGAGAAAGCAAATGTTTCAGTAACAACATGAGGAAATACATCTGATAAGTCATTTCTTTTAGAAAATGTAAAAATACTTTTTTCATAAAAAAGATGCACATAAGCGTAAAATTATTACCTACGAATTTAAAAATAAAATAAAATAAAAATAACAAATTAGCGTGTATTAATTAAAAAAATACGCTTTTATCAATTAATATTTTCATATTAGTTAAATTATGATTATACGTTGAGAAATCAATTTAGAAATCCTTAAAAACTAGTTTAAACAATGTTTGATTTACTTTCCTGTTAGCCATATCTTAAAAAGAGAAACCGTAAAAATCAAAATTTTTTTAAATAATTTCACAAACTCGCACTTTTTGTCAAGCTTAAATCAAAGCGATGGATTTTCGGATTGGTGTTATTCACGTCATATTGACGTATTTTATCCGAAATTTTTTGGAAAATCATGAATTCCAGTTATAAAATTTGGTGAGATTTTCAAGAGAAATATTGAATGCGTATAAAGGAGTGATTGTTTTTAAAGCTATTTTTACTTTTATATTTATTTAAATTATAAAGTAATTATTAAGCAAAAAAAGCAACGCATGGGTTTTAAAAAAGAAAACTAAAATATCAACGTCAATTTAAATGAATATTTTATAAACTTAAAAAACATCAATAATATAATTTTGTATTTGCTCCATTTTCTAAAATATAAATTTGTCAATTAATATTTAAGAGCACGGAGGGTTTTTTTTAGAAAGTATCTACACTCTACAAAAATCAGTGAATTGAATAAATTTTTCCGTTGCTTTTTTTCGTTAAAACACAAAAATGTCCACCTTGATTTGTTTTGCTTCCCGCAAAATACGGAAAACTCACCAATCTAACATAAAATATACCTGAAATTCTCCAATCTAAGTCAGCAATTTCTTCAAACCACACGGGTGTACCGGCAACTGTGCTGCGTGTTACTTTTCCGTATTAGAAACAGAATTTGTACGTATGTTTTTTTTCTTCAAAACACGGAAAATTCAAGAAACAAAGGTAAAATTTTCCTGAAATTCACCAGTCACAAGACAAAAATTTCTTCAAATAACAGAAAAATCTATTTCAATCACAGGGGGGTTCCGACGACTTGCTCTCTGTATTTTTTACGGTTTTTGACGAAATTTATTTTGAGAGTGTACGTGCAAGGTGGTGGGGGGGGGGGGTCAACACTATTTGTAATAGCAACACTATTTCTCAATAGTTCTATTTTTACATTTACCCTCAACTTATTTAGTGACATACGTGCTTAAAATGCGCTTAAATAAGGCGAAGTTTTCTATTCGAAAATAATAATGACGTTTGGTCTGCTCGCATGTGGATTCACAACCCCTGGCGTACAAAATACGCCGTTCGTGTTCTTAAAGTTTAATTATTGATTTTCAATAAAATTTACGTAATACAAATCACCAGGATATCTTTCGACAATTTAACACTTAAAAATTTATAAAGCTTCTCAGATATTAAAGGTTTTATATTATCTAGTTTTAAAAATAATTTATAAGTATTTCAGATTTTTTAAAAATGTATATAATACAGTGCATCTCAAAAGTATATGGACAGGTGATTTTTTGAACTAACAGTTCAAAAAATGAAACAATAATCACGAAAAAAAAATAATTAGCATATGGAATCATAACATAAGTTTATTACAAAAAAAAAATACAATACAAGTTTTACAGAATTTTTATTCAAAAATAAAAATCAAATTAGTTTGTCCTAAAAATATATGGATTTTTCGAGAATTTATATTTAAATTCCAATTTTGGATACATTCCTTTGAATTATCTTGAAAATTCAATCAAGCATGTTTCGAACTAGTGTTTTAAAAATGTGTGTCTTTAAAGAGATTCAATTCTGCTCTACTTGTTGCTTTAATTCCTGTATAGCCGAAAACTGACGACCATGGGCATACTTTTCTCGTGCAAGTACCCCGAAAGGTTATCAACTGGATTCAGATCTGAACTGATTGCTGGCCAGTCTATAACAGTCACTCGATTCTGTGTAAACCAAGCTGGTGCTGAATGGGAGGTGTTAATCGATGGATTGTCCTGTTGGAATTTCCAGTTTACCCCTTCTAAGATGTTTCCAGTTGGACGTAGATTACTTTTAAGGACATTTTGATAATCCTTAAAGCACTGCCGATCATTAAAAAAAAGCAATATCCGCTGTTCCTCCTTGTTGTCACCAAAAGAACTCCCGAGGTTCTCGTTGTAGATCATGCCAGTAGTGTGACCAGCCATCCGGGCCATCCAAATTGAATATTTTTCATCACTGAGGAAAACATTTAACCATTCATCCGTCTAATGCATGTGTTTTTTAGCCAAAAGAACGCGTGTCTTTCTATGGTGCAATTTTAGTATAGATGTCCGACACATTCTGTTATATTTATCAAATTTGCTTGCCTGTATGCGTCGATGAACAGTAGATATAAAAGTAGGAAACACTAAAATCTTTGCAATTTCACGAAAAGACTTCAGACTTTTATGTGTTCAAACTGATCTCAAAATCAATCTTGTCGCTGAGATGTTTTTCGTGGTCGATCTAAACGCTTTTTTGCAATCGCATTGCCACCTTTCGATAAAATTTCATAAATTACAGACCTGCTACACTTTATTTCTTTAGCAAAATCAGAAATTTTAACATTTTGAGCCTTTAAACGCCAAATTTTAGCTATATCAGCTGCAGAGAATTGAACGTTGCGAGGCATTTTCCAGCTATTCGAGAATTGAAGAACGAGCAGTGAATATATATTTCGAAGTGGTTACGTCATAAGTACAGAACGCAGAATATGCAAATGTTTTTGATACGGTGATAATAAAAGCGATTATTTTCATATATTTTTGGGACAGCTTTTTTTAATGTTTTTTTTTTTGCAAACCATCTGTGATATAATCATGATATATCTGAATTGTATTAAACTTATGTTATGATTCCATATGCTAATTATTTTTTCGTGATTATCACTTCATTTTTTGAACTGTTATTTCCAAACATCGCCTGTCCATATACTTTTGACACGCACTGTAGAAAATAAAATAAAATAAAAATATCATCTTTTTCTACAGATCTGAAATGTATCTTCAATATTTTCTCTACATACAAAAAAGAAAGCCTTAAAGCTGCTTTTGAATTTAAACAAATATTTGATTACTCTTGGGTTTTTTCATTTTATTAAATACACTAAAAGATTTCTTCAATAACGTAATTAATGGTTTTTTGAGAATGTAATCTAAATATTATAAAACTTACTTCTTCTTTGTTTTAGATGGAGAGTTTTTTATAGTGGAAGGAGAAAAGATATTTAATCGTGTTTCTTTACGTTATATCAAACAGCATTTTATTATCATTTTCTATTTAATAAATTCCCTTACAAACATGCTTGATAAAAGGAAATGAGTGAAAACAAACTAATTTATCAAAATGCATTTGTCGTGAATGTCTAATATGCATTGATTTTGCAAATGAGAGAAAGTGAAAGAAAAAAAGAGAGAGAGATTTAACTGTAAATCAATAAGTACAACGCAACTTATAACCAATAAGATTATAAGCAGTTTATTTCAGAAAATGTAGTAGATATTCCTCTGAAGAAAATTAAAATAAAAAAAAATAAGAGAAAATAAGAGGAATGGAGATTTTTCTTAAAAAATCTAAGATTAAAAATTAAGATAAAATAAGATAAATGCAGATTTTTCTTAAGGATATTAAGATTAAATATTAAGATGAAATAAGATAAAAGAAGATTTTTCTTAATAAAATTAAGATTTAAAAAGTGACAAAATAACATAAAGGAAAATTTTTCTTAAGAAAATGAAGATTAAAAAGTGACAAAATAAGATAAATGAAGATTTTTCTTAAGAAAATGAAGATTAAAAATAAAGGTAAAATAAGATAAATAGATTTTCCTTAAGAGAATTAGAAAAATAACACAACTTAAAACACAAATCTAAATATTTTAAATTTTAAAATTATGCAACATAATTTAAAAAAATACCACCTATTTTTAAAATACAAACTATTTGTCAATTACCAGTAAGTCTTCAATAAAGATTACACAATACTAATAGTCTTTCTGTGCTTTTGAGCATTTAAATGCATAAACATATTTACAAGACTTTTAAGATTAAAAATGTTTCTATATATTGTTTAAAATAGAATTTATATGCACTGGAATTTTTAATTTATTTGTGGTATCAATACAAAGTATCTTCGATTATCCCTAATATTTCCTTTATAGATAAAATAATAATAATGATAATAATAAAATTGAAACTACTTTTGAATTTAAGTAACTTTTTAATTAGTTTTTATTCCCCTTTACACTAAATATATCGAAAACTTTCTTTCAAGAAAGTGATTTATGTTTATTTGAAAATGCTATCTAAAACTGTAATTTTTTTTCTGTTCTTTGCTTCGAGTGTTGCGATTTTATAATGGAAGGAGAGAATTTTTTTTTTAAACTTATATGTTACTTCAAAGAACAATTTATCATGATACATTATTCATTTTCTATTTAATGCATTTCCTACAAGTGTATTTGTAGTTTTATGGACAACGATAGGAAACAAATTGAGTTTTAAAAGTACATTTATCATGGGTGTCTAACAGATGAATTGAAGATAACTATTGTACGTGAAAAATATCAAAGAATGTGTACAAATGTATTGATATTTAAACAAGAGAAAATACATATAAGCCTTAACTGAAAATAAATTAGTACAATACAGGTAGCAACCAATAACATCACAGGTAATTCATTTTAGAAATTGTAAAAGACTTTTTTTCATACGAAAATAACAATTAAAAATTAAAATAATATAAGAAAAATTATCATTTTGCCTGCGTTTTTAAAAATGTATTGGTTTTTAAATAAGAGAAAATACAAACATAAGCTTTAACTGAAATCCAATAAGCACAATACAAGTGTTGAAGAATAACATTACAAGTAATTCATTTCCCCCCAAAAATGTGAAAGAAAATATTAAAAATTAAGAATAAATATGAAGATAAGAAAGAAAGTAAATATAAGAATAAATAAGATTTTTTAAAAGAAAACTAGGATATTAACACATAACGAAAAGCTTAAGATTTTTATATTGAAATATATATAAGAACATAATCTTTAAAACTACTTCGGTTTTTAAAAACAAACTATTCTTCAATGAGCAGTAAATTTCCAATAAAGATTGCACAATACAAATCGTCAGAATGTTGTTCTTTTAGTGTTTTTGTGCATGTAAATGCTTAAAAATATTTTAAAAGTTTCTAATATTAAAAGATGTTTTGTATATGGTTTTAAATAGAATTTATATGCATCACCATTCTTAATTGTTTTGCTGTTCTAGACCAATATATCTTAAATAATTACTGATAATTTTTGATAATTTCCTTTGTAGATTAAAAATAAAAATGTAAAAACCGATTTCGAATTTAAATAACGTTTTAATCAATCTGGATTTTTCTCTATTTATTAAATACAACAACAACATTCTTTCAGGAAAGTGCTTTATGGTTATTTGAGAATGAAACCTAAATATTAAAAAACTTAACTTATCTTTGAATTAGATGGAATTTTTCATAATGAAAGGACAGAAGACATTTAATTGATTCGGTCATTTTGAAAAGGGGTCAACTCCTATTTTTCCACAAAATAGGTTTTTTGTGAATTCTTATTCAGTAAACATCAAATCATCGAAAACATATGAAAGTGGGTCTCAATCTTCTAATAGCTTTTTAGGTGCGTTCGTAATTATATAAATACGTTAGAACCTATAGTGGTCGTCTGGTCAGTCCGTCCGTCCGTCCGCATATAACAGCGCAAAAACTACTCAACCGAAGGGTTTGAAATATAATATATAGAATCTTTGCAGAATTTTGTTGAGTCATTTCACATTTTATGAAAATCGAATCAAAACTTAAAAAGATATTAATAAGAGTTTTCTTTATTCTATTAAATCCTTTTTAATCCTTAAAAAGTTTTCTATTAAATCCTATCATACGTAATCTAACGGTATGATTATTATATAGTAATATATTATATAGTAAATAGTTATTATATAGTAAAAGCGCAAGTCATGTGACTGAGGAAAACAAATACGGGCTAACCCCATCTTTTTCCGTATGCCAAGCGGCCATTTTTATTAAAAATTATTTTGTCGAATAAAATTGTATAAAAGTTACATTTTTAGAGAGATCGTTCAAAAACATTGTTTGCTTGAGATGTGAGTTACATTAAAGATATATAGATTCTGAGATAACTTCAGTAAAATGAACGACGAATATCCTAATCCATTAAAATAAAAATAAAATATTCATTCATCGTGAGTCACAGAAATATTAACTATGGAGGTAATCATGATCTCCATGGTAAATTTACAGCGCTGTCTGGTGTCGAAAAAAAAAATTAGCATCTGTAAACGTGGCATACGTAATAAGAAACAAAAAAGTCATCCTCATTTTGTTCATAGCAGACGACGTAATTAATTTCACTGAAATAATAACGATGATTTTTTACATTGTAAAACTAGTTATAGCACGAAACGAACTTATTTGTCACGTTTAACGTACAATTTCCAACTTGTTGTCAATGTACACATCCAGAGCTCACATCAAGAACGAGCCGTATCCAAAAGATGGCTGAAAAATCCGAGACTTTTAGGAGATTCCTCACCACTCTTCATCCCACATCCAAAGAATAACCCTGTCTACCATAGAAAAATCCCGATCAATTACAAGAAAATCCGAGATATAAATTGACTTATAACCAGCAATTTGCTTCTCCTGTAAACTTCCAAGAACTAGATATGACCCCTTTTCAAAATGACCGATTCAATTGTATTTCTCTACGTTACTTCAAAAAACATTTCATTACTAGCTGTACCCGGCCACGCGTTGCTGTGTCTCTGTCTGGTAAAATGGAAAAGAAGGAAAAGAGAAATCACATGTTTTTAATATGTGTAATTTCACGCTGCTTGTGGGTATACAATATTTTTTGTTGTTTCATTGCCTGTGCAAATACAGAGATTGCTTGAGTTGCCGACTCTAGAACACTCAACATATAATTGTCCATGTTAGAACCAATCCTTGTCTAGATCTAAACCACGTAATTCTAAAGATTGGCCCAGAGATTTGTTGATGGTGATTGCAAACACCAAGCGAATTGGGTAGTGCAATCTCTTAAATTGAAATGGCATATCCGTTGGAATCATAGGAATGCGAAGAATGAGGACATCTTTACCTTTGAAAGGCCGTGTCAAGATTGTTGCTTCTACGACGTTGCTCATTAATTTTATTACTGCAAACCGCGTGCCGTTGCAAAGCTTTAGCTCGATGGTATTTCGCAACATGATAATTGACACGCCAATTTTCAATTGCAGCAGGTGCGGTGGCATCCCTGGCAGATCGAGTGAAATCAAAAATTCTGTTGGATTATAAAAAACAAACAAACGAACATTTCTTAATTTATGGAAATATAATATAAACAGGAGAGAAAATGAACAATAACCTCTTCCGAGTTACTCACAATTCCGAAAAGCGTTATTTATCTTTAGAAACCTAAGAAAATAATATTTTTCAGAGATTTAAATAAGCATTTATAAAAACAGAGTTTCTTTCGCTGCCACTGATTTTCATAAACGTTTCCTAATAGTTTTTATAGTGTATTAATCAGTTTCCTTAAGGGGTCTCAGGACTCTTAACCTTCAAAATTTTCAAATTTTTAATTTTTTTATATATTATACTCCTATTTTTTTCTGAACATTTTAGTGTAAATGTTTTCTTGAAATTCCTATTAGAACAAACGTTATGACTTTTAGAATTATACAACTCAAAGCTGAAGCGGCGTTTCCGAAAACTTTGAAGTCATTTTTCTCAAAATGATGTTTTGGGCATAACGCGCATGATATCTCAAAAACTTATCAATATTTTTTCATGAAATTTTCTAAAAATATGTATCATGTTAGTTTACACAAATTGAACCTAAAATTTCATTTTTATTATTAAAAAAATATTTTTGTTAAGTGGTTATAATGTTAAAAATTTAAAGAAATTGTATTAGCTCAATACAACTTTGCATTAAAAATATAAAAATGCTTTAAATACAAATTTATTTAGGTTCAGTGTAATTATTACAATAGGAAGTATAATTAGGCTCCAAAATTGTTATTCTAGATGCAAAAATTTTTTTGTAATCGCGCGCATAGGATGTCATGTCAATTTTCTGCTCGACAAATGTCTGACAGTTTGAAGCCCCCTATAAAGATTAATTCTGCATCTTGTAACTTTTCAAATATGTGAAATGAAAGAATACGCTTATATCTTTTCATCCCAATAAAAATTGTGTTTTAAAATCATATACATTTGAAGATATTAAATGTTAAAAATGGTCATTTTTTTCTTTTCTTCCAATTTTAAGAGTCCTGAGACCCCTTAAACCGGAATATCGGTTTTTAAGATTAAATCAATTCTCAAATACACATTTACAGCTGCACAACTGACTTTATACATGGAATAGTAACAAAATAATATTAATTTTAATATTAATGTTAATGTTGTTAATTTATCATGTTTGTGTGTTAAACATGTTTGTGGAACATGAAAATATTTTCTTGAGAATGGATGGCATCCAAAAACCCCACATTCTGGTTTGTGAAAACTGATTAATACATTATAAAAACTACTCGGAAACGTTTCCAAACATTAGTGGTAGCAAAAGATTCCTTGTTTTTATAAATGCTTATTTAAATCTCGAAAGTGTATTGGTTTATGAGGTTTCATAAGATAACGAATGTTTTTTTGAATCTTGGATTACTCGAAAGAGCTTATTGTATATTTTGGATCGTGATTATATTATATTTTCCTATATGCAGAAACATTTGTCATTTTTTTTTATTTACAGTACATTTATTGTACTTGGAAAATGTCAAAGTATTTGTAACAAATGTATTGTTTTTTTAGTCTTTAACTGAAGACCAACTAGTACACTATAAGTAATAATCAATAACACCGCTAGTAATTCATTTCCCAAGAAAAGATTAGAATATTTTTTTTCTAAAAAAAATTAAGATAAAAGTTAAGAAAATATAACTCGTACCGTATTACAATTTTTTTCATGAAAATTAAGATTAAAATAATTACAGTAGAACAATTACGATAATTTATGAAAACTTGAGATTTGTTATATATAATTAATATTAAAAATTAATATAATAAAACTTACTTGAAAAATTCTTTCTTAAAAAATTAGTATAATAACGTCACTTAAAACGATAGGCTTCAGATTCGAAGCCTGGAGAAAAAAAGAAAGAGACCCCTCCCCCCCCCAAATTTTTAAACTTATCCCACTTTTTAAAATAAAAGTAAATTTTCCATAAAGATTGCATAATACAAATCGCTAGAATGTGTTTTTTTTTTCAACGTTTTAGGAAATATAAATAATTAAAAATATTTACAAATACTCTCATAGTAAAAGATTTTCTGTGTATGGTTCTAAATAAAACTTATATGCATTAGAAGTTTCAATTCTTTTGCAGTACCAACCAATGTATCTCCGATAATCATTGAAATTTCTTTATAAACTAAAAAGGAAAAAAATAAAACCACTTCTGATTTTAAAATAGTTTTCTTTTTCATTTTCTATTAAATATATCGAAACATTCTCATAAAGAACGTTATTAATGGTTATTTGAAAATGTGATCGGAATGTTAAAAAAACTCATTTCTTCTTTATTTTGGATAAAAAAGTTTTTATAACAAAAGGAAAAAAAAAAAGAAGTATTTAATCGCATTTTTCCGCAATATACGAAATAATGATGATACATTATTCATTTTGTATTAAGTACATTTCTTAAAAGCGAATTACTACTTTTGATAAAGGAACAAAAAATACAATGATAGGAAACAAATTGAGTTTGAAAAATACATTTATAATGGATACATAATGTATGAATTAAAGATAACTATTGTAGGCGAAATATCAAAGAATTTGTAACAGATGTTTTGGATTTAAAATTAAGATAATCCTGGACACAACTTTTTTAAATCTTCCGCACACATTTTAATGAAAGCATGATGTGTGTGTGTGTGTGTATTAGACAAATATGTCATAAACCACTATTGCAAGAACTATATCGATTTTAGTACAAATTTGATTAGGTAATTAACCCATTCAAGGGCGGTGGTACGTTTATGAAACCACACAACTTTAATTCCCAAATACCAAACTGTACCAAGAATTTTGGAAATATCGTTTATGTGAATAAATTTGTTCGTAAATTCCGGTGTCATTCATCCATTTGAACACTTTAGCAAAGGAAGTGCTTTGCCCCTGAAAGGGTTAATCCATTTTCAAACCATTTTGCAACGGATTCTATAAGGAGAAAAGAGGACAGAGTATAATTGGTATATATTGCGGAGGTTTAGTCAAGTCTTAATAGCGCAGAAGTAACATCTCTAGTTTAAACAAAGAAGGTCCAGCGTTCAAATTATACATATACTAATGCTCGCGAATATACGTTAATATACGTTTAAACGTATGCGTAGTTAAGCCTTTTTTCCATATTATACCTATGCAAAATCGTTTCTGCTTATAATACGTTTTAAACGTATTAAACGTATATTCGCGAGCACTAATACATACATACATACATAATTACTTTATTGACACGTGTACCGTTGGAAAACAGGTCCTCGGAAAATTCAGTGGAGTCATTCTAGATTTTCCTTTTCCATAATATAGACGCCATGCAATTAATTCATCATACACAAATATTATTTATTTTCTAAAATATCACTCATTCCTTAAGATGCATTTCTAAATATTGACACAACTCCAAACGCATTTTAATTCATATTTAACATGTTTTTTTTTTAACAGAGCAATACAAATTTGTATTTAGAGTAATGTGGGATAAAAGAACAACAACAACAGCAAAAACGAATAAAAAGGGAGAAGGGTCTATATTGAGATTTTCAAAATTTCTAAAAGAATAAGCACGTATACGGTTTCTTATGGTATTCCAAAGTTCAAATCAAAGATTTTTATTTATGATTTTACTGAACATGTTATATAAAATACTAAACAAATAACGTTGATGGGCTTTATTCTGAGACTTAGAACAAGCGTACTGACTTGCTGTTGAATTATAGTATTTATTTAATTATGTAGTCATTCATTTCCCGAGAAAATGTTATATATATATATATATATATATATATATATATATATATATATATAGAGAGAGAGAGAGAGAGAGAGAGAGAGAGATATATATATATATGTGAAAAAAAATTAGAATATAACTCGTATTATTTTTTTTCTCGTAACAACTTTTTTTCTTGAAAATTAAGATATAATAGAAAATTTAAGATAATTTATGAAAACTTGAGATTTTTCCTATGTGATTAATATTAAAAATTAAGGTAATAAAACTTACTTAAGACATTCTTTCTTAATAAAATTAAGATAATAACGTTACTTAAAACGATAGGCTTAAGATTGGAAATCCGGAGACTCCCCCCTACAAATCGTTAAACTTATCCCAGCTTTTAAAGTACAAACTATTTTTAAATTAACAGTAAATTTTCCATAAAGATTGCATAATACAAATCGCTAGAATGTGTGTTTTTTAATGTTTTAGGGCATATAAATATTTACAAATATTTACAAATACTTTCATCGTAAAAGATTTTCTGTGAATGGTTTTAATTAAAATTTATATGCTTTACAGGGTGGTTACTAAATACTGTTACAAATATTCAGTCATTTTTTATACAAATATAAAGTATAAAATAATAAATACACTAATATGATGAACACCAGAGATGAAAGTTTCCCTGGGAACAATTTTACTTGAATCGACCGCCATCTTTATCGTTTACCAAAGATAATGTCTTTTGCTATTGTCCGACTGCGGCACAAATCATTTTAAGAGGTAATCGGTCTCATTCACGCAATATGGAAGCTTTGAAAGCGTCCAAACTTCCGTGTTGTTTGCTATTTGCTTTAGCTTCTAAAATCCCCTAGATGGAATATTCTAAAGGTTTTAGATCTGGTGAAGAAGGTGGCCAATCTTCTTGCTTGGTAAAGTTCGGATAATTGACATGGAGCCAAACCTGTGTTGATTTAGCTCGGTGCAGAATCTTCCTGAAATATCCATTTCTTTTTGGGATTCAGCCTATCAGCATGTGGCAATAAATGTGTAGCCAATGTGTCCTGTTTGTAATATTCCGCATTGATTTTTATCCCTCTATCGATGAATTTCAAAGGCAATTTTCCATTGTTTGACACTCCAGCCCAAACCATAAAATAATTCTTGTTCTGAAAGCGTTTAAGAGTTCGAAGGTTTTCAGGTATATCTTCGAAGGTTGCTGAATATACGACATAATTTTTAGCATTATAACACTGTTTAGTGCAAAATAGTTTCTCAGCAGAAAGTATTATTCTGTCAACACTTTTCTTACCATGCCGCTTCAGCAATTTCTTGCATCTTTGTAACCTTTTTATTCTTTGTGCAGCAGTCAAACCTTGAACTTTTCTTTTGCGATAAGGGCGAAAACCCAGGTCTTCATTTATAATAACTTGCTTAGTTCTGCGACTCACATTCTCTTCTGCAGCCATTTTATTTGCAGAACGTTGGGGATTTCTTCATATCTTCTCACGAATTCTTTTGATGTGCTCTTTTGTGCAAACTGAGCATGGACGACCAGACCTAGGTAGATCTTTACAGCTATTAGTATATACAATAATAGATTTATAGTTCTATACATAAATGTTCTATTAAAAACAAGACATTTTAATTGCTTAAATATTTTATCTGCGGAAAATCCGCGATTAAAGGGCTGTTTAATCATCATTCTTTTGGCTTTTAGCTTTGAAATAATTTTAAATATCTATTTTATACAAAAATCTACTGCACTGATAGAAAATTGACAAACGCTAAAATAGAGAAATAAATTGTTTTACCAAACGATTAAAATTTATTCTTATTTTTTGGAGTATAATATTATTTAGTAGCCACCCTGTAGAAGTCTCAATTCTTTTGCAATTCCAAAACATATAATTATTGATATTTTGTTTATAGACTAAAAAGGAAAAAAATAAAACCGCTTCAGAATTTAAAATCGTTTTCTTTATCACTTTCTATTAAATATATCGAAACATTCTCATAAAGGACGTTATTAATGGTTATTTGAAAATGTGATCGGAATGTTAAAAAAACTCATTTCTTCTTTATTTTTGATAAAAACGTTTTATAACGAAAGGGGAAAAAATAAGTATTTAATCGCATTTTTGCGCAATATACGAAAGAATCATGATACATTATTCATTTTGTATTAAGTACATTTTCTAAAAGCGAATTTGTACTTATAATAAAGAAACAAAAAAATACAATGATAGAAAACAAATTGAGTTTAAAAAATACATTTATGATGGATATATAATGTATAAATTGAAGATAACTATTGTAGGCGAAATATCAGAGTTTGTAACAGATGTTTTGGATTTAGAATTAAGACCATCCTGGACACATTTTTTTAAATTTTCCGAACACATTTTGATGAAAGCATGATGTGTGTGTGTGTGTGTGTGTATGTGTGTGTCTGTATCTGTGTGTGTATATGATAACGCTTCAAACGGTATTTACAATGTATCCCCCATTAGGCGAATATGTTATAAACCACTATTGCAAGAACTATACAATACAGATTTTAGTTTATTTGATTAGGTAATGAACCCATTCAAGAGCGGTGGTACGTTTATGAAACCACATAACTTTAATTCCCAAATACCACAATGTACCAAGAGTTTTGGAAATATTATTTCTTTGAAAGATATCTTTTTCTTATTTCCAAATAAATTTGTTCGTAAATTCCGGTGTCATTCATCCATTTTAGCGTTTTAGCAAAGGAAGTGCTTTGCCCCTGAAAGAGTTAATCCCTTTTCAAACCATTTTGCAACAGATTCTATAAGGAAAATCACCAAGGAAAGGGGACAGAGTATAGTTGGTATATATTGCGGAGGTTTAATCAAGACTTAATAGCGCAGAAGTAACGTAATTTACCGGTCTATTTTTCTCGTTTTTTCGAATATCTGAACCGGCTCGATAACAGGCGAAGCCCGCTATTATACTCTGTCATGTGGACAAAATGCGATATTTAAAAAAAATCAATTTCAAAGTTAAACATGTTGTATAGAGACCTTCACAATGTTAAAATATGCCAATATTTACATAATCGGATTTTTATCCGGATTCAATACGTTCCTCAAACTCATATGGCGTTATGATCACTTGCACACATCATATCCTTGCTTTCTCTATTACTCATATTGATACGCTCTTTGTATTATTCTCAATCATTTTAAAAAGTTCGTTAAACTTCCAATATGACGTCAGATTAATTTCCTTTTTAATTCTCTAAAGACATTATATTAAGCTGCTTTCTGTATTTACACATACTCCTTGTATTCTTGAGAAATGTTTGAAAATTTCCTTTTTATTACCAATATGATGTCATATTAATCTTTTTTTCAGTTGGTGAAACTTTTTATTTCATTTTCATTTTTCACGTGGAAATCTTTCAATAGAAAAAGGAATTATTGTAGAAAGAATTTTATTGCGAATTTTTAATTGTTGGCAACTGCTATAACGAAAAATGTTTAAATTTAATAGGAAAAGGCTGTTAGATTTTTGATTTTTTTAATCTCTGTATATTAAAATAATACGATTTTTTTCAAATTTTATTATTTTGAGCTTCATAGTAGGTATTCAGCTAAAAGTACACAAAATGTCATGTCTGTAAGTTACATAGTTTCTGACAACCGGCTCTTTGACGGACAGACAACGTAGCGGGACTAATAGGGTTTCGTGAGATGAACGAAACCCTAATAAAAAGGGAGATGGGTCTGTATTGAGATTTTCAAAATTTCTAAAAAAATAAGTATGTATACGCTTTTTTATGGTATTTCAAAGTGCAAATCAAAGTTCCTTAGTTATGATTTTACCGAACATATTATATAAAATACTGAACAAATAACGTTGATGCTACTGAGTCACATTCTGAGACTTGGAACAAGCGTACTGACTTGCTGTTGAATTATAGCATTTATTTATTTATTTATTTATTTATTTATTATTATTATTATTATTATAATTTTTACCGTACATTCGAAAAATTTATTTAAAGAAAATTTTCAAAATAATTATTTTTCATGCCTTTCAGCTACCTGAATTTGTCAAAAAGTTCATTGTTTGTTAACAAAAAAATGACCACAAAGTTAAAAAAAAATATATGGGTTACTTCAAAATAACTAATATTTCAACTAATCTTTAATATCATGAAATATCTCGCTTGTACTTCCCACATCTCTAGCTTTTCAGACGCTCGCGTTCCTTTGCCTGTATCGATTTTCGTCGAGACACGAGAGCGTTTTATTCTAAGTCATTATTTTCGTCTGACTGCGAATAATCCTCATTAAGATTTCAGCATTTTTTGAATGAGCGCAATATACATGCCGTCTTCCATATTAATTGACTCCTAAACCAATTAAAATGCAGAACTCAAGCCCTAATAACTTACTTTCTCATTGATCTTGTTAGACACTTGAATATCTTAAAACTTTTTTCCCCCGTAGTCAATGGATTCAAGCTTCTTTTATTTTTATAATACACAGAAAGGAAAGGAAAGAATGTGCTTTCAAAATTTGCATTACGTGGCTGCATTTTTTTTTAAAATAATTAAAATACAGAACGTTTGACATGATAGGTTACTTTTCCATTTATCTTGTTAAGAATCTCGAATGTTACAGAAGATTTTACTTATAGTCAAAAGAATCAAACTACAGTTATTTAAAAAAAAAAAGAAAGTGAAGGAGATATAGTGCTTACAATTTTCGTGTTACGTGTTTACGTTCCGTGTTGCTTTCATTGTCTTTTATGGGTAATACCTATTTTCGACCTGTCTGTAAACAAAATAATGCGAGATAAACAATTTATAAAATGGTTTTATAATAAAAATGATTGTTTTAAGATTAAAAGTGCTTTCCATTTATGCGTTATGTAGTTTGATCTTATTGTTTTCATTCTCCTTTAACCCGTGAAGGGCGGTGGAAAATTATGTATGCAAATTAAGAGGTCACTCACAAAATATATGCAAAAATGATCTCTATAAGAATTGCAGTCACTCCGTAATTAATTTACTTTTAACCCTCTGACTGCTCACTTTTTTTTTCAAAATACTTTCGACCAATATCTAATCGGCCTTTATCTCCTATACTATTACATATTTCAAATCATCCTGTATATGAAATATGTAGTAAATTTACCATTTTCATTTTCAACCTTCGACTGTGAAATTTTTAATACAAAATTGCTTCAAAAATTGTAAATTATATAAATTTTTCTACAAATGTCTTGCTCGTGGATATCGCGGGATAAGCAGTCAGAGGATTAATTATAAAATTTAAAACACTTATTAAGAAAGGTTTATTGTATCAATTATAGTTTTCAAAACAGTATACACAAATATAAAGTTCTTTAATTTATTTTATAATCTAATACACTTTTTACGAAGGAATTATTCTTGCATGCATTACGCGCATGATTTTTCATATTTGAATTGCTGAAACCAACCAAAATTTTTCCAATGAGTACAGATATAATGGGTTCTCAATATCTCCAAATGACCTACCATAAAAATAATAAAATGTGTAGATGCTAAGGATTTGTTTAAAAAAAAAATCAAATTATCGTGGACGTTTTTTTAAATACAAAAGTAGACGCGAATTCTAAACGTCTTACTTGAAAAACATAATAATAGGTCATTATCTGCATTTATATGGTTAATACATTCACTCAAAATTTCATGAAATTCTAGCCTACCACTTTTCAGAAATCGTGTGCGCAGTAACCAAAATCGCCGTTTTCAGGTAATTGACTGTAAAGATACTCCTTGATCATATAAACAGAGCTCAAATTGTTTTAGACACAACTTCTCTTATAAAGTCATTTTTTGCATATTTTTAATGGTCTTAAAGAATCATAGTTAATTATTAGCTATTAAAAAAATATACCTTTTTTGACACTTTAAAGTGTATCGGAACCCTTAATTTTAATCTCCAAATACCAGAATATTTGAATAAAATTTTGCTTTTATAATGTACGTGAAAAAAACTTTTATTTACTTTCATATAAATTTGTTCGTTAATCGTGATGTCATTCAACAATTTCAACATTTTAGCAACATAACTACTTTACCCCTGAAAGGGTAAAATATCATGCCTGTTTTTGGCCCACCTGTATACTAAGTAACATAGAGAAGGTGTTCCGAAACTTTACTTTTGAAATGTAAAACGTCAGGTGGAGCACTAAATTTCACATCGGAGATATATACTAAATCCGATAAATAAAATGAGAATAATATTGACGAAGCAAAGTAGTTTCATAGTATTTGCATGCATGGCATTTAAGTTTTTATTTTCTTTAACACTATTTTATATTACAGACAGTAAAACACAATCAAGGAAAAAATATGAGAATAGCCATTTGAAAATAAATTAGGAGCAAATATTGCAGACGTGCAATTTGTTACACGTATAAGACGTGCTTAAAGACATTTTTATTTTGTTTAACCCCCGCTCCCCCCAAACAACAACAAAAATGAATTGGATGAGAAGGATGAAACTGTTTTCATTTGTACGCTTCACATAAATAAGTGGTTGCAGAAGCCAGAAGAATAAGATTTCACATCGGAATCTGATTTCAAATAAAAGAATAATTTATATTATTGTGACATCAGTTTTCCAGTACAATATATGGATTTACAACCCAAATATTTTTTCTGTTGCATATGAGACATATGTCTGTTCTTGCAATATGAAATATGAAATATGCAATATGAAAATATGTTCTTGCAATATATGTCTGTTCTTGCAATATATGTCTGTTCTTGCAATATATGTCTGTTCTTGCAATATGCTTTTAAAAACAAGAGAGTTCCTTCCTTTATCGCAGAGCACTTGGAATTATTTTGTGGAGGACCAAATGCTCCGCGGAGTCTGATTTGTTTGAGTTTGAGAAGGTCTGATATGGAGAAACCAAATTATACAGTAATTTAATTAACTAAAAAACAAAAACAAAAAATGCTATCTCGAACGTCTCATCGGTGGAATGATAAAAGAACAAAATCAAACTATAATAAATTATTTTCTTATTGATATTGGCTGGCTGTTCAATGTTTTAATACTTTTTCCTGGAATCAGTGGAATCAAGCTTTTTCTATTTTAAAGGAAAATAAGGTAAAGGAGAAAGTGTGCTTTCAACCTTTGTTTTACGTGGCAGTCATTTTGTTTTGATAGAAGTCAAACCATGATAAGTTGTTTCTTCATTCTCTTCAATATTAAAAAAAAAAAAAAAAAACTAACTGTAATCAATTGAATGAAGTAAGCCATTGTTATACGTATTTAAACATGAACGGAAAATCATAGTAGATTAGTCAGGCATAGATTATGAAACACTTTCCAACATTTACGGAATATTAGTAAGGAATTTCATTTTTTCATAGAATGAAATGACTGAAAAAACTGAAAAAAAATGTTTATAATTCAGTTGCTGGTAAGTGCTAGACAGGTTATGAAGATAACCCGGTTACCGTCCAATTTGAAATAGTCCAAACATAATAAGTTGGAGTAAATGGATAAAGGCCCCTTTTATTACTTTTGGTTTCATCAATACAGGCATGAATTATTAATTAAATAAGGGATCGTATAAAAGCTCCTAGTTGAGAGTTGTAAAAATTAGAGTAAATAAAACTTGCTTTTAAGTAATTAAGGCAATCAAGAAGAGCTAACAATTACCCTAATTGTAGATTAAAAGGAAATTATTTTACGTTCTGTACTTTTATGCGGTCTCTCAACGTTATAGAATCGACTGTAACTCGACTTTTAAGTATAAGGAAATCTATAGAATTAATTAAAATACAGTCAGAATGTCCGCAAAGACTAGGAGATATAAAATAAATCAATATACTTCCAATTGAATTAGTTTACTCGATGCAAAATAATGTGTTTAAATTAAAGACATAACTTAAATGAAGAGAATTGTGAAATAACATGTAACACTAAATTTATTTACAAACATTTATAAATACACTTGAATCCATTTGGACATTACACTGTTAACTAGTAATTTTAAAAACACAAATTGCACAAATGGTGCCTATTAGTTGCTAAAATCAGTGTAAAAATTGTTTTAAACTCATAAAAGAGCTAAAATCCTACATGTTTCGGCTTTAAACTTAAAGCCATCATCGGGGAAGAAGAACAACCACAAACGACTACGGACCTTTTAATTTTCGACACGAAAAAATTGAAATCAACAGCTTGGAAAAATTTAAATAAAATAAGCGGGCGCTCTCTGTTGCCAAAGAGCGAAAAACTAAACTATGAATTAACAAGGGGTTAAAAATGTATTCCATAAACTAGGTATGTTGAAAGAAAAGTTATCATTACAAATACAATCCTTCCTAATTTTAATCTCCAATGATTCCCTAATGGCGGCTTTAAATGGGTTATTGAACCTATAGATAATTCTTGCTTTATCGAAATTAATTACAGTATCATTATTTTTAGCGCAAAACCGGGAGAGTGCAGTGGATAACTTTCCAAATTTTATGTCGTTTTTATGCTCTTTTAACCTTTCCAAAAACTTTCTTTTAGTCATACCAATGTAAAAAATTATACTATTATTATTTAAGCTAATGGGGATTTCATAAACACCTGCGAATTGATCAGGAGGGATAGGATCTAATTTACATGAAACTAAGTCAACCAATTTTCTGGGAGGGACAGCAATAAGATGGATATTGTATTTAATGAGTGCCCTTTTAATCCTTTCAAATATAATAGATATATATTGGAATTTCCGATAGTTTGGTTTATTATTGCTAGGGACAGGATGCTGAATTAAATGGCCATTGAGTTTTTCTATAATTTTCTGTACGTGATGAGCAGGGAATCCATGGTCAGTGGCGATATCTCTGATAAAATTAAGTTCATCTTGGATGAATTCACTTGAACAAACCAGAAAAGCACGCTTGATGAACGAATTGAAGGCAGCAATCTTATAAGAAAAAGTTGTAGAGGCATTAAATGGGATTATTGTGTTACTTCTCATCGGTTTACGGTAGACTTTACGTTTTAAGTTGTTGCCATCTTTAATTAATTGAATATCCAGGAACGGCAGTGATGAATTTTCTTCTATTTCCAACGTAAATTTAATATTTTCGTCTATTTCGTTTATTTTTGAGAGGAAAGATAGGAGTTCCTGCTTTCCATTTATAAATATTTACGAAAGTAAAAGGGATAAGAAATTAAGGTTCAAGAGAAATGAATAGCGTCTATGCGATATAGCAATTTGTAAGAATGTTACCTTAAAAAAACAAAGCAATCGACATTCATTATTATTATCTGTTAAATTATCGCTTAACTTCTGACCAGGTGCTATACCAAACGTAAGCATTTTAACATAAACATACACGACAAAATTTGCACACATAGAAATAAATATGTAAGGCGTTTACCTTTGTTGAAGTACAGGGTGACATCATCTTATGAAAATTCCTGGCCATACGCCTTTATTAAATGTGCACAAAAAAAGTCATTGAGTCTGTGAAAACCAGGTCAAATAGACCGAAAATTAAATGATTAAACAGCAGTGAACTAATATCAAGCTGCTACAATATTTCGTTTTATACAAGAACTAATCAGTCAAACGCTGTACTCTATTTTGCTGACGGAAACTCATGCTGCGTTAACACTTGTAAAATTTCGAATACTGCTAAGACGGAAAATTATGTTATTGTATTAACAACACATAATAATACTGGCAGTAAATTAAAAGAACATATGTGTACATACTTAAAAACATTTTTTTATATATATAAATATAAAGTGGAAAAAATTTGTTCCCTGGTGGACTGTAAGAAAATTCCGTAACGTCACGCATTATTACTAGTTACGTTCCGGGTTTTCACAGGTTTCCATCAGATTCCTGTGAAAAACAAGTTTCTTTGCGAATAGTTTCCTGAATTTAGGGATTAACTTTTTTTGCGTGGCAAAGTCTCGGCTCTTAGCTTTGGCGCTCTGCCAGCTGGGCTTCTCGAGGGGACCGATTTACAAATTTGGGGGCCCTGGTCACAGATGCTTATGGGGGGCCCCCTTGCACCTATGCTTACAGTGGCCTTGAGTTTAGAAATATATTATTGAAAGCGGTACTTATTAAGATTTCTTAGGAAATGAAAACTTTCCTTAAAATGTATTGGAATATCTTATCATCTGCATAAAACAAACAATGAATAAATATCAGCAGCCACTGGACAGTGTCAAAACTCTGCCATTTTATTCTTTCAACCACAAGGCGGAAGACGTACTAGAAGGAAGGTTCTCTAGGAATATGGAGGCAAACTTTTTTAAATCTTTATTTTAATCTAATTGCACGTAATAATAGTCAAATTGTACTGGGTAACTTTGCGAGGTGCGCAAATTATAATTCCTTCATTGTTACTTGAGTACTTTTTAGCTTTATTTAATTAATTTTCTTAATTTTTGGATTATATTCTTCTTACGATTTCCCAGAAAAACAGTTGGATAACCAAAAGAGAGGTATGTACGTAATTTAATTAAAACCCATAATTGATGGAAATTTTTCTCACAATTCTGTTTTTTTTTTCATTTAAGCTAGAAGCTTTTAACTTTAACAATCTAAAATTGGTAAACTTTACATACTGTTTAAAAGTATTATTTTTTTTATGCTTCTGACTTTTAAAGTTGCATATATAACAGTTTGTACCACATAAAATCCATAAATGGGAGTGTAAAATAATAATAATAATAATAATAATAATAATAATAATAATAATAATAACAATAATTATCATTATTATTACTTTTATAATTTGATGCATACATTGAGAGCAACAGAATGTAAGTGTATAAAATACTTTTTTTGTCCTATTAAAAATAAATCACCCGACAATCTGAAAAAAAAAAGAGTTAAACCTATATTGCAAGAATTATAATATTTTAAAATGTACATTTACATATGAAAAATATTACTATATTTGTATATTTGATGTATGCCTGTTTTTTAAATGGAATTAAATTTTAATCTTCAAAAAATTAACTTTTTTGAAAGAAAAAAAAAACGAAAGAACAACATTGTTTGAGCATTTTAAGGTAACCTGTATTAAAAAATCCCAATATTTACACGAGTTATGGCTAAAAAAATATATCTGTTGTTCTCACTGTAAGCAGTGATTAAAAAATATTTTAAAGTGGTCTATCTCAAAAAGTTAAAAACGTACTTTGTTTAAATTGTGCACAATAATTTTATTAAATTAGTTTATTTTTCTACCTGCAATCTTTGTGAATTTATTATATTAGGACTGAATCTAAATTTGTGTCTGCTTTAGCAAAATTTCTGTTTAAAAATAAAGTTAAACAGGTTGCATATTTTTTTCGGAGTTTATCTATGCTTTTTTTTCTGTGTTTAGAATTATAAACAAATTTTGTACCAATCTTAAGACATAGCTATAATCGCTGAAACCGTGAAGTTCATCTGCAAAAAATATAAAGTACTTTAATAGAAATCTTGCGCGCAATTTCTTTTAAAAGACGTTTTTGAGATAAACCATTTTAAATTTGCATAATTTTAAACATTTTTACAATAAGAACAACTGCCACAATTTTAGTGTTTAAATTTGTATAATTTTAAACATTTTTATAATAAGAACAACTGACACAATTTTAGTTTCTATTAGTTAGTTTAACACTACAAACACAGTGATCAGGATGTTAAACTGACAGAGGTACAACAGACAATATTTTTGTTTTGTTGAAATGCTGGTTTGGAGAAATTATTAATTTTCATAAACATAATTTTTATATACTGTTTGAAAATTTTATTTTTGATTATGTTGGAAACTGTGTCCTGAAATTTTACCAGTACTACCCCTGCATTGGAATTTTTGCTTTTTAAAATGTGATTATTTCTCCTTCACAAACAACAATAAAGAAAAGAAATAATTAATTCTAATAACTGGTAATGAATATTGGAAAAAAAATACTTAGCATTGCAAGTATGCTTATGTTCTGGAAACTTCTTGCTTAAGATCATTTGAGTATAAAATAAATGGAAAATTACACCTATTTCAAGAACAAACAATTTCTCCAAGATCAAATATTTTCTTATAATAATTTTACTTTTCTCAGCCTTCAACTAAATTAAATTAATGAAAATTTAAAAAAAATGGTCGTTGATTTTTAACATGAGATTATAAGAAAAATACTAAGCAAATTATTTGTAAATGTAGGTATATGTTGAAAAGAAACCGGTTTCAAATAAATCTGATTTTAAAATGACAAAGTCTGTTAATGCTTTGAGTGACTTTATGCTTGAATACATTCTAGTTATAATAGTCCAGTCAAATAAAAAAAAAGGGGGGGGGGGTCCATTGGTTTGCAGAAAAAAGCAAAAATTTTCAACATTTAATATCGGGTAATCATTACATGGATAAAAATTAAATTATATTTCTTAATAATCAAATTCGATGTTATAATTTAATAAATATGGTTACAAGATAAATATTAAATATATAAATATTAAATATATAAATATTATATAAATATATATTATATAATTAAAAAATACCAGAGGGCCCGTGCGAAGATTTCGCACTGAAATCTAATATTTTTTAGGTACTTCTCTATTATCCCGTCGACCACTTTTCATAACAAAAAACTACCGCCAAACTGTAAGATTAAACGCCAAAAATGCAGCCCCATTTACTTGATGTCAGAATCATTATGCGTGTTTGTTACGTCATCTAGTGGTTTTACATTCAACATTTGCGTGTATTTTTCATTATGTTTTACTGATTTAGTAGTTATTTTATTAATTAAAATAACAATTGTGTCCTTAAATTCTTATATTTTATTTATTTATTTATTTTTTGATATTCCAATGGGAACGTACTCCCGTTTATTTGGCGATAGTTTTTTGTTATGAAAAGTGGTAGACGGGATAATAGATAAGTATAATTTTTTATCAATATGTAATATTTATTAGATGCAGGATTAAACGTCTAAAGAAAAAGCAAGGATAAAAATATCTGCAAACAACATTTAGTTGTTAGTCAAGCCAGAATATCATCTAATTTATTCCCTCAACGTTAGACTAAACACTGATCCAAGATTGCTAAAGGCACGCGCGAGAAAAAAAAATGAACAATCGTATTTTGACTACATTAGAGGATGACGTCATCCGCTTCGGGAAAACCATGGAACTTAGAAACATAAATCTAAAGATTTCAATTTCAATTTCGCTTTTTTCATTTCGCTATGAGCATCATATAATGTGGTATTTTATTTTTTTGGCAACAATAATTTCAGGAAAACCTTTCATTTCTTTTATGAAATCAATGCCGATTTAATTTTTAATTTTCAGCAAATTTCAATCAAAAACATGTTTTAACGAATTGTTAAGTGGGCTATGTCAGAAGCCGGTTCTAAAACCTTTCATATGGTATCTCATTCGTTGTTCTGAGTTTCATATTTTCTCAGAAAAAGGGATGTTGATAGGAGAAATAATATATATGATTATATAATATATAAATATTAAATATTATAAGTTAAATATTTTAAAATATTCTTAAAACATACAAAATTACTTTGCAAAATTTTAAGCTAGTTAAATTGTGAGTTATATTGATGTATCAGAAACATCCCTGAATTATATAGGATGTTTCCTTATATTTTCAAGTACTATTACTGGCTTTCTGTGGAACTTTTCTAAATTCATAAAGAATGTTTTTCGTTTTTACCAGGAAGATAACAGGATATGAACATATCTAAATTTTTTCGGAAGATTGCTGATTTATTCCAGGTAGGTTACTGGCTTTTACTGGGAAAATTTTAGTATGTTTATCGTTTTTTCCAGGGAGGTTACCGACTTAAACCTGGAATTTTTCTGAAGAATTGAGAAACCTCACCACTATAATTCCAGGAAAGTACTGACTTTTAATATTAACTTTTCTGAATTCTTAAAAATGTTTTCTATATTTTGCCAGAAATGTTACTGTTATAAATTAGGCACATTAGCTGTCCATTATTTTCCAGTAACGTTCCTGATTTTTTTTTACAGTGTGGATGATTGCTAGTACTTAGTACACATCTCTGGCTAATGATATGCGCCCTCGGGTCGACACTAATGATCTCATGTTTGACCAATCGTTAGTCGTTACATGATGTTTGATTTTCTTCCAGACGCCTTGTCTCCGAGAATTTCCTAGAAAGTATCTTTCCTGAAATATAGCATGTGTATCAAAGTTTATTGGGGTAATAAATATAAAATATCGTCTTTTTAAGACGACTCCTTTTGTAGAATCGTCGAAGAGCCGTCTGTGTGTCGTAAATATGCACTCATGCTGTCACATCATGTTCGGTCTTAACAGGTGCTTACGTGACCGTTCAAGAAAATGTCCACTTAAAGACCTTTTTAAGTGGACCTATACAAGGGGTATCTTCAAAAACAAATGCGGTAGAATCACCAGCATCAGTGAAAATCCATTTTTATCAATTGTTGACCATATTCGATAACGTGTGCGAATTCTTTCGTGTAGTATTGTATGCAATCAGTAGAATTTATGTACACCGTCTAATACACACAAAATGAGATAAGTTTAAAAATGTATACTACAGCGGAAAACCAACTTCCAGGAATGATTGATTATAGTCAGACTTGTAACCGAATTCTTTTGCGTGTCCCTGTAAATGAAAGATAAATGCTATACACTCCATAACTTATAGAAAGCATGTTGTAATGCATTTCAATGATTTATTTATCTTTGAAGTATCGTAGCATCATTAAAATGCACCGCAAACGTTTTTCCCACATAGATCATAATGCAAGGGAATTCTTTTGTGCGTCTCTGTAAATGAACGATAGATGCTACTTGTTCTATACTCCTGCAAAAGCATGCTGTAGTTCATCTAAGTGACGAATATCAATCTCATTATGTTTAAAATATAGTAACATCAATAAAATACACCACAAATGCTTTTTCCTCATCAATCATAATGTAACGGAATTTTTTGTGTGTCTCTGTAAACGATCTACAAATGCTACCTACTTTAATTTTAATACCGAACATTCTATAGTAAACCTGAATATCATACGAAAATTTCATGGCAATCGGAGCATATTTACGGGAGTTAGACCACGAAGAGACAGTCCGCAGTTAGATAGACCAGCCGAATTCTTAAACACTTTTGAACTGGGTTGAAAAGTGTTAAAAAAGAAAAGAATATTGAAGAGATTCTTTTTTTTTCATTCTCTTTCACATATATGGCCTATTTATGTTCTATCTAATATATAAAAATGAAAAATTGTCTGTCTGTCTGCACTTTTATACAATTTAACAGTTTGGAAGCCAGAATTGTGAAATGTTACGTATAGGTGTATTGAAACACGGCCCAGGCAACTAAAGTAATCCGGAATCGAAATAATGTATAGTTAATTTTTAATTAATAAAAACACAAAAATCTAACAGCCTTTTCTTATCAAATTGAAACATTTTTTGTTATAACAGTTGCTAACAATTGAAAATCTGTAGTAAAATTCTTTCTACAATAATTAATTTTCTATTGAAAGATTTTCGCTTGAAAAATGAAAATGGAATAAAAAGTATCAACAATTATAAAAAAGATTAATATGACGTCATATTGGTAGTATAACGGAAATTTTCAAACATTTCTCAATAATACAAGGAGTATGAGTATGTGTAAATAGAGAAAGCAGGTTAATAGGACGTCATTATAATACTAAAAAGAAAACTAATATGACGTCATATGGAAAGTTTAACGAACCTTTTCAAATGTTTGAGAATGAAAGTTGACATTAAAAGAGTATTATGATTTATATAGTCAATATGAGTAATAGAGAAAGCAAGTAGATATGACTACATCAGCAGGTGAATATAACGTCATATGGGTTTGAGGAACATATTGAATCATGATAAAAATCCGATTATGGAAATATTGACATATTTAAACATTTTGAAGTTCTCTGCACAACATGTTTAATTTTGAAATTGATTTTTCTACATAAAGATTCTTAAAATCCCGGACACTGCCGGGTACTTCAGCTAGTGTTAAAAAAAATGCATATTTTAATAAAACCAAAATATGCGATAACTTGTTTCATAAAGAATGACTTTTTAGAAAATGCCTCGTATTTTGTTTTAGAACTGAAGCAAGCCGTCTCGCATATCAATCGATTCGTAAAGCAATTAAAATGCAGAACTCAATACCGAATAAGTTTCTTTCTCATCAATCGTCTCATTAGACTCTTGATTATCTTGAAACTTATTTTTTATTGTATTAAAGGAACTGAAACCTATGTTATGTTTTAAAAACAGAAAAAGGAAAGAGAGAGTGCGCTTGCAAAGTTTGTGTTACGTTGTTGATTTTTATTTTGCTTTTTATTTTACTTTTTATTTTGCTTTCGTAAAATAATTTAAAACGCAAAACACAAGACTTGATGACATTTTCATTGATTTTACCTGTGTCTTGAATATTAAGGACGTTCTTTTTTTTTTTCATCGTTAATGCAAACACGCAGTTATTACTTTTAAGTGTTGCGTTTTTAGGTGCGCTCGTAATTATATAAATGCGTAGTACTTATAGCCGTCGTTTGGTCCGTCCGTCTGTCCGCATATAACAGGAACAATCAACCAGGACACCAACCGCGAGGTTTATGGTGAGTCCACATATAACAGTACAAAAACATTTTTAGAACTTAATTATAAATTTATAACTCAATTTTAAGGCATTTTTCGTTTGCTCAACACAGGTGATAAATCGCCAAATATTCTTTATGGTTACAATTGCATACGTATTACATCAACAATGATGCTCAAAGCACATTTGTAAAAAAAAAATAAAATAAAAAAAAAGGCAAAATGGCGGTGAAGCTTTAAAAAGGAAATATTTTAAACAGCAAAAAGTAAAAAATATAAAGAAAAAATAAAGAAAAGAGTGTAACGTATTTAAAAACATATACTGTAATGAATTAACAGTCTTATATTAATTAAATTATGATTATACGTTGAGAAATGAATTTTGAAATCTAAAATGATAGTTTAAATAATTATTTTTCTTCTTTCGCGTTGTCATATCTCAGAAAAGAAGAAGAGCAAAAGTTATAATTTTTAAGAATAAACTCACTCATTTGCGCTTACTACCAAGCGTAAAAAAAGCGCTGAATTTTTCCACAATCGTGCTCGGTCAACACGCCCAAAAGCATATTCTAATGGAAATTATTTGGAAAAATCATGAATTGTAGTGATGAAGCCGTGGTTTTCACGATAAAATCCATTGAATGCTTATAAAAGACTATTAAAAAAACTATTTTTACTTTTATATTTATTGTATATTTGTAAAGAAACCAAGCACTTACTAAACTTTGCGGTAACATAAAATAACGGTACGGAACCTTTAGGATGCAAGTCTTAACTGGCACTTGTCTTCTTTTTAGGTGCATTCGTAATTATATGAATACGTAGCACCTATAATCGTTGTCTGCTCCGTCCGTTTGTCCGCATATCGCAGCGCAAAAACTTCTCAACCGAATGGTTTGAAATTTAATATATATAATAGTTGCAGACTTTTGTGGAAACATTTCAAATTTTATGAAAATCGAATCCAAACTTAAAAAGATATTAATAAAAATATTTATTAAGTAATTTGATTCTTAAAAAAAAAAAAGGTACTTCCGAGGATTAATTGGCAAGCGACCGAGATGTATAGCCAAGTTATCTGACATGTATGACGTTATAGTCATATATGCCATATATGACATTTTATAACCTCTATCTCTACCAAGTTATAGCCACATTCTTTATTCTATTAAATCCTATAATACGTAATTCATTCAATGATATCCCATGATAGGTATTATTCTATGTTGCCATGGTGATTACGTCCTATTTAAGATGGAGTCCTATTATTTCCGAATTACCAAATTTAAAAACTGAATTTGCATACTAAAATTGTTTAATTAGAGCAATTCTATAATCTACTGGCAGTTTTTCGGATAGATGTTTCCGGAGAATTAGATATTAAATAGAAAAAGAGTCTAAATATGGATTTCAAGTTCTTAAATTTTCAAAGCTAGGCTTAAGTTTTTTATTGGAATTTTCAGTTAATGTCAACAAAAGATAAAACGTTGCCAACTTAAAATGGTACTAATTTTATTACGGAAATTAATCATAACAGACCATATAATTCATTTCACTGAAACTAGTTATAGTACGAATGCACCTCATTTGTCACGTTTGACGTACAATTTCCAACTTGTTTCTTTCTTTCTTATTTATTTATTTTACATTTTATTAGGATTGGCGTTGAATAATTGTTACATTTTCATAACTTCAGTGTATACATTTTGATAGAAAACCTTTTATAAAGTTTTGTAAATAGGCTGTTATTCCAGAAATCGTAGTCTACATCAGTATAGCCTATGACATTTGGAGAGTAAAGACAAATATTTTGGTGCCGCGTTTATTAAAATTCGTCCACCCGCTCCTATATCAGCGAATAAAGAATCTCACATTGTCCACGATCAAAACATTGCCGTCCATATCTGTGTGCAGACGAATTACTAATAGTAAATCGTCTGGATCACATGAAAACGGCACAGGAGCCACAGAATGAAAGGACACAGTTTATTTTAAACAAAATCTCCAACGCTACACAAGAACTGGTCCCACTGTTTCACCAAGTAATGAATACCTTGCTCGTAGAAGTCCTTTGGCTGACATATGAACCAGTTTCGAACAGTGTCCATGACTTCGCTGTCCGAATAAAAACAGCAACCCTTCAATGCCTTTTTCAGGAGACGAAATATGGGAAAGTCATATGGCGAAAGATCTAGGCTATACGGTTGTTATTCCAACAATGTCCATCTAAACGTCACAAGATTCTTGTCACAGCTTGTGTCCGTTCTGCACACGAGTGAATGACAGTGCATATTCTCCATACACTGCTTTTATTCGCCGATGCATTTCGCAAAATAAAAATCGTTTTGCCACTAAATAAAAATGGCTCTGCGTTGCTCTTTTTTACTCCCAAACATTCCAGAGATGCATTTGAATAACAACAAAAATAGATTACTGTCCGGACGGTACTGTTGGCTGACCGCCAGCGCATATCACGTGCTTCTGCGTGACTATCTACTTCAAGTTCATTCCAGCAGTAAAGGTTATCTTCTTTACTTCCTGGTTTTCCTCTACACAAAGTTTCACCACACTCATACAAAAAAATTAAGTTATAAGCATTGTTCTGATTTGATTTGATACACCCTTATATATTGTGAAGCCGAAAATTCATACTTATCTACTCATCCCGTTTAAAAAGTATGTCGTTCTGGCGCAGTTCCAAATAAATTAAACATTGCATTTTGAACTAATAATAGAAAGCATTGTTTTATTATATGTTAGATATCTTATGTATCACATATAATCTAATATAGACTCTTGAAACAGTCTGATTCTAACTAAAACAATCTTTTCTTATTTCGTTCATTCGCATAGGGCGCTTTTCCAAGAAATATCTCATTTGCATTTTCAAGTAAAGCACTTGGCTAGTCTAGTCCAGATAAAAGTATATTTTAGAAATGTTAAAGAAATCATTTAAAAGTCAATTCAATCCAATTCTTATACGTTAGTTTAAAATGTATGAAATAAATACTAAGAATTTATTGTTTCTGCACCATCCAGCTTTGTAATTTATGCCAGTTACATTAATGAATTCAATAGAAATATGTGAGTGATTGCGTGGAAGTGAAAATTTAAATATTCTTTGTTCGGAAGAGAATTTAGAAGAGAAAAAAATGTTTCTAGCTAGTGTTTCTAAATGTTTCTAACAATTTATTCAGTATGTATTACGCATTTTGTTTAATGTGTTATGTTAAATATAAAACATTATTTAATGGATTCTTGAAATTACTTAAGAACGTTAAAATATACATATTTGTCTAATCCTTGGCTGATGTTTCGTTGAAATGTGTGCCTTTATAACAAAATGGTGAACTAACAAACTTAATGTGTCAGTTTTCAAAAACATATCTGATTTTTATTTGTTTATGGAAAGCGGACACATTGAAAATTTAAAGTAAAAGTAAAAATAGTTTTAAAAATATCTCGGTACTTTTATGTTAGCTGGGCGCCAGTGATATATACACACACATAATATAATACATATATATAGATATACACACATTACATTATCCCAACAAAATGTTTTCTGTAAGAAAAAGAGCGCCAAGTTCTGCTTAATATTTTGGCCACTAAAGGTAATGATATCTAAAGTTCGCCCAAGTTAAAAGTCAAACATCCCAAATCCTCCTTTGTAAATGGCTTCCTGCGACTTGGTCATTAATGCAATCTAGGGTGTTTTTTTTTTCATTTATCTGGCGTCCTATTACTCGCGAAAAATTGCAATAAATTCTAAAGAATCTTAGAAGAACATAAAACTTAGAAAAATGTATCACAATACATAATACACCCTGATTGATACTAAATATATCAAATTTTTCATTTAAAATAAACGTACAAATTAAATTACGTACAAATGTCTTTTTCAAATTAATAATTGGAAATTATGCATTTATGAAATATTTCAATATGTAAAAGAATATTAAAATGCAAAGATGCAAATTCACATGAACACATTGTAACTAAAAGCCTTGTAATAAGTACCACTGAGTTTTAACAAACATTAGCTTTGATTAAGAATCATTTAGACAACTTATGGTTTAATTTTTGTACAGTCTATGGTCATTAACGCGAATCCCAAGGAAAATTTTTTTCATCTAATTTCACATAGTGTTGACGTTATACGAAGCGTTGAGAACCAGGATGGACCATTCTCGACAGCTGTGATTTCGAAATTATGCTTGTTTTTAAATGCGTATTATATTTCAGTACTTTGTACAACAGAATGAGCAAAATGCTCAAAACAATGTAGTAGACATGCAGTTACTTATATTACAACATTGTTCCGAATTTGAAAAACACCCTAGATTGCATTAGCGATCAAGTTGCAAGAAGCCATTTTTATTGAAAGATTTGGGATGTTTGACTTTTAACTTGGGCGAAGTTCAGATATCATAACTTTTGTGGCCGAAACATTAAGGAAAACTTTTGGCGCTTTTTTTTTTACTGAAAACATTTTGTTGGGATATCACTTTTTTTGTGTTTTTAAAGAAATATATATATTAATATAAACAATATTAATATATTAAAAAACAAATTATTTTATTATGTTTAAAAAAGGATATTTTATTTCTTGTTTATATTAAAATACTAATCGCCTCTGGCAGCCAGTTTGGTCTCCCTTAAATGTATGATAAGCATTGCATCATATTACATTTTATTTATAGCTAGCAGGCTTTGCCCGCTACTCTGGTCGGTGTCTCCAAACGAAATATACCCGTGAATTTAATATTGTGTTTTAAAGAAATATAAACCTTTACCTTGATTGTCCGTCCGCATTGCTGTAAAATGAAACAAACGCCATTGCGCTGCTCTATTTTATAATTTTTGCACAAAATTTGGGCTACTAAAGATCAACTCGTTTATTTAACCACTAGCAAAACCCGCGGCTTTATTCGCGTAATTGTTGACAAATACCAAGTGGTATTCGTCGGCCTATTTTCATTAGAGAAGTTTTTACTGCCATACAGAATTCAAAAATTACTAATTAAGCCACATTTTGAGTAAACTTTATTCTTGTACTGCATTAGGTAAACATTAGACTTAAATGAATGATAAGAGCTTAAAATAATTCCAAATAAATGGTAATTTAGAATATATTTTGAGTTTTTCGATTATTTCATTTTTTAGAAATTTTTAGAAACAGTTGTATTCAAGTATTTGCGTCTTAAAAGTAAGCATCATGCCAAATTTCAATCTTCTAGTAAGCAAATTTCTGCAATAACTATATCACATAAATTGCAATTTTAGAACTTTTTTTTTTCCTGCACACATTAAAATTTCTAAAAACTGTTCTGTGGATAAATTTGTGTCTCTAATTATTAGTCATGTACAATTTCAAGTTTCTATCCCTAACAATTTCAAATAAATCATACATTAGAAGGTCTTTAGAACTCATAGAATCATAAAGAGAACTGGCAATTTCGGTGCTTTATTAGCTTCTATAAATTCTCTTTCTATAATACAGAAGTTTTAACAGAGTAAAGACTAAAAAACAAAATATAGTAACAGTAGGAATTAAGTACAATATAACAACAATTGCAAAGGTCTTGTGCAGTGACGAAACTATTTATAATTTTATTAACAGTCGTACATTATACCATTTAATTAACCAGACGATAGATTGAAAATACTCGCACTAAAAGTTAACTCAATGAAAAATAGCCACTAGCGTCAAATTCAAAGGTATATTATTAATTCTCGCCGCTTGGCGACAATTAGCCAAATACCGCCAAATTTAGCGACATAAAATATCCTGTTTATGCTGACGTCATAATGATGCATATGTATTTTGTATTGTATGCATTTGTATTATATGTATGGTGCATATGTATTTTGTATTATATGCATACGTATTATATGTATGATGCATATATATATATATATATATAAGTTTATTAACATCATTAAAACGCATTTAAAAGAATAACAGCCCTATTTACTAAGCGGATTTTTTCAAGATTGGCTACAGTGCTATTGAGATTAGAATCCAGACATTTATAAAACAATTTATTTTAAGGACGTAAACATATAGAAAGATCGATAGATAAACTGAAAGATTTGCCTTATCAACAACCACTGACGACCAAGTTTACCATCGCCACTGACGACCAAGTTTTTTTTTTATCTGGCGACCAAATTATTTAATCTGGCTTTTTTTTTCTTCTTTTTTTTATATATATACTAGCAAGCTACGCCCGCTACGCTGGTCAATTTCTCTTAACAAACTTTTAATCAAACAAAATATTGACGTTCCATAATTCACTCTTATATTTTAACAGAATAATAAGGCTACTATAATTTGTGACTCGTGCCAATATTCACGTCAGGACACGTCGCCCTTATCATTATCTTTTTACGCATGAAGGTTTCGCTATGGTACTCCATTGGGAAATTTGGTAATTTTTGAAATTCAATATTTGAAAAACGGCACAATCATTAGATTTTAAATTTATATCAAGAAAAATACAATTTTTTACATTTCAAACGACTTGTCTAACAATTGTCAAACGACTTGTCTAAAAATTGTCAAACGACTTGTCTAACAATTTTCTAACAAATACTTTTCGAGCTATTATTTTTTTCAGTAACTTCAAATGTTTCATTTTCCGAGATTAATCTGTGGCAACAATTAGTGAAAAACCCAGTCGTCAGCAACGCATAGCTTTTTATTAAAGAGGCAATTGGAGCAGGGATTGTCACCATCAATTTGCCACCATCACTTTTGAAATCGGTTCTGCAGTTCCAGAGATTCCATACAAATTGTAATTTAGAATGTTTTTAGAACGCTTTTCGCTCATCTCACCCTTTCAAATTTCGATTTTTTTTTAATTTGTTCTTCGAGAGCATTTACATCTTTTAAGTAACCACAATGCCAAATTTCAAATTTCTAGCTCCTTCAGTATTAAAAAAAATTGCAATTTTAAAACGTTTTTCGCTCCTGCACCCCCGTGGGATTAGTGGCGCCGACATAAAATATAGCCTATGTTGGAGCAGGGATTGTCACCATCAGTTTGCCACCATCACTTTTGGAATCGGTTCTGCAGTTCTAGAGATTCCATAGAAATTGTAATCTAGAATGATTTTAGAGCGCTTTTCGATCTTTTCACCCTTTTAAATTCCGATTTATTATTATTATTATTATTATTAGAGAGCATTTACATCTTATAAGTAACTACAATGCCAAATTTCAAATTTCTAGCTCCTTCAGTATACAAATAAAAAGAAAAGTGCCCAGTTAAACTGATGGCATTGAGCTCACAGGCTATTCACACTAATTGTATATTATACTCTTATTTCAAAGAATAATGCTCCTCGAAAAAGAAAGAGATCGACAATAAATTATGGGGGGGATTAGCCCCCCGTTTCCCCTCTTTATACTTAACCAATGAACCGCCAAAACTAATCAGGAAAGCTCCTTACCACAATGAATCTATATACAAAATTTGAAGCAAATTGGGTAATTCTGCATGAAAAACCCATTTATCTAAAGTAAGGGGGGATTAACCCTCCCCGTCCCCTTTATACTTAACCAATGGACCCCCAAAACTAATCAGGGAAGCACCTTATAACAACGAACGTATAAACCAAATTTTAATCAAATCGGATAATTTAGCATGAAAAACACATTTATCTAAATTAAGGGGGGATGAGCCCCCCTCCCCCCTCCCCCCTTTCTACGTAACCAATGAACCCCCAAAACTAATCACGCAACCGTCTTATCCCAATGTACCTATAAACAAAATTTGAATCAAATCGGATAATTCTGCACGAAAAGCCCATTTATATAAATTAAGGGGGGGGGATTAGTCCCCCGTTGCCCTCTTTATACTTAACAAATGAACCCCCAAAAGTGATCAGGGAAGCACCTTATAACAATGAACCTATAAACCAAATTTTAATCAAATCGAATAATTTGGCATGAAAAACACATTTATCTAAATTAAGGGGGATTAGCCCCCCCGTTCCCCCCCTTTATACGTAAACAATGAACCCCCAAAACTAATCAGGGAAGCGCCTTATCGCAATGTACCTATAAACAAAATTTGAATCAAATTGGATAATTCTTCACGGAAAACACATTTATGTAAATTAAGGGGGGATTAGTCCCCCGTTTCCCCCTTTATACTTAACCAATGGACCCCCAAAACTAATCAGAGAAGCACCTTATAACAACGAACCTATAAACCAAATTTTAATCAAATCGGATAATTTAGCTTGAAAAACACATTTATCTAAATTAAGGGGGATTAGCCCCCCGTCCCCCCCTTTATACGTAACCAATGAACCCCCAAAACTAATCACGCATCCGTCTTATCCCAATGTACCTATAAACAAAATTTGTATCAAATCGGAAAATTCTGCACGAAAAACCCATTTATGTAAATTAAGGAGGGATTAGTCCCCCGTTTCCCCCTTTATACTTAACCAATGAACCCCCAAAAGTAATCAGGGAAGTGCCTTATAACAATGAACCTATAAACCAAATTTTAATCAAATCGAGTAATTTGGCATGAAAAACACATTTATCTAAATTAAGGGGAGATTAGCCCCCCCCCCGTTTTCCCCCTTTATATGTAAACAATGCACCCCCAAAACTAATGAGGGAAGCGCCTTATCCCAATGTACCTATAAACAAAATTTGAATCAAATTGGATAATTCTTCACGAAAAACCCATTTATGTAAATTAAGGGGGGATTAGTCCCCCGTTTCCCCCTTTATACTTAACCAATGAAACCCCAAAACTAATCAGGGAAGCGCCTTACCACTATAAACCTATGACCAAAATTTGAAGATAAACGGGTATTTCTATCACGAATTATCGCGTTAAGTACATACGTACATGCATATAGAACGGGCGGGCACATTAGCTCTCAGGCTTTGATAGCCTGTGAGCTAAAAAGTGCAATTTTAGAACGTTTTTCGCTCCTGAACCCCCCTGGAGTTAGTGGCACCGACATAAAATATAGTCTATGTTGGAGCAGGGGTTGTCACCATCAATTTGCCACCATCACTTTTGAAATCGGTTCGGTAGTTCCAGAGATTACCCCCTACAAACAAACAAACAAACAATCTTTACTCCTTTATAATATTAGTATAGATACATAAATGTACACCTAAGAAATGAGCATAAACGTAATTTTCCTGCCTCTTCCACCCTTACTCGCACAGTGATTTTCCTCTTCTATTGTAATTTTAATGGAAGAGCCCAGTTTAAAAGACATCTTATGCACAGAATTTCTTTTCCCATCTTATGCACAGAAAAACCTTTCTTTTCCGCTGTAGCCCTGCCACGTCATTAGAAGTTGGGGGGAGTAAGAAATCGTGTCAATCTAGCCTCTGTGGCACCTAAAAGGGAATACAATGCTAAAAAATTCTCAAGTTTTTTTTATTCTGTAAGTTTAAAATTAGAATTTTGTGCTCAGAATATATCAATTAAATTTTAAAGGATAATAGCATATGAGTGACTATAAGTAATTCATTTGAAGTAAATCTATAAAACTTAATAAAAATTGAGACTCTGCAATTTCATTAGAAAACTTAGTTTATATTATCCTTTTAAATTATGTACTATTATGAATTATGTAACTAGTAACTCTAAACAATGCTTGTTATTATTTTTTCTCAATTAATTCATAAAAAACTTTTGTTCCTTTTTGTCGCGATTAAATAAGGAAAAAATGACTATTTGGAAATAGAGGTAATAAAAAATAAGTATCTTACTCATCATGTTTTATACGTCCCACATGATTTAATGGATTTATCGAGCACTTTGATTTATTTCATTTTATTAATCAAATAAAATAACATATTTGCATGGTAATGCAAAATAAAATATTGTGTTGCATGTGTAGAGAGAACAGAAAATCTACTGAATCCATTCACTCTGGAATATAAAAATCAATCAGGAGAAGAAGATTATATATGTCTTTAGATTCTAAGTAATTGAAATTATACTCATGAGAATTTTGAAAGATTCATTCATTTCAATTGCTTAAAAACAACAACAACTAGTGAATATATATGTTTATAAACTATATTTTAAAAGTTACGACGAAGTGATTACAGCAAAATAGGAAGCATTTTAAGAATAAAATTTTAATTAACGAATTCTTCAAACTTCTTTCTTGGCTGTATATCTAATGGAATTCTCGGTATTCTGATGTAAAATATCAAATATTATAATGAAACTTTGTTGCAATTCCGACGTTCTGTGAAATGAGGATTTTTATTAAATCAGTTCACTTCTAAGAGATTTTAGAATCAACGAGAAACTGAGAATCATATACCGGGTTCGGCATAAGTTCGATAAAGCATTAAAAATTCATTAAAAAGATACAAATAAAGTTAAAAAATTCCTGTTTGCAGAAATGAATTTAGAGGGAGATCGGATTTTTTTAATAACAAAAAAAGTTGTGGTTAAAAAAAATACGACAGATGGCTCTGGCATGCACAATATGAAGCAGATGTATGCAAATTAGGCTTACAGTAAAACACCCATTTGTGTGAAGCATCTGACAAGCTTCTGTATCCCAGCAAACGAAACATGCCTTTTTCTGGTCTTCAGTCATTTTGCCGTGCCGAATTTTCGCATTGCGCTAGTTGCCGATTCCCCATTCTTGTAAAAGTGTTTAACCAACATAGCATACTGCTGGCATCAAATGTAGAATCTGTGTGCATTGAGGTGGTTTATTGACAGCGTGATTTACATAAATCTGCTTCATATGATGCATGCAGCGCCATCTATCTGTAATTTTTGAACAAAAATTTTTTGTTATTGAAATAAAATCGATCTCCGTCTAATCCCATTTTTGAAAACAGAATTATTTGTTTGTTAGCATTATTATTTTTTTTTTAATTTTAACGAGTTTATGATACACTCGGTATTTTAATAGATTTTAGCTTAAATTATTTTCATTCTGATAGTCACAAATGTAATAGTATAATGATTAATAGTAAATAAGAAATACTAATAAAATGATTTATTCAGAGCATTTAAAGCATTGTTTATATTAATTACAGGATGTCCGATAAGGTCTGTCCCTGATTACAAAATTGATTCATATCCGCTATATATTAGATAGACAACACATGTGAAATTGGTGCTAAAATGTTGGAAAACTCCGTCGCCAGTCAGTGTCTAGGAAATCAAAACACGTACTGGTTTGGCCGACCATCAACCACAACTGAAAGAGTGTGGAAGATGTGAGAGAGTTTTTTGTGCGAAGTCCCAAGAAATCAGTGCGTACGGTCTCACGTGAATTACAGGTGCCAAAAGAGTCTCGTGATGCCAGAGGACATACTGACCTTTTTCCTGCTTCGTAAACATTTCCGGTTTCTTGGACACTGACACTGCTACACTATATCCACGTTACGAAAACCTGCAACAAATAAACTTAGCACCACTTTCACATGTTTATCTTATATATAGCGGATATAAATAAACTTTGTAATCAGGGAAATACTTTTGTGATACCCTGGATAGTTTAATGAATTAACAAGCTAATTGATTCCAATTCCAATTAAGATGATGAAGTTCCTCGATTATACAAAATAAGAGGAAATATATTAAATCAATTCCCTTTAGAATGATTTAAAAATCAAACAGACGCAGACGATTATACAGTGTCTCACAAAAGTGATGGGACACTTGTGCTTTATAAAAAGAAACTGCAATAAAATAAATAAACAAACATGTGCAAAAATTTTTTGGGTGTGTTTCATATTTAAAGTTAGTAACAATTATTACATAACATACATTTTGTCAAAATATTAAAATATTAATTTAGTAAAAATACAATTGTTCAGAACGGAGCAAAAAATGGCTCACATAAGTGATGGGACACTTACTTTTCCATCAAATATTTATCCACAAATTTTACTTTTTAAAAGGTTTTAATATTTTGTTGGATTTCCTTTTACTTTTAAAACATGATTTAATCTTTTTGGGATGGATTCGACTATTTTTTTTGTGATTTCTGGAGTGATTTTACCCCATTCTTCTTGAAGCACCGATTTTAGTTGTTGTTTTGAAGAAATGGTGTGTTTGCGAATTCTTGATTCCAATTCTTGCCAAATATTCTCTATGGGATTTAAGTCTGGAGATTGTGGTGGTGTTTTTATTATTTCAGGACAGTTATATAGCAGCCAGAGTCTAACGTTCAGAGCAGTGTGCTTGGGGTCATTGTCCTGGTAGAATTTAAAATCGTTATGAAGGTTCAATTTTCGTGCTGAAGATTTCAAATTTTGCTTTAAAATATCAATATACTTGTACTGATCCATTATACTGTCAATAAAAACAAAATTACCAACTCCAGCGGACGACATACACCCCCATACCATAACTCCTCCTCCACCATGTTTTACTGTTGGTACCAAGTTCTGTTTGCGAAGTTCTTCCCTGGGTTTTCTCCACACCAAGATTCTACCGTCAGAACCAAATATATTAAATTTACTCTCATCAGCAAATATAACTTTATTCCAGTAATCAGAATTCTTATTTATGTTGGATTTTGCGAAAGCTAGTCTGAGTTTTCTATTCTTTTCACTTACGAAGAATTTTTTCTTGGCTACTCTACCGTGATATCCAGCAGATCGAATTACCCTTCTAATAGTTTCAGGATTAACAATTATTCCATATAATGCTTGTAAATCAGCAGCAACTTTTGAAGCACTAATTCTTGGATTTTTTTTAATATTTCGAACGATAATTCGCTTTATTCCATTGGATAGCTTTGATGGTCAGCCAGGTCTTCCTTTATCCTGAATCATATGATTCTTTTTATATCGTTTAATGATATTGAAAACTGTTGAACGACTCAAGTTAACTGTTTCAGCAGTTTTTCTAATAGATTTTCCACGTTCAATATGCAAATTAATAACTAATTTTCGAATTTCAGGCGAAGTTTCTTTTCGTTTAGCATTCATGACTACACAGAGCTAAAAAACACAAAAATTCCAAAACAAACTGGAGAGAAATACTGCAGACGATTTTATAAATTATTGCCAATTGCTTTTAAGTAAAAATAAAACCCCAAAAAATATTTTTATTGCTTATTTCAGGCGATTTTTGTTGCATATATAATGGTGTCCCATCACTTATGTGAGCTATTTTTTGCTCCGTTCTAAACATTTGTATTTTTATTAAATTAATATTTTAATATTTTGACAAAATGTATGTTATGTAATAATCTTTACTAAATTTAAGTATGAAACACACCCACAAAAAAAATGTGTACATGTTTTTTTAATTTATTTGATTAGTTTCCTTTTGTAAAGCACAAGTGTCCCATCACTTATGTGAGACACTGTATATTTACTTTTATTCTAAATTAAAGTATGTTCACGAGATCGTTCTTGCACACAAAGAATCTAGTCAATAAATATATTAATACACATGCTTTAAAGAAATGATTTCTTACATAATATTAAACATTTTATGCATAAAATTGGTTTTAATGATTTCTTTAAGAAACTCGATTTTAACTCTAACACAAATATTTCATTTATACGATAATGCAATGGAAAATATACTGTTGCATTTCTGACGTGCATCCAGATAAGAAAATCTATTAAATTAATTCACTTCTAAAAGATTTTTAATTCAATGAGACGCCAGGAATTATATATTTCGAAATATTTTAGCTTAATTTATATTCATTCAGAGCTTTTGAAATGTTTTATGTATTAATTTAATGGATTCAGCAAGCTATTTGATTTCATTTCCAAATAAAATAATGTAGTTCCTCGATTATGCAACATAAAATATAGTAATTTAATTGAAAAAATTAAGAAATCTGTTAAATTACATTCCTTTTAATAGGATTTAAACAAATGCAGACGATTATATAGTTATCTGTATTCTAGAATCTAGAATATATTATTCCTACGAAATATTTCTTGCATACAAAGAAGCTTTTGAATGGATATATTAATACATATGTATTAAAGTTTTACGATGAAATGATTCTTGAAAAATAACAGAATAATTCGTGTATGAAATTTGTTTTAACGAGTTCTTTAAGAAACTTTATTTTATCCCTTACAAAAATGTGGCATTTCCTCAATAATAATATAATGTAAAATTCTTTGTTGCATATACGATGTGTAGCAAGTTGTTGAAATCTATTTAAGTCACTTCAGAAAGATTCTATAATAAACGAGAATTATACATTTCATAATACATATTTGAACTGTCGCGTTGCGTCGTATGCATGGAATATGATTTAATGGAATTTGCAAGTTATTTGATTCGATTTTCAGTAAAAATAATGTAGCTCCTCGATTATAAAAATGAAAATTCTGTGTATTACTTGCAAAAGATAAGAGGAAATTTATTACATTAATTCTCTTTGGACCTATTTAACAAGAACGAAAAATCATGCTCCAATCATGGATTATGTAAAACTTTCCAACGATTTCAAAATATTTTTTAAAATCTTTACTATTTAATAAGGTGAAATATAATATCTAATTAAACAAGGTCAAGATCAAACTAGCCGGGGAGGCCTATCTTTCGGTTTAAGCACAACTAGCCCCGCCCAGCAGGTATGTTATACCTAATTATACTGAGCATTACTAAATTATACTTTGTGATATTGAGCAATAATTATACTATGTAATGCTGAGATACAAATTATCTAATTAAATTCTATGATATTTAAAAACATGATTATATGATATTTAAAACCACAATTTCAGGTATTACCAACAATATTCGGAAAAATATCCGAACTTTTTGTGCAACCCTGTATATGATTTATATATTTATATATTACTACACAGAATTCTATATTTTAGTTTAGTTATGAAACGCGTATTAGAATTTAAAATTTACCAATGAACAGGACCAATTTAACCAATGAACAGATAAATAAACGTACATAATAGACATGTCTTTCAAGACTTTTGATGGTATAAATATACAATGCTGTATTTTATGATATTAATAACCAAACTTTATTCAGAAGTTATCAAACATTTTATTTATGTACTATTTAATAGATGTTCGAAGCAATTTGAAGGTATTGTTTACTAAAATACCACATCACTTCGATAATGGAATTTAAAAGATTTTTAGGAGTTCGGATGTGTAAGGGGACAATAAAAGCTGTTACATTATTTTAATTCACACATATGTTAAACGAAATTAGAATCATAAACTTAATAACTCGTTAGATTTTCTTTTAACCTCTTCAAGGGCCATGAGATATTATGTATTCGACTTAATTTTAATACCCAAATGCCATAATGGCACCAGAAATTTAGAATAACATTTTTCTTTTACGATGTAAGAGATTAAAAGCTTTTACTTCTTTTCAAATACCTGGTGCTTTACAGGGTGTAGTGAACCTTTTACTTAATAACTGGCCAACGGGTGGAGCTAGCGACGTGAAAATTTTCACGCATACGCAAAAACCCAAAGTAAACTTATTTATGGACTCTGGTTACTGTCGAAGAATGTTTTATTTTCTCCAAAATATACCAATGTTCAATCAACGAGCGTGATATTTTTGTTTTTTGTCAAAACGTTTTATTTTTGTGATCAGACACCTGCCGAAACACTATATATATACATGGTAAAGTGTCTTCAAAAATAGGCCAAATCCAACTTCAAGCATTTTTAGAGCACTACTGATGCCTACCACGAACACTGAAGCCAAGACACATCGTTTCAGCAGGATGGAGCTCTTCAACATTCAGCAGGAGACGTCCTGGTCTTGTCCAGAAGTCACTATGGCAATTGTGTCATTTGCAAGAGGCTCTCGAATCGCTTTTGATATGGACATTTTGGCCCCTCTACTGCTCTGACTTATCACCACTAGACTTTATACCATTATATTTTTATGGGGCTACGTTAAAGATCAAGTCTACAGAGATCGATGAAAAACCACAGAATAGCTGAAAACAGCGATAACAATTTTGATAATGTCGATTCCAAAAGACCAACTCAAGCAGGTTATCGCGAATTTCGATCAGAAACTTCGTTTCATTGTCTTCTCAGATAACCAACATTTTGAGAACCTCATCTTTTAATTTCCTTTATTAAAATGTGTAATTCTTGAAATTTTGAAATAAAAATCTTTTGCCATTCAAACGTTATTCATTGTTTACCTTTTCTATACCCTGTGAAACACCCTGTAAATTTGTTCGGAATTCCTGGTGTCATTCAATCATTCCAACATTTTGCAACGAAAAGTTCTCTGCCCCTGAAAGGGGTAAAAGTTATTTTCGTGATATACTTATTCTTCATAAGGATGTTACTGAATAAGTTGGTTAAAACGCTTATGCTTTAAGAGTTACAATGAAATGAATCCCGAATGCTTTGAACTTTGTCTTTAATCATGCAATATATTATTTTTCTGGGCAGTAGTATTAAACCATTAAATTACCAATAAATGTAATTGTCAGAAATTAAGTTTACTTTTTACAATTGAAAATCATCGAGTGGTATATTTAAAACTAAAATAATTTATTCTTTCTATAATACACTGTAAACTAATGTGTTGCATTTCCGACGTGCAGAGTAAAGGATTATATCTTCAAATAAATAAAAATAAATTTAAATTACTTAAAAAATTTTTGGAAGTCAGTCTGTCCCGCATTACTATATATTTTGCTTGATTTTAATTTAAATTTTCTGGTATCTAAACAGCACGATAAGCTAGTGAAATAAGTGGTTTATGCATTATCAGGGTTCGTATGTTTTCGCCACAAATTTTTAATAGAATTTTTCGCCTTATTTAAATGCAGAAAAGTATTACAAATCCTGTAATTAAACGAGGTGTCTACAATTTCTGCTATTTAAATATTAAATAGATAAATTCTATTAAAAAATTGTGTAAAAGCGTACGAAATCCTGACTATGCTTTAAAAATTATGATGAACCGGGATAATATGTCAAACATTTTATGTATTAAATTCGATATAAGGAATTCTACAAAAAACTTCAATGTATTTCCACAGAAAAGAATGTTTTCTCTCTAATATCTAATGTAAACTATTTTGTTGTATCTCTGACATGCAAAGAGATGACGAATCTATTAAATTAATTCACTTCTGTAAGATTTTAAAATCAATGAGACGCTTGTATATTTCGATAGATACTAGCTTAAATTATTACATTTTTTTGAACGACAACAAAGCAGCTAAATAGTATCTTAACCGTTGCATCATTAGCATTGTGTACAGGAGTTTCATTTTAGTCAGAAATTCCGAATTCATACCAGAAACTTTGAACAGTAATTTTTCCTTTATTTAATGACAGACTTTCGTAATTACATAAAGTAAAAATTCTTATTTCAGATTTTCTGGTAAGGATTCGGAATTTCTGAATAAAACAGAAATTCATCAAATGACGCATACATGCGCTAATAATTCAAATGGTACATTATACTTTAATGAACACGCTATACTTTAAAATTTACGATGAAATGGTAGTAGAAAAATAGAAATGTTTTATAATATTAAATTAAATTTCATGAAATTCTAGAGCAACTTTCTTGTATTTCTAATGAAAACAATGCATTTCCTCGACAATGTAATGAGAAATAGTTCGTCGAATTCCGATGTGCAGTCAGCTGAGGAAATCGAAAATTAATTAATTTTAGAAGGATGTTAAAATATATGAGACGCAAAGGATTGTGTGTATTACGAAAGAGTCTAGCTTAAATTATTTTTGTGAGATTTTTCTTGCACGCCATGAAATTAATGAATAAAAATATGTTAAAAATATTGATAAGTTTAACACATCATTGCAAGATTTTTGATGGTTTAAATGGTATAACAATGGTATAGTATAATGCTGTATTTTGTAAAACTAATAATGTTTTTGTTTCTGTATATATCGATCATTATATGACAGAAGTGCAATTTAATAGGTTCTTCAAGCAATTTAAAAGTATATTTTAGTAAAGTAACGCATTTCCTTAACCCTTTTATTCCGCGAATTACTTTTTTGAGAATATTTACATTTTAAACAAACAACTCTTTCCTTTGTCCACTATTATTAATACTTGAGGACATTTATCATTTACTGTAGAATTATTGTTTTTTTTCTTTTTTTTCATCTCGGCAAGAAAACTTGCCAGTGGGAAACAACATAGTCAAATGACGTGAAATTTCATGAGACAGACAGTGTTGCCAGTCTACTATGTTTTTATTATTTAGTTTGCTGAATTATTGGTTTGTTTTTGTTCTCGACAGGAAAACTTGCCAGGGTAAAACAAGATTGTCAAATGACGTGAAAGTTCATGAGACAACCACTATTGCCAGTCCACTACATTTTTATAAGTCAGTTTTCATAGTTAATGTTTCTTTTTTCTTGGCAGAAAAACTTGCCAGGGGGAAACAACATAGTCAAATGATGTGGAAGTTCATGAGAGACAACTACGTTGCCAGTCCAAAATGTTTTTATTATTCAGTTTGCTGAATTATTGTTTCCTTTTTCCCGGCAGGAAAACTTGCAAGAGGGAAACAAGATAGTCAAATGCCGTGAAAGTTCATGAGACAAACAATGTTGACAGTCCACTATGTTTTTATTATTCAGTTTGCTGAATTATAGTTTTTTTTCTCGGCACGAAAATTTGTCAGTGGAAAACAACATAGTCAAATGACGTGAAAGTTCATGAGACAACCAATGTTGCCAGTTCACTAAGTTTTTATCATTCAGTTTGCTGAATTATTGTTTTTTTTTTCTTGGCAAGAAAACTTGCCAGTGGGAAACAACATAGTCAAATGACATGAAAGTTCATGAGACAACCAGTATTGCCACTCCACTACGTTTTTATTATTCAGTTTGCTGAATTATAACTTTTTTTCTCAGCACGAAGATTTGTCAGTGGGAAACAACATAGTCAAATGACGTGAAAGTTCATGAGACAACCAGTGTTGCCAGTCCACTACGTTATTTTTTCATTGAGTTTGCTTTCATTGCTACCAATTTTTTAAATAATATAATTCGCTTTATTTTCTCATTGTTTAATCTGTCATTAAATAAGACGAATATTACTAATTCAAAAAAGTGGTATCAGTAAAGCAATGTGAATTTTAAAAAAGTAGCGGATTGGTAACACTGGGGATAGACTCCGGTACGGTCAAGTCTAACACGACTCGAATCCAAAACTTGTTTTTAATGTCAACCCGAATCCCGACCCGAACCTGGCCTCACCTTAAATGGAAGAAAATTCATTCCTATTTCAATACAGTTAGGGAAAAATAATCTACAATTATATCTCAAATATCAATTTTATCTTTTATGTTGAAAAATAAATAAATATATATATAGATAACATATTTTAAATTAGTATATTTTTCCCCATTTAATTTACTTATGCCCACCTTAAAATATTTTTTCTTTTCTTTCCTTAGCTCAAATTTCAATTGTTTCTACTACTGGTAACTTAGCTTTCCAAAGTGGAAATTCATTTCATTTTAGAATATTGTATTTCTGTCGTAAGCCTAGTTTTTACTTTTAAAGAGATGCGTTCCGGGATTTTTCGTCCTGATTTCTGTGCCGTATTACATCAAAACTTTTCACACACTTTTAAAGAGTTCTGTTTTAAGCGTTGATCGGCTGAAACAGTCTGCCGCATTGCGGAATTTTGTGGCGTTATATTTATACCCTTTGATCGATAAAAGCTTATGCACGCCCTCAGAGAGATTGTTTTTCGTTTTTTTCTCTTTTCATTGAATTCTGTACATGCATCAAAGAGCTATTGGAATATTTTGTGATTAAAGTGACATTGGAGAACTTACATGATTATGGGATATTCTCAAACCTATTGGCATTATGTGAACATTAGAATATTGTAGCTTTACGAAGAAGTTATAAAGTTAAAGAGTTGTGGTGACGTGTTTCCATGCTTCCATCTGTTGAGGTGAGATGAATTCGTTTTTCATAGACGAAGAGTGTTCCTTCTAAGCACGTAGATCTGAATCCTCTTATAAAAATGCTTTTAAAATCGAACTGTTTGCAGTTTTCTATTGGGGAAATTTACTTTGGATTATGTATTCGCCTTACCATTCAATCACGATCTGTTGCTTTACACAACGACTGCAATACAGCACTTATAACTACGAGTTCAAATGCCGAAACTAGGGGAGAGCAAATGTACCCGGGGGTCAGTGTAGAAAGGGCGTCAAAAGAGGATTTGATTAGTCTTTCGGTACAAAAAAACAAATAACAAAATTTGACAAAAAAGACTAGCAAACGGACAACCTAAAGTAGAAATGTATTAATTAATTTGATGCTCTTTGCTTTCAACAGGGCTGGTTTTTCATTAGGAGACCACATAGGGGTGTGCCAAAACAATACGTTATTAACGAATTAATCCAAGAAACTTAAAAGATCAATACACTGTCCCAATAATGTTTTAATTAGTTCAGTGTTTTGTACGTTATCGTGATGAAAATTTTTTCATGTTTTTCGCTTTTGAGTGTCTCTTTTAACAAACTATATCAGCTACACACTTGATAAACGAACTCATCTAAAATACTGTCACATGAATTTACTGTCCCAATTCAGTTCGAATTGGCTCAGTACTTCAGACTTTATCGTGATGACTAGATTTGTATTATATATGCATATATATATATATATATATATATATATATATATATATATATATATATATATATATATATATATATATATATATATATATAAACAAAATGATTGCGATAGGTAGATTTTTAAAGAAACTAACCTAAAAATATTAAAATGAATATACTTTCTAGCAATTATTTCAGATTTAAAATAAAAATAAAGGCAATGAATGAAAAAGGTCGATGTATAAAATTATATTTTAGAAAGGAAAAGGAGGGGAGGTCATCAAAATTCATGCTTGCCCCGGGTGAAAAAAATCCTAGTTTCGGCCTTGGTTCAAATATTCAAGTAAGACATCATCGCTTCAAAAGCATAACGCGTCGGAGCAATATAAATGTCGCGATTCATCTCAACTGACAACATTTTGGTGGAAGTTGTCACACATATATATATATATATATAAATATATATACTCATTAATGTTCAAATATATAGTTTTTTTCATCTCAAAAAAATATTCTAGTCATTTTTGTAAATCGGGTCAACCCTTAACTGTTTCGAACCCCAAAACAATTTAAGTCAACACCACGCGAACCCGAGCCGTAACGAAAAAAATGATCGTCAACTCGACACGACACGTTCCGCGGGTCTTGTCGTTGACTTTGCATTGTATGTACCTAATATAGAAGATGAAAGAAATAGAATTCGTACTGTTTTAACTTTTTAATACCTTTATTGTAAAATAGGTACTCTTCTGTTATTTTAATAGGAAATTTTTATTATTAAATAAGACAAATATTACTTTTCGAAATTAGTGGAACGAAACCTGAAAATATATGTTGGCAGGAAATCCTGCGATGTGGTTAATAATGCAATTAAAAAGAATTTTGCGATTTCTTACGTAAACAGTGACGAAGAAATCTTTTACACAAATTGAATTCAGATTCTGAATTAAGGCTTCTAAAACTTACTACATTCTTGTTTAAATTATCCTGACGAGATACTTGTTTTTTACAACGAGTCCAATGAATAAATGTGTTAAAACACTGATACTTTAATTGTTACAACGAAATGAACGGCGAATTCTCTTTAAATCCATCTCTATCACGCAATGTCTTCTAAATCGAAGCACAATTAGTCTGCCAGTAAATCATCAACATAATATTTTCAGAAATCCAGTTATTTTTTTTCTTATCTGAAAAGAGCTTAATAGTATTGCTTTTCTAATTAAAATAATTATTTACTTATAATTAAATGTAATATTAACTCGTTAATGCAATATGTTCCATTTTGGAGAAAAGGGAACACCTCTTAAATTAATTCACTTTGGAGAAATTGTATTATTATTCTCATGAGACCTTCCTAGCGTAGAAAAAGCAATGCATTTTCTCGACACATTTCCTAATGCAGATATTGTAAAATACTTTGTTGTGTTTCTGACGCCCTGGGAGATGAGGGAATCTAATTAATTTACACTGGAAGGATATTAATCAATCCGATTTAAAGAAATACATACATATTCCTAATCTCTAGCCTAAAATATATTTATCAGATCTTTCTTGTGCTGTAAAAAACAAACTTTGGAATAAACGTGTTTTAACTATGATCATTCATAAATTTCAATGGTATAAATGTATAACGCTGCATTTTGGGATATTAATAAACATATTTTATTACGTATATATGAATCATTTTATGTACGAAGTACATTTTAATAGGTTCTTTAAGCAATTTAAAAGTCAAGTTCAGTAAAGTAAAGCATTTCCTTAATCCATTTGTTGCGCGAATTTGTTTTGGAAAATATTTGCATTTTAAACGTATATTTCTCCCTTTTGTCATCTATTATTAATGCCTGATGACATTTCCCATTTATTGTTAGATTATTGAAGAAAACTTGCCAATGGTAAACAACATAGTCGAATGACGGGAAAATTCATGAGACAACATCAAGTCTATTAATTATGCAGGAAACTGACTAAATGCAACTGTGCAGAGTTACAAACAAATTCGTCAAATGAATTGCTGTTGCTTCTATATTTAATGTATCAAAAATAGGTGCAAAATATATGATTCATACCGTTTTAACTTTTGAATACATGTATTTTAAACTAGCATTCATCTCCTATTTTTATCTGAAATTTCAGTTATAAATTAAGATATATAATATTTTTCGAAATTCGTGGTAAGAAGCCTGAAAATATATGTTGGCAGATAATCCTGCGAAGCGGTTAATAATGCAATTTAAAAGAATTTTGCGATTTCTTGCGTAAAGTGTGACGAAGAAATCTATTACATCAATTCAATTCAGACAGATTCTGAATTAAGTTAGAAGCAAAGGCTTACTAGATTTTTGTTCCTCACGAGATACTTGTTTTGCACAACCAGTCTAATGAATAAATGTGTTAAAACACTGTCCCTTTAAATATTACAAACGAAATGAACGGCGAATTCTTTTTAAATTAATCTCTACCACGCAATGTCGTCTGAATCATGGCACTATTAGTCTGTCTGTAAACCATCAACATAAAAATTTTCAGAAATTAAGTTCATTTTTTCTTATTAGAAAAGCGCTTAATAATATTGTTGTTCTGATGAAAACGATTTATTTTCCAGTAATTAAATGTAATCTTAACTCAGTAATATAATATGTTGCATTTACGACTTGTGGAGAAAAAGGGGAAACCTTTTAAATTAATTCACTTTAGAGAAAATCTATTATTATTCGCATGAGACCGCCCTAGCGTAGAAAAAGCAATGCATTTTCTCGACGCATTTCCTAATGCATAGATTGTAAAATACTTTGTTGTGTTTCTGACGCCCAGTGAGATGAGGGAATCTAATAAATCTTATCCCTTATATATGAATAATTTTATGTACGAAGTACATTTTAATAGGTTCTTTAAGCAATTTAAAAGTTCAGTTGAGTAAAATAACGCATTTCCTTAACCCATTTGTTGCTATAATTATTTTTTGAGAATATTTGCATTTTAAGCATACGTTTCTTTCCTTAGTCATCTATTAGTAATACCTGAGATAATTGGTCGTTTGTTGTTAGATTATTGGTTGTCTTTTTTTCGACAAGAAAACTTGCCAGTGGTAAACAACATAGTCAGATGACGTGAAAGTTTATGAGACAACACCAAGTCTGTTATTTTGTCTGTATGCAGGAAACTGACTAAAGTAATTGAGCAGAGTTACAAATAAGTTAGTAAAATGAATTGCTGTTGTTTTTACATTCTATATATCTAATACAGGTGCAAAAAATATTATTCGTACCGTTTTAACTTTTGAATACATTTATTTTAAAATAGCATTCATCTTCTAATTAATCGGAAATTTCAGTTATCAAAATTCAGTTATAAATAATATTTTTCGAAATTAGTGGTACGAAACCTGAAAATATATGTTTGCAGGAAATCCTGCGATACATTTAATAATGCAATTTAAAAGAATTTTGTGATTTCTTACGTAAAGAGTTACGAAGAAATCTATTACATCAATTCAATTCAGACAGATTTTGAATTAAGTTAGAAGCAAAGGCTTATTAGATTCTTGTTTAAATTATCTTCACGAGATACTTGTTTTGTACAACGAGTCTAATGAATAAATGTGTTAAAACACTGATACTTTAAATGTTACAAACGAAATGAACAGCGATTTCTTTTTAAATTAATCTCTATCACGCAATGTCGTCTGAATCATAGGACTATTAGTCTGCCAGTAAACCATAAACATAATAATTTTCAGAAATTCAGTTCATTTTTTCTTATCTGAAAAGCACTTAATAATATAGTTTTTCTGATGAAAACGATTTATTTCCTCGTAATTAAATACAATATTAACTCGTTAATGTCATGTGCTGCATTTCCTACTTGTGGAGAAAAGGGGAAATCTTTTAATTTAATTTACTTTACAGAAATTCTATTAATATGTTCATGAGACCTTTCTATCGTACAAAAAGCAATGTACAAGTATTTTCTCCTCGACACATTTACGTAATGCATACATTGTAAAATACTTTGTTGGGTTTCCGACGCCCAGTAAGGTAAGGGAATCTAAGTAATCCACATTAGAATGATGTTAATCAATCCGATTCGGAGAAATACATACATCTTCCTAAACTCTATTCTAAATTATCTTTATTAGATCTTTCTTTTGCTGCAAAATACTTTCGTCTAAATGTACTTTAAGATACACTATATGGCCAATGATGACCGGTCACTTGCGATTTTTGACATTTTGTTAAATAGCTAGAAAAATACATAAGGAATTATCCTGAAACTTCAGGTGCGTGAACAGCATAGTTGATGTCATGTATTTCAGCGAAGATTTTTTTCCCGAAACCCCATAGGGGGAGTCAATAAATTGCAGAAAAAAGAATATTTTTTGGATAACCCTGTAAAAACTAATATCGCAAAAGCGTTGAAACGGTAGCACATGCTTAGGAGGGTTCTTTTAATAAAGTATGTTCATTTTTATGAGGATAGCATGTATACTCGTGGAGAAATTAAGATTTTTATAAAAACAATCCCAAATGTCACCAAGTGTTTTGCTTATAATATTCAGAGTTCTTAATATAATGGAATGTTCTTTTCAGGAACGATGACACGCAACATTATATATAATACCCTGCAATCAGAATTAAAAAATAATAAATATTGGATGAAAAATGAGCAGGTTTACTACACATTTTTTCACTGCGCATGCGCGAATTCAATCAAATTATACTGTGCACAATATATCAGGTAAATGTATGGACCAACTTTTGTGAAAGTCTCAAAAACATAGCTTGAAAATTCTGATAGTAATCGTCGATAGAATAAGCTCGAAATTCGCTGTTCCCAAAAAGAAGCAAAAAAGTCCTTCCGGCCTGTACCGGGAGGAAAAGGTAGCTTTCCTATATCTTAGTTTTAAAATTTTAGCTAATGTTACACGAAAACAGCAACTTAAAATGCAAATAAAACGTTTACAAAAGATTCGTTAATACTGAATTTGAATAAGAAATTCGCCAAATTATTGAGCAATAGCCAAATTGACTTCATTTATGAAAACTTATTTTGGTCACCAATTTTGGCGATATTTCGCCAAATGTCGCCAAGTTTGGCGAGAATTTGGCGCTAACAGATATGAATATATAGTTTTATGCGTTTGATTGGGAAAATTATTACAACAATGAAAATTTTTGTAATGTGCTGTCTTGTTTCAAAATGTCAGCCACCCTAGAATTTCAAACTGCTCTATCTCAGCCGTTTTTTAAGATAGAGGTAAAACAAAAAATGCTCTGGAATCCTCGTTTCAAGGCCTAACACTGAATTAAAAAATAAATTTGAATTTTTAACTTTTTTGTATATTTATTTTAGTTTTAAATTTTTAAATGGCCGCCATCTTGAAACAAAATGGCGGACCAAGCTGACCAACGAACTCGGTCGAGACATTGGTGAGCTTAATACACACAATTAGTTTCATCAAAATTGATTTATAAATACGAGCGTTATCGTATGACATAGGTCAGATATATATATATATATATATATATATATATGGAGATATATATATATATATATATATATATAAATCAACATTTGAACGGAGGGTGGTTTTGGGGTCTGGGGGTCATGATCGGTGAAAATATATCAAAATTTTCCGGAACTGCTTTCCTCCGAACGGCTGCAATAGGTAGCTTTATACTTTTTTGTATTGAAAGCTACCTAAAAGATGAGGGGTTGTGTCAAATATACAGTGAGAGACACTTCATTCTTATTATGTCAACTTTCAGAAGCTAGTATATTTGGATATATGATTTTGACATTTTAAGCAGGGTGGTGGTTTTATAACTAAGGTAATTTTATTTTAAAATAGACATGAAAAAAAAACTTTAAATAAAATCATTTACGAATCATATCTGTAAAATATTTGTTTTACACTTGCTATGAAAGGAAAAGTTATTATTTCTAAAATATATTACACTGCATAAGAAGAAATTAGCCAATATAAAAAACATTAACTGAAATGTCTGCAAAGAAATCTGTTTTCTTTTTGGTTTTCGTTGATTCAATTTTATTTTCTAATTTCATAAGCAATGCAATATCTTCTTTTTTTTTTTTTTTTTTTTTTTAAAAAAGAAGAAAATTAAGAACTTTGTAAAGTACGTATTGCAGCCACAGTGTTTTGGATTTTGAGTGTTTCTCTTCACAGAGTTCGTTATTACTCTCATTTAACTCATTGTCACAAATGTTTGTTTCTTCTATCAGTTTGCAGAAAAAGGTAAATCATAAGCCGAAATTGGCGGCTTAACATATCTCCTATTTTCCAAGTCAAGATTTATTGCGATTTTTTACCGCTATTTCCTTAACTCTTTGTTTGGTACTTTAAGAAACTAGCATAAGATATAGAGTGATGCTTTAAGCGAGAGACGGTTTAACAATGTCTTACTGTAGTTATATTTTTAATGTAATTAAAAAAAGAAGAAAGTAAAGTGCAGAAAAAATTAATGTGATTTCTGATGTGGTATCTTGGATGCCAAATGATTGATATCGGGCTCATAATTGGTTATTTTTAAGAAAATGCATCATGAACTGGACTCATCTGACAAGTTGATTCGATTTAAATATTTAATATTGTTCTTCTCTGAAAATAATTATTCACAAGCATGAATAGAGGGAAAGATCGTCAACATGGCAAGTACTAACTTTTTCAAACAACTATAAGTGTCTGAAATTGATTTACAAGTGGACATAATTTTATTATAAGCACTTTTGTTTATGATGCCTGATAATCTTTCTTTTTCGATCATCTCCAAATCCTCTCTCAATCTGACAAATTTCTGAGCTCATATTGAGCTGGATTAGAAGTCGATAAGTTCCATTTCAATTTCAGAAATTTCCAACCAATCGAATACAATTAAGTTCGGTTTATCAATTTGAGTGACATCTGGATAGATAATAAATTGAAATGTTTCCGAAATACTTTTGAGTTCACAAAATCTTGATGCGAACTTTTCGATTAATCCATTTATTGCCGAAATAATATCTTCAGTGAGACTTGATCCGTCTATTTTTTCATGTAAATTAAAATCCCCAGCTATTTTGTTTAAGTTTGGGAAATACTTACGGTTTTTGAACACAGTATCTTTTCTAAATATTTGTAGTTTCGCTTCAAAACCTCGAATCATATCTGTCATGATAATAACAGTGTTATTTGTTATTTGGAGCTTTAAATTTAAGTCTTTTAAACGTTGGTACAAATTCGTAAATTACATTAATTTTGCAAGCCATTTAACATGCATCCATTGCGTATATTTCTCAATATTACTTTCTTCATGTAAGATAAGCCGGATTTCTTCCAAACAATCAACGAATCTTTATAGCACTTTGCCGCAACTTAACCCAGCGAACATTGTTATACATCAGTATTCCACTGTACACACTTGACTGTCAACTGTAGTTGACTGTAGTTGACTTCACCTAACACAGCGTCAAACTTTCCTTTATTTAAAGTCTGTGCCTACATGAGACTAACTGTTTTTGTGACTACGACCATAATATCACCAAGAGATTCGAAGCCAGCCTTTGCACACAGGACTTGTTGATGTATGATGAAGTGAAATCAAAGAATAATATGTCCAATGCGAGTTTTAAATAAACTAAAAAAAAAACATTTATTTTATCCACCTTACTAGGGCCTCAGTAAGTTATAACAGAAACTATTTTAGGCAAATATATTGCATTTTCAATAAGTGAATTTATAACTGCTGCACAAATATCTGCACCATAGGTTGTAGTTGATAATAATAATAACGAGAATAATTCCTCCTTAATGTCATTTTCAACAAAATATCATACAAACACAGCCAAACGAGCAAATTTGGTTACATCTGCTCATTCGTCAAGACATAATGAGATGAAAGGAGAAGATATCAAATATTTGTTGCTCTCCTGCATTTTCTGCCATTTTTAGGATTCTATCTTTGACTGTATTGCTCAATAAAGGAATATCTTTAATTTGTTGAATTACTTTATCTTTATTTTCAAAATTGTCAAGAAATGATGGCACGCATTTTAACCACGCATCCTTCAAAAACTCTCCACCGCAGAAAAGTTTACCATTCAGGGCAATGACATTCGGAGCCGAGAAAGTTGTGACAATAGTTTGAGAATCCTTGCTGGCATATTTAATCATAGATGTCGACAGTTTATTTTTCTCTTTAATTGCACTCCCGACGGAGTTTGACTGAATTTTGATTTAGAAATTAAACAAATGGCGTGCCAAAAATATCCTCTCGCGTGCCATAAGTTCGCCGACCCTGTTCTAGATACAATGTAAAAAAAAGACAATCCACGAACAACGCAAATATAGAATAGTCTTTTTCTCGTTACCCACGATTTCGAAAAGCGTACTGTATCTTTAGAAATTCCAGACATCGATATATTTTGAAGATTTAAGGAAGCATTTATAAAAACAAAGTTTTTTTTGATGCCAGGTCATTTATTATAAAGCAAAGAAAGTTTGTGGAAAATGGGGTTACAATTTATTGTTAACGAAAAAGGTTCGTCATGCAGTTAAACATCTTGTAGTTTTGACTGAAGATGTGGATCGAAATCCTGTTTTCATATAAAAAATTGTTTGTGTTGATGTTTATTATCATCCATATATAAAGTTGTGATCTTCGCTGTTAATTTTAAAAGTATAAAATCATTCATAAGTTAATGATAAAATGAATGTAATCTCAAAGTTTGAGATTTCTTTGAAGTAAGTAATTAAAAATGATATTATTTCCCTTATGGACACAAATCAATCAAACCTTATTTCTAACTTTCTTCATACTGATGATAAAATATTTTCCTAACGTTTAGAATTTCATTTATAAAACAGTCGATCTTTCCTGTAAATTATAAAACTAAAAAAATATTAATAAATTAATAATAAAAGAATCCATACCCAAAGTAAAATATTTTCTTTGAAGTAAAATAGTTAAAAATATTAAAAACAAGTATGAAAACATAAAAATTAAACTTCATCTCTAATTTATTTCATAATAATGATGAAATATATATATTCCTAACGTTTAAAATTACATTTTAAAGAAAAAAAAACTCCCATTCTAACCATTATTATTTTTAAAGAGGCATATATTTAACAAAATAAATGGCATTCATTGAAATTTATTTAAAATGGAACTACAGATTTATGAGATGTTCTATTTTATTTTCATATTTCTTATATAGGAAATTTTTTTTAAATAATAAAATAGTTCAAAAGCACACGTTCAAATCGATAAATAAGATATTGTTTTTGTAAATTTTGAAAATGACATTGAATACATTCTTAATAACATACTTAATAACAAGAAATTTTATGATGTAGCAAATCTTTAAATGGACCGGTCTTTATCGGAGTTGGCAATTTCATACAGCTACCTCATTATATTTTAGTTTCATTTTGAGAATGTTTTTAATGATAGATAATATGGTATTTCTATACTGAAAATTTATTGTTTGATATTATCAAAAAGTCGTGCTTAGAAGCTTAAAAAAATAACATGAATCTGTATCTGTACAAACATTGAGTGAGTTGATAATAAATGGTATAGTTATATAGCTCAATGGGTTTTTATATCAGTAATTAGCGATAAATTTGATCACCAGATCTTCAGTAACTACTGTATGTTCACATACACATACACACATACACTCACTTATACAGGTCTATACACTGAGAGAAATGACATTTTCAAATCTGAGTAAATCCATGTTTTCATTTTGTTATGAAGCTTTTTCTTTCCAATAGGACGACCCAATGCTTTCAATTCTGAAATACCAGAAATGTTCAGAATATTGAAACGTGGACATACTCAAAACTGAGCACATAGAGGTCAGGTCATACTCATTTTTGAAACATGGACATACTCAAAAATGATTAGAATCAGTTCAAACTCATTTTTGAAACATGAAAATATTCAAAAATGAGCACATAGTTCATACTCATTTTTTAAATATGAACATACTCAAATAGGAGCGCATGATGTTTTGTTCTTGAGTGTGTGCATGTTTTCAGAAATGAGTATTTACATGTTTCAAACTTGAGTCAGTTTGATTCGGAGCCATTATGACTATGTGACATACTCAGGTTTGAGTATTTTTTGCACAGTTTTGAAAATGTCGTTTTCAGATTGTGGAGGGTGCATAGGAATGTACTTTTATTCTGGAAAAATTATTGAAAGAATAAAACTGGAATTATAGAACTAGCACCTACCTATAATTTAACGATTAAGCGCTATAATGAGAGTGACTTCAGCGCCCTTAGTGGCAATAATTGGAAATTTTCGACCAGATGTTGAAAATTATGAGCGAAAACAACTCAATTTCGAAAGTGTAGAGCATCCTCGATTGAGCTTGAAATGCCGTCTTACATGTAAAAATAACGTTATAAAAACTATAAAACGTTAAATTTTTTAACAACCAATTACCGGCTTAAATATGTTACTAATGACTTATAGAAGTGAGGTATAACAGTGGATGCATATTTACGAATGAAACACACATGCAAGAAAGGTACAGTTTATTTTATTTATTTTATTAATTTGTTATATATTATTATTATTATATATTATTTTATTATATATATATATATATATATATATATATTATTTTATAAATTTATGAATTTGATATTATTTATTATTTTATTAAAGAAAAACAAGTTACAATGCTCAATGTTTTCAGCATAGGTAACGATACATATGCATTACTGAATATGTATTGCTATATTGTGTATACTTAAGTTGATTTCCTTATTAAAATAAATTGTACCTTGCTTATATATGCTAGTTTTATTAGTAAATATGGATTTGGTTTACAATATCACTCTTCTATAAGTGAGTGACGTATTTAAGCTAGTGATTCGTTATAAAAAAATCAACATTTCAGGGCTTCTAACAAAGTTATTTTTTTATGTAAAACGTCATTTCCTATTAGTAATTGGAGGACGTTATACACTTTTGTAGTTGACTTTATTTTGCTGTCTGTCATAGATTTCGAGACTAGATCAACAACTGCCAAATTTTGTCAATAGTGGCGCTCTCCTATAATAGTTCATTGTCGTTTTACTGTAAGAAGACATTTATTCCATAGTTCCAGCTTAATGCGTTATTGAATTATTTTGGCTTGAAATGACTTTTCAATGCACCCTATATAAAAATCTAAGAAGAATTAGCAAGAATTAATACCTCAAATAATAGAGATATTTGAACTAGAATAGATGAAAATTCCTCATAGACACATAAAAATAAAAACTCATCTATGTCTCTGTCTTTTTTTCTAATGCTAAAAAAATATTTCTCTAATGTTTAAAGTAACATTTTAAAGAAACAAGTTGGAAATTGTACAACAAACGTGACAAATGAGGTGCGTTCGTACTGTAACAAATTTTATAAGTATTCAGATGTTGGTGCAATAGATGTTGCACTCTTATGTAAAAATGCATGAATACAAAGTTTATTTTATGTGCAGATTTTCATATTATACATATTAATTTTATTTTATTAAATTAAGTTTCAGTATACGTTTACAAACAATTAACTACAATTCTGTTACATTAAAATTATATTATGCGCAAATATCTAATACAAGACAATGTAAAAAAAAATCATCGTTATTATTTCAGTGAAATGAATTATATCGTCTGTTATTATGACATGATTAATTTCCGTAATAAAATAAGTACATTTTAAGTTGCCAACATTTTATCTTTTGTTGACATTTACAGAAAACTCCAATGGGAAACTTTAGCCTAGCTTTGAAAGTTTCAGAACTTGAAATCCATATTTAGACTCTTTTTCCATCTAATACCTATTTCTGCGGAAATATCTATTCAAAAAACTGTCGGTAGATTATAGGATGGCTATAATTAGACAATTTTAGTATACAAATTCGGTTTTTAAATTCAGTAATACGGAAGTAATCTGACTCCATCTTCAATAGGACGTAATCACCATTGCAACCTAGAAGTAGGATTTAACAGAATGAAGAAAACTTTTTAAAATATATTTTTAAGTTTCGATTCGATTTTAATAAAATTTGAAAAGCCCCGACAAAATTCTGCAACAATTACATATATTAAATTTTAAACCATTCGGTTGGGTAGTTTTTGCGCGGTTATATGCTGACAGACGGATGGATCAGACGACGACTATAGGTGCTACGTATTTATATAATTAGAAACGGACCTAAAAAGCAGTCGTTGCCATACTTAATAAGAAAAAGGGACATCATTTAAATGTATTCAAAATGGAACTATATATTTATGCTATATATATTTTTCTTTTCTTATATCTTATCTAGAAATGTTTCTAAGACTTAAAAAATATATATCAAAGATACGGTTTGCTGGAGTTCATAAACGAGGTACCATTATTGCAAGTTTTCAAAATTAAATTGAGTATATTCGAGTTTTATAATATGAAACTTCATGATATCGGAAAACTTTGAGAGGATTGAATTTAACTGACTGTGTAATTCTATAAAGATACCTCGTTACTTTTAAGTTCAATTTTAAGAATGTTTTTAAAGATAGATAATATGACATTGCTTCACTAAAAATCAATTGATTGACATCAGGGTTTTTCATTAATATTGGAATGATGGCGCTATAAATTTGGAGTAATTATTTTAATTAAACATAAAAAAACTTATTATTCCTGTTTTTTTAAATTTAAAACATGATAAGTTTTGATCATATATTTAATGTAAATTTAAGTATTACGTTTAATAAATGAATCATTTTCGGAATACTCATAAATTTCTGAAATGAATAATAAGCGACTTAAAGTGGTCGTTGATTCTTCAATTTCTTGAAATCTTCATAGAACCGCAGAAAGGTTTTGAAGAGTCTTCAATCGGGCACTGAATCGGGTCGGTTTAGCGGTTATCCGAGTTTAACACATGGGCTGATAAGTTCCCGGTCTAATAAAGAAAACACAACTTTTTAACAAAGCTTTATAACTTTATGACTTTATAACTTTATAAATTTAATAAATAACATAACTTTAATAATAAATAATAATAATTTAATAATAATAATAATAATTTAAAAATAATAATTTTATAATAATAATTTAATAAATAATTTAATAATAATAATTTTATAATGATAATTTAATAAATGATTAATAATAATAATAATTTAATAATAAATAACATAATTTTATAACAAAAAAGCTCCAAACAGTGCTCAGAACTCGTTATTGTTTTTGGTCAAAAGTCAACACGCGCGGCAGCCACTTTGGCAACAGCTTTTTCATAGACAAATGTTCATTCAAAATAAAACCTACACGTTCCTTGGATATCTTCAGAGTCTGAGCTATCTCCTGCAACTTCCCTTTACGGTTCCCCAAAACGATTTTGTGGACTTTTTTAATGTTTTCCGGAGTAACCACCTCTTTTGCGTGGTGCATCACTGGTGTCCGTACGACCACGTTTAAATTCAGCAAACCAGTCATTAATGGTTGATTTACCTGGTGCAGTGTCCGGATAACGCTTATCTAGCCAAGCTTTTGTTTGAACGGTATTTTTTCCACATCAAATAACAATTCTTAAAATTCTTGTTATCCATTTTAATGTTTAAACGTTCAACTAAAACCACTCTAACGTTTTATCCACACAACGAATCATCATGGCATTTTTTCTACTACCTTTTAAAGGTTAGTATTTACTAAAAAAAACATCGGTTCGGCGATTGCAACGCCATCTGTGTGCGAGACCGGGAACTTATCAGCCCATGTGTTAGTCGATCGCGCTAATCGGCGAGCAATCTTTTGTTTTTGTGAATACGTTCGGTTCTAGGTTGATACTCAAACTTTTCTGTTGGTCGAGTTCGGGCATAGTCGATTTCTTCCAAGAAAGTTCAGAGTAGTGTTTCAGATGATAATATAACTGGATATAAATGAGTATTCTATTTATTAATCAACAGATAAAATAGATTATAGAAATATGACCATAAACTTTTGTTCAATATTAAATACTAGCGGAGCTGCGCCCGCTTAGTTGCTTGGTTTTTACCAAACAATAATCAAAGTACAGGAATCTGAAATTGAGGGCCCCACTGCCAACGTATACACATGAGAGTTACGCCAACTCTGGTTCCGAACAAGCGTAGGTTGCGTTATTCTGATTTGCTTATTTCGACTCAGATTAAATCGACTAGTTTAGCACGTTACTATAGGAACCGATTTGACATTCTTCCAACTTGAATTTAATCCGGATAGTTTTCTGAGTCGGATAGTTCTTTCCGTTTAGGAATAAAAGCGTAAAAAAAGCGTCCGAAAACGCGAAAATATTGTAAAAATCCCATAAAAAATTCGGGGAAAAATTAAAAAATCAAGAACAAAATTTACTACATTGGGCTAAAATACTGAAACAGGATTTCTTTTACGAAGGTCAAAAAGTTCTTGCAAATGGCGGATAAATGTATAAAATTCGCGTAAAAATTTCGCGACAAATCAAAAATCGCAAAGAACAAAATTTACGATACGCTGTTAAAAATTTGCAGCAAACTGTCCAGGCATTTGACCGTTTTTATAGAAAACGGTTGCATAGCCCTAATTTAACTCTCTTCTGACCATAATATGCGCAATAATATGGCCAGAATAGAGTTAAATTACGGTTATGTAACCATTTTCTATAAAAACGATCAAATGACCGGACAGTTTGTTGCAAATTTTTAACAGTGTATTGGGCTGAAAGATTAAAACATTGAAACTGGATTCATTTTACGAATATCAAAATATCGGAAAAAAGTCGCTGTGCGAATGAAGAACAAACTTTATTGAAAAGATAACAAAATTTACTATATTGCGCTGGAAGATTAAAACCGGATTTATTTTACTAATGTGCGCCGCAAAATGCAAAAAAACACTAAAAAACGTAGAAAAAATCCGTTAAAATTTCAGAAACAGCAGAGGACAAAATATACTGCATTGGGCTAAAAGATTCAAACCTGATTCCTTTGAAATATATTGAAAAAAAAAATCGCCGCAAAATGATAAAAATCGCATTAAAATCGCTAAATTTCAAAAATTTAAGATGACAAAAAGAATTATATTATGCTCAAAGATTGAACCAGCTTCCTTTTACGAATGCTAAAAAAATAGCCTCGAAACGCGAAAAAACTACAAAAGTCGATAAAAAATTTTGCGAAAAGAAAAAATGTCGCTCTACGAATGAAGAATCAGCTTTATTGAAAAGAGGACAAAATTTACTTTATTATGCTGGAAGATTAAAACCGGATTCCTTTTACTAATGTGAAAAAATCGCGGCAAAATGTTAAAAATCGCATAAAAAATTAGCTAAAATTGTAAAAATCGTAGAAGACAAAATATACTATATTGGGCTAAGAGATTGAAATCTGATTCCTTTAATATGAAAAAATTGTCGCGAAACGCTAAAAATCACATAAAAATTAGCTACAAATTAAAAATTTGCAGAGGACAAAATTTACTATGTTGAGACCAAAAACTGAACCGAATTCCTTCAACGAGTGTAAAAAAATCCCCGCGAAAAGCGAAAAAACTCTACAAATTGCATAAAAAAATTCGCGGAAAATTAAAAAAATGCTGCATGAATGATGAATAAATTTTATTGAAAAAAGGACAAAATTTACTATATTGTGCTAAAATATTAAAGCATGATTTGATTTACTGATGTGGAAAAATCGCTGTAAAACGCGAAAAAACACTAAAAATCGCATAAAAAGTTAAGCAAAAAAATTCTAATAAAAACCACCTATATACAGGAACCTTCCTACAAACTTTTGTAGCTCTTCGCGTAGCGGTCTTTTCAGAACACAGCACACATAGGTACACACACTCTCTCAAACGCAGACAGACAGACATCTATCTTTATTATTATATATGATATGAATTTTATTTAATTTTTGCTTCTAGGTTCGTCTAAGTGTTGGTATTTTGGGCTGCGGGTTTGAGTAGGGTTTCGGGTCCAAGAAAATGGCATTCAGACTGTAGTCGGTCGGCGGGTTTGACATTAAGCGAAATTTTTGCACTTAGAACTCTCTTCTCAGCTGCAGTACCACCTCTTCTCAGATACAGTAGCCTCTATTCTTCTTTAGGAAGTGTAATTCCATCAGCAAAATCCCAAATTCGCGCAGTTAATCTGTAAAATTATTTGTTCGTAATTGGGATACTGAAATACTTGCAGTTCTACATCGTGAATCAGCAGTCTGGTAAATGAAATGTTTGAATACACATTTATTTGAAAACACGCATATGAGACATGACATTCTATTCCTTTAACTGTTCACAGTTATTATTATTATTATTAATATTGTTATTGTACCATTTCATAACCCGGGTGATAATTAAAGCTCACAAGCTGGATGACAAAAGAAAAATTATATATGTATCTGTTATATATGAATCTGAATTTTTACAACAGTTGAGTAGGTTTTAAAGAGTGATTACTTTAATAGTTACTTAGTTTAATATTTTCCTAAATAATTATTTAGCGACAAAATAGGTCTTTAAATCTTAAATATCTACTACACGTTCACAAACACACACGTGCATACTTATATCAGTGCATATCAGAATCTGAAAAACATTTATAAATTGATAATAAAATGAATGAATAAAGATAGCTCTTTGAATTAAAAAAAAAAACAAAAGATAAAAATAATGTATTTTTCTCATGGAGACATAAAATAAACCCCTCAGCTTTAACATATTTTACTAATAATGATGATAAAACATTTCTCTAACGTTTAAAATTACATTAAAGAATCATTTTTATTAGCATATTTATAGTATACTTTATAAGAAAAATGTAAAACGTTTGAATTTTTTCAAAATGGAATTACATATTTATGAGACATTTTATTTCATTTTCGTATATCGTATCTTGAAATGTTTCGAAAAAAAAATAAATAAAAGATTCAGCTTGCTGAAATTGATAACAGAAGTATTATGTTTCCATATTTTGAAAACTAAATTGAGTATTTTCAGATTTAATAATAAGAAATTTCGTGATATTAAAATATTTAAATGGACTGGATTTATCTGAATTTGCAATTTCATAAAGCTCTCTCGTTATTTTTTAGTTTAATTTTGAGATTATTTTTAAGAACAAGTAATTTATTTCAATATCATAAATACATTGTTTGACGTCTTACGTTTTGTATTTGTTCGGAACGATGGCATTGTAAATATAGAATAATTTTGTAATTAAAATATAAACAACTTAATGTATTTTCTTACACTTAAACTATGACTTTGAATAACTTTGGACATCTGTTTAATGGGAAATGAAGTATTACATTCTATTAAAAATATGTTAGTCTATTCTGAAACCTTTATCTTCTCGAATGATAATCGATTTATCGTGGTCGTTGAATCTTGAATTTTAACTACTCACAACTGGAAGGCTTTAACTGCACGTTTAAAATCCTTCTTTCAGTCGAGAAACTCGATTTTATCCCGCCAACGCCAAATGTCACATGTAGGTAACACATCTTTGAAAGAACTTCTAGGCTTAGATTTTAAGTGAATATGTACCATGACATCTTTTTTGGAATCTCGAAGTGTTCACCTAATTATAGAGAAAAGTCCCATATCTTTCGGATTTTCTGAACTATAACCTTCTAAACTTTTGTATCTCCTCCAAATAAACAAGGACTTCAGTTGGTCTTCTCTTTTGGGATAAAAATGTCAAAAAAGTAGTATGTCTCATACATCTTTTTGCCTGAATGTTAAAGTTATCTAAGATATTTGTAAGATTTCGCATGTTTGATTAATTTTTTGCTTTTGTTCTGCGATCTTGAATTGGTGTATCACTTACTTCAGAAAATGTATTTTTTGATGAAATTTGTTTTTTATTACACTCTTTATTTGTGAAAATAATACAATACAACCTATGGATTTGAAAGAAAAAAAATGTAAGTTTACTTATTGGCGTTGGATGGTTAACTAAACTTCAACTAACGAACTCCTTTTTTTCCTTTTATTGCTGCGAGTCCGAATTGACATTCATTTTTTAGCTGCTAGTCAGATTGACTCTACATGTTTTTGTTGGAAGTCGGATTCGGGTTAGGATTTGGTTCTTGAGGATCGGGTTCAGTATACGTGATTTTTTTTAGAATAGTGTTCACAAGATTATTTTAAATAAAAATAACTGGTGTTCATCAAAGTCGAAGAGAGCCTCGAATTAAGCATAAGGATTGCCAATATTTCAATTTCTTTGGCTAATTCTAAAATTATATAATAAAATAATTATTTGTTTTTCTATGCAATAAATTTAACATTCGTTACCGAAGTTTCAGAATAAAATTGTAATTCCATTTTATAATTATTTAAAATCATTTAAGTACTTCTAAGTTTAACTTAAAAGCGATTTTATTAAATTATTATTATTATTATGTTCATTTTTGCTCTCTTTACTTCATTTTAAATGATATAAACAAACACTGGTCGAAGTAACAGAGAACAAACTATTTTTTATAGCAAAGCAATGGTCATCTGCTTGTCTCAAGTTAATTGTAATGACAACATTTCTAATGCTGCCAATTCGCACGCGCTTTTTCAGTATCTTTTAATTTTGAATAGACTATACATATATAAATAATATTACATTTTTATGTGCCAATATTGAAACATATATAAAACTAGAAGGACCTGTGCGAAATTTTCGCACTGAAATCTTTCAGATTATTTCCTGGTACGTTTTAGCACTTATTTTTAATTAACTGATTTTTTTAAATCAAACAACGCGTTTTAACGAAATGTGGGTGTACTATCTCAGAAACTTGTTCAAACACTTTTAGAATGATATCTCATTCATCGTTGTATGTTTTATATGTGCATAGAAAAAAGGATGTTGAAAACAGAAATAATATATATGATGATTGCTTGTGTATAAGAAAATGGGAATAGATTGCAATGGGAATTTTTTGGCAAATTTTCTTCTCTCGCCAAGGTCATTTCTCTAGGTTGTCAGGACCCCTATACTGAAAAAAAAGAATTATAAAAAATTGAAACACTGAATCAGACGTTTAGGGAATTCATATGAAAGCATTTCCTCATATTTTGCAAAACTGTTCCATAAATGTCTTAAATACATAAATCAATATTTGGTACACCACTTTTTTGCAAGTCTATGGGAACTTAAACATGGGATGTTCAAACTTTGTGGTCCAACAGCCATTTAAGTGACGTCAGAAATATTAACAACTTAATGAAATATTAAAAAATAAATGCATACAATTTTTGTGAATCCTAATGAACTGTATATCTAAATGGAAGATAATCCTTAAATTACGTAATCTACTGGTGCTCCGATACAGTACGCATATACACAACCATGATTAAACAAAGCAAACAAATAAACAATAGGTGACGCACGCGTAAAAATTAAATAAAAACCCAATTAGAAGTTCGATATTTTTGCAAAAAGTACGCGCAAGAAATAAATTAACAATCGTATTTTAATTGCATTATAGAATGACGTCAGCTGATAATGCAGTATTTTATTTTTGTGGCCACACTTATTTGAGAAAAATCTTTCATTTCATTTATGAAAACAATGCCGATTTAATTTTTAATTAACTGCAATTTTTAATCAAAAACATGTTTTAACGAAATGTTAAGTGTGCTATGTAAGAAATCTGTTCAAAATCCTTTCATATGCTATTTCATTCGTCGTTCTGCGTTTCGTATTTTCTTAGAAAAAGGGATGTTGACAGGAGAAATAATATATATATATATGATTGTTGTCAGATATATGATCTATACTATTTTTCTATAATTGTATTTAAATAAGACTTTAATTTTCTTTCAGTTTGAATAGTGTGCTGTTTTGAGTTACATTACTTCAGGATCGAGTTGGATTGCGGTTCGATGACTTGAATAATGATTTCGATGACTTGATGAGGTTTGATATTAGAGATATGATCTATACTATTTTTCTATAATTTTTACATAAGGCTCTCATTTTCTTTCAATTTGAATAATGTGTCGTTTCGAGTTAAATTACTTCTTTATCGAGTCGGATTGCGGTTAGATGAATGATGCCTTGACGAGGTTCAATATTAGAGATATGATTTATACTATATTTCCATAAATGAATTTAAATAAGGATTTAATTTTTTTTCAGTTTGAATAATGTGCCGTTTCGAGTTACATTACTTCAGGATCGAGCTAGATTGCAGTATGATGACTTGAATAATGATTTCGATGACTTGATGAGGTTCGAAATTCGAAATATGATATATCCCATTCTTTTGTTTAAGGCTTTAGTTTTATTCCAGTTTGATACATCGTTTTAAATTAAATTACATCATAGGATAGAGCCGGATTGCGGTTTTGATGACTTGAATGATGATTTCGATGACTTGATGAAGACGTATGACTTGATTATATTAGATATATGATCTAGAGCATTCTTCCATAGTTGTACAGGGTGCGCCATAAATTCGTACAAACTTAAAAAAATTCATAATAAAAGAAGTAATGCTTGGTAAAATTTCAGTTTCCGCGAATATGATCAGATTGGATTTTTTCTAAGTATAAAAAAACTAATTCCGAAAGTAACCGAAAGATGGCGCTCACACGTCATACTGATACGTTTTATACAAATCAGGCCTTTATTCCTTTCTCCGTGCGAAACTTTCGCAATGCAACAGTTGTGGATTCGCCATTCTTGTAGAAAATTTTAACCACCAACGCTCGATCTGGTAGCGATAGCATGCTGCCAAGATCGAATGACGAATCCATTTCCATCCAGGTGTTTTATTGCTGATTTGTATAAAACTTCTCGGTATGATATGTGAGCGTCCTCTTTCGGTTACTTTCGGAATCAGTTTTTTTATACATGAAAAAAAAAATCCAATGTCCGTCGGATCATATTCGTGCAAACCTAATTTTTTTCCGAGAATTACTTTTTTATTAGGATTTTTTTTAGTTTGCACGAATTTATGACGCATCCTGTATTTAAATAAAGCTTTAAATTTCTTTCAGTTTGAATATTACGTTGTTTCGAGTTAAATCTTTTCAGGATCGAGTCAGATTGCGGTTTGATGAAAATATTTTTTGAAAATTTGGGTCGACAAAAAGTTTTTGGTCTTCGCTGGAGTTATGTCCAATTCAACCGGACCAGTTCCATTAGCGATTCTTAATTAAATTTTAGCTGGATTCTAACTCTGTACATCTATGGAATATAGTAAAGGCGGAGTTCAGTGCGGCGCATATCTTATTATATGAATTAAACTAAAAAAATGTTCATTTCGATACATTGATACTTTAAGACAAGAAAACTTTTCTTACCTTTTCTGATGTTGAAAATTCCTTGTATTAATCCATTGTAACTAATTGGCATTCAAGCACTTTCATGTTTATTTATTCCTGTTTTAGCTGGGTTGAAAGCATTTTTAGCTATTTCAGATTTTGTGCTGTTGAAATACTAAATTTATATATTAGTTGACTCTGAGTCAACACACAGGTAGGTTGATATATTTAAATACTTATATTAAACATTTAACGTTACTTTTACAATGCCATTTACATTTCATAACATATAGTTGTTGGTAAGGCATTTTTTGGAGCTTGCACTAGCTCGTACTAACGCGGTTACATTTTAGATCAGTTCTGATGTAATTTAGAATTCTATAATAAAAAGTCCTTTGATTTCTCATTTTCCGATGATGTGTTTTGGGCTTACACTATTTCTGTCTTTTCTTAAATTGATTGCAACCGTTAATTATCCACAGTATTAAAAAGAGAAAGTTAGTAATGAATGTTCTTCAGCATATTTCACAAACTATCATTAAGCTTTAAATGTTACTTTCATTATTGCATGTTGAGGCGAAAGTCTATTAATCACAGTTAATTATTTCCGCGTTTCGATATGATGAATACTTGTTTTTTTTTTCTGCGGCGATTCAATTTACTTTGAAATATCTGCTTCTTTTGGTTGATTATTTGTTGAGTGAAATCAATTTATAATTCCCGAGAATGAGATAAATAAATATAACACATAATACCCTTCATTGGAATATCAAAATATTCTTTTGTATAACTCGTCTAGTGAACATATGTTAGAAGCCTTTTTCCACTGCCCACTCGATTACTGTTAGATACTATTACTGTGCAAAATGTTCACAGTTATTATTGTTTGTATCATTTCCTATTTTGGATGACATCAATAGCTCATACGCAGCGTAAAAATCTCGTGAATCGGAATTTCAACAACTTTTGAGTGAATGCATAATGAATGATAATTTAAATACCTATTTTATTATTTTAAAACTTCCAGATGTTTAGCAAATGTTTTCCAAAATTTATTGGAATCGAAAAAATTGTAACTATTATCTACATTGTGAATTATTGAATATATCTTGATCGTGTCTATAAATGTACATTTTTCGAGTCCTTTCAATACCTATACTATAAAGCAAAAGCGTGTTCATCAGTAACGCTGACGTCATAACGATGGTGGCGACAATGTGGTTACAACAGTATGAGAATTACATCAATAGAGTTAACAATGCTGGACATACATTCCCTTCTAAATATCACACGATTGCAGTTTTTTCACCATCGAATAGAACAAACAAATGTACTCTCAAGTGATTTGTTTTTGAAAACTCCAAGTAAATTTACTAATTTTTTTAAAAATTATACAATTTTCAAGGATGAAATTTTTTTAACACTCGATTAGTATTATTAAAATTTGCTTTCGTTCTATCTCTGAGATACTTCACGTAATTTACAAATTAAAAAAAATTGTGCAGCAATATTTCGGGTGAAAATTAGTAATTAACTAGCTGTCTTCGCCCACTAGTGGGCCCCTTAATTTACATCGGGGCCTCTAAGTATAAAACCTCGAACTTAAGGTTTTCTCGAAATCTCGGAAGCTCGAATATTGTAAATCTCGAACTGAACGAAACTCCGACTCGTGTCTCCGCTGCCTACAGCAGCGTATAACGGTCGTGCTGCGCATGCACCGGAAATCCATTAACTAGAAATGTATGTTCTTCCCTCTTTAATTCCAAAAACTGAAAGATTTTATGAACATATTATGAAAAATTATGACTAACAAAACAAAATAAACCTATCATAACATTAATCCTAAAATAAATATTTGTTTACAACAATAATATAAAGTAACATTTGTAATAATATATATAAATAGACAACACTAAGGAAAAATTGGCAGAGTTACGATACTATAATTGACAATGATTGCCTAATTTTGGCAGGAGCTCCTGCTTGATCTTCTTCACTTCTTCACCTAATCAAAATAAAAGTGTATTTTCTTTCGCAAACTGCAAAAATAGCTGAAGTAATGTAATTTTGTATATAGATATATTATACACAAGATTAGGAATCAGGCTGCTTTTTAAATATGTAGTTTTTAATAATCTGCAAAATTAATTATTTGAATAAATAATTGATGTATTTCATATAAAAATGCTGTTTTCATGTAACGAAATTCCCGGCGTAAAAGCCGGGGATCAAATATAACTGTTTTGAACCAGAAATTTTACTTAGTAAATGAAGTTAAACAGATACGACAGAGGAATAAGTTACATTGTAATAAATGTAATTCCTGGTTTCAGACAAGTTTGTTTGATCAACGATCTAGACGCTGGAAATTACGTTAGTTGTTAAGCGATTTGAAAATATATTACATGTAAAAAATTATTTAGTATTTTCAATTAAATATATTTTTTATCTATGTTCTGTGTACCAGGCAGTACGTTCTGTAACCCGGGCAGTTCGAGTTAGATCCCTTTGCCTTTATGAACTGGATTCACTGAATCATGATCATCGTTATCATCATAATCAACAGTTTTTAAGCCACTGGTTGGAAGTAGGTCTCACCCAGATTTTTCCATTGTTCCCCGTCAAGTGGTTTGGTTATCCAATTAACACTATCCACTTTTTTGATTTCGTCTCTCCATCTTACCTGAGGTCGTCTTCTCGGCTGTTTTACATCTCTGGAATACCACTGTAGGGCGTATGTACTCTATCTATTGTCTTTCCTTCTTGTAAAGGAAAACACAAACACACACATTTAGATAAAAATACAGTAAAAAACTCTGTATAACGCACACCTCAGGAACGCAGAATTTGTCGCTATTCAGAGATAAAAATGTGCAAACATATAGGGATTGGAAATCGAATAAGTATCCGCTAAACATACGTGTTCGCTGTTCGGAAGAGCTCGTTATGGAGGTTTTACTGTAATTAAATGAAAGAATATCTCAAAGTAAGATAAAGAAGAAGTAGTAGCAAAGAATATAGTAAGACGCAATATAAATGAAAATAATATTTCCTCATGGAGGCATAACTTAAAACCTTCCATCTTCAACTTCCTTTATAAAGATAACTTATTTCACTAACGTTTAATATTACACTTTAAAGAAAAAAATGAAACAGCCTTTTATATATAATATTTTTAATAAGAAAGATAAAATTTATTCAAGATGGAACAATATATTTTTGAGATATTATATTTCCTTTTCAGCTGTCTTATCTAGAAATGTTTCTAAAGTAATAAAAATAAATCAAAAATATAGTTTTCTGAAATTGATGAACGAGGTACTATTTTGGTAACTTTAGAAAATCAAATCGAGTACCTTCAAGCGATAATAGGAAACTTCATGATACAGCAAAGATTTAAATGGGCTGCGTTTATTTGTGATTGCAATTTTATAAAGCTACCTCATTATTTTAAAACACTCTAAAATATTTTTAATGATGGATACTTTGGTATTTTTGTACTAAAAATAAATTGTTTGACGTCAAAAGTTTTGTTCTAAAATTGTAACGATGTAATTGCACATTCCAAGTAATTTTTTTAGCTAAGCATTAAACATCACTGTATACTCCTTTTTATCACATAGGCTACCAAAACCTGAGAGTATGTATGTAACCTCTGCATGTATGCACGTATCTATGTACGTATGTATGTACGTAACGCGATAACTCTTGATAGAAATATCCGGTTTCATTCAAATTTTGTACATAGGTTCATTCTGATAAGGCGCTTCCATAAATAGTTTGGGGGTTCATGAGTTAACTATAAAAAGGGGGAACGGGGCTAATCGCCCCACTTAATTTATATAAATGGGTTTTTCATGCAGAACTATCCGATTTGCTTCAAATTTTGTATATAGGTTCATTGTGATAAGGCGCTTCCCTGATTAGTTTTGGGGATTTATTGGTTAAGTATAAACGGTGAGAACGAGGGAACCCTTAATTTATTGTCGATTTCTTTATTTTTCGAGGGCATTATTCCTTGAAATAAGAGTATATTATTCAATTAGTGTGAATAGCCTGTAAGCTTAATGCCATCAGTTTAACTGGGCAGTTTTCTTTTTTATTTAAATACTTTTCAACATAGTTGAAAGGCGTTTGTAGATTCGATTTGTCTGTCTATATGTCTGCGCTCTGACTCGCGTAAATAGACTCAAATTGCCATGTAATTGATATATGTTATTGAAGATTACTGTGGGATGCTCACTATTGAAAATGGAGTGTATAGCATTTATAATTCGTTTACAGAGATTGTCAAAAGAATTCCATTACATTATGGTCTATGGAGAAAATCGTTTGTGGCGTACTTTAATGACGTTACACTATTTCATTTATAAGGAAATTGATATACATCACTGAAGTGCGCAACAAGATGCTTACTGTGGAATATGGTGTGCGTAGTATTTACTGTTTATTTACAGGGACGCATAAATAATTCGGTTACAATATTGTCTATGAGCGATAATTGCTGGAAGTGCGTTTTCAATTGCGGTATGCGTTTTTTAAATGTAACTAATGTTTTGTATTACTTGGTGTATATAAGTTCTATAAGTGATATACAGCGCTGCACAAAATAATTCGAGTACATTTTCGCTTATTGACGGAAATTGCTGACGGGTGTCAAATGTGTTATGCGTTTCCTAACTAAACTAAATTTTGATTATGTATGTAGTTCATGATATGTAGTTCATATATACAAATCTATTGATCATATACTGGGCTGCACAAAGGAAATAGAGTATATTTTCGCTTATTGACGGAAATTATTGAAAGGTGTCAAATGTGTTATGCGTTTCTAACTAAACTAAATTTTTGCATGATATGTAGTATATATTAAAATCTATAGATCATATACAGGGCTGCACAAAATAATTCTAATATTTTTCCTTTTTTTTTAACTTAAAGTATGACAGATTTCGAACGCCTTCTTCATGTAATTTGAGGTATTTAATTTTATTGTATTTTTTTAAAGAAGTGATTTTATCCTGAGTACCTTTGACGTTTTTAAATAAATTGTAACCAACTCCTTTAATCTACACAGGATTTAATATTTTAGCTTTTGGAAGTACGTAGGCAATGTAAATTGCAAAAGTGTCCAAAATCAGAATGGAAATAAGATTAAGTGAATGAAACAGATCTACAATTATTTTTCGAAAAGTTCACACTTTTTATATTTTTATACGGTAATAGCATTCTGTAAGTAGTTATATTTAGGAAAAATATCTCCGCGCCGTAGAACAGTAAAAATTCCATTCTTCTACGACCAGAACTTACCAAGTTATGATACTTTGAATTTTACCATATTTCGAAGCATTCAGGCGCTAAAAAAATCGTCTGTCCGTTTATGAATTCGGAAACCTCCAAAATTTCATAAAATTCAAAGTATCATAATTCAGTGAGTTTTGGTCGTAAGAGAATGAAATTTTTATTGTTGTACTTGTCAGAAGTTGGAAAATGTTTTTCTAAATATTATTTTTTGTTTAGAAAATACAATATAGATTTTATACAATCACAGGGATCGTGTAAATATTTTAAAAATGTAACTTTTTGAAAATGAATGGCAGGCATAATTAGTATAGTTTTTATTCGTACCTTATTTTGAACACTTTTGCAATTTACATTTACTACGTATCACCAATACGTGAACAATTAAACGGACACCCTTTATACCTTATTGAAAGATTTTATTTACGCGAAAGAGTGGCTAGCAGAGATGGATAAATTCATTTACATTTTTATTTAAAAGATAAAGTTTGTCTCTTTTGTGCGTCAATACAATTTGCAGATAAGGCAGGTTTTTAATATACAAAAAAAGTAATCACCTTTTGATTTTTGAGGTATTTTTCGTCATCTTCTTTTGATAATTGGGATACCTGTATCTTTTTTGGATGCTTTTCCGTTTTACGCAGTGGGGAGCAAAATATATGTTTAAAATCTAGTTGGATATGCCAATCCCAAAACTTTCTTCTATCTCATACGCGTTAATCTTTAAAAAAGCGGAATTTTTTTTATTGGGAATTTAGAATCCAAAAATGCAGCATAGCAGCACCCCCTTTCATACGATTCACATTTCATACGAGTCTATTTATGTCAACGTCTAACTGGATCTGAAGTTTGATGAAAATACATACATTAGTTTTTGAGACAGAGCTATTGCTGTAATCGTGAAAAATACAGCATAGTAGTGCCACCTGTTGGTCTATTTACACAAAAAATTAATCAGCACCACTTTATATCAAGGTCAAACTGAATCTGAAGTTTTATTAAATTCCGTGCATTAGTTCTTGAGATAGAGCGCCCATAAAATTCTTGTCACATACAGACAGACACACAGGCAGACAGACAGACTCACAGACAGACATTTTCTAATAACAGTCAAATAGTGTTCAGGACTTTCTAAAACGTATAAATCGTAAGTCAAAAAATTTCATGAAATCATTACTTTATAGAAGATATTAAGATAGAAAAAAGTAAAAACAAAAATAATAATCATTATGATGTAAATAAAATAAAACATGTCCTATCTAAATTGAAAAACCCATTTTATTCAAAATTTTAGTTCATAGCTTGTGAAATAGTTTGTATATTAAAAAAATCGTATCCGAAATAGTAAATAAATACACGTTTCCCTCGATTAGTAGAATCAATTGATTCTGAATTGATTACCGCGCTAATCAAAGCCGCCTGCTAGAAACATAGATTCAATGGGAACATTGTATAAGAAAATAGTTAATGATAGGATATGTTAATCTAGGTAATATAATATAACAATGAACTAAAATACACAATGATCCCTTCCGAGTTTCTAGCGATTCCAAAAAGTGTTCTTTATCTTTAGAAACTTCAAAAAATATTTTTTTTTTCGAGATTTAAAGAATCATTTAAAAAAACAAAGTTTATTTTGCTCACAGCGATTTTCGGAAACGTTTCCGAGATTAAGAAATATTTATCCTTTTTTTTTTTTTTTTTTTTTTTTTTTTTTTACAGTGAAAAACTACAAACATCCCAACCCTCTTTCTTTAAAATCCAATATATAGAAATAAGCAACATAATTATGTACTAATTATGTACTAAACAATAGAAGACATTGTTTTCGATGTAGTATTATCATAAGAGAATACACATACTTTGAAACTTTTTAAATAAGTTGTTTCTAATTTGAAGTCACTTTCATCAACAATGATGTGTGAAACAATGTAATAAGTGGCAATCAAGTAACCTTAAAAAGTCTATTTTAAATTTAATCCTGGATAATAAATAATCTTTGTCCGATTTTCAAGCGATAATTCACACTTTTCGTCGGAATTTTGTTTTATTCTCATAGAACAATTTGATACCATCTGACTAGATAAGAAAAAACGATCACCCATTTCGTAAACTGTTAAAAAAAAAAGATAAATAAAATAAAATAAAATAAAAATCCGTTGATTGTTAGTACAATTTCTGTATTTTTACGGAATTTTTTCTCACTGAAGGTGATTTCGAGAATGTGTCGAAAAGTATGGATTTGAGAATATCTTTGTCAGATAATACAAAATTTTCAATTTAACTAACGCTATAGGATTTATTTGCGTTATTACACTGTAAAAAGAAAATAAATACGTAAACATACGAAAATTGTATTGACAAAAAATAGGGAATTCTTTTTAGAGTGTAAGGATATAGAAAAGTCACAAATCATCAGTACCAAGAACGAAAAATCATGCGTCCAGCATAGATTATGAAACATTTTCCAACACAGCCAGAAAACTGCAACGAAACTTCACCGTTAAATAAGGTAAAAGAAGATAGGTAAGTAAACAGTTTAGAAAATATATGCCACATTTAAAAATACAGTTTTCGAAGTTACCTTCTAGTGCCAAAAAAGTAGTCGAATTATTTTGTGAAGCCCTGTATATGATCAATAGATTTGGATACATAGCATGATAAAATTTAGTTCAGTTACAATATTCACATTTAGCAATTTTCTTCAATCGATGGAAATGCACTCGAAATCCTTTGTACAGCCTTATATATTATCTGAAGACTTTTGTACACACTACATATTAAGCTAAAAGGCAACTTAAAACTCACTCGCAGCAATTACCAACCGTAAACGACAATGTATGTTGTTCTTTGCGTAGCCCTGTATATGAATTTATTTATATTCCACAAACTTATATTAGTCTACTAAATAAATTATAGTTCAGCAAGAAAATGCGCAACACAATTAAAAACAACCGAGTTTATAAACACACACGTACTATGAAAAAAGTTAGTTAAACTTAAAAACGCAAACCAAAGTTGAAAATGCCCTTATCGCCCACATATGTAAATATCGCACATGTACTGTAACCGATATATTTTGTTTGTCTCTGTAAATAAACGCAATGAACACAAGAGAGAAATTTATTGTGTGCACCTTAGTAATGCATATAATTTTCATTATGTTTGAAATAGTGAAATATCACTAAATTACACTCCAAACGATTTTTCCCCATAGAAAAATGCGGAACAGAATTCTTTTGTTTAACTCTGTAAACGAATAATTAATGCTTTGTACCCCATATTCTACAAAAAGCATGTTTTATTGCTCTTCATAATTATATATCAATTTCATCATGTTTTAAATGACGTAGCATCATCAAAATGCACTTGAAACGTTTATTTTCCATTGACTGTGTGGTGTTTAGTTTTAAATATAATTACTAGATGGCAGCACCACAGCGTGTTGATACTGTCACCTACCGGTAAAGATATTGTTGTTTACTGCTGAATGTATATGTAGCTTGTGTTTGTGTTCTATGTACGTAATTGTACTGTGCTGTATATTAAAACTATGTTTAAAGTCCAGTAGTGAGTCCACCTCGATTTCTTAATTATGCTGCTGTTACAATTTATTAAGTTTACGTATCTAATATACTATAAAATGGCGACGAAGGTCAAGTTTCTTACCGGAATTTAAGAAAAAGGAAATTCCACCTGATTAGCAAAATGGCTAAGTTTTTGATTTCGCATCTACCAGTACATGCTGTCGTAATATTTTAAATGCGTGCGTCACTTCGAGGGTGGTAAGTGTTAAATTTTTTTTTCTTCTCTGCAATAAATAAAGGGCAATAATGTTTGCCAATTTTAAGGAATTTAATAATTCCATCGAATCGATTCAATCATATGTTAAGAGATTGGAACAGAGTTTTTTATTACATGATGTGGAAGAAAAAAAAATGTACCTGCTATAATTTCATGCATGGGTCCAAAATTATATACTTTGCTGTCAGATTTAACTTTTCCTAATAATCCTGAAGCATTAAAATATGAGGAAATAGTTGAAATTCTATTAAAGCATTTAAGCCCAACCCCTAATAAATTTTGTTCTAGAATTAAATTCCGTAATTCTCATCAAAATGAAAATGAATCTATACAAGATTTTGTTTCAAAATTAAAGAAGTTAACAACTTTTTGTGCTTTTGCTGGTGAAACATTAAATAAAAATCTTTTAGAGCAGTTTTTGAGAGGTTTAAAAAATGAAAGTATGCAAAGTAAATTACTTTCGCAAATTGAGGATTTAACTATTGATAAAGCTATTGAAAAAGCAATTATTTTGCAAAATAACGAACATGACATTTCTGAATTGAAATATAAAAATTTAAATGTAAATAAATTGGCATGTTCTAAAAATCTCCAACCGAATAAAATTCCAAATAATTTTCAAAAACAGAAAATTAACAATAATGTAAATAAGGGGAATTCTGAAGTAAATAAAAATAAACTGAAATGTTATAGATGTGGAAATCCACTACATCTCGCCAACGTGTGTAAGCATATAAATACTGTTTGCAATAAATGTAAAAAAAGAGGCCATCTTAGCAAAGTATGTAAAAGTACTTCTCAGAAACAGAAAAATGTATTGCAGGCTGTCGACATTTTATCTGTGAGTCATGATAAAAGTTCTACTCCAATAAAAGAGTGGGTTTTAATTAAAAACAAAGCTAAAGCTGAAATGGAGTTAGATACGGGCTCCGGAATTTCGGCGGTACCTGTAAAGCATTTTCGGAGAATTTTCCCGAATAATAAAATTTCGCCACCAGATGTTCAGTTGAGAACTGCAACGGGTGAGGTGTTTACACCTGTTGGGTATGTAAAAGTAGATATTTCGTATGCAAAATACTACTAAAAATCTTAATTTATGTTTGATTAAAGAAGATAATCTGTCTATGTAAATGAAATTGCAAATTCTACGGAAAAATTGAAAGTATTATTAAATGATTTTTCTGATTTATTTTCAAACAAAGTTGGGGAAATAAAAGGTTTGAAAGCAGAACTTCATTTAGAAAAAGGTTCTATGCCCATATTTTGTAAGGCTAGAACAGTTACTTATGCTCTACGTAATGCAGTAAATGATGAAATTCAAAGGTTACAGGATGAAGGTATTATTAAACCTGTCACCAGTAGTAAGTGGGCAACTCCTATAATTCCAGTGGTAAAACCTAATGGTAAAATACGTTTATGCGGAGACTTTAAAGTTACAGTAAATAAATTTTTGAAGGTGGAAAAATATCCTTTACCTAGGGTAGAGGACATGTTGGCCACTTTAGGTGGGGGTTTACATTTTACAAAACTTGATTTAAATCAAGCTTATCTTCAGTTACCTGTAGACGAAAAATCACAGAAGTTGTTAACTATAAACACTCCGAAGGGCTTATTTCAATTTTTAAAGTTACCAATGGGTCTTACTAGTTCTCCAGAAATTTGGCAAAGATCTATTGAACAAATATTAAGTGGTATTGATGGTGTCAAACAAGTTTTAGAAAGATTACGTGAATATAATATTAGGATTAATAAAGATAAATCAATTTTCTAGCTGACCATATTACATATTGTGGTTATAAAATTGATAAGCAAGGTATTCATAAAACGCAAGATAAAATTGAGGCTATTCTAAATGCTCCTAGACCAATTAATATGTCACAAGTTAAAGCTTTTTTAGGATTAGTTACCTATTATTCTAAATTTGTACCAAATTTTTCTGCAATTGCTCATCCTTTAAATCAATTGCTCAAAAAGAATGTGAAATTTATATGGTCTCCTGTTTGTGAACAAGCATTTAAAAATATAAAAAAATAAATTATTTCAGAAAGAGTTCTTACACATTTCAACCCTAAATTGCCTTTAGTGTTAGCAACAGATGCTTCTGCATATGGTATCGATGCAGTTCTTTCGCATGTGATGCCAGATAACGTGTTTGTGTCCAGAACTCTCACTAATGCAGAAAAAAAGTATAGCCAGGTGGATAAGGAAGCACTAGTTATTATCTTTGGAGTAAAGAATTTTTTTTCGGTATTTATATGGTAATAGGTTTACTTTATTTACAGATAGTAAACCACTCGTGTCTATATTTTCTCCAAATAAAAGTACTCCTGTCCTTTCAGCTGCTCGGATGCAAAGATATGCATTATACTTACAAGCGTTTAAATATGATATTCGCTATAAGAAAACATCCGAACATGGAAATGTCGATGCTCTTTCACGACTTCCATTATGTAGTGAAGATTTACACCCACAATTAAATTTAAGTTATGTAATTGATGAATCTGAATTTTTTCAAACTAACCAAATTTCTACGTTGCCTTTAAACGCCAAATCAATTGCTGTAGCTACAAAATCTGATCCTTTATTACGTCAACTTTTTCATCATCTAATTTCTGGTTCTTCAATTCCTAAAAATTTACTTTTTGGTGGCAAGCAAGAAGAATTTACTCTTCAACATAGTTGTATTTTAAAAGGAGGTAGAGTAATTATCCCAGAAGTTCACCGAAGACAAATTTTACATGATTTGCACTTTGGACATTTCGGTATAGTGAAAATGAGGTCCTTAGCTCGCAGTTTTGTTTGGTGGCAAGGAATCGACCAAGATATTGAAGATCTTGCACGGAATTGCACTACTTGTGTCAATTAAAAAAAAAAATCCACCTAAGGTAGATACTCTTCATTGTGAATGGCCTATATCTCATAGCAAATGGCTCGAAGTTTTTATTGTTCCTAATACAACATCAGAACATACAATTACTTGTCTTTCTTCTCTTTTTGCCAGATATGGGTATCCTATATCTCTGGTATCTGATAATGCAAAACAGTTTACTTCTGAAGAATTTGAGACATTATTAAAGAATCATGGGGTTAAATATAGGTTTAGTGCTCCATACCATCCAGCTACAAATGGTCAGGCAGAGAGATATGTGCAAATTCTTAAACATGGGTTAAAAGCCTTATCTTCAGAATCTGGTACTTTACAAATGAAATTAAATAATTTTCTTTTACAGTATAAAAAGATGCCTCATGTTACTACGGTGGAAAGTCCTGCATCTCTATTTCTAAAGCGGAATATTAGAACGAAAATAGATTTGATACTTCCAAACGTTACAAATTTTGTGCATGATAAAAAAAATGCGAGAAATGCCAACTCTAAAGTAAAAGAATTTTGAATTAACCAGAAAGTGGCTGTAAGAAATTATACTCCTGTAGCCAAGTGGAAAATTGAGTGCATTATTGCAAGAGAGGGCAAGTTGCATTATAGAATTCAAGTTGGTTCGAATATTTGGAAAAGGCATGTTGATCAGATAACTAATGTCGGTTCGAAGATACATTTAACTAATGATTCAAATTCTGAAGAGAGTGATACAGAAAGTCACAAAAGTGATAATGCAGTTGTTAATCAACATGATTCTCAGCTAATGCCTCCTAGTGTCTCAGATCTTCGACCAGCTGACTCTGTTGTCCCATCTACTCCAAATCCTCAACCAGATGATTCTGTTGTCCCATCTGCTCCAAATCCTAAACCAGATGACTTTGTCCTCCCAAATACTCCAAGTCCTGCTCCAGTAGACTCTTAAGTGATACCTTCAGTTCCAAAACCCATGGTGCCAAATACTTCTATTGATAATGCTACAGAAAATTTAAATAATAACTCTTCTTCTTCCCTACAGGTACCTAGAAGATCAACCAGGAAAAGAAAAGCTCCCAGTAGATTTCCTATTTAAGCAGCGGAGATTTGTGGTGTTTAGTTTTAAATATAATTACTAGATGGCAGCACCACAGCGGGTTCCTACTGTCACCTACCGGTAAAAATATTGTTGTTTACTGCTTAATGTATATGTAGCTTGTGTTTGTGTTCTATGTACGTAATTGTGCTGTGCTGTATATTAAAACTATGTTTAAAGTCCAGTAATGAGTCCACCTCGATTTCTTAATTATGCAGCTGTTACAATTTATAAAGTTTACGTATCTAATATACTATAGACTGTAATGGAATACTTTTGACTGTCTCTGTGGAAAAACTATAAGTGCTACACACTTCAGTTGAAATAGGGAACCTGCTATCGTAAACGACATGCTACAGTAAAAATTTCAGGGAGATCTGAGCATTTTTATGCGAGTTAGAGCACGGACAGACGACAGACGGCCAGACAAACCGAAGTCATAAACACTTTTCAACTAGGTTGGTTTACAGTGTACTTCGTAGACTAATCAATTTTTTTCTGCAAAAATTAAGGGCGTATTTGAAAAACAAAATGTACCGCACAAACTGAAACACTAACAAAGCGAGGGAAACTTGTGCTTAAAATTCCAATAAGAAAAAAAAAATCAGCTAAGCTAGTTATACTATTTATTAATGAAAATTTGTTTACCAAAAAAAAAAAAAAAAAAAAAAAAACATAAACGTCAGTATAACAACTACATTCAAACAATCTTTTATTGTTGAGATTTCTGGAAATACGAATCAATATATTCCTTATTCAATCGCTCATGCATTTATTTTCACAAGTATAGTCAAATAAATAATACATTTACAGAAAAAAAGAACTATTCTTGACAAGTTTCAAAGAAAGTGAAGGAATATCTTGTATCTTCACATTAAAGAAAGATTTTTTTTTCTAAGCAATAAAAAAGCTGATTTTATTAAATGGGATTTGTTTCTCACCGAAGTGTTGGAAAATAATGGGAATGAACATTTTATTTCCTTCATATTTTCTCTTATTATACATAATGTTTACAGAATAGTTCCTTAATAAGATTATGTACATAATTAAAGTTTTGAATGAAGATGCTTAATTACATTAAGCTATTTCAGCATGTTTAAGTCCTTTTGATTCAATTTTTTAAATGTTTTTTAAATGCACTTATTTGTTTGATTATATTTGATTATATTTTTCTTATGAAATTAAACTAATAAAAACGTATTTAATTAATTTTGCTACAATAAGTATAAAACTGTATATCTCAGTTAATTCACCGAGAAATTTTTTTTAATTCCACTATTCTTGATTTTCTATATGTAAGAAAGATAAACTGAAGAATTTAGAATTACATTAAGCTATTTTAGCAACTTTAAGTCTTTTTGATTTATTTTTTAAATATTTTTTAAATGCACTCGTTTGTTTGATTATATATGATTATATTTTTCTTACGAAATTGAAACAATAAAAATGTATTTAATTAATTTTGCTACAATAAGTATAAAACTGTATATCTTAGTTAATTCGCTTAGAAAAAAAAAATTCAATTCCGTTATTCTTGATTTTCTACACGTAAGAAAAATAAATTGAAGAATTTACAATATTTGTACTACTTGTAGCTAAAAGTTTGGAATCAGCATCTACTTATGTCGACGAGCAATGAAATGTATTTACAGTTGTGAAGTTGGTGTAAGTTCGCATTTTATTAAATATTCCCAAGCATGTCCAGAAAACATAGACTCAAAAATAAACGAGAAAACAACCACACATTTATTTTATTTTATTTCATTTCTCCGAATGCTATTCAAAAACACTATGGAATCACATCCTGTTTGAGAAAACAATTTGGAGTATTCTGTCAATGTGCATGGTTAGTACTTTGTGTTTTCATTTTTTATATTGATGATTATCATTATTCTGCCAGGTATAGACTGATTGGATCGATTCGCAATTGATTGGATCGATTCGCAATTGATGGATCGATGGCTGCCCATGCTTTCCGAAGCTTGGTCATTTCACTTGGCCTGAAAGTAAATACACTGTTAAAAACATTCTGCTGGATTGAACCGTGACCTACGTTATACTAAGACTCCTATGAAGGGGAGCTGACGCATATCCATTTTGTTGCCCAAAATAACTGCCAGCTCAGCATTAGAAAACCGCCCGAGCAGGTGTTTGCCGTCCCTGTGACTGTCCTCGCCGTCCACTACTACGGTAAGCTAACCGGTTTTAGCTTGGTTTTGGTCTGTTGGGTTATTAAATGGCGGCATGATTCAGCCTGTAGTATAAGAGCTCTACGTTTTACAAGGCCGGTGCTGTCTGGCTGTCTGTCTGTCTGGCTGTCACCCGCCTTGAGGATCCGCTTTTGGCATATGATCGGGACAAGCCCCAAGCTCAAGGCAGGAAGGTCTCTACCGTCCAAACGACACCACCGTATCCGGATTAACTAAAATTTCTTACACCATCAATCATAAGTGGCAGCCCTATTTGTCAAGGCGTGCCATGGGAAAACATTTACAAATTGAAAAGTAAATTATAGTAAATTATACAAACTCTAATTCACAAATGGCAGCCCTATTTATTCAGGGCGTGCCTGATTTTATACAATGTTTGAATATTATAGATTATATACACAATATTTAAAGCTACATTTTTTTAGAGGTAAGTAGATTAAAAAAAAAAAAAAAAAAAATGTATACACAATAATTATATAAGTTACATGTTTTACAAATTTCAATATTTACACATTATACATAATAGCTCTTGGCAAGATGATAACAGTAATTTTCTAAGTATAACAACATTTTCCATTCTTTAAAAGACAACCCTAAGAAATGTCTGCCCTCATGATTAACCATGCAAGAAGTAGATGAATGAATATATGAATTGTAAAGTAACAATTATGTATTTACAGGTAGTACACTTGATATATTTACATTTTATTAGATAATCAATTATATTGATTATTTTAACTATTTAATTGTTTGCAAGATTTTCCGAACATTTATACACTTAATTATAATGAGTAATGCAATGAATACTACACACGAATAATATACAAATATACACGATGAATAAAACAATGGAAAATTTATATTTGAATAATAATCACTTATATACAATGAATAAAACTAGAGTAATATACTTGATGAATAAACACTTATAAACAGAAAATATAGTTGAAGATACATAACACCGCAAATTAAGAGGACAACCGTCTCCATGAAGCGAAATAACCTTCACTGGACGAGCAATAGCAGGATTAAAAAATATTTTAGATTTAAAAATAAAATTTGTATTTTATAAAAGAATATTTCTCATTTAAGATATTATAATTTTGATATAATTTGCCTAGTGATTCATTATTATTAATAATATCCATCATGTCCTCGAGGAGTGTTGGAAATTTCCTATGAAATTTATATTTCATAAATCTACACTTCCCGAAGACATAATGGATAGGATCACCCCTCTGGCCACAAACACATAGATCATTATCCATTTTACCGATTTTATTTAAGAATGTAGGAAAACTGCCGCAGCCCGTGAAAAAATATATTGAGACTTTATCTTTAGTTATTAATTTAGTGTTGACTTCTGGCACAAGCTGATACGTAAATCTGCCGCTCCCTGAGTTATCCCAGTTGTACTGCCACCTTTCCAGTAATTGATCTTTGATACATTTATTTAAATATGAGCGCGGAAATTTTATTCCGCGCTCTACTAGAAGGTTGGAGTACTGAGCAGCATCATTAGCCAGCTTGTCCGCCAGTTCGTTGCCTATTGTACCCGCGTGTCCTTTAACCCATGTTAGATAAAATATTTTGTTTTTATTTTGATGTATTAGTTGCTGTATATCATAAATTGCTTTAAGTGTTGGAAATTGATTTGTTAATGAAAGGATTGTTGATTGACTATCTGATAAAATTTGAAATTTATTAAAGTTAGAATTTATTGCCCACTCTATTGCTGTTATGGCCGCGTGCAGCTCTGCTTGGTAGACTGTGTTTTCTGGTTGAATTTTAGTTGTTTTTTCGTCTATTTTTATGTTGTTCTGAAAAATCACCAATGAGAAAGCTGTATTAGAATCCACCTTAGAACCGTCTGTGTATATGTGTGTAATATCTATGTTATTTAAGATTTTGTCTATTGTTATTAGATTATTTAAAAAGTTTTCTGGGTTAATTGTGTATTTGTAAAGCTTTTCTTCTATGTCATTTTTAGTTATTACCTTATTATCTTTTAATAATATCTCTGTGTTGTTTAATATTTTATATTTTAAGTTTTTATGTTCTAACGTTAGTAATAGTGGTGGAATACCTAGTAGTGTCTGTAATGTGTGAGTTGAAGTATTTTTATATGTTTTTGTTATTGATATTAAACATAATCTTTGTATGCTCTGGAGGTTACGTTTGTCAATAACTCTTAAATCGTCGAACCATACCTCCGAGCCGTAAACTATTATTTTCTCTAAGACTGTGATGTACCAGGTTCTAAGGCGTGATCTATCCACTCCCCATGTGGCTAAAAAAACGCGTTTTATTGAAGATGTTAATAATACTATTTTGTTTTTAATTTTTTGGATGTGTTTATCCCATTTAAGATTTGATTGGAATGTTATACCTAAGATATTTAAGTCGGTGACACCTTTTATATTGGATTGTTTTAATTTAAAGATTGGTGGACGACTCACCAAGGCATTTTTACCCAACAGAATGTACGATGTTTTATCTGATGATATTTTTAGCGAGAGGTCTTCACATAATTGGGCAAAAAGGGCAATTCTTTCATTCGCCTGCGATTCTAAATCTCTTCTATTGTTTGCGCGTATAATAAGATTGAAATCATCGCAAAAGGCATAAAGATTAGTAAATTTAGTGTAGAATATTTTTAGTATTTGATTGGCCACAAGGAGCCACAGGAGAGGGCCGAGACACGAACCCTGTGGACAACCTTGGGAAGTAGGACGTTTAATGTTATTATTTAGGTAATCGGTAATGATGAGTCTGTCTGAAAGAAAGCTTAGGAGAAAGTTTATAAGATATTTTGGGACTGGCAGGGTTTTGAGAATTCTGCCCAATGTTGTCCAGTCAATATTATCAAACGCCCCCACAATGTCAAATGAGACGAGCGCGCAGTATTCATTTGATTTTAGATAATTATTAATTTTATATTTTAATCTGTTAAGTAATTGTACTGTACTTTTTCCTTCACGGAAGCCAAATTGAGATTTATGTAAGTAGTTATTGTTTTCTAGATAGTAATTTAGTCTATGTTTAAGCATGCGTTCTAGGATTTTGCCCAGCATCGGGAGAAGGCAAATGGGTCTATATGAGGTTGGGAGTTTAGGATTTTTATTGTTTTTTGTGAAAAATATAACGTTAGCTATTTTCCAATTTTTTGGGAAATAATTTAAATTTAAACATTTATTGAAAAGATCACGAATTAAGTATTTGTATGATTTGAAAAGATTTTTTATGAGGTATGCGTCTATTTTATCGTGACCAGGGGCTTTAAGGTTGTTTTGTTCAGATAATGCTGTTTTTATTTCTTTATTTGAGAAGAGTGGGGGGGAGGGGACTATCTCCCCTGCTGGGGCTAAAAGTAACGGAACAGTTGGATTTATTGGAAAATGATGTGTTAAAAGATTTTGAAATGTTTCTTGTTTTGTAATGTAAGGTGAAGAACCTTCCAAGGATGTGTGAATAAAGTGTTGGTTTGATAAGTTTTTGTTTGTTGCAATTTTGAACGCCTGCCCAAAGGTGTCTTTTGTATTATTACAGAATTTTTTCCAGGAATTTAATTTTTCGCTTTTTATGTGTTTTTTATATAGCGCTCGCTCACGTTGTAGGAGCGTTCTCCATTTTGAGTCACCCGATGACCTCCATCTTTTCCTTAGAGCTGATATTTTGTTTCGGTGGGATCTTAGCGCGTCAGTCCACCAGTCAAAAGTTGGGTATAGTTTAAGTTTTTTAGTTTTTAATGTTTTTTGACATGTTTGGTTAATTTTGATATTGAAGTCTTCTAGCCAATTATCCAATTTGTCATAGGTGTCAACCGATGTAAGTTTAGTGTGTAAGTCCGTGGCCAAAGGTCTGAAGAATTTGTTAAATTTTTTGAAGGGTGTATACTTTGTTTTAAACCTTTTGAGATCTATTGTTGAGGGTGTTAATGAAAGAGAGAAACAAATATACCTATGATCAGATAGCGATACGGATTCTGTGTCCACGTACCAGGAGTCGACGAAGTTGGTTAGATCCTGAGTGCACACGGTGATATCTGGGTTTCCCCGACATGGACGACCCGGCTCTGCTATGAACGAAGGTGGTGATTCCGTATCGTTTATGAGTGTTAAGTTCTTTGAAAGTAGTAGGTATGTTAGGATGGATCCCCGTTCATCCTCCTTTTGGTAGCCGAGCAATGACAAGTGCACGTTGAGATCTGCTCCCAAAATCAGGTGCTGAAGGGGCATGAAGAAATCCAGCCATTTTAAGTCCTCTCGGAAGTCTCCTGATGGTTTTGAATAACAGGATCCTATTGTTATTGGTCCTGTAGTTGATGTTAGATTCACGAAAACTGAATTATGGTCGCTGTAACATTGAACTACCTCCACATCAGGGCGTGTTACTATGATTGACGTTTAAAACCTCACATAGAGTGGACCATTTTTACAAGGCGATTGGTGCAAAACGGTGGGCGCGCTGCTTCGCACCAATCGCCGTATAAAAATGATCCACTTCATGTGACGTTTTAAACGTTAAGACGTTATGCACCGGCCGTGTATAACGTATGTCGCAATTGAACCAAATTTTGGATGCAGTAGCTGCAACCATAAGATGAGGAAATCTTATACCGACATTTGTAGCAATGGTTCAATCAGGGCTCCAAATGTTGAAACGAGATTCCACCATCTTCTGGTTGCAGCTACTGTAGCACCAAAAATGTGTTTAACCACGTACAAAATTGTTAATAGTGTACCATTTTCTTTGAAAATACACCATATATTTTCGATAGGATCGACATCTGGAGTGCATGCTGGTCACTTCATTTGAGAAATATTTTTTCAGACAAACAATACATCACTGTCCCGGATCAAATAAAAGAAACATTGTACTTCATAGATATAACCAGAACTACTCTAGATACCGGGCTTGCTCATTCATTATCATGACGTCACAAATGGTGGCTGGCCGCGATCGAAGGCATACAGCGATTGGCACAAAAAGATGTGCGCACCGCTTTGTACCAATCGCTTATCGTAGTCAATAATAAATAGTCAGGAATCAATATTTGTGACGTCATGAGAAGGAATGAGTAAGTCCGGTATCTAGTGTTGCCCTGATATAACATCACTATCTACAAATTGATCGGCTGGACTAGGAATCCAGAATTTTTCTGAAAGTACACAAGAACGAAAAATCATGCGTCAAGCATAGATTATGTAACACTTTCCAACGCTTTCAAAATAATTTTACAAATCATTACCGTTTAATAAGCTGAAAGATAACATCTAAGTAAACAGTTTGGAAAACGCATAACATATTTCAAAACGTAGTTTCAGGAATTTCCAACATATATAATATTCGGAAAAATATCCGAATACTTTTATTCAGCCCTGTATAGGATCTATAGATTTGTATATATATTACATAGGATGAAAAATTTTAGTTTAGTTAGGAAACGCGTAGCACAGTTTAAAATTCTCCTTCTGGAGTTTCTGTCAATAAACGGAAATGTGTTCGCGAACTTTTGTGCTGCCCTGTATATGAAATACAGAATTTATACACACCCAGTAATAGACAAAAAGTGGGTTCAATTTAAAATCGCGTTCAGCAACTTAAAACACACTTCCAGGAATTATTGTTAACAGGCAGTAGATAATTCTTTTGTGTGTCCCTGTAAATGAACGATGACTGCTATACACACAGTATTCTGTAGTAAGCCTCTTGTTACACATCTTAGTGATATATATAAATTTCAATGAGTTTAAAATAGTGAAACATTATTTAATTAAACCGCAGACGATTTTTCTCCATAGACGTAATGTAACGGAATTCTTTTGACTGTCCCTATAAAGTAACTATAAGTGCTATGCACACCCTATTCCATATTAAGCTTCTTGTAATGCACTTTAGTGATATATATAAATTACAATGTATTTGAAATTATTGTGTAACATCATTAAAATAAACCGCAAATGATTTTTCCCCATAGACCGTAATGTAACGGAATTCTTTTGAGTGTTCTTGTAAAAAAACTATAAGTGCTACACACTTCAGCTGCAATAGGGAACATGCTTTAGATAACGACAATAACATATAAAAATTGCAGGGCAATCCGAGCATATTTACGGGAGTTAGAGCACGGCCAGACGGCAGACGGCCAGACGGCCAGACGGCAGACAAACCGAAGTCATAAACACTTTTCAACTAGGTTGGAAAGTGTTAAAAAATAATTTTCTAACTGCCCATTCCCATTCACTAAACACCCAGGTTCCTGAGAAGAATTGCAATCCCAAATCGTGATTGATTCTGGGAACTTAAGATGAAAATTGGATCAGCTACCATTTTTTCTTTAATTTTGAAGTTTAAAACTAATTTTCCTCTGTCATCAACAATCATTCACCAATATAAATTCTTAATTCTTGAACGCCACTTTACTCCAGTTATCAAAATGCCAGTCCTGGTGCTCCTTGGCCCATCGTAATGTGACTTGTTTTATCCGTGTAACTGATTTTGTTTAAATATAAATGTTTTTTGTCGTGTTGTATAGTAAATGTAAAAATCTCTTAGTGTTTTCAATAAAAAAATGAGGGTTTCACCTCCATTTTGAAACTCAGGAAGTTTGTTTTCTAAAAAAAGAAATAATAATTGAAATAAAGAAGTTTTAAAATACACTGTAATTCTGATTTGGGGAAAAGTCCAATTAGAAAGAGGAAATAATGATACTAATAAATACATTACTTAAAAAATTAAGTTAAGGAAACGTACTACTTATTATTGAAAATATATTTGACAAAACTAAACAACCCTCACCCTCAAAATTGCATTTAAACAAGAAGTAATATATTTTATATATTCACCACCACTGTAATCAAAATATAATCCTCGTGGTAGTAAACTTATTGCACATGTTTAAAGAAATCTACGAGGAAGATAAGAGTTTTGAAATAGTGACAGCAAATATATAAAAAAAAATATAGGACGCTGTGATCTCTGTTCAAAGTTCAAACGCAGTTTATGTTCAGACTTTTTGTAACATGAAATAATATAATGGTTTTGCAATCTATTAGATATATATTCTTACAACTATAAGAATCCAAATAAATAATCTATTTTCTGAAAACAAATTCTCCAGATTCAAAAGAAAATGATTGAATATCGTGTGTCTACATATGACTAAAAGAAGAAGTTTCTTTCAGTGATGAGAAAATATCATTAATTAATATTTTCCTTACAAAAGGGTCGCACGCAATGGAAATGACTATTTCATTTTCTTAGTGATGACACTTATAGGACAAGAGAGTTACAGTTAATGAAATATAGAAAATGTAGCAATGCTATAATAAAAAATTTAAAGAGCAGCAATGCTATAATATATTAAGTTAGTCACCTTCAGTTTCTTTTATTTATACTTTGACAGCGTACCCTTAAAGAAACACCGGTTTTACTTAACTTCTGCAAGACTCCTTCAAATATAATTAACAATAATTTTCTGTATCTGTTTATAAGTTTTGTTACACTAAATGTTGCAAAAATGTGTCTCTTGTAATCCAATGAGTAAGGTGGAACTTGATTGAACTTATTGTTTGTATTTGTATGCAAACAAAGAATTATTTAATAATCTACAGTGTTAAATAAATACTTTGGTACATCTGCTGCCATTAACGAAAGTTAACTGTCGTGTTGTTGATTATATCTATTTATTAAAAAAAAATTCCCTTTTTAACTCAAACACTCTGTAATAATTTTTTTCGCAACTTTAGATGTGTCTATTTAAGAAATTTTGGAAATTTTCAAAGGTTAATTTAATATATGTAGCTGTTAATTATTTAAATTTATTTTCTGATGAAAATTAATAACTATAATTAAAAATAAGTTTATTATGATCCTAATACAAGAAAAGCAATAATAAAGGGTAAAATAATTACAAATAAATAACCAAATAAAAATAGTTTAAGTAAAATAATCTTATTAATGATAATCTACTTGACAAAATAAAACAGCTTTTACTATCAAAATTCATTCCGTTCTGACGTCTCGAAACATGAATCAGTTTATTCAATGGCTCTGTAATCAAATAGTTGTTCATTTTTACAAGAGAAAAAATACAATCAAATAAATAATAAAATAAGTCAAATAAATAATGTATTTTCTGAAAATAAAATTTCTTAATATAGACAGACCTCCTAAGCTTTGAAGTACAGTGATTGAATATTTTTTGTTCTCGTATTTAATACGATGTTTCACTTTAAATAATAAAAATGCTTGTTTTTTAAATGAGGGGATCTCTTCAGGAACGTAATCACATAATGCAAATAAATAGAGTAAATTAATACAAATAAATAACCAAATAAAAATAGTTTAAGTAAAAGAATATTACCAATGAAATTGTATTTCACAAAATGAAACAGTTATTTATCAAAATTACACTTAAATAGTCTTTCTGTTCTGATATCTAGAAACAAGAATCTGTTTGTTCAGTGCCTCTGTAATCAAACATATGTTCATTTTTACAAGAGAAAAAAATATACAATCAAATAAATAATAAAATAAGTCAAATAAATAATGCGTTTTCTAAAAATGAAACTTCTTAATATAGAAAGATCTCTTAAACTTTGAAATATAGTGATTGAATATTTTTTGGTCTCGCATTTAATAAGATGTTTTGCTTTAAATAATAAAAATGCTCGTTTTTTAAATGAGGTATTTTCTGCAGAAACGTTAAGACTTAATAAAAATAAATAGAGTCAAATTACATTTCAGCAAATAACACAATTTGTCCGGTATCTTTTTTATTGGTTATATGAAACGATAATGCTAAAAGACACTTATTATGTTGGATGTTTTGTTCTATAACATTTTGCTTTTGGGTTTATTAAAAAACTCGTGTAAAAGTAAGAATGATACCGATAAATAAATACATAAAAAGAATTTAAGCAGATAAAATGTATTTCTTATTAAGAAAAATACTACATTTCACAAAACAAAATAGGCTGCAGTTTCAAAATTACACACAAAAAATTTCTGTTGTTGATGCTATACATTAGATGACTCAGTAATCAATCAAAAACTTATTTTTACAAGAAAAGTATAATAAATCAGATAAATATTGTATTTTCTGAAAATTAAATTCCTTCAAAGGTTTGAAAGACAGTTATTGAATACTTTGTATCCTTACGATGTTTTAACGATAAAAATTCCAATTTTATTAAGTGAAGTTTTTTTCATTACAAAACTCTACAAAAGCGGCGTCACATAAAGAAGATGAATAGAGCCGAGTCCCTTTAACACTAAACATACCGAGAGTTTTACTCAAATTTTATAAATTGCGAATTCCATTTCAAACCGGAATTTTTATTTAAAAAAATATAACTGTTGTATTTAACCTCCCTTTTTTAGTGATGCATTAGAACAATCTCCAAATATTGCAGAAATCAAATCATTTTTAATGACCTTAAAATAAATCCTATTCAAAAAATTATTTAAAGTATCGATTTTTTTGACAAAATTCCTTCTATTCCTAATCCTGAAAAGTTCAATCTCTCTGATTAGGGACACGCAAGTTATAAAAGGCTTCGTGTTGTCCTTCACATCCCGGAAAAAAAATAAACCCTAACTTCATTTTCTTGTTTCTGCTGCTAGTTATTGCTAGGGTTGGGTACCTTCGTGGGCCTTTGTGTGTGTGTGTATATATATATATATATGTAGCATTTTGACGAGGTTAAGATATTACGATGAATAATATTCGATGAAAAGATGGCAGTCCTTCAACGATATAGCAAGTTGCAGTCGATATTAGCGAGTATGGCGAAGTAGAAGGCAATGAAATGAGTCCACCAAAGTTTTCCAATAAATCCAGCCAATCTCCAGACAAATAATTTTATTAGAAGATGAACAACACAGAAGCAGTTCCCAAAGGTCTAAAACTTATAGCCCTCGGGCTAACGTTGCTTCACTTCATTGAATTAAGATGTTACTGGGCCAGTTGAATATTCTACGGACATAAAAACACCAGACATATTTGTTTATGCTTCCGAAAACGTCAAAAATCTGCCGCTCCGAGGGCTGCGGGCGAGTTTTGTTCTCTCCCCGGAAACATACAGAATTTACGTCACGAGCGCACAACCCAATGAGTGAGAGGTTAGCTCCAGCCCAGCAAATGAGGTGCGAAGGAGGAGCTAAGACGATAAAGAATTCCGAACCTGTCGCGGATTAATTTTGGAGTGAAACTACCTCAGCGCGCGAAAGAATCAGAGCAATAATAATAATAATAAAAAGAAAATGGCTTTTAAAAAACATTCGAAATGAGAACGCGCCTCAGAATTTTATAGATTGGGGAACTGATAAAAGCTACGAATGATCTTAAATTTTAGATTACGATTTGGAATAAAATAATTATTAATATACGGATATTTACTTTTAAAAGGACTTTAAATAGGAAGAGATATTATTAAGAATTAAGGAAATACTGACTATGACAGAAGTTAGATTAATTTTAAAATTTTAATGCGAATAAAATGGAAGGATACGAAGGAAATAAATTTTTATATAACATATATATATGTAGAATGTCAGTTTAAACACTTCATTTCCTTATGACGTGCATGTACACCAAATTAACTGACGCTCTAATACTATTATTATCCATGATTTAAATGCACGAGTTATAAATATTTTGGATCAAGATTTGAACATTTTCAAAATTGGTAAAGAGCCAGTCTTCTAATTTTTATTGTGAAGCAAGTATCGTAATGAGAAATATCCAGTAAAGGCGCTGTTAGGCCTAGTTGTTTTCTTTGGTTAATAAATACATTGTATAGGTTTGGCGAGAAATGGATTAGCTGAAGAGAAATTGCTAGTCAAGTATTGTAGAATTATATTTCTAGGACTGTATTAAGTTCATATTTTGTTATTTATTCATCGTCTATTTGTTCATATAATTCCAGTAAATCTACTATTTACATATCATTTCCTTACAAATATATATATATATATATATATATATATATATATATATATAGTATTTTTCTTTCTGATTTAATTTTAACTGTAAATATTTTGTAGGCTTATTTTACAATTTATAATTTGTACTTTATTTCTGTCCGAAAGCGGCCAATTTGTTGTTTATCTTTCTTTTTTCTCTTCTTTGGCCCATTTAATTTCTCCTAGTGTAATTGTCGTTCTAGACTTCGTCTACATTCATAAATCTAAGATCTACATTGCTCTTATTAGAGATACGGAGACATGGCTCCAAGCACTCTTATTGGTGGACTCATTCCAAGTTCAATGTTCCAAGTGATTTTTATTTTATTTACTTCATGAAAAAAAATTCTGGTTCGAATCGACATATTTTCATTTGGTACCGGTCAAATGACCGGTTGTTGATATTTTTAATGGTAAAGTGACTCCATGCGAAATTGACTTATTCATTACTAGCTGTTACCCGTGACTTCGTTCACGCAACATTAAAAGAAGAATAAATACATTAATTAAGCAAAATATTTAACTCCCGATAATTAAAAACGTTAATAATTAACTAACTATTTATCACATTTCATAGGAGACAATACGGTATTTTTTGTTATAGGGACCTTGACCTAACTCAGTTTTAAAAAAGTGAAATTTTGTGCCAAATAATCGCGAAAATGAAATTGCAACCAATACAATAAGGAGGGCCAAATAAAATCGTGGAAATAGACGAATTGGGTAATAACAAATGTCAATTTTACGTGATAAACAATTTTACTTTTAACGCCTTTTTGAAACGTTTTAACAGCCATCCTTCAAAAAAAAAAAGTTAGGAAACGCATAGCGCAGTTGTAAATTCTCCTTCAGCAGTTTCCGTTAATAAACAGAAATGTATTCGGGATCTTTTGGGCTGCCCTGTATATTATCTACAGAATTTTTGCACGCCAAATAATAGGCAAAAACTTCAATTAATTTTAAAACACACATCAGAAATTAAAATTCTCCTTAAACCGCACTGTAACCGAAATCTTTGTGTATCCCTTTAAATGAACGGTTAATGCTATGCACACCACAAGTAATCCTCTTTTAGTACACCTAAGTGATATATATCAATTTAAATATGTTTAAAATGGTTAACCATCATTAAAATACACCGCAAATGATTTCCCCCCATAGACCGTAATGTAACGGAATTCTTTTGAGTGTCCCTGTAAGTGACGTATACCAGCTACATTCTTCATTTTCAATACCGAACATGCAATAGTAAACATCATTAACATATATCAATTGCATGGCGATTCGACTATATTGACGCGTAGAGCACGAACAAACAAACGGCAGACGGAAAAACCGAATTCATAAACGCTTTTCATAAAGTGTTTAGAAAGTGTTAGAAAGTGTTTAAAAGAAGCTGAATTTTATTTAAAAAATGCACAAATTGAAGAAATAAAAGTTATAATTTAAAGAAAACTGTTTATTATTATTATTATTATTATTATTATTATTATTATTATTATTTTTTTTTAATGAAAAGGAAATTTGTAAATGAATATCCGTAAAATAAAAAAAAAAGTCCATTATAAAAGAAAAAGAATGATAAAAATAAAGGAATGAATAAAAACACACTTTCAGGTTCTTTGAAATACTAAACAATATAATTGCCTTGAAGTTATTTCGATATATATTCGTACAATAGAAATAAGTCAAATAAATAAATTTTTTTCTGTAAAATCTATTCTTCAAAGCTTCGAAAGAAGTTGAATACCTTGTGTCCCCACATTAATGAAAAAAAAATGTTTCTGCGATAAGAAAACCGATTTTATTAAGTGACATTTACACTACAGAAGAGTCTTTTCATAATGAAAATGAGTACTTTATGTGCTTCATAATTACACCTGTTAGGATTATAGAATATCTCTGTTCACAGAATTGTGAAAATATTAAAATGTAGCAACGGAGAAGATATAATTAAGTTAATCCCTTTTTCTTAAATATGATAAGTTAATTTTTTTATTTCTTGTTTTTTGTTTACAAGTTTATAACACACAAATTCTAGTGAATGATTATTTAAATTATTTTTTATTGTATCACTTTTTGTGTTTATTAATGTTACTACAATAAGTACTATTAAAACGTCTTTGTTAATTCAATAAATAAAAATGTATTTGCACGAGTTTGTTTCTATGGATTTCTAGACATAAGAAATAGATATTAATGACACTACAGTGTTTTAAAATTTGTATTGTACCATTTTTAAGTGCATGGATTGATCAAATATAACTCTTATTCTGATTGTTATAAAGTTATTATAAAATTTCATTTATTTACAAAACTTTTATGTTTTATCTTAATTTTGGAATTGCTCCTATAAGAATAAATAAATTTTAAAAAAGCTGCTAAATGTTAACATTTATTATTTAAAAGAAAAATATTGAATAATTTATCGTCCTACAATAATTCAAGTAATATATATAAAAAAACTTTTTATATGGTGACAGATTAAAACAGATAAATAATTTTTAAAAAAGTAATTGAATTAAACAAAATCATTTACTGTCAAAGTTAATTTTAAGTGACTCTTCTGGTTTCACTTCTTGAAACATGAATTTTAGATTGCCGTATAATGAATTAAGTAGTAATTTTTAGATGAAAAATTTAAGGAACCAAATAAATAATGCATTTTAGGAAAATAAAACTTTTTTTAAAAGTTCGAAAGATAGAGTTATTCAATACTTTTTATAGACATAAGTGAAGAGCGAAAAATATCGAATCCAAATAAGTAAGTATATAAAAATAATTAAGTAAAAGAAAATTTTTAGTCGTTAATGGAAACATATATGCCCAAACAAGACAGTCTTCAGCATTAAATTACATTCAAACAGTATTTTTTTTTTAATCAAACTTCTTGAAGCTTGAATGACATGTTTGATTTTGCTATCACATAATTACTTATTTTTGCATGCGAAGTGTCAGAAATTAATTAAATAATATATTTACTGAAAAACAAATTCCTTAAGGCTTCGAAAGTGATTGAATATCTCCTGCTATCACATTAGTGAAAAATTCTTCTTCTTTAAGTATTAAAGGAAATTATTTTACGAATTAAGATGTTCTCTACAAAAGTATCATAACCTTACTGAAATTAAAAGTTTCATTTCCTTCATAATTATTACACTGAAGCTTCACATAATGTTGTTATTAAAAATGTTAATATTGATTAAATATAAGATTGAAGATGCTTAATCATGTTAAGTTAGTTTGAAGACTATTGATTACGGTATATTAGTTTTTATATTTGAAAACATTTGCTTCATTTAACAAAAGCTTCTATTATATGCTTTATTATTATTATTTTTCTTTTTAAACCACAACAACGAAAACGATTTCATTTTCCTGTTAATTAGTTTTATTACATTGATTAATGTTCAAAGAATGTTTGGTTACTTCAAGGAATAGAGAAATATTTAAATATATTATCATGCATTTTTAAATATAACATTTAGTGTTTCCAAATGTAACATAATTTCACCAAATTTACGGTCTTTTTTTCCCATTAAATTGTCTGTAAAACCACGGACTGAGGTTGTTGTCTGAGGTTTATAATTAATTCTTGTCGAAAATTTTATAAAGATAACTGAAATTCTTCTCGAATCCTGGGTAACGACGAGGTTACAGCGAATTTTTGTAAACGTTTCTTCTACATTTGGGAAGTTTTCTGCAATTTATATAGTATATTTAACAACGTTTGCAGAACAGCGTGTCTGGAATGCTTTTGTAATCATCTACTTTTTTCAAAATTGATATAGTAATTGACAAACGAAACAATCATTGAAAACTTGAATGGGTTTGTTCTTAATTAATTTTATTATAGAAAATAATGTGCAAAATGTGTTTTAGTTATTTCAGTAAATAAAGAAAAAATATTTAATTATGTTAATGCGTTTTTCTGCTTTTTATATTGTAGATTTATATTAGAAAATAATCAGTTATTATCACTTGTATGAAATATACATTTACATGCTAAAAAGGATTACAGTACATATAAAAAAGCACTAAACACCTTTCAATAACAAACCGATTAGTTTCGTACCCTTCTAACGGTGACATTATCAAAGACTGCAAATAATGCATTTTATGTGAAAATTGTTTATTTATTATTTGCAGATCTTGAGAATATCCCTATAAGAAGTGTAAGGAACTAGGCGGTTTGTTATTAAAATGTGTTTAACACTTTTGTACATTTATTTACCTTTTAATAACAAACCGACTAGTTTCGTACACTTCTAATGGTGACATTCTCAAAGTCTACAAATAATGCATTTTTATGTGAAAATAGTTTATTTATTATTTACAGACCTAGAGAATATCACTATGAGAAGTGTTCGAAACTAGGCGGTTTGTTATTAAAAGGTAAATAAATGTACAAAAGTGTTAAACACCTTTTAATAACAAACCGACTAGTTTCGTACACTTCTAATGGTGACATTCTCAAAGTCTGCAAATAATGCATTTTTATGTGAAAATAGTTTATTTATTATTTACAGACCTAGAGAATATCACTATGAGAAGTGTTCGAAACTAGGTGGTTTGTTATTAAAATGTGTTTAAGACTTTTATACATTTATTTAAAGATCTAGGTATGTAAATGCAGATTTTATTTTAGAGTGTTTAAAAAATGTTTTTATTTATCTGAACAGACAGTCATTAGTACTGTTATCATGACAGTTATATATTTGCAATGAATGAAGAAAAATTGAATTTTTCTTGAAAGACAAACATTTTACTATTTAATTCATTCTTTAACAAAAAAACAAAAAAACAAACAAACAAACTTCAGGAGAAAACAAAATAAACCTAACTGATGAAGGTTTATAATTAATTTAAGGAGGTTTTCCAAAAAAATATTTTCACCTGCTTAGCAAGAAAATTTCTTACATTGTTACAGAGTCATTTTTAAACATGAAAATATGAAATGTGCATTTGTGACTACTGGTGTGATTTAAAATATAGAAGAGAGTTTTGCATGTGTCGAAAAATGTATTATATGTTGAATTAGAAGAAATTGTTGTCTTATGCTAACTGTTGTATCCGAATGCCAACCATGACAGCATTTTCTGAAAGTTCCTTTGCATTTATTGAAAATTGGAAGCACTATTAGTAATTTATGTTAGTATATAGACACTTATATAAGTCAAGGTTAGTTTCTGTATAAAATCACTTTCTAATGTCATGTGTCCAAGACTTCGATTGGATTTCAGTACAGTCTTAAAGAAAATATATAGAATACTTTAAAAATGTACATATAAGATTATGAGAATCCCAAAAGTACATAGTGAAATAAGTAATTTTTTTTTATAAAGAATGATAAAAAATAATAAAGAAATAAAATAATTACAGTAAAATCAACTTATTAGTGAAAACACTGTGATGTCTAAGTGCTTTATATTGGCAGATTTATTGAAAGTCAGCTTCAACATCGATTTGTAGAGTTTTTAAGGATTACTCTGATATATCAAGGTACTCAGTGTACGAGTTTTTGTACATGAAATGATAAGTTCTGATTCCATTGACAGTAGATGTCGATATCGTTTATAAACGATAGTGAACTTTTTTCGAAAAATACGAAGTCAGGGTGAATCTAGATCAGATCTGCAAAATGTTCGATAAATAGAGTATTTTGGTGAAAATAGCTTTCTTTGAGTAGTGTGCATGTGTTGTGTTATATTTTAGTTTATTTAGCACATTTTTAGTTTAGAATGTTTTTTGATCTAAACTTATTTGAACTTTCAAATCATGAATAACGCCGATAAAGATTTACCGTTTTAGCAGCTCAATTTCAGTATAAAAACAAGTGGATGTGAACTTATGGTGTGCTTTACCTGATGTTCCAGTCCTGAGTAGATTGAAGTTAACTTGGTAACAAACAAATTATGTTATTCTTGTATAAGGTCTGTTTTTGGAATCACTTGTGCTATGTAAGTTTATGTAATAGTGCTTTCAAGAGTTGCACGTGTTGAGTAATCTTGCGTTAAGGCCGTTCTCAAATTCCAGCTGGCTACTTTCTGATGCATTTTTTAATTCAATTTTGTTCACAGACTCATCAAATTCGCAGGTGTTCTTACTCCTAAACTATGTAATCTAACAGTTTTTTCCGATTTTCGGTAAAGGTAGAAGATTTTTCAGAAAATTCTGCCGAAGTTGACATTTTTTACCGCATTTATGTGGCTGACAGCACAGGAAAGGGAAAAAAAATCTGTCGCCTTCATAAAAGGATCGCTTATAACTCATGATTCAATTCATCTATCGAAAAATGAAAAAAACTGTTGGATTAGAAATTCAGTAATAATGCCTGTTTATGTTTAAAAATGTGTCAGAAAGTTTTGTATTGTTGAGCAAGGGAAAATATTTTTTGAAACAATTTGATAAATTTGACAATATTTTTTAAAATAATTTTTGAAAACTGCTATGTAAAGGCGAAATCGTATTAAAGTTTTATTTATATTTAATAGATTTTTAAGGCGATTTTTAATAGATTTTAGTTTAAGTAACTCAAAAGTTTTAGAAGTTTTTCGATTAAAGTCTTTCTAGCGTGCCTACCAAGTAGAACGTTCTTTATTTTAGTAGAATAAATCTGTGTTTTCAGGTACTTTAGAGTTTTTTCTTTGACTGATGTCGAATGATCATGTTAATATCTTATACGGCAGCTCACAGCACTTTTAACAAAAGAAACCAGCCTTCATTAAAAAAAAAATACATTGAAATAATTTTCCATATCCTTCAAACATATATCGATATATTATCTCTACAAGCACTCCCGTATTTTTGTTTGCAACTATAAGGAGTCAGATACGTAACACATTTTATGAAAAATAAATTCTCTTATGCTTCGGTAGAAGATGACTAAATATTTTGTTTCTCTCTCTTTAATGAAATTTTGTTTTTCTTTCAACGAGCAGAAAATTGATTTTACTAAATGAGATTTTCTCCATGAAAACATCATCACATAATGAAAGTTCATATTCATTTGCTTCATATTTACTTTTAAGCTCCACAGGATATCTCATTTAATAAAAATGAGAAGATACTTAAACATAGAGTTGATGATGCTTAATTATATTAAACTATCTTTTTCCTATTCTTATATTTCACGACTTTTATATCATTATGATATGCCATTTTCATTAATTATTTTTTGCAAAAATGCAATGTTCGAAAATTTTATTTTGTTTTCTTGCTGGCTAGTTTTTGTAGAGTTAGCAACTTACAAAGAGCTTTTCAGTTCATTAAATGGGTGTAGAAAAATATTTAATTCTGCTTATGACTATGACGTAACGATATACAAAGTTTATAACAATTACCTTGGTTCTGGTGCAAATATGATCAGTAAGAAAAAGTTAAGATTTAACTATTAATATAACTCTTGCGTATTTATTTTAAACTAAAACATTTTGAAAATTTACAAATTAAAATCACGTTTAATTTATTTTTATAATTTCAGGCTTAAAAAAATCTGTTTAAAAAAATCCTCCTTTTAAGAAAGAAAAATCTTTAAAAAAAAACACAAAATAGCTGAAAGTTTGAAATCCCTTTCATAACAAATATTTACAAAGGAAATTTATAAGTTTATTAGAAGAGATAAACTAAGGAAACACTTTTCTATATAACATAAGGAATTATGCAAATAAATAGATACATAAAATGAATTTTTTAGTATACTTATTTATGATAACGTTTTTGGCACAACAAAGCAACCTTCATTATAAAAATTAAATTCAAGCGCTTCTCTATTCAGAATTCATCAAACATTGATTGATATATTGTTCCTACAATCCCGCACGCACATATCTTTAAAATCATCCTAGCCATATTAACTCACCTTTGTTGATTTTTATACCAAGCTACGGGGTCGGACTCGGAAATGAACTTTTTATTTTTTCACAAATTGAAAAAGGAAAAAAAAAAAAACCTTTCAAGAGGCTATTTAATAAACGAGAATGCAGTATAAGCATCTTAAAATGTTTTACAATCCTCCTAAAAAAAAAGTTTGAAAGGAAATGTAGTTGTAATTGATAGGATATGGATATAAAGATTTGATGTGATTCTAAAGAATTAGCATGGTAGTGTTAGTAACATAAATAAGCCTTTGAATATCCCTTGTCTAATCTCTCGGTTCGGTGTCCTTTTCTAAAATTACTCGAAAACGGAACTCAGTCCCTTTCATCCGGGAAAAGTTTACTAAATTCCAAATACATAGCAACTCACAAATTCTACAAATATTATACTCGGGAGTGGCGTAGTCGAGTTCGTATATAATTCATTAAACACGTTTTTTTTTTTATGTTCCCTGTATACATTGTAGATATCGTGCATTTATAGTGTATGTATTTATTGTATGGTCCGTTACGCGGGTGACTTCTATAACCACATCAGGATGGCATATGATTGTTTAATAGAATCAAATTCTGATTTCCCAGTTTCCTGAAGTAGTGTGGATATTTTCTTGCATTAAACAAACTCCCCCCACCCCAAAATAAAAAAATAAAAAATAAAAATAAAAATAAAATAAAAATGAAAATGCAATGTAAAAAAATAAAAATAGATATTAGAGGCCCTATTTTACTGTCATTTTAGGGCCCCTCTTAATTTTTAGAGGGGAAACTCATGATTCATGAGCCTTTTTCCCGAAAAATCGAAAGACATCATACAATGCAAACGCAACACATCGGGTTGTTACGGAGATAATAAGAAATAAAACGCATTTCCGAAAAATAAATTCTGCTAGGCTTCAGACAAAAGTGATTGGATATCTTGTTTCTCCTAATAACGAAATGATTATTTTTTTCAGCAGCTAGAAAAGTGATTTTACTATATGAGGTTTTCTGTCAAAGCATCATCACATAATGAAAGTAATTATTCATTTGTTTCACAATTACTCTTACATTTCACAGAATATCTCTTTTGTTATAAATGTGAAGTTAATTAAATATAAGATTGACGACGCTTAATGACTTTCAGTTAATATTCATTTTTTTGTTTGTTACACTTAACAGCTTTTAACATCCTGTTTCTATGCTATGCATTTAAATTTTTTTTTTCAAAACTTCAATAATTGAAATTTTATTCGTTAATTGGTTTTAGTACAGCGTGTAACGAGTTTTTTAGAAAATGCAATAAATGCAGAACAATTTATGCAATTCTGTTTTTATGCATTGCTAAACATAAGTTTACAGTTTTTAAGAATAATTACTTTGATCCTCCTGAAAATATAGTTATTAGTAAAATTTAAGTGTTATGATGGCTCTTATGTATTTATTATAAACTAAAAATAAATTGATAATTTTCAGAACTCCTTTTTTCAATTATCGTAAACATTCCCTTTGAAAATCCATTTTTTAATTTAAAAACAAGAATGGTAAATCGTGTATCAATCAAATATTATTAAACACTTTCCAATACTAACAGAATAATTACCTTAACAGAATTATATTTTTTCTTAAAATGAAATATCTAAATAAACAACTTAAAAAAAACAGATAACTCAACAAAAACATAATTTTCAGCATTGCTGCCCATATCCGGTAATGTGTGCAAATTCTTTCGCGTAGCCCTGTATACGATTTACATAATTTTTACATCTCACCTAATACACTCAAAATTTGATAAGTTTAAAAATGCATACCACAACGGAAAACGCACTTCCAGCAATTTTAGATCATAGTCACTTCTGTAACCGAACTCTTTTCTGCGCCTCTATAAATGAACAATAAATACTATGTATTCCATAATCTGTAGGAAACATGTTGGAAAATGCACCTTAGTGATTTTTTTAAATTTCGTTATATTTGAAGTATAACATCATTAAAATACATAGACATGATTTTTCCCACATAGATCATAATGTAACGGATTTTTTTGTGCCTCCCTGTAAACGAACTATAAATGCTAACTATTCTCTATACTGCTGAGAAAACATGTTGTAGTCCACGTAAGTGATGCATATTAATCTCATTATGTTTCAAAATGTCAAAGAAAAAAAAAATGCACCGTAAACGATTTTCGTTTCGGCGACCATAATGCAAATGAATTCTTATCCCTGAACAAACTATAAATACTACACACTTCGTTTTCAACCGAACATTTTACCAATAAACTTTAATAACATATAAAATTTTTCTGCCAATCAGAGTATCTGTACGTGAATTAGATCACGGACAGACAGACATCAGACGGACAAACCGAATTTATAAACACTTTTCAACAACGTTGGATATTTGAAAAACTCTCAAAGAAAAACAAAATAAGTGAACGTTTAAAAAATCGATAAAATATACATTAAAACATGCTTAAAAGGTGACAAAAAGATGTTAAAAGACGTTAAAATATAATCATTTACACCCCGAGACCTTTCAATGGCTAACGCGATCATCATCAGTAAGAATTTTTGACTGAACTGAGTGTCGCTTTCACTGTGCCACTATGTAACGGTGGCCAGTCTATTATCAGTCAAAAGTTCCCCACTGATGATGATCGCGTTAGCGATTGAAATGTCTCGGGGTGTAAATGATTATATTTTAACGTCTTTTAACATCTTTTTGTCACCTTTTAAGCATGTTTTAATGTATATTTCATCGATTTTAAATACAAGGTGAATATTTCATTCCAGTTCAATTTCGTTTATTTCGAATTTTTCTATTAAAAAAATTATTCTCCAAACAAACATTTAAAAACAATAAAAAAATTTATTAGATGCAAAAAAAAAAATCTTCAATAAAGCAGAAAAATTATACAAATATGTACATAAATAAACTTAAGCAAAAGAAATTCATTATTGAAAAAACCAGTGTATAAAAATATTTTTCGTGTTAGGGTTTTACAACTTTTTTCAATGGAAATAAAATATTCAAGGAAGATTTCTACAACACTTGCAAAATCTAAAATGAAGGTTATTCTTTTTTTAAAAGCTATATTAAAAAACGGTTTGAGTCATAGCCCTGCATTGATAACATTTTCGTCAAAATGAAGCAACTTTCACAATCAAAATTACATCCAAGAATTTTTCTGTTCAGACTTCAAACGTCATTTTATATATTGTCTATGAAGTCAACTCATATACTTACTTTTCAAACATAAAAAGTCAAATAAATAATATATATTCTGAAAAATAAATTATTGCAGGCTTCGAAAGAAAGTGTAGGTGTCAAAAGTGACTGATTTTGTAGCTTTTTTTCTTGTCTTAAATTTCTGGATTTATACGCAAGTACATATTTTTGATATTGCGATTGCATATCATGGAAATAAAAGAAAGGGAAGAGAATGGAACGTGGTGAATTTAGTTTAACTTCTTAATCAGTATATGTAATATTTCATAAAATAATAGAAATACCGTTTTATGACATAAAATATAGATATGCTTTCAAGAAAATGAATTATAATAAATTAAGATATAATGTAATTTTAGAAAATGTAACTAAAGAATTTTGAAAGGTGTTATAGCGCTAACTAGATTCTTTATATTTGAAACAATTTATCGGTTAATAAACCACATAAACACGAATAGAAAAGAAATATACAACTTCTTGATAAATAATACATCTTTCAAGAAATCATCCAAAAAATATGAGAAAATATAGCATTGAATTTCTCGAAGAAAATTATTATTTATTTTCTACATTCAAGAAGTATATTGCATTATGTTACTTTTCTTTATACAGATCTCTCTCTCTCTATATATATAAAAAAAAATAGAAGTTACGTATCTTTATATAATGAATTAAAATGAATTTTGGTTGTTGTGAAGAAGGATAATGCTGTACTATATTTATATCTGGTGCGAAAGTTCTGAAATTCCTCCAGATAAATGTATTTTCAGCATATGCTGTTGATGCTGTTAGGAAAGGATAGAGGGGGAGTTTCAGAAAAATCGGACTGACAGAGCAGAAATACGAGACATCAGTATTGAAGATGCCTGGGCAAACGGGCGAAAATATTCTACTTTTACGAAAGTTTTAGCGTGTGGACTGGTTTTATGTGTTTTTAAATATGTTTTTAAGAATGTACAGTGCCTGTCTATATGTGTTAAAGATTAAAATAATGTCTGAAATAACAGGTAGTTCGAGGAATTATTAAAAAAAAATTAGTTCTAAAAATTTTTCATAGATGGCGCTGCTCCTGGAAAGTTATCGAATATGTATAATGCCTTTATGCATAACAATGGCAAAAGACGCACGATGCATATGCACAGTTTTTTCCAAGCTATGACAACCCATATTCCAGAAATTAACATTACTCGTCCTATCCATCCTCAATCGTCTCTAATCGAACTCAGGAGGGTGAGTACTGTTAAGTTATGAAATGTGGGTTGCCATAGTTTGGACAAAAAATGTGTTACGTATTATGCGCCTTCCGCCATTGTTACGTATAAAGGCATTCTACCTATTCCATAATTTTCCATAAGCAGTGTCCTCTATGAGAAAATTTTGGAACTAATTTTTTATTTGCTTAAACAAAATTTCAGATCATAAGAAGTAATTTCTTCCAAACGGCACTCTCGTACGCGAATTGCTTGATCTTATATTGAATTTTAAAATGTGTCGAGGACTTTTGGAACGCCCTGGATATATTTTGGCGTATTGCTTTAAAATATCCAAGAAGCCACTGATTAAAGAAGAGTACTTCATGTATTTTTTTAATCAAGAGTAATTTTTGTTTAAAATCCTTATTTCAAATTGAATAACGCATTTCAAAGGTCTACGCAATTCCATAAAAATGATGATAAATTCGCCTGGACTAACATAAAGGACATTTTACACAGATAAGTTATTGTTTATTTAAAGCTTATTTCTTCATTAAAAAATTGTATTTACATAAACTCAAAATTTTATTTTCTCGAAATTGTTGCACTGATAGTTAAAATAACCTAAACCTGACTGTTGCCCGATCCATCGTTGTGAATGTAACACTCCTACACCCCAATTAGCTTTACACTTAAAAGGTTTAAAGCCTAAACTCTTAAATTTTATATATTTTTTATTTAACCAACTTCTGTCTATTTTAATACAGCAACATCGATTTTCTGATTCATTTTCATTACAATAAAAGAAAATATATTCAGTACGGTGAAATCTCCATTAACTGACACTATAAGGATTCTTTCTTGTTCAAATCCCTATTACAAAAATTTAAATCTATTTTATACTTACCTTTGTTTTTGAAAGGATAGTAGAGATATATTAAAAAAAGTAATGTTGGCAAAATTTTGAAAAATGATACAGTTTACTATTAAAAATTAATTTTATTCTTAAATATGGTCAAAAACTCAAGTAACCGACACCATCCCTATTTTGAAACACCAATAACTGAGACAAAGTGAACCAGTGACTGACACTTTATTTTAAAAGGTTAAAACTCTTAAAAAAGTTTATTCTGTATTATAAAAACAAAATACATTAATATTTATTATAAAAAGTGGGATTTAGTAAGCTGTACTGCATTATTAGTAATGCAGAGTATAGAGGAGTAATATTTAGTAGTTACTTAGTACTTTATTAGTAATGCAGAGTATAGAGGAGTAATATTTAGTAGTTACTTAGTACTTTATTAGTAATGCAGATTTACAATAACTGACATTTATGAACCAGTAACTGACATCTGGTATCAGACATTGGTAAAACAACTTAAATTTTAATAGTGTTTACTACAAGATAAATTAAAATTTTTATTATGCATTTTTAAGCAGTTCAAATAACAGAATTCAAATTCCTTTAATATAATCAATAACTAACACCTCTGTCAGAGACTTGTGAAGTATGAACCAATAACTGGCATGCCCCATTAAGCTAAATTAAATTACTATAATACATATAATAATAATATATGACAGCCCTAATATATCATATGCATCTTTAAACTAATTTCTACTAGTATAACTTTAAGAAAAAAGTTTAGAATGGTTGCATTACAAATAGATTAGAAAAATACTTCCTTAATTTTAGAAATAAGATGGTTGCTTCAAAATGGCACTTTTTGTATTCTCAAAAGTTTCTTACTCATTGAATATGTTCTTGGCCCTCTAGTGGGGAAAAATACACTCCAAACTAAAAATAAGTGTCTCATTTACCACTAGATGACATTACTTTCCAGAATTTTACAACAAAATGCTTATATGAGTTAGATTTTTGCTCAAGTGTCAGTTACTAGTTAGGTGTCAATAACTGGGGTTTTCACTTTATATAGTTTTTATGTTTTATAAATACGACATAAAAATCACTAATTTATGAGGAAGTTGCGATAGTAGACGCGACATCAATTTAATTCTATATATTGCCTCTTACAAATAAAATAAATTCTGATTTCTGATTTTAGGTTTTTCAAACCGTCTCCAACAGACAGTTCGATAACTAGAGTAACCGGACAACTTTTAAAACAAGATATTCCAAACATTCAGTTTATAAATATTTAATATATTTTTTAATTTTTTTTCTGGTACAAAATTTGGAGTATTTTTCTCTTTATATTATAGTCACTGAAATACATAAATTTGTTTTTGTAGCATGTAAGGGCTATACAGATATACCGTTATCAATATTTTGGTAATTTTGGACCCTGTCGCCCCCCCTTACAATATCATACATTAGCCTCGAACCCCCTCCCCCGTTAATGATATCGTTATCAATGTCTAAAAAGGCTTTTATATTTACTTTTTCTTTCTTTTATACGTTTACAGTGACTTTCAGATATGGTTATACATTGATTATTCGCATACCTCACAGAATCAAATGAAGATAAGTCAATAAAATATGACTATTGTACATGAAAGAACTTTATATCAAATAATATTTAAAGTAGATAGCTATTATTTAAAAGTATTTAATAGCATACTGTTACATAATGCAGTGATATTGTTTTCTTGCACTTGCGCCCTGCACGGGGAACATGAAAGCAGAACTTCTTAAAGACAAAATATGGACAGCATTCTTTCTCTTGCTTTACTAATAAACACAACAAGTATTATTTGAAACAAATTTCGCGCTTGGTTTCTCCAACTGCGAATTATATTCAAATTTACTGAAGAACATTAATCTCGAAAGTTGGGGTATTTCATATTGTGGAATGAAATGATTTTATAATGATTTAATGGCTTTAATAATAACTTTGAAACTTACGACTAAAAAAAAAGGTAAGACTATTTTGATGTAAAACTAGTCGTTGGGGGCCACCGTAATACCTACCCATCATGAATATGCATAATATAAAATTTGAAAATAAAACATGTGTAAACTACTTATAGAATGTATTGCAATTCGAATAAAATCGTGGCTTGATGACGTCATAAACTTTATATGCTCTATTACTGAATTGCATAAAAGAAACTTCCTCATATCTCTAAAATGATAATCATATTAACTAAGTTTAATGCGTCTCATTTCCAATTGAAATATATCTTGGAGTTGAAATTTGGATGAAATACAGGGTCATGAAAAATCGAAGAGTGTGGAAAATAGGATTACAAATATCTCGGCAACTCATTATCCGATTGACTTCATTCTTTATGCAAAATTTGTTTTTTAATTGTATTTTATATTCACTCCTTAAAATAAACAATTTCGAAAATTCTTATATACCTTTTATAAGAACGAATATTTCGAGAGTCCGAAAAAAATAGTTCCGGATAATCGAGGTTACTGAAATTCAACAAGCTTCTTCCCATTATTACGTACTAAGTACATACTAAATTTCAAGTCTCTATCTCAATTTGTTCGGGAGATAGAGCGTTTAAAGATACACAGACGGACGTTTTTTTTTTCTAAAAATATGTTTTTCGGAATCTCAAGTGTCTGAAACGTGTAAATCCGTCAAAAAAAAAATTCGATTTTTAAAACGATTACATGACTTACCCTATGCTACGTATGGTGGGTAAGTAATAAAAGTTACAAAAAAAAGAAAATTTTGCTTGGATAAAAAATGATAATGACATCCAAAGGCAACCCCTTACCCCCTAAAGTGGTAATGTTATATATGCACAGCCACTAATTTGTCTCTCGAACCTGTTCCTATATATAGGTTCCTAAAAGAAATATTTTGCATATTCTCTCAAAGTACATGTCATATGTCTATGTTTCTTCCAACAACATCGCAGATGGTGCTACGTACTTCATGCTCTGTCTATAACATTGGTCAGCAAGCTGAAACATATTTTTTGGTGCAGAAGCCACAATAATTGAATTTTATGCTTTTGTCGACGTTGAAATGAAAACGCTGCAAATGAAATCAGATTTTGTCTATCACGTATCACATTTTCGTTATGAACCTTGAAAAACTGCTGGAAAAGTATAAAATTTGTAAATTGATCAAATTTATCGGTATATGAAAGTATATAAAATTTTAACTAAATTTGCAATACTTAAAATTTATTTAGCTTTTTACATAGAAAAATCTTGTAGAATTTAGCTGTAAAAGAGGAAATCAACCTGACAATGTGTTATAACTAATAAAGGAATTTATAATAGGATTTCATATTAGAGATTATTAATGTTATATAACTAGTAAACGTGTCGTGCAAGAGAAATTTTTGTCACATTTTCTGTTTCAGCACTAAAAACCTTTTATAAAACACTTATTGATTTACCTGTTTCAAAAACCGTGTAGACCAGTATAATTGAAGCATAATTCATGAGTTATGTTAACAACGACAAATCTTAGAACGTTTATAGACATTTTATGATTTTATTATAAATATATTTATTCAAATGTATCGTTACACGTGACTGAAGAAATTTGATTAAGTCAATTAGGCACATATTGCATATACTACCAAATAAATTAATACAATTTCAGGAATAGTTCAATTACTTGAATATTTAAATATAAATATTGAAAAGTGGGAAGAAAAAAAAGGCGGAAGAAGTCCATTGGAGGCGTGGCCGAGCACATGTATACAATAGTGTCCAAAAATGAAGCAGCAGTGACCGGACGCTTTCGGTTTTTACACGGTTTGTCGAATTTCAGACTTGGCGTGACCCTAAATTTTGAGGGGCACAAATGTCTATTTTCAAATTTTCCGTAAATTTTGTATTTGAATTTTAGTATTTTTCTAGGTTTTGAGGCGATTTTTTACCATTTGTGATACGAATCTCATTTTAACCTTTTACCCCTCAATAGTAATATTTGTCCTCTGCGATTACAAAATTTTTCATGCATTTTTTATGCGATATTTTGCCGTTTTTTCGCTTTCCGCTGCGAATTTTAAACATTCGTCAAAGGAATCCAGTTTTAATCTTTACTCCCATTATACTAAGTTTTATACACTGCGATTTTTGAACTCCTCACGAATTTTTCAGGCGACTTTTTGCATTTTTTTTCGCGTTTCGTGGAAGTTCTTAACATTTGTAACAGGAATCTGGTTACAACCATTTAACCCAATATAGTAAACTTTAGCCTCTTTCCAATAAAGTTTATTTGGAACTCCTATAGCGATTTTTTGAATTTTTCGCGAATTTGTTATGCAGTTTTTAGCATTTTTTACGCGTTTAGCAGCGATTTTTTGACATTCGTAAAAGGAATCCAGCCACAATATTTTAACTCAATATAATAAATTGTTATCTGCTATTTTCAAGTTTTTCGCGATTAGTTTTTTTTTTAAATATCTACGTTTTAACTCGTTTTGCGACGATTTTTCTAACATTCGTGAAGAAAATCTGGTTTCAATCTTTGAACTCAATATAGAAAATTTTGTCTTCTGCGATTTTTGAATTTTTCGTGGATTTTTTTTTATTTTATTTTTATGGGATTTTTTTTTTAACGTTTTGTGGAGATATTTTTGCATTCGTAAAAAAGATTCCATTTAATCTTTTAGCCCTTTAAGTAATTTTTTCCCTCTTTTCAATAAAGTTTATTCGGAATCCGTACAATGATTTTAATTTTTCAGGCGATTTTAACGTTTTTTCGCGTTTTGTAGCAATTTTTCAACATCTGTTACAAGATTAGGGTTTCAACCTTTTAGCCTAATGTAGTAAATTTTGTGCTCTGCGATAAAAAAAAAAGAGATTTTTAGCGTTTTTTCGTATTTCGCGGCGGTGCCGGCGTTTTTTAAACATTCGCAAAAGGAATCCGGTTTTAATATTTCAACCCGAATACAGTCAATGTTGTCCTCTGAGATTTTTTAATTTTTCACGATTTAAATCGCCTAAACATGTTCTGCGGTTTTTCGCGGTTAACGGAAATTTTTTAACTCTTGAAAAATGAATCCGTTTTCAAGCTTTTAGACCAATTTAGTATATTTTGTTCACTGCAAGTTTGAATTGTTCCCGAGTTTTCTAGTGTTTTTTCGCCTTTTCTCGCAAATTTTTGACATTTTTTTCGAAACGGAAAGAACAAACTCTTTGTTAAATTTTGCTCTGGAAGAATATAAAATCGTCGCGACGCAAAATATTAAGCTAAAAGATCAAAATATTAATCTAATCTGGGTCAAAATAAAAATTCACAAAAATTCAAGGTTAGTTTGATTGGAGACCAGAGCAAACGTAGCCTGCTTGGGTGTTACGCTGTTGGGCCCCACTACCAGGTTCATTTAATTCAAATTTTACTTGCAAGAAACCGACAAAGAGAATGAGGAAAGCTCCGCTAGTTCATTTTATTGAAATTAATATTTTTTCAACTAATATAATAAATAAAAGACATTTATTAAACTTTTAAGACATTTTAAATAAGTTTAATCAGCATTTTTACGAAGTACTAATCATTTAAGGTATGTGCGCTTGGAAAATTGTGTGGAAACTTGCACCTTGGATAGTAACGGTTTTGCTTAATAACGGTATTTCTGGAACGGATTACCATCGTTTACTAAGGTACGGAGGTACTTTAAAACAACTCATTTAAGAAGATTCACACTTTGAAAAAAAAATCATAACCATTGATTTAAAAAATGCGAAGATATAGTCGATGATTAAGTGCCGTCGATAAAATACATAATAATAAATAAGAGAGAAACATATTAATTATCCAGAAGACATCTTTTGGCTGTACTGCCAAAAGTCGAATGCCTTTATAGAAGGGTTTTTAAAGGAAAATGTCCTGATTTTTCATTGTCATTTCTCAAAAGCTTTCAGTCATCCCATTTTGCCCAGTTCAGATTTGATCCAGCAGTATTTAGTACCAAATTCATTACTTCAAACTAAAAGAGTTGACCTATCTACTTATCTGACATCTGAGTAAGTAAAAAAAAATGAAGAAATATAAAATGAAAATAAAAGTAGTTATTTCGATTTTGGGTCAATAAATGACAATTTTTAATTGGCTGTATCATATTTTAAAAATTGATGATCAGAAAGTTGGGACTACGCCTTAGCGAATATATAGTGAAATTATTGACAAATTTTTCTTTAGAAATTCGAATATGTAAAGCACATTTTGACTTCAAGAACAGCAGAAACAGTATACTGCAATAAAAAAAATGAATATATTGAATATTTGATGAGATATGGGTATTTATATGAAATAATTTATAACTGCGCATGCGCAAACTATACCAATTTTTTTTTTGCATGATTTGGTAGTCAGTGCTATAGAGTAACTCATATAAAAAGACCAGTCAAATATTGTGAAAACACAGAAAGATGCCAGCAATACAGTGAGCTAATTGACAAATTCGGGGAAAAATCCTATATAGTCGAATGCAAGAAGCGTCCAAATATTGAAATGCGTGCAGTAATTCATTTTTTGTTGGCGAAAAGGTGTAACTGCACTGAAATTTATCGGCAGTTGCATGAAGTGTATGGTGAAAATGCAATGTTACGTCAAGCTATCGCGAAGTGGTGCAACATGTTTGAGAACGGGTTCAGATGCGAAGTGAGAGACCACCCTCTCGTATAGCCCAGAACATTCACCTTGTGACTTACATGTTTTTGGTCTCATGAAGGATTCACTTTCAAAGCGACGATACTACACTGATGACGAGATGAAAGCTGCAACAAGAATGGTCACGGATGTTGGATGAGATTTCTTTGCAGAAGGCATTGAAAAATTTGTGCCTTGACAAATGTTTAAATAACGGCAGTAATTACGTCGAAAAGTAGATTTTTCAGAGTCAGCTGGATGGGAAGGCCTACCAAATGGGTAAGAACTCACAAGCCTCGTTGAAAATAGCCTTTTTTATGAAACTTTAGGATACAAATAAAGTTATTTTAAAATTTCGATCCTGTTTTGATTTCTTAAGCAGTGCAACTAACTTATTAACTGATCCTCGTAAAAATTAATGAAAAAAGTATCAGCAAAAAATTATAAAGATTGCACGGCAAAAGCTTCACACGGGTCCACTGGTTTTACTTTACTAGGGAAGCGCTTGTAGGGCCGGCATGAAATTAAGATGAACGAGTTAACTGGCAAACATTCATTTGATGTCGTCCAGAAGACAATGATAATTTGAAATTGAGGATTAATTAGGATCTAAAATTACTTCTCAAGGTCACGATTTGTGTCAGACTTTTTACACGAACCATGCCGGCCAAGACAGCTGGCGCAGTATACGCGAATATTTCCGACTGCTATTTAAAACTACATATGTTTTCAACAAGTCACAAAATGCAACACTTTAAGTGATAAAATACCAGGGTAAGTCAAAAATTATCCGCAATGTAGTTATAAATTTTATTGCAATGCAAATAGGAAACTAACGTTAACATCATTTTTTAATATAGTCCCCTTGCTTTTCAACACACTAGGTCCATCGTTGCACAAGCTTCCTGATGCCCTCAGAAAAGAAGGTTTTCGGGTGAGAAGCGAGCCACGCATGCACCGTGTCCTTCAGTTCTTGGTACAAGGTTAATCGACTGCCCCTTAATACCTCTTTGAGTGGACTTCATCAATAGTCACTCGCTTGTCTAACAGAACCATGTCACGTGCACGCTCAATGTTGTCATCATTTGTTGCCGTAAAGGTTTCGTCTGGCTCCTTCCTCATTCATAACACTTGTGCGATCATTTTTGATTTTTTCAATCCATTCGTAGACACTCAGTTGCGGCAAGACTCTGTTCCCGTATTGTACCGAAAGTCTTCGATGGATTGCGACCCCTGATACATCTTCCCCACCACAAAAAGCGGATCACTGCTCGTTGCTATTCTTTGGTGCAAACCTCTAATGGAGAGGCAATGATCTATCTGCAACAAAATGAAGACAAATGGAGGAATTACGATCAAACTTTCATATCATGACCACAACAGCATAACAGTAAAATAAACGAGGACAGAGGTCAGTATGAACAATGTAAGAAGAGTTATGTCAAAATTGCGGATAATGTTTGACCTACCCTCGTACTACGAATTCAGAAATAAGAAATTAAATAAGTGAAGAAATTACACTTTTACGAGCCATATTTTGTGTACTATGACCAAATATACGGTATAGACTCCCGATACCGATAAAAATTCTAAAACAAAGTTTCGAGAAAAACATAGACATACAAGACTAATTTTATGGTTCGTTCAATATGGGACGAAATATACGCGAGTAAATACGCTAATTTCAGTTTGCGTAAAAAAAAAGAAATCTGAGGATTTCCCCAGATATATATTTTTTAATTTCCGGATTTTCTGCCAAAAATAGCATGATGTGCATTACATACGAGTGCGCAGTGTGCACAAGTAAATGCCGTAATATTTAAAATTAAATCTTCATCAATCGTCGCCGATCTGTTATCAGTTGTTATCAGTCCCGCGACTCATGGATAGTCGAAATATTACTGTATTTATCTGACTTTTTAGCAAATAATGTACTTATTCGTACAAAAATTATCGGTCAAATAAATCAGGTAAATAATTAAAAATAAAATAATAGTAAAATATATTTTCTTTTAAACATACTTTTATTAGTGTACTTAGTTTTTTTTTTCATTCAAATATCTATAAGAAAGTCGATATAAAATTCTCTCTTAAGAAAAAAAAAAAATCAACAATCAAAACAAACTTTGTAAAAGCTTGAGGTGCTGATAGAAATACTCAAAGAACACTGGAATTTTAATCACGTTCCTGATATATCTACCCTATATATATAAAATCCTAATGAAACGAATTTGTGAAACGATTTTATGAAACGAATTTATGAAACGATTTTATGAAACGACTGATTAAACGACTGATTGTGTTTCAGGGCTATTTTTAATAAAATATTAAACGCTTGATGGTGAAATCAATACCAATTGTCCATAAAAATCCGCAGATGTCAAAACTGGTAATAGAATTTTGAAATTGGAATTACTTTTCGAGATATTAATTTTTTTCTAATTTTAATGACATTTCTGTAATGATGGCAACTAATTACTCAGTTTTTTTGTGACAAAAAAGGGAAAAAAATAGAAAAGGATCCCGATAGGGATTATTGATTTATTTTTATTCGTCATTTTCAAATTGAAATTGAATTTATCTTTTATTTCAATCGATAATGAAGACAAGATTGTGATTATATTATGTTTTTCACGAAAATTTGAAAAAAAAAATCACATTTCTATCGTCAGGATTCAATCGTCTGTCAGCATTTAATTTAATTTATAAACTGAAAATATTTTGAATAAATTCGTCCAAATGACGTCATTTATGTAAATACGTCATTTATGTTTATACAATTTATTTAATATAAAGAAGCCATTTATCTATTTTTATGTACAAAAAGAGGTAAATTGAAAGACAATTATAAATAAATTGTATATATACATATAAATACATGTATAAACAAGCATGAAAGTTCGGTGCTTTTCCAGTATATGGGGCCTTGAAGAAACAGAGAAAATAGCCTTGGCGGAAAAGGAAATTTGGCAACATACTTTCTGTCAACCGATTTACTTTGTCATTTCGTATACAGAAGCATTTTTTCAATATTTATACAATTTGTTTAGCGTAAAATGTCATTTATCCTATTTTATATATAATCAGAAGTAATTTGTATAGAAAAAACAATAATAATATACGTATAATTAAAATACGCATATAAACAAAAAAAAAATCGTCGAATTTGTTTCCATGGCTGTTTATGTCATTTGGCACCAAATCTCACTTTCTGATGCCCGAATTGCGCCAAGCTTTTTAAAAAAGCGTCAAGACCCCTATTATAGAAAATCACCAAAAGTTCATTGGGTTTGTTTTCATAATTTTTGGCAACAAATATATGTATATTAACGAATCTATTCGTTTTTGAAACTCGAATTACGACAAACCTAAAAGCAAAGGATCCTATACTGGAAAAGTACCCGATTTTCTTATGGACAATGGATATTCAAGTGACATCACATGGTGTAAAATTATCGCGGATAGCAAATTTGTTTAAATATCTCATCAATTGATGCCGAATAAATGCAGGCATGCATGCACAAAATATTTAATTAATTTTGTATGATAAATAACTATTAGAAAATTCGTATATACATATCAATTAAAATAAATAATTTACATATTTAAAATAACATGAAAATATGCATGATGGTACACTAAAATACAGAGAAAATTAAAACCTGTTACTGAAAATGTCTATAACATAGTACTTTTCAATACCGTGGTTCTTAATGTTATTCACAAGCAGATGGAATTTTTCTCATCCTTAAACGTAAAGGAAGAATAGAATACAGATCGTTGTTATAAAAGTGCGAGAGGTAGCCACAATTTAAACCTAACCATTTTATACAAGCTGGTTTTCAAGGTGTAATTGATTTTACTTATCAATCCCTAAAACAGTCGTCAGTTGTCGCAACAGCTGTGTATGAGGCCATGATAATAAAAAAATGCCCCATTAAAACGTTAAAAGCATGGCAACCCAATTACAGATTTACCAATATTTTTAAAACGAAGCACGCTGTCATGTTTTTAGAGGCCTCGAAGTCTGAGCGGGGGTTGGCGAGCGTAGCTCGCAGGGGGTAGGCCCCCTAGTCTTAAAATAAATATTTTGGATTTTTCTTTAATGATTTTCATTGTTGTTTAATTTCTTTATTGCATTTATTTTTCAGAGCCTGATGCTTTTACAATTTTTTTTTATCTTCAAATTTTTCCTGAAAAAATTATTTTCTACTTTTAAGTACTCTAATTAAAACGTGTTTTTAAAAAAAATATTTTTACTTTTATTTTATTTTCTAAATTTTCTACTTTTTCTACTTAATATATTTCCTATTTCATTTATTGCAATTATTAATGTAATAATTTTTTCAATGAACATTTCCATCGTTAATTTATTTAAAAAGTTATATTGGTGAGTTATAACCTTTTTCTTTTACATGTTTCCATTGCTGAATTCAATTATTATGAATTCACTTAATTAAAATAAATATACTAATTTATAATTAAGTTCTAGAAATAATAAAATTTTATATTGTCGTCAGAAACACACAACTGTACGTAATGTCAAGTTCTAGCACATCAGGAAGAGAGTACTAAAAAATCAATTACTAAATTCTATGTTTACATTTATGAACAAAGTAAGCTAAATAAAAGTACATAAAAAGAAAATTCCATAATGCTTCAAAATAAAATGATGAAATTTTTTGTTTCTTAAATTAAGAAACATTTTTAAACAAGAACGAAAAATCCCACACCATAGCATATATTATGAAACACTTTCCAACACTATTGGAATATTGTTAAGAAAAATCATTTTTGTTTATACAATGAAATGAAATATCCAAATTAACATTAAAAAATAACTACAACGCAGTATAAATTTATTTTCAGGTATTGCTGTCGATAGCCGGTAATGTGTGCGAATTCTATATCGTGCAACCCTGTTTATGAAATACACACCTCTTAATAAACTAAAAATAAACATTTTAAATGCATATCACAGATTAAAACGCAAATACAGCAGTTATGATTCATTGTGAGTTCGGCAACCGAAAGCTTTTGAGTGTCTCTGTAAATAAACAAAAAATTCTACGCACTGAAAACATGCTCTAGTGCACTTTAATAATGTGTAACAATTTCATTAAAATACACTGTAAACGATTTTTTTCCATAGATATTAATGCAATGGACTACTTTTGTGCCTTCCTGTAAACGAACTATAAATGCTACTGACTCTATACTCTATATAAGTCATGTTGCCAGCCATCTCAGTGACGCATATAAATATCCTTATGTTTGAAAAAAATGTAACATTATTAAAATGTACTGAAAACTATTTTTTCCCATCGACCGTAATGGAACAGAATACTTTTGATTGCCCCGGTAAGCTAAACATAACTGCTACACACTTCATTTTCAATACTGAACATGCTGTGGTCAATCAGAATAACATATATCAATTACATGGGAATCCGACTGTATTTACGCGAGTTAGAGTGCGGCCAGACAGACAAACCGAGTTCATAAACAATTTTTAACTATGTTGGAAAGTGTTAAAAAGGACGATAGTCTTCTTATACGAATGAGAAAGCAGATTGAAGTAAATGAATTCTCCTTTTTAAAGCACCAGCATTTAACAGAAATGAATATTTCACTTACCTGATGATCACAGTTCTTTCATAATTCTTTCGTAGAATGTATCATTTCAATAATAAGGAATGTTATTTGCACATACTATGTTAATTGCGTTTTTAGATTTTTTTTATCATTAAGAGATTCTTTAATCGGGCTTTAGAAATAGTTCTTGATTAATTATTTTTTATTGAAAAAATGTCTTATATGGACACATGCTTTGTTTTCAGATAATTAATTCTCTGTTTTAAGTACAATGAAAAGGGTGTTGTAGTTTATGCAATTAGTATTATTAATGGAGTTACTCTTGTTATTTTGTCATTATTAATGTAATAACTTTTTCAATTAATTCAATTAATTAAAATGAATCGACTAATTTATAATTAATAAAATTAATAATATATTGTCATAAGAAACCCATAATTGTATATAATGTCAGGACTCAAGCACAACAGGAAGTGAGTGAAAATATAGATAACAAAATTCTATCTTCACATCCATGTACAAAGTAAGTTAAATAAAAGTGTTAAAAAAGAAATTCCCCAATGCTTCAAAATGAAATGGTGAAATTTTCTGTTTCTTATATGGAATATTTGTAAAAAAGGAAAACAGTCTTCTTGTACTAATGAGAAAACGTACGTACGTGAAATGTTAAATACTAATAATACTAATGAGAAAACGTGACCGTACGTCATGTATCATATTGAAGTACGTCATGTATCATATTATATATTACGTAGGTAGTGATTGAAGTGTGTGGTGTTTTATTTTGTGGTAAATAGCTGCCGAAAACATGAAATAAACAAAAAAAACATTTTTTGCGCAAAATTTGGTATTTGCACACATTTAGGATACAATAATGTGGTGCTGAAGAAGTATGTTAATTAAGTTTTTAGCTTCTTTTTGCATTAAGAGATTTTTTAATCATGCTTTACAAAGAGCTCTTGATTAATTACTTCTATATTGAAAAAATGTCTTATTCGGAAATATGTTTTGTTTTGAGATAATTAATTCTGTGTTTTAAGTAGAATGAAAAGGGTGTTGTAGTTCAGACAATTATTAAAGAGAATCACTAGTGTCATTACATCGTCCATATTAATGAATCTGAAGAGGCGAGACGAGGGTTACTATGCTCATTTTCTCATTTGGGAAATAATGGGCGAAATTTTATGAAATGTTTGTAATTTGCGAATTTGTTGTTTCATCGACAGTGACGTACGATATTATTTAGTTGGCGATAGTGCATCTATTTATTAGTTTATAATGTCGCTGCTCTCTGTTATAAAGTTACACTAAGAAGTTCTTGACTTATCGATAGCGGAATTGTAAAGGCCAAATGGTTTTCAAAAGTGAACTTGCGATGTTTTTTGTAAATTGCTGATTTTGGTGAAAACTAACTTTGAAATGTTGTTAATGAGGCTTGTTAAAGATCAGTTGCTTTATCACATTTTTAGTAATTATTTTGTAATTTTCAAATCGTCTTTCAATTTCCTACGTGAATATTTCCGTCGGAAGAGAGTTAACTGTATGTGCTTATGCAAATATTTATTGGCGATGTTCGTTCGATTCTTGGCATGAAAAACAAATGCATTGATGAGTGCATAATTAGCGTGTTCACTTTCATATAACAAATGGTTGCAAGAACATCAGAAAGAAGTCAATGCACACGACTATTTCGTAGACATCTATTCGACGACGCATTCGTAGCGGCTTTCGTAAGAAATACACTAAATAACAGTTCTTTTATTTATTTTTTATTTTTTTTTGCGCTTAGGCTTTTCATATATCGTAAACAATAACCACCTCCCTCTCCTCCCTCACATATTATTAAAATCTGCATTTCCCGTGAATGAAAATCCATATTTTAAGAATTATTCATTTTATTTTCTATTCATTAAAGGAGCACTGATGTTTTCAGTTTTATTTAAAGTAATAGGTTTATCAGTTATCAAGAACAGGCCTATTAACAGCTACGCTCAGGCTCTCTTGCAATTCTAAATAATCAGATTGTTTCGATGAAACTTGCATTCCCGAATCACCAGGTTGAATTTCAATCGCAGTGGCAGTACTCTTAAGATTTCTGGATTTCGACGGGTTATCCATTTTAAACATAAAACCAAATTATCCTCTTTGATAATAAGGTATGTGTTGCTGACGACTGGTATTTTCGCTAATTGTTGCCACAGATTAATCTCGGAAAATGAAACATTTGAAGTTACTGAAAAAATTAATAGCTCGAAAAGTATTTGTCAGAAAATTGTTAGACAAACTGCGCTTGAAAGTTAAAAAGTTGTATTTTTTTTATATAAATTTCAAATCTAATGATTATGCCGTTTTTCAAATATTGATTTTCAAAAATTACCAAACTTCACAATGAAGTATCATAGCGAAACCTTCACGCGTAAAAAGATAATGATAACGGCATTGTGTCCTGACGTGTATATACTGACTATAGCACGAGTCTCAAATTATAGTAGCCTTATTATTCTGTTAAAATATAAAAGTGAATTGTGATGTCACGAGTGCATGATTTTTATTTAATTCTCGACGAGTACCATATTTTTGTCCACCTCAGTGAGGCATATCAGTTTCATTATATTTGAAGTATTGTAAATTATAACTTCATTCAAACCCAATTTGAATCCAACGGAAATGATTTTTCCCCATAGACACCATAATTACAGCGCCTAGAATAAATATATTCTAGACGCTGTACAATAATGTAAAACCCATAGACACCATAATTTAACACAATTATTTATTTTTTTTATGCTGACCTATTCCATAATAAAGTCTACAGAGAACTGACCTAATTTGTCGTTAACAGCCCAAATTTTGTCTGACACATTAAAAATGTAATAACTAATAACGCAGTAGCGTTCGTATCGTTTTCAGAAATGCAGAAGGACATTCCAAGTAAAGATCCATTCATAGGGTTTTAAAATACAAGTTTCAAATTCAAAGTAAATATTTCACTTGATTAAAGGTGCGTTAAGAGAAATTGACCAGCGTAGCGGACGTAGCTTGCTAGTTCAAATAATAAGTAAACACTTCAAATTAAATACTCATTAAAAGAAAGTGTACGTTAGTGATACCATAGTGATATAACTCCGCCTATCCGAAAACTAAAATAATCGTCTGTTTTTCAACACGTTTTGAAATAAAACATTAAAACCGGATGCTCTGGCGTAATTTAGGCGTTTAGCAATTATTATTAAAAACGGAACAATTAGAAAAAAGACAGAAAAGATTAGGGAAAATAACATTGTATAATGATCAATGGAAGTTTTCGCGAAGATTGGGGAAAATTTATCAATACTCATGCAATATGTTTAGTAGTGGGCGGAGCTAGTGACATTGCATTATCAATGAATTATTAGGTCTAGTGGGCCTTTACCCTGATTTTGAGTGTAACATATTGGAGTTACACAAGAGTCTAACTTTGTGATACAAAACTATCAACTTTCTTTATGTTCTTTTAGTTAACCCCTTTTTGTGATTTCCGCTATTATCTATATTATTTTCACGGGTCTCAAGCATGCCCGTCACTTACCCCAGGTTGGGAACCGCTGATTTACGGTGATCTAGGTGAAACTTTTCTCCATACAAGCACTATTAGGGCTATAGTTGCTGTAGTTGGGTGGGAACGCATAGGAACACCGTTCCCAGAAGTATTTGGTTTGTTATTGTAAAAAATAAATATCGCGTACAAGCACAAGCCATTTTTTTCCCTCCAGACTGTGTAAACTGTACCCATTTCAATGTCTAAATGATAAAGAGAATTCAGCTGTATGAATAACATCATGACTGATGCGAAAAATTCACTCCTTATTGAAAGAGCCAGTTTACTTATATTCATAAGCCGTGTAGTACCTCTCTTAAAAGAATTTTGTCCTGAACCACATGTGAAATCTTGTTGCGATCAGGAAAAAGATTATCAGACGAGACAGCCTTTCGTAAATCAGAGAGCACAGAAAATACCTCTCATTATCGTTCTTTATTATGGAAACTTCTAGGATAGATGTGCCAAAAAGTTATAAATGGATTTATTTTTGACATTTCAATTAAATGTTGATTCATAATGTAAAATGTTAATATGAGATTGATTAAATATTGCTTTTAGATGAATGCTATACAATTACAATACTATAAAAAACTAGAATATAATAATTATAACTGCTAATTTTAAAAAGTCGGCTTCTGGCTTAGCAAAAATCCGGTAGCATTGACATCTACTCTATGAAAAGGTGAGTTCCCACAATTTTTTTTCCAACTTGTGCGCTACGTTCCCATCAAAACCTCAGGAATTTTGAGGCAAAACGCTGCTGAGTTGTGGTGCTGCAATCTCGCGACAGGTCTTAATACGGGTCTCAAGAGTCTTACTTTATCATTGAAGGTGCAATTTAGCATCATGTGACATCTATATATTTAAAACGCTAAGCGTTTTCTTTCGACAATCCGTGAGAACAAACTACTGCATCAAATTACATCATTATTTTTTTTAATGAAAGATATTTGGATACAGATTTGTTATCGTGCAATAGTTTGTTCGAAAATTTAATTAATTAGCCGTAATTTTCAATTAAACTTTTTCTTCTGCTAATGACGTCATAAAGTTGGCAAACGGATAACGCCCACTGTTGAGAGGAACAGAGTTTATTCTCTGAACTCTGTGGTAGCGAGGGAAAAAGAGAAATAATAAATATTAAAAACACGTGGCTTTTAGGTCGAATTTTTTAATTTGCAAGTTAAATTTCGGTAAAAATATTTATCTGCTTATTTTATAAGCAAATAAAAATTCATATTTATATTGACGTCACGGGAATATTGTCCATTGGGTTTATTTTATCATTATGAATTATAACTTTGTTGATGCCATTTTTTCATTACAATTAAATACAAAATATATTTTTATTGGTATACATGGTGTTTAAGCATTTAAGTAACGTATATAAAGTACGTGTGAAAAGTTTGCGCAGGTGAAAATGAAGTTATGTTTAGCTTGAAATGCATTTTAACATGAATAAAACTAAAGAGAAAAATGTGATATGATTGTGTCAACATGACAAATTTTAACTAATTTTCCCATTCTTAATATTATAAAGATTAGAATTGGAACCGTCACTGATTGCTTCATCTTGATTGCATACCTTGATTACATGTTACCAATTACTTTTTTTTATTATTATTCCTTTTTTAATTAAAAAAAAAATCACAAAAGTAAAGGATTTCAGGAAATTTAAAGTTGTTATTAAAAATAGTATTATGCAGAGTTGCCAAGTCTCCGGATTTTTGCACACCAGTAATTTTTTAGAGAAAATGTTGTTGTTTTTTTAAATCGCAAAATGTTCCGATTAAATGCAACAACATTTTCTGTACTAATCTACTGGTATCCAAAAAGCCGGGGACTTGGCAAGTCTGTGTTATGGTAGAAAAAAAAACTCGAAATAATGATTGTATTTTTGTCTAGAATAAACAATGTAAGACTAATATTTCATAGGAATTAGTTTGGTAGGTTTATTATAAGTTCATTTAACAGTTCTTTATTAGCACAAAGTCCTATTTATTTAACTGTGAATTTCTGTTTCGATGCCCAAAAATGGTTTTTGACTTTTGGACACCACCCAAAATACAGTGGCAATTTTTAGAAATGTACAACGCTTGTGACAACAAACGGTGCTATCCCTTTAGCTTTCATCGCGCTTACATCACTTCTAAATACTACAAATTTCTATTTTTTACTACATTTTACAATTTAAATTCTTACATCATCATTTAGAAAAAAAAATAGCTTTCGATTGAAATTTATTGGCAAACTGCCGCTTAATTTATCAATGACCACCAGTTTACTTCAATAATGTAAAATAGCTCCTGGGAAAGTTGCCACAATTGAAAATAGATTTCCCTAACCATCATGAAAAGTGAATAATAATAATAATAATAATAAAAACAGTGATAAATCATAAGATCAGATTATTCATAAGATAGAGCATTTTGGCGCTAAACAAAAATCTGTCATTAAAAACTTAAAAAAAAAAAAAAAAAAAAAAAAAAAAAAAAAAACGAATTTCAGTTTATGTTGAACATAAAATAGATATGTTGAATTCGTTGATGTATATGTTCCATCAGGTATCAGAATATGCTAGGAATTGTATTTCTTTAAAGATCCATTTGCCAACTGTATAATAGGGAAAATATCCCCGATTGTGATGGAAAAGGGATAATCATACTGATTATGTAAAGGAACCGAAGAAACCATACAAATAAATTACACTTGAAAACATTAAAAATCTCCCACATCTGCAGATTGATATATTACTGTAAAAAAATTCTGCATCATTACATAAAAATTGATTAGCTTAAAACAATGGATGCGTTTTATAAGATATGGATTTGAAACGAACAATGATTAAAGAGGACATTTTAAAACTTTTAATTTAAGCAGTTTAAAACTTTTTTAACGTTGAATTTTGACGGTGCTTTTGGGCAGATGCAATGCACATGCGCATGGGAGCTCATTCGGTTGCATTATCACAGGGGGGGGGGATATGTGTGCTTTATTTACTGAATATGAGATGAACGTAGGAATATACTATTTGTATGATACTTCATAGGTCCATGATTTTTTTTTTCTTGCCGTGGAAAATATGGCGGTAATGTCAAACTGATATGCCTTACACAGTTGTTTACGGATTGTTTGTTTGGAGTTTGCATCGGGAATAGTACTGTATTTGACTGGGGAAAAAAAAACTTTTAAAATAAAATATTTGAAAGACTGTTTCATACTCACCCCTTCTTAAGTAGTAAAGAAGCTTATTTTACTGATATTGTTACAGTATTTTTTTCCGTCAAGTTTTGACGGGTTCCATCTAGTTTAATTTTATTTCTAATTCTCCTATATAACACAAATGCATAAAATTTTTACCCCTGACAGCTTAATATCAGTTGTATGTAGCATAATTATTTCAATATTCTACAACTGATATTTTAATTATTTTTTTAAATGTTTAATCTTGATAAAAATTTTAAAATTGTGTTTTGACTTGCATTCATTGCGCGCACCATTTCTCAAAAACGGATAAAGCAATTTGAAACTTGGCAGATACATTCATTTTGATGCAAGGAATAACTTATACTTCAAATTCATTATTATAATTGCATTGGTTATTTAATATTAGCATATTTGCAACAATTTTTTTTTCAAAATTATATAATTTAAATTTAAATTAATTTTTTTAGTTGAAATGCTTAAAAATGAAGTATACCTTCAAGGTACATTTAATTTACGTCATTTTCAATATTATTTGGAACTCTAGAACCAATAGTTTTGATACAGTCTTGCGCGCAGTGGATGCTGGTCAAAAAACAATTTAAAAGTTTTTTAATCAAAATTAAACATTAAAAAATGTAAAATATCAGTTTTGAATAATATTGAAGTATTTATGCTACACAGAACATGTATTAAGCTATCAGTGTTAAACATTTACGCATTTGTGTTTTATAGGGAATCAGAATTACAATTAACGCTAGAACTACCGGAAATTTTACTCAAGTTTTTTAAAAAATATTTCACACCAGAAATTTTATTTAGAACTACTTAACCTATTCATTTAACGTATTTCTGTAAGTTTTACATTTAATTTATTTTAAAAAGAAATTTCTGGTTCGAATCGGAATATATTTATTAGGTAACCGTCAAAATGACGGCTCATGGTAGTTCTAGAGTGTTAAATGTGTCATGATGCTAAATTGCAACTTCAGTGAAAAAGTAAGACTCCGGATACCCCTTAATATGGGAGTATCGATGGTTAGTTATTATGTACCCATCTTGGGACACATGATAGCGTAAGTTGTGTTTTGGCCTTCGGAGCTATCTCATCAAATTTCTGAAATGCTATGTTAAAATTTAGATTATAATTTATGAATAAAGAATTTTTTGAGCTCACGGAAATCTGGTAAAATGAAGTTATTTATGGTAATTTACGAAACATTTTGAGTGTAAAAAATTAATTTGAGGTTCTGAAACAGTTTTCTGAAATATTCTGAAATTTTTTGTTCATTTGCTAATAGTTTAGTATGATTCTTAAATAGGGTTGTGAACTATTTCTTTGGACTGAACTTATACTTTTCTTTAAGAATAATTGCTTTAGAAACAGTGCTTTAAAGTAGTTTTTTAGTTGAAAATGCAAACAGCATCCCCATCTTAAAATAAACTGGTTTTGCTGTTTTCAAGTTTCGTTTGTGATAGGCCGTAACACAAGACGAAGAATCTTTATGTTTCTGAATAAAAAAGAATGCACAAACGTGCCTACTTAACAACTACTTTAAGTATATGCCTTCAACAACATAATGAGGTGATTTTTCTACATCTCTCAGTATTTCTCTTTTGTTCAGATTCACACACAAAAATGAACATAGAAAAACTTTACTTACTGCAATGACTCTGCTTTTTTTTAACCTATCTGCTTAAAGCAAAGTGTAAAACCTTTCTTTGAAATAGTTTCATTAAATTTAGAGAAACAATGGTCAACAATTGAATTTAAGTTTTTATATTCAGGATTTTTGAAGCGTTAATTACTTGCTTTTCTGACTCATTTACAAAAAATGCACTTATTAGTATTAAAATTATTATTAAAACATTATAAGTGTTTCTTTTCCCTTTTGCAACGAGCATGGCGTAATAAGTGACCGATATATAGGGTCTATACATATATACTTAATTACTTAATTCTTACTACCAGTAATTTCGATCAGCAATTTTTACCTTATTTAATCTCAGAATTTCAGCGATTAAATTAGGAAAAGTTTTTTATTTGTACTTATTTGTGCTAAAAAATTGAAAATAGGATAAGGAATACTTTCCGCGAAAGGATTAAAAAGAACATTAAGCTAACTTTTATAATTTTATTTCACTATTTCACTTATTAGTTAATAAGTAATCCCTTAAGTAATGTATTCCCTAAAGAGAAAATCTCCAAATAGAAAATGATAAAATATCCCGTTTTTTGCATTTAATGGAAAAGATGTTCTTCCGTTACATATGAGAAAACAAATTAACTAAATAGAGATTTTCTTATCAGAAGTACTAACACTTTTAATGGAAATAGATGTTTTATTTGCTCGATAATGACTCTGCTTTCATAAAATCTACATAGAAAATTATATTTCATTAGTGTAACGATAAAAAGATGTAAAAATATATTTTATTAACCTCGTTTTTATTTTCCTACTTTCATTAAATATTCTTAAACTATATGTCAGGAGGGGGTCTTTTTTAGTTATTTATTCATTATAAAAAATTCATTGCTTTAATAAGTATGAGCTGATAAATCATATTTAGTTTGATGTAAAATTAATATGGTATCTTAGTTATTCTTTTCAATGATTAAATATAAATATTTACGAATATTCACTGCATTATCTATATAAAGAATTCTGTAGAGAGTTTGGGTCTATGAATATCTATGTCTGCTTATATATTGGAAACCATTAAACAAATTTTAAACCATTAAACGAAATTTGTTAAATTCATTGTTTCCACATTAAAAAGCATAAAATTATTAAATTCATATTTAACATCTACTTTAAATAACTGATTTAAACAGACCAATGAGAAGATTAGTTTTTACACTCGCATATACACTTAAACATTATAATATTTACTAAGTTTTTTCAAAAGTTGGCACAGGATTGTCGCAGGCGACTATTTTTATTTTACTAGTTTGTCTACCACTATTTCTATACAATAACATTCATCATGTTAATATAGTAGAAAATTACCATCCATTTAATTAATTGGTTGCAAATCGGGGTAACAAAAGTAATAATAGTAAAAAATAATGTATTTATTTAATTCAGAGATTTGTGTATTATTTATGTGATTTTAAATATGATTCAGATATGATTAACATTTATATGATTAAAAAAACTCTTCTATTATTTAATAGTAAAATGTTGCTCAAACATTCTCAAATTTTTACATTTTTGTCTTCATTCTTTTATTTAACTTGCATTTACTTCAGGAAAACTTAATTCAAAGTCATATCTAAAAACTTATTCTGCCCATCTTTAACGGTTGCAACACTTTTGGCAGGGGGAAACTGATTTGTCAGCAAGATAATGCGCCTATCCTCACAAGGCATAGAACAAAGCTCTGGTTCTAGAAGAAAAATATTGAAGTTTTGCCATTGCCGCCCTGATCTAAACCCTATCGAGAACTTGTAGGGAGATCTAGCAACACTTTACAAAAATAGAAGGCATTTTTCTTCAGCCTCAGAACTCAGATCTACGATTGAAGATGAATATTACAAAGCCAGTCCCGAAATGTGCCAAAACTTAATAATGTCCATCAAATATAGAATATTCACGGACATTAAAAGAAATCGTAGGTGCATAACATTTTAAATATTTGTTTCTTCATTACTGTATTGTTTTTATTTTGCTGTCCTTAAAGTTCTTACACAAGCGAAAATAGCGGGTTTTTTTTTTGTAAAATTATTTTATTTTAGTAATAAAATACTTACAGATATATCTGTAATTTCTGTATAGTTTAAAGTTTTATTAGCTTTTCAGTTTTATAATACACATTTATATTTATCAAAAAACTTAAATTTTTTTACTGTCCTTAAAGTTTTTACACCCAATGCACATGCATCAATGCACAACATAGGGCTAATATAATCGATTTTCTATTTTCATTTGAACAAAAAAGTGCCTTAGTTAATTCGATTAGGAAAGACGATTGCCATAACATTTAGTACAAAGCTACATATTTTAATGGAAGTGTCCATACAAAGCACTTGTATTTTCGTATGATCGCTCTATGCCCATGTTATTTTTCTTTAATCTAAACATAATGAACCTATTTCGTAATTTAATACATTTATCTGAACAAATGTAAGAATATTAAATAATAACCAGTGGATCCGTGCTACGATTTCACACTGCAGTGAATTTTTTTTTCTTAGATGCAGGTTTCTAAAAAAAATTCAGGACTGAAAATGTGTGCAAACAACAATAGTCAAGTCGTAATATCTTCTGATTTATTCCATCAAAGTTATAGTAAAAACTGACCGAATATAGCAAACACACACACACAAACGCACACACACAATATATATATATATATATATATATAATATCGTCTTTTAACTGCATTAGAGGGTGACATCATCTGTTTCGGAAAAAGCAGGGTACAAAGAAACATAAATTGAGCATCTCAATTTAAATTTTGCTTTTTAATCATAAATATAAAATAAACGCGTGCAGCAACTTCGTCTCACTTTATCTCTATTAAACATTTTTTTATAGTCATTGATGCGGTATTTTATTTTTGTGGTAACAATGATTTGAGAAAAACCTCTCATTTCATTTATGAAAACACTGCTGATTTAATTTTTAATTAACTGCAATTTTTAATCGAAAATATGTTTTAACGTAATGTGAGTGTACTATGTCAGAATACTGCTTAAAATCCTTTCATATTGTATTTCATTTACTTAGAAAAAGGGATGTTGACAAGAGAAATAATATATATGATTACCGTACAATACGGCGTTTAACCCTTTCAGGGACAAGCACTTGTATTTCTGTAACGTTGAATTCTCACCGGAATTTAGGAAAGAATTTAGTTCAAAAGAAGGAGAAGCAATTTCTCAACCCTTTTCTTTTCCGCCAAAATTAAAAAAGCAAAATTTTATTAAAAGTTTCTGGTTTGAATCGTATTAAAATTAGGTGGGATATAATATATCCCAACGCCCCTCAAAGGGATAAAGCGCTCCGGCGCAAAATGCGTACCTACGACATGAAACTATTTTTCTACTTTAGCATATTCACCATATAATGCACACCTGCTTTTTCATAAAGTATCTTTCAGGAAATGTGTAGCATGATAATAGATCAAAGAGGACTAAAAACTATAACTTGTAAACACATACAGAAAATAAGCAAATGCGGTTATACGCTAATGCCAAGCCTTTCTGTTTGAATCTTTACAAAGCCGTTGGAACAGTATTCTCGTTTATTCACATAATAACATCTTTTCCTCTTCATTAATATCGAAAACTAAATTCTTATGCTTTTATTTTTAAGCTTTCATTTTTTACCTGGTGTATAACGCGCACCTGTAAAATTTTGACAAATTTGCTTGTTCGGAAAGTGTGCATCATATGCAGGAACATACGGTATTTAGCACATATGTCGAATACTTCCTTTTTATGTGGTTCATAAGAAAACGAATGTTTAACACATAATGCAAACGCAATGAAATTTTATTGCTATGATCAAATTTTTTTTTTGAATTATCGGTTTTTGTCAAACATTTAAAATCTATTATTTAATAAATTAATAAATAAAACATTTCCTTGGAGACTTTGATAACAGTTGATGCATCATACCTTTCCTTTTTTAGAGAATAGAGAAAATCTTAAGCCAGAAATCTCTAAGAAAATAAAAAATCAATTGAACTTTTTTACATTAATGCCCCGATATTTACGTACTACAGGACAATTGGTGCATTAGAGCGAGAGTTCTTTCGCATAACACAGTATTTAATGGCAACCCTTTATTATTATTAAAGTTCATTTTAAATCATATTGTTGTCAATATCGTTCAATTTGATGCGCAATAAACGATGCTATTGAGCCCGTCCCGCCAAAATATCGGAAACGTCAATATTTGAAAAAATTATGTTTCATTGCAAATGATGTTATTGTAAATGAAATAATAATACAAATTTTAAAGCAGTTATTTTATGTGACTGGGAAAACACCAAGAAATCAAAATTAAAAGCAATAGTTTATAAGGTATTTAAAAACATTTCCTGCAATATTAACATTTTTCGAGAATTTGGCGAAAAAAGGCAGAACTTTTCGGAAATCCTTATGAAAAAAAATCCTCTACACGATAAAACGAACATTTAACAAACTCAAAGTAATACTATGTAACTTAACAACGCAATACAATTCCTCACGATTGGCCACTTTAAAAAAAAAAAGTATAACAAAGACGAGAAATTTAAAAGAAAGAATATAAATAAACAAGGACACAGACAAAAAGACTAACATACCATTTTGAAAACTTGTTAATACAAAGCGACGGCCAGAACGAGCGTTTTTCACAAAAATAGATAAATAAATAAAAATTGAAATTGGAGCATCCGTTCAAAAGTTATGCGCGAATATCAATAGAACATCATATAATCGAAGTGTTTAACCACTTTTGTTAGAAGTTGGTTAATAAATGAAGATGTTCTTCTGTTACAGACGTGGAAACAAATTTACGTATAATGAGATTTCCTCTAGCAAAGCACCAGTGCCTAACAGGATATTTGACTTGCTTGCTAATCACAGTTTTTACTTTATGTATATACTATATATAAAATTTAATGGAATCGTAAAAATTTTGAACTTCTGTTTCTTTTATGGATTTACACGTTTTGGGATATCAGGAACATGGTTTCACATTTTTGAAAAATGTCTGCCTGTCTGTATGTATGTGACGCAAATTTTGTAGGTGCTCTATCTCAAGAACTAATGCATAAAATTTCACCAAACTTCAGATTCAGTTACACCTTGACAAAAACAGGAGCTGATAACATTTCGCTGTATATTGCCCAAGAGATTGCGTTGTGTTTTTAACGATTTCCGTCATAGTTCATCTCGGAAGCTATGCGATAAAATTTCGCCAAATTTAATATGTAAGATGTTTATTAAATATTACGTTGATTCTATTTTGGCTTTTCTCACTCAACAGGGAGGGGGGGCGCTGTAGCGTTGTATTAACATCTTTAACATGCTTCTTTAAATCTTGAAAATATATTGGTTTCTGAGGTTTCTAAAGATAAAGAACATTTTTCGGAATCGTGTGTAACTCGTAAGATGTTATTGTATATTTTCGCTATTTTCGTAGATTAAGAAACATCTGTATTTTTTTACAGTGCATAGTAGTTTCATAGATACAGAAAATCTCCTTTACTTTTGTAATAAAATAATATAGCTCAAACATGATTGAGCTTTAGTATTCTATTTACATTAAGGCATTCTTATATTGTGCGTTAGAAGAAATGCTCATTTAATTATTTATGTAATGAATTGTATCGCTTGAAAATATGTTTCTTTCAGACAATTGATTTTCTGTTTTAAATCGAACAATAAGGGAGGGATGTGGGTGGTCTCAGTTAATTGAATTAGCAATGACGATTACTATTGCCATTACATTTTCCAAATTATTAAAGTTTGAGATTATGTGTGTTTTTTTTTTATATTGGGAAATATTGGATAGATTTTATCTAGTTTCCACATTAAAAAAAAGAATGAAAAGTAATTAAAAATTATCGTCTCAGCACCTATGGTAACCCATTTGCTTCAAAGGGTAAAATGAATTAGTACTAAACTCGTATTTAAATAATATTTCAAAATTCATGAAAAACCGACTGCCCTCCTAAAACGTTAATAGAAGTGGATATTTACAAATATTTTACAGTTACTAATTTTAAATATATTTTTAAAAAAATCTCCTACTTTTTAACACTTTACAAACTAGTTAAAAAGTGTTTATGACTTCGGTTTGTCTGGCCGTCTGCCGTCTGTCCGTGTTCTAACTCCCGTGAATATGCTCGGATTGCCCTGCAATTTTTATATGTTATTGTCGTTATCTATAGCATGTTCCCTATTCCAAATGAAGTGTGTAGCACTTATAGTTTTTTTACAGGGACACTCAAAATAATTCCGTTACATTACGGTCTATGGGGAAAAATCTAAAGTTACACATTTTCAAATACATTGTAATTGATATATATCACTAAGGTGCATTACAAGAAGCTTAATATGGAATAAGGTGTGCATAGCACTTATAGTTACTTTACAGGGACAGTCAAAAGAATTCCATTACATTACGTCTATGGAGAAAAATCGTTTGGGGTTTAATTAAATAATGTTTCACTATTTTAAACGCATTGAAATTTATATATATCACTAAGGTGCATTACAAAAGGCTTACTAAAGAATGTTGTGTGTATATAGCAGTCATCGTTCATTTACAGGGACACACAAGAGAATTCACTACTGTCTGTTAAAAATAATTCCTGGAAGTGCGTTTTAAGTTGCTGAACGCGATTTTAAATTTAACTCACTTTTTGTCTATTACTTGGTGTGTATAAATTCTTTATTTAATATACAGGGCAGCACAAAAGTTCGTGAACACATTTCCGTTTATTGACAGAAACTCCAGAAGTAGAATTTTAAGCTGTGCTACGCGTTTCCTAACTAAACTAAAATTTAGAATCCTTCGTAGTATATATACAAATCTATAGATCTTATACAGGGCTGAATAAAAGTATTCGGATATTTTTCCGAATATTGTATGTGTTGGGAATTCCTGAAATTACGTTTTTAAATATGTTATGCGTTTTCCAAATTGTTTACTTAGATGTTATCTTTCAGCTTATTAAACGGTAATGATTTGTAAAATTATTTTGGAAGCGTTGGAAAGTGTTATATAATCTATGCTTGACGCATGGTTTTTCGTTCTTGTTTGTAATTATCACTGTGCTGTATAATCAATTTATGAATGATAGGTTTTTATAATTTTTTTTATAAGAATACAATAAAAAATAAGTAATAAAAATTCAACAATTCTTATCGATATATTGCAATTAGAAATGTATCACTTAGAAATATTTATAATATAAACATTATATTTCAGCAAATTACAACAAGAGTAATCAGAATTTATCAAAATCCAAACTGTAATAGTTGTAGGAGTGATATAAAAACCATTTAAAATGCAAAAGATAAATTTAGCATCTGCTACATAAATTTAATTTTTGATGCTGCATGTAACGAATAAGTAAAATTTCTAATTTTTATTTGCGGTGTTTCAAACCGTCTCAAGCGGAGAGTTTGATAACTTGATTACATTGATGATGCTCAAGAAAGGTTGCACTTCATTTTCATAATTATATAATATAACATTCTTTAACTATTATTTTTCTGGTACGCAAATTTACATTTAAAAATCCACATTTTTTTTCCAATAGAGAAAATTAAAATGTATGTGTTTGTTTTATTATACGAGGGTCACTCTGAAAATTTATGAGACAAGTGCAGACGATATGTGCAAAAGAAAATATTGGTCAGATATGTAAATTTGAACATTTTTATGTCCGCAGACAAAAGCAATTTAGCTACCGTAGAATACATTTAGAAAAAAGATAAAATGGAATGCGAGAGTATTATCGAGCTACGATTTTCTATGATTTTAAAGTGGGGCTAAATGAAGAAGAATGCCCTTAACCGTCTATAATTAGCATATGGAAATGAAGCTTCATCTCGTGCCACTGTATTCAGATGGTTTACAGAATTTAGAAGAGGTCGAAATTCTTATTTGGATGAAGAACTCACAGAAGACCAATGTCAGCTTTATTCCCAGAAAATGTGTCGGCCATACGAAAAATGCTAATCGATAATAATCTCAGTACCTACCAAATAATAAGAGAAGAAACTTAACATTGGATCTGCAGCTATACATAAAATTATTCATGAAGGACTGCATATGAAAAAATTAGTTTGTCGTTGGGTCCCCCATAATTTAAAAGAACACCAAAAAGAAGAGCATGTGAGAATTAGTAAAGCAACACTAACATTACTTAATGATGATGGTCACCGCATTATTTTTAAAATCATAACTGATGATGAGACGTACATACTTTTTTTATGTTCCAATACGTTAAGAAAGTAAAGTATGTGACTGAGAAGATGATCCCAAATCAACAATGGTGAAAAGACATTTAGCAATGAAAAAAAAGTGATGTCTGTCGTGTTCTTCAGAAGTACAGGTCTGGTCAAAGTCATTAAACTAGACGGACAGAAGACAGTCACTGCTAACTGGTACACCATTAAGTGCCTTTCAGAAATTCTGCAAGAGGTGAATGTTAGGGGACGCATGCTTCACCATGACAATAGATCTTCTCATTCAGAAAGGATTACAGTCGTATTTCTTGAACAAAAAAAACATCAAAGTTATAGAACATCCATACCCTATTCTCTTGATCTTGCTATGTGTGACTTTTGACTATTTTTTAATCTAAAAATTTACGTGGGAGTTGTTTTCGTTCCGCAGATGAAATTGATGAGGCTATAAAAGTATACTTTTCATCTATTCCAAGAAATGGATGGCTGGAGGCATTTAATCTTTTGGAAAATTCACTTACAAAAGTGTATTGATCTTGGAGGGAACTACTTTGAACGCTCCTAAGAGTTGGTAAGTTTAGCTTGTACCAGCTCGCCGTATCTCAAAATTTACAGTGTGACCCTCGTAGAATCTAATCAGCTTCTCTCGTAAAATCCTGCTCCTATAAATGGGTTCCTTAATCCTTTAACAGTGTTCCGAGATTTCCATCCTTCTAAGTATACTAAGTATAATACAAAAATAGTGAATTATATATTATGAATCTCTATTCGATAGGAAAGCGAACTCACTTCGACCTCCGCGTAAAAGAATAAAGAAATGCAAAAGTCAAATTCATTTGTATAATTACAAATATTGCTTGATTGTGAAACATACTGTTGTCTGAATTCAGTTCGTGTGACATTGGAAAGAGGTTAAAAATCGTCTTTAACATTTTCCTCAAAAACTAAAGTCTTAAAAGTATGTTTCTTTCGACAGCATACTATATGGTTCTGTTCGTGTATGTCATGCTGTATGGTTACCGTATGTCATACTGTATGGTTCAAAAATTCGTGTTGGAACAAGGAAAAATTTTAAAACGTTAACACACATTTTGGCACTTTTACTATAAATATATTTATTCAAACGCATAGTACATAAAATGAAAGAAATTTAATAAAGTCAAATAGTCTTATTTCGTATTATGAACCATAACATCCTATTAAAGAAATTAATAAACGTTTCAAGATTTGTTCAAATATATTTTTAAAACACAATTTTGGACAAGTGGTAAGAACAAAGAAATTGTAAAAATGAAAATAATACCAAGGGTGTGTGGCCAAGAACACGTAAACGATTAATTTCTTTTAAAAGACAAAACAGAGCATGCAAATTGACCAAATCCTCATTAGAATTTCTAGACTGACGATCTGGATCGGGAATAGTTAAAAATGCTCTGTTTTACTTGTTTGCTTTACAGTTCACGTTTTGATGTTACATGTTACGTTTTTATCTGTCTTCTATAAAAATCGATAATAATCTCCTGTTATCGCTGCATACCACTTACATTGATTTTTATTTTCCTTGGTTCGAATACCTTAGTGAAATTTTTCACATTGCTTCTTGCTCGTCAATTATGTTATAAGCTTTTAGGAACAAAGTTCAGATACGAGTGTGAGAAATGTATTTTTTAAAAACATGCTGCGCCTAAATTTTCTTTTATTTTCAAGGAGAACTTGCAGAATCTCTGGATAGTTCTCTTCTTTTTGAATTCTTAGGAACCTTATGATGTCGATGTAAACGACTGTTATGCAGCCAATTCTCTTACCATTATTTTCTTTTCACACAGATGGTTATTGAATATTTTTTCAAATTCGAAGAGCTAAAAAATGATGGCAGAAATAATAGTCAAATAATAATTGAAGCGGATACTTGTAAGTAATTTACAAAGTAACTAATTAATTAATCTAGGTAGAGGCAAGATTTTTAGTGCCTATAGTCTGCAACTTAGTCCACTTTTTTAAAAGGAGAATATAAACGTAGAAAGATATTAAAGACATTTAAGACAAGTTCTTAAACTTAACATAAAAAACAACACATAAATTTATTAATTTAAAAATATTAAATATTTATAAATTAGTTGCTACCACCAGTTTTCAAAATGAAGAATTGAAATAATTCTCTTTTTTAACACTTTCTACTCTAGTTTGGAAGTGTTTATGATTTCGGTTTGTCTGCCATCTGGCGTCTAGCCGTCTGTCCGTGCTCTAACTCGCGTAAATATACTCGGATTGAAACGGAAATTTTTGTATGTTAGTGTCGTTTACTATATCATGATCCCTATTGAAAATGAAGTTTGTCGTACTTATAGTTTTTTTATAGGGAGGGTCAAAAATATTCCATTTCATTACAGTCAATGGGAAATAATCATTTCAAGTGCATTTTGATGATGCTACGACATTTGAAACATGATGAAATTGATATATAATTTCGAAGTGCATTAAAACAAGCTTTTTGTAGAATATGGGGTGCAAAGTATTAATTATTCATTTACAGGGTTAAACAAAAGAATTCTATTACACTTTGTTCTATGGAAAAAAATCGTTTGCAGTGTAATTTAGTGATATTTCACTATTTCAAACATAATGAAAATTATATGCATTACTGAGGTTTACTATAAATTGCTCTCTTGAAAGTTTGGTGTGCATTGCGTTTATTTACAGGGACAAACAAAATATATCGGTTACAGTACATGAGCCATATTTACAGTCTGTGTGTGATAAATGCGTTTTCAACTTTGGTTTGCGTTTAACTAAATTTGTTCATATACAGGACTACACAAAGGATTCCGTAAGTATTTCAGACTATGGGAGTGAATTGCTTAACCCTTTCCGGCGCGGAGTAAGTCTGTTTGTAAAATGATGAAATAATGGACTGACACCAGAAATTACAATCGAATTCATTAAAAAATAAAAACTTACTTATTTTCCGGTACTTAATAAAAGGAATATTTTAATTAAATACTCTTGGTGCCGTTTGTCAGTTTTGGAATTAAAATTAGGTGTCCTTTTTTGTGGACACCGCCCGTTAAAGTGTTAAGGCAGTTTTTAATTGTGTTACGCATTTTCTTGCTGAATATTACATTTAGTATACTAATATAAGTTTGTGGAATATAAATATATACATTATATAATTTATATACAGGTATATAGTATATAATTTATATACAGGGCTACGCAAAGAAAAAGACTCATTGTCGTTTACGGTTGGTAATTGCTGCGAGTGAGTTTTAAGTTGCCTTTTAGCTTAATATGTGGTGTCTACAAAAATATTCAGATAATATATAGGGGTGTAAAAAGGAGTTCGAGTGCATTTCCATAGATCGGAGAAAATTGCTAAATGTGAATATTTTAATTGAACAAAACTTTATTATGCTATATATCCACATCTATTGATCATATACAGGACTGCACAAAATAATTCGACTACTTTTTTGACATTGGAAGGTAATTTCGAAACCTGTATTTTTCAATGTGTTATATATTTTCTAAACTGTTTACTTACATATCTTCTTTCAGCTTATTTAACGGTGAAGTTTCGTTACAGTTTTCTGGCTGTTTTGGAAAGTGTTTCATAATCTATGCTTGTCGCAGGTATTAATTTAGATTTTTAGTTTTTGTTAGTTCATCAGGGAGGTTGTATCCCACTCTTGGAATTTTAAGGTAAAATTTAAACGTATGAACGTAAAAAGAAAAATATATTTAAAATTTCCTTTCTACGAGGGTTGAGAGGAACTTCGCCTTCCTGACATAAAAAATGTTTACAACTTCTTTCTCTTAGCGTTTAATTATTGCAAATCAGTTGAAAACAATAAATTTTACCATTTTTACAAAATCACCAGAGACATAGAAAAAATTAGGGAGTAAGTTATAATAAGTAAGTCCATATCTAGTCATAATAATAGGAAGTAAGTCCATATTTAGTCATAATCCAGTCAGTGTCAATGACTTTAACCTGCCCCTCCTTGCCAGCTCCTATGTCTACAAAAATGACCTACTACAATTTAGCATGAGTTATTTTGAGATATTTCTCTATATTTCTTTCTTCCAGTCCTTAAGGTGTACAGCGCTATAGCATCCAAATATTTTTTTAAGATTATTATACTTTGTATATATATATATATTTCCATTTGGTGTTATCAACTCGTGCACACATTATCCGGTACTGGTACGTAAGATTTCGGATTTATCATCCAACAATGCTCAAACATAAATACGCGGTTTTAAACTTTTCTGCTCCCTGATGAGATCTACTGGTAAACGTAGCGAATGATTGTACGCAGTCTCAAAGTGCGGTCACGGGTTTTGTGCCTCCTTCTTTTTGTGTCTCTTCTCTTTCCCTTTATAAGACAGTCAATGCGCTATTTTTGAATTAGCGCTGACTCATGATTTAATTCATCCGGGGCGGTTTTCTTGCCTTTCTTTTCTTCCTTGTATACAGTATGGCTTTGAAATAGAAATTATTTTTGTTAACAATATAAAACGGAATCCATTTCAGAGTAGAAATTCATATTTTCACAAATATAATTTAGTTTGAAGTATCCTTTAATTTGTACCACCAGCTACCGCTATTCTCTAACCTGCACTAGTTTTATCAATCACAAAATTTTTATAAGGCCTAATATGTTGTCTAATTGGAGGAAAGAAAAAATATGAAATATCTATTAGAAATATTAACCTCATCCGAGAAATTAAATACAAAAAACCTACTTTTCATTTCCTCTTGCAGTGGGAAAATAAAAAGACCTTGATCATCTAAAGAGAAGATATAGTGTCGAGTAATCAACTATTCTTCAAACGCCAAGTGAATTACAAAATAAGATTAATAGCTACTCAACTTCAAGTAAATGATCAAAAACTATTCTAAATTGATGAACTGTTATTATGTGAAATATGTTAAAGATATTGGAACAATAATTATAGCAGGAAGTAAAGAACACTATTAGTCCGATTAAATTCTTCCGCAGAAACCTTGTGCAACATATGTAATTTCAACTGACGTAAGAATGACGTAATGAAAAACTCTGAACTAAAAACTTATGACTTTAATTCTTCAGTCCTGTATCAAAATGTAAACCATCTAACACGTAGAGCGAATAAGCTCAAAGATGTCAAGAAAAAATATAATACTTTATCATCTAAACCTAAAATTAAATGTAACATGTAATTGTCTTTATTATCCTTCTCTATTAAAATGTATTCAAGAATGTGTTTATAAGTACAGAAGTTCAATTTATTTGCGGTCAGAGCTTAATTAAATAAATTAGTATTTCAGTGACGGTGATGATAACAACAACTGTGATAAAAGTGTCTCCTTATACTACCATTGGATTACTATTAAGAAATTGGATAATACGCCGAAGTAAGAACCTTCAGAAAAGGTAAGAGAATTTTATCTTATTCTTTTTCAAGAACTTTTGAGACATTTCGCGTTGCACGAACTCCTCCTTCAATATCAACAAGCACTGGCAATATCAACAAGGCCTGATTATCCGAAAGGCACGTTAAGCACATGCTTGCCCTATAAAATATAAAAGGGACCCCAAAATAAGAGGCACTTTTATTCCCATTTTCATTTATTACAATGAATTTTTAATTAAAAAAAAAGTTTGCTTAATTGAAGACGAAATTCCCGCACTACTTCACAAAACTTATTTAATAAGGAAATATGAATACTATCAATGAGATGTTAATTAATCATATAGCATTTTGATGTGCCTGTTAGAAGTTACTAGAGAAATTTAGCATACAGCTATAGTAAAAAATATATCTGAAGTATACACAGGAAACATAAAAAAGCTCAATAAAAAGTTAAAATTTCAACGCAAATTCACCTTCTTTAATAATTAAAATTCAAAAAGATACAAATAAATGTAAATATATTGCTTGAAGGTGCGTAAAAACATACATAAAACATTTAAAAGCACATTAAAATTCTTTTAAAATGAAAATGTTTTCAACCGAACTTACTCGGTCATCATCAGTGAAAAACTAATAGTTAAGTTGAGTTGGTGTCTCTTCGCGTCTTCTAGCTTGCCCGGAACAAACCATTTTACTTTAAGGGTGCGGAATATAAGGTGGGATGGGAAAGGTCATTCAACATTTCAAACACAAGTACAGGTTAATCAATCATGTATTAATTCATTCCAGATTGCGTGGATATCATATGGTAATACATCGTTACAGACTATTTCTTTTTTAGATATTATTTCCAGAGACTCTCTTATGACTCCTGGTGATTACTTGTTCTGAATATAATATATGATGTCCGAGTAAGTTCGTATTATTAAGTATTAGTTTGTAATAGATTTCATTTGACTAATAATAAAATCGTGTTAAAATTAACCCCACTTTCATATTCATTTTTTTTCTTTTCCCATTAAGATAATCTTCGTAAAGGGTATTTATTTTATTCTTTATTTTTTTTTAATCGCAAAACTGTTTCGTTTAGAAACGTATTTTATTTTCAGATAATTGATTTTTTGTTTTTCATGGAAAGAAAAAGTTGTCTAAGTAATATAATTAGTAAAGATGATTACAATTTCTATTACATTTTCTGTTAAAAGATTCTTGTAAAGTACTTCACAAAGTGTTTTATTTATTTATTTTACTATTATTATATTTCTATCGTAAAAATGTTTTATTTAGAAGCGTTCTTTATTTTCAGATAACTGATTTTTTTGTTTTTAACAGAATGAAGATGTTGTCTTAGCAATTTAATTAGTAAAGATGATTATAATTTCAATATGCTTTCTATAATAATAAATCTTTAATGGTAAATTACAGTTCGTTTGCTCATATTTAAAAATAATGAGCCACGTTTAACGTGATTTGGTAAATCCATTAGTTTTCGATTTAGCAAAATTAAATCTGATATATTTAATTTTTTTAAACTTCTGTTTTAAATAGATTTAAAATGGTATTAATGTATTTAGACTGCATACATATAAATACTTAATGTCACTGCATCAACTATTCTATGCAAATTATTCTTTAATTTGGGAGGATGGTTGTCTATGTTTCCTCATGCAGTGGAAATTAATGAACTGATTTTAATGAGATTGAATAAATGATATGTTTCAACTTAAAATGTGTAAGAATGTTGAAATAATATTAACAAACATCTACTTAAAACTTAACATGTGCATTTGGAAAGTGTTTTTCAAAACTTAATTGAAAGATGAGTTAATTGTTTATGTCTATAAATTTATTTTTCTTCTTGATTGATTCTAATGGTTCAGTTTTTTAAATTCTTTTACAATGAAAACTAGTATGTTGAGGCCTAAAGCTTTCTTCTATATAAATCAAATCGTCTGGAACTGCAATTAAATTACAATCTATTCGTTGTTGAGATATAGTTATCGCGGAAATAGCAAAGACACCTTTGGTTAGTATACCCCTAAACCCAATAAGGATATATTTATGCCAAGGTCTAACTGAATATGAAGTTTGGTGGAATTCCGGGCATTAATTCTGGAGATATAGCTATCGCAGAAATCATGAAAAATGCAGCATAGCAGCGCCACCTGTTGGGCGATTTACACCAAAACCTAATCAGCACCAGTTTATGCCAAGATCTAACTGAATCTGATGTTTGATAGAATTCCATGTATTAGTTCTTGAGATAGAGCGCCCACAAAATTTTTGTCACATTCAGACACACAAACTCAAGGACAGACGTTTTCTAAAAACAGTCAAATCGTGTTCAGGACCTTCTAAAACACATAAACTGGAAGTTGAAAATTTTCACGGATGCAATACTTTCTTCTTGTAAAGACAGAAGAAAGTAAAAAAGGGAATAATTTCTCCTAAGAAACATTTTAAAATAGATACAGTTCATAAAGATTAAGCATTGAATTTTACAGCCCCCTTGATGTATAGACGATTCAGCTATGGGATTACAAAAGTAGTCCGCCAAGTAGTTTTGAATTAGACCTAAAGAATTACACGCATTGGAATTTGTTTTGCAACGATTGAAAATGAATTAAACATTAGAAGTTCTAAATTTCAAACCTGCATAATTTCTAAACTGCTAGACCGAATGACTTTCCGTTTGTCAAATGAAGTTAAAATTTATCAAAAAATTCAATTCGCATGTCAAAATCAGGTGTTAGCATTGGAAAATGGAATGTTTGGTCTAATTTGTATACATAAACGACTCCTAAGTAAAATTTAAGAATAGCATTAATTAGTAGACGTTGTTACTAATCGATTGGTCTAGTCACATTTTTATATGATGATCTGCGACAAAGTTATAAGGGGGTGTTCTGTTTTTTTGGACAACCGTACTATCAGATAATCTGTTTAAAAAAATTGTTTATCAAGACGTTGAGGAGTAATTTAATCCTCTAATTTTTATTGATTACGCTGTTTGTTGGTTCAGCTGTAAGATGGAAGTATCGTGTTATTACTTACGCTTCGGTATTGCCGGTCCTTCTGAAGAAATCGCAGAATAAATATAGTGTGACGTGTAAAGGACTGTTTTATTTTCTTTTAGCCGTCATATACTACACCAACCCGAATTTTATAACACTATTGCACTTAATAATATGCAAGGTGGGGCATAGAAACTTTCTTCTTTGAAGGTGAATAAAAGAAAAGATGTTGCTAATAGACAAAATTTATTTTGCTTAAGAAAGAAGACGTGTAAAGGACTGTTTTATTTTCTTTTAGCTGTCATATATTTCACCAACCCGAATTTTATAACACTATTGCACTTAATAATATGCAAGGTGGGGCATAGAAACTTTCTTCTTTGAAGGCGAATAAAAGAAAAGATGTTGCTGATAGACAAAATTTATTTTGCTTAAGAAAGAACACTATTTAAATCATGTATACTTAAACAAAATATCTAAAACGTGATGGTCATCGTTCTTTATGCACTGATGTAACCGATTTCTGAAGTTCTCCTCTGTAGTCGAACATGTTCGCTGGAATTCTTGATATTTACTGCTGCATGATATTCTCCAGCTGAAGAAAGTTTGCGGGGTAAAGCAAGTTGCGAGGTATGATACCTTGAGGTATCCCCCACAAAAAATTAAATCCGTTGTTGGATAGGAAACGGATGGTATTCGCTCCGTACACCTCCCAAGTTTTCTTACCTAGTGGTAGTAGTCAGAAACTTCCACGACTACTGCGTTTGCCGAATAGATCCCCCTTTTCTACGACATCCCCTTCCTTCATAATGCCCCTCAAGAAAAAAAATTACGCCCCATCCTGCGTTACTCTATGACAGGGATTCTCAAATTTTTTCAGTCATGGAGCACATTTGAAATTAGAAATTCAACGCGGAACACCAAATTTAACCTCGCAGTTATATACTATATTTAGTAAATAGAAAGATAAAATAGCATTGACGATACAACGTAGTTTCGTAATTTAAGCTTGCAGGACATTGGACTTTACCGGTTTTTTTTTTAAAATCTGCAATTATTCCATATTGTAGCCAGAAAACACACAATTAAAGAAAAAAATGAAAATAAATTCAGGGCGAATATTGCAGATCCACAATTTGTTATTTCGTTATTTTGGCATTATTACATTTGTTGCAAATTTTTATATAGTGAATGTTTCACTTGACACTAAGTGTTACTCGATTTTTTGTTACACACCGAGAGCGCAAAATGTCATACACTGAGAAAAATGACACTTTCAAATCTGAGTAAATCTATGTTTTCATTTTGTTATGAAACTTTTTGTTTCAAATTGGACGACTTAATGCTTTCAATTCTGAAATACCAGAAATACTCAGAATATTGAAACATGGATATACTCAAAACGGAGTACATAGAGGTCAGTTCATACTCATTTTTCAAACATTGGCATACTCAAAAATGATTAGAATAAGTTTAAATTCATTTTTGAAACATGAAACTACTCAAAAAGGAGCCCATAGAAGTCAGTTCATACTCATTTTTGAAACATGGACATTCTCAAATATGAGAACATGATATTTGAGTGTGTGCATGTTTTCAGACTTAAGTAATTTTAATTCGGAGCCATTTAGACTATGCTACATACTCAGATTTGAGTATTTTTTGCTCAGTTTTGAAAATGTCGTTTTTAGAGTGTAATATTAAAATATTTTTGTTCCATTTTTTTCGTGAAAAATATTTTTAATTTTAAATTAAATAAAATGTTTAATAAAAATATTTTTAATTTTAAATATGTTCTTGAGTGTGTGCATGTTTTCAGAAATGAGTATATACATGTATCAAACATGAGTAATTTTAATTCGGAGCCATTTTGACTATGCGACATACTCCTTTGGAAAGGATGCTACGCCTTTTCGCGGAGCACTTGGTAATTGTTTTGCGGGGCACTAAGTGCTGCACGAAGAACAGTTTGCGAAACGTGCTCTATTAAATAATGTAATTCCTAAAAAACAAAATCTCCAATTCGTTCAGAGAAAAATGATTTATTATCCCATTTGTTTGCATTAATGAAAAAAGATGCCTTCATCGATAGGAAAATAATTGAAAGTTAATGCAATATTCTGTAGCAAAACAGAATCACTTAATAGGAATGGATATTTCACTATTTGATGACCACAGTTATTTCATAATAATTGCGTGAAATATAACTTTCCTTAAAGTTATGGTAAAAAGATGTTCATTCAGTTAACCACCATCAAAAAAGACAGATGTTTCTTAATCCAGGAAAATATAATATAACCAAGAAAGAAAATATCCAAACTACACTATATTTCCAATGATGACTGGTCACTTGCGATTTTAGACGTTTTGTTAAATATCTGGAAAGATACATGAGAAATTATTCTGAAACTTCAGGAGTGTAAACAACATGAGAGACGTCATATATTTCTGCGAAGATTTTTTCCCGAAACCCCATAAGGGGCCGTCAACAAATTGAAGAAAAACGAATATATTTTGGATAACCCTGTAAAAACTAATATTGCAAAAGCATTCAAACTGTAGATTATGATTACGTGGCTCATTGCAAAAATTTGGGTTCATTTTTATGAAGATAGCATGTATACTCGAAGAGAAATTCAGGTTTTTATAAAAACAGTCCCAAATTTTACCAAGTTTTTTGCTTATAATTTGCAGAGTTTTTAATATAAAAACAAGTTATTTTCAGAAAATATGACAAACAAAATTGTACACAACACCCTGCAATCAGAATTAAAAAATAATAAAAATTGTATGAAAAATGAGCAGGTTTACTAAATATTGTTTCACTGCGAATTCAATCGAAATATACTGTGCATAATATATTAGCTAAATATATAGACCAACTTTTATGAAAGTCTCAAAAACGTAGCTTGAAAATTCTGATAGTAATCGTCAATAGAATAAGCTCGAAATTCGATGTTCCTAAAAGGAAGCAAAAAGATGAGGGGTTGTATCAAATATAGAATGAGAGACACTTCATTCTTATTAAGTCAACTTTCATAAGCTAGTATATTTGGATACAACCCCTCATCTTTTTGTTTCCTTTTGGGAACAGAGAAATTCGAGCTTATCTATCGACGATTACTATCAGAATTTTAAAGCTATGTTTTTGAGACTTTCATAAAAGTTGGTCTATACATTTAGCTAATATATTATACAGAGTATATTTTGATTGAATTCGGGAATGCGCAGTGAAACAATATTTAGCAAACCTGCTCATTTTTCATACAATTTTTATTATTTTTTAATTCTGATTACAGGGTATTGTGTACAATTTTGTTTGTCATATTTTCTGAAAATAACTTGTTTTTATATTAAAAACTCTGCAAATTATAAGCAAAAAACTTGGTAAAATTTGGGACTGTTTTTATAAAAACATGAATTTCTCTTCGAGTATACATGCTATCTTCATAAAAATGAACCCAAATTATTACAATAAGCCACTTAATCATAATCTACAGTTTGAGAGCTTTTGCAATATTAGTTTTTACAGGGTTATCCAAAATATATTCGTTTTTCTTCAATTTGTTGACGGCTCTTTATGGGGTTTCGGGAAAAAATCTTCGCAGAAAGATATGACGTTTATCATGTTGTTTACACTCCTGAAGTTTCAGGATAATTCCTCATGTATCTTTCCAGATATTTAACAAAACGTCTAAAATCGCAAGTGACCGGTCATCATTGGAAATATAGTGTATAACAGTTACACATGATTCCGAATAGCGTCCTCTATCGCCAGAAACCCCAGAAACCAATATATTTCCGAAATATAAAAAAACATTTATAAATACAAAGTTCCTTTTGCTGCTACTGATTTTCGAAAACGTTTACGAGTAGTTTTTATAGTACATTAATTGGTTTTTTCATTCTGAATGTAGATGTTTCGGATGCTATCCATTCTCAAGTAAACATTTCATGTTCAATAAACATGTTTTACAGACAAATAAATTAAAATTAATATTATGTTGTTAATCTTGCATGTATAAGTTGAATAACGCAGCGGAAAATGTTTAATCGAAAATGGATAGCATCGTAAAAACCGATATTCCAGTTTTAGAAAACTGATTAATACACTAAATTAAAAGAAAAGTGCCCTTTTAAACTGATGGCATTGAGCTCACAGGCTATTTACAGTAATTGTATGTTATACTCTTATTTCAAAGAATAATGCTACTCGAAAAATAAAGAAATCGACAATAAATTAAGGGAGATTAGCCCCCGTTCCCCCCTTTATACTTAACCAATGAAACCCAAAATTAATCAAGGAAGCGCCTTCTCACAATGAACCTATATATAAAATTTAAAGAACATCAGATAATTCTGCATGAAAAACCCATTTTTCAAAATTAAGCGGGCTGATTAGCCGCCCGTTCCCCTCTTTAATACTTAACCAATGAACCCCAAAACTAATCAGGGAAGCGTCTTATCAGAATGAACCTATATACAAAATTTTAAGCAAATTTTATATTTCTATCAAGAGTTATTGCATTACGTACATAGATATGTACACGTACTGTTACGTACATACGTGCGTACGTACATACAGAGCCTGCGGGCACATTAGCTCTCAGGCTTTGATAGCCTATGAGCTAAAAACATCTCAGAAATGCTTCCGAAAATCAGTGGAAGCAAAAGAAACTTTGTTTTTAAAAATGCTTTTTTAAATCCCGAAAATATATTGTTTGCTGAGGTTCATAAGGATAAAGTAAGCTTTTCGGAATTGTGGCTAACTTAGAAATGGTTATTGTATATTTTTGTCCGTGGTTGTGTTACATTTTCGTAGACTAAGAAATATGTCTTTTTTTATAGGTGCTCTAAATAAGAAAAAAAATTCCAATTATTTCAGAGAAATTGATGAAATATTCTGTTTCTTGGTATTAATGAAAAGATGCTTTCCCTTTACCGATGAGAAAATAAATTAAGGTAAATGAGATTTTCTACAGCAAAGCAGAATCACGTAATAGAAATTGATATTTCATTGTTTGATGATTACAGTTATTTCTTAATAGTTGTGTGAAAAATACCTTTCATTAAAGTAATGGTAGAAAGATTTCAAATATATTCAGATAACCCGCATTCATTTTTCCAGTACATTAGATACTCTTATATATACTTTAGAAATAATCTCTTGTTTAATTATTTATTCACTGCAAAAATGCATTTTTTTTGAAAAAGTTACTTATGATGATTATTTTTGAGATAATCGACTTCGGTTTTAGGTAGAATAAAAATGGAATCTTAGTTTATTCTGTGAATAAATAAAAATAGTTTCTAGCATCTTTACATTACCCGTGTACACTAATAAAATGAGGAATCAATGTTTACTCATATACTGGTGTTGAGATTGTAACTATTTAATCTTAATTAATAACAAGAATCAAATGTAATTGGAGTAGATTGGTTTTTATTCATTCTACTAACATTGCGGCCGGCAAAGGGCTGTCATGAAGGGCTGGTCGGAATTTAAAAAAATCGCCGGTGTCCGGTAGTGCCAAATCTCGGTAAAGGTACAAACGCATTTACAACATTTTTTGTCTGCATTAAATTAAATACAATAAAAATTATAAAAGAGTTACTTGCATTTCAGACTTCTCCGTCCTCATTAAATTTATTTACAAAGAGTTCTAAAAATTAAAATAAATAAAATCTTAGTCTTAGTAAAAAAAACAAAATCTTAGTCTTTTATTTTGCGTTATTTCTTGCTTGCCGTCGAAGTAATAAATTGTTTTTTGGTATTCGGAACTGGCACTCACTTGCAACTGGCACATCCATTTGAGAGGACAGCTCTAGGGGATTGGAAAACAACTCGAACAAGTCACTTGATATAGCTGCATCATCTTGGGGCGACAGCTGTGTGAGATCTAAACTAGTCGTTTGAAGTATTCGATGGAATGTCCGCAGATCCTCAGAGATTAACAATTAATGATGGAATTTCATTAAATACTTTACCATCGTCACGCCGGTGACGAACTTGATTTTTATGTCGAGCCCAAGTGCCCCATAGCGTTTGGATTTTAATCCTGACATTACTTATAGGGGATAGCAGTTTTCCTCTAATCCATATAGGACAAAGAATAAAATTTCGAGTCCAGACGGGTTCTTCAACCTAATATAAAGTTGTACGTTCTGGCGTCTCACTAGTACTTGTTGACTGATCGTAACTTTTGACCAAGTCTAAACGAGAACGCAAACAGCGACCAAACATATGCTTCTGGAGATGATCCAGAAGCTGCCGTAGGAGTGTTTCTGTAATTAAACACAAACTAGCTAACTTTTCGGCAAACGTTCCTTCTTGGATAATTTTAAGTGATGACTTTATTGTTCGTACCAAACTTTCAGCCAAACCATTCAAAATTGGTTGATAAGAGGCCGTTCTAATATGCATAATACCATTTCGGCGCTAGGAAGTTAGAAAATACTGCAAAAGCCAGTTCCATTATCGCTACAAAGCTTTTTGGTAAGTCGAAACAGGCGAATAAATTCTACAAAACCGTCATATTAGCTTCTGAATTGATACTTGGTACTGGAATAACTTTCAGTCATTTCGTTTTAGTATGATATGAATACGTTATTAGCTTGGTCTGGAACAGGCCATGAAAATTTCTCGACTAGAGGGGCTAAAGCATTACTCTTTATTGTCATTTGAAATACTTATCAATTCCTGGCCACCAAACATAAGACCGCACTAATGCATTAATTGCGGAAATGCCTTGGTGAGGAGAATGAAGCTTGTCTAGAAAAAACTTTTAGGGAATAAAAACGGAATAAAAGTACGTGAGACTCTAAAAATGATGTTTCCATCAACAGAGAGATTATGTCTAATCTGCCATATGGGACACAAAAATTCTGAATCACTTTTCGTGGCCAATCCTTAACAATGTGAAACTGAAGCGAGGCTAAGCTCGGGCACTTCTCAATCTCCATGGCAATTAAATGCCTTGTAATTTGGCTATCATCAAGTTGTTTTATCAGGAGCACAGATTCTGTTGAAGCATTTATGTCTGTATGCTTAACATACCGTGTCATTCGGCTGCATACAACAGCATTCTTGTGAAAATTTTCTTTCAGAAACTTTATTTTGTAGGAGTAAGCTGCGAGTGTCAGCTGCCACTGAAGAGACAGCATTTTCCCCCGAAAGCAAATTGACTAGAGGACAGTGATCTGTCAGCAATGTGATAGTGCGACCTAGCAAATAATTGTGAAACTTTCTCATTCCATATACCAGTGCCAGGGTTTATAAATTAATGTGGCTGTAATTTCTTTCAGCTTTACTTAAGGAGCGAGATGCGAAAGCTTTGGGACGATCTCCTTGAGGAGTTTCATGAGACAACACTGCTTCAAGACTATAAAGGTTGCCATCACAGGCAAGTACAACTTCTCTGTTGTCATCAAAATGTACCCATAATGATGAATTATTTATTATTTGCTTTACTTTTGTGAAAATGTCTTTTTTTTTTAACTTCCACCTCCATGCTTGCTTAGTTTCAAGTAGCTTGTATAACGTAGCTAAAAGTGTATCCATATTTGGGAGGAATTTTGCATAGTATGTGATCAAACCTGAGAATGAGCGAAGCTTGTGAACATTTATAGGATCCGTTGCATTACAACTACTTCGACTTTAGCTTCAACAGGATGCCATCCGTGTTTATCAAAACGATGCCCCAAATACTCCACCAATTCTTTCATAAATTCACACTTTTCTGAGTGTAAATTAATGCCAACTTCGTGTAACCAATTATACACTTTATTCTGGCTTTGCAAATGTACTTAATTATTTTTACCATTGATAAGCATGTTTTCTAAATAAATATGCACGTTCAGTCCTTGGAAAAATTTCTCCATTTCATATTGAAAAATGGCAGGAGCTGAGGCTACTCCGAAAGTCAAACAGGTAAAGCGTAGTAGCCTTTTGAGTGTGTTTATGGCAACAAGATCTTTGGATTGCTCACCTAATTCTAATTGACAATAAGCATTACGGAAATCTAACTTAGTAAAGAAGTGTGACTCCAGATAATCGGGCGAATAAATTTTTTAATTTAAGGGGAAGATATTGTTCTATGTCAGTGGCTTTATGTGTTGTCAATCTAAAATCCTTTCAAATTGTAATTTGGCCGTCCTGATGCAAAACAGGCACAATAAAGGCTGCAAATTCTGCCGTCTTCACTGGCTCTAGAATGCCTTTTTCCACAAGACGAAGACTTCCCCTCTCTACTGTTTTCCTTAGTGCGCATGGAACAGGTCGAGCCTTAAAAAAGTTAGTAGCTACATCTGGTTTTCTTGTCAAATATACTTTAACTCCTTCCACTTGGCCGAAATTTGGGTTATGTAAGTCCTTGTATTTATTAAAGAGAGTTGGAATGAACATTTTAGAACACTTGGATACCACACTAGATAAATTATGTGAATAATTATTTTGAGAGTCCTTGTTTGGATCTAGCTCATTAAATACAGACATTAGAAGATATATCCTGTTTCCTTCAGCCAAATTTACTGAACATTATTCAACTATGGGGAGAGAAAGTTTGCAAGAATTATTCCTAAAAGACATATTTACTTGGATACTACCCAAGATATTTATGCGATGCTCACTATAAGATTGCATTTTAATGTCTGTGAGGTCCAATAGATGTAAGTGTTTTTCAATTCTATCAAATAAGATCAATGTCATAAAGGTATAAGGTGCAACAGAAGCTACTTCAAAATTTATTGACTTATCATAAACTTTGCGAAGGACTTTAGCTGCAGGGAAGGGTTTTTTCAACCTCTTTAACATTATAAAGTATGTAAATTTCTGATTTTGAATCTTCAGAAACTTGCAAATTTTGCACCTTTTGAATCTTTTTTAATTTACGGTATTGACTTGCAAGCTTTTTCCCACACGAATGGCAAACAGAATTTTTAAATCTGTATTATTTTGGTTGGGGATTTCAATTACCGTAGCGATTGCGATTTCCGGGTGATTTATGTACCGTTTGTCACGATTTCTCTTGTTTCGTACTGGTTACTTTATTCCTTTGCGGCTGTATTTTGTTTACTTCTAAATTACAGGATTTCTTAAAATACTAAATTTCTTATGCTACAGGATCTCTGGCTGCCGTTTCCATCGCTAGCTCGATATCCATAGCTCTCGCCAATGTCAATTTGTTCTCTGCCAGTAGTTTCCTCTGTATTGCTTCTTCTTGGATTCCTCAAAAATTGCTATTGTGGAGCATTTCATGTAGGAAATAACTGCAATTGCAGTATTTCACTAAACGGCACAACTCCGCTAACAAATTAGCTGCGATTTCACCCGCAAATCGTACTAGGTTGTTGAATATGTAGCGTTCCACGATCTCTGATGATAGGGGAGACTTGGGAAAGTTGATCCCCAGGTCTAAAACCAGGAAAAAATTCAATTAAGTCTCTGATACCGGCAACACTAATAAAATAATTCCTTATCAACAGATCTGACAGCAAAATTTCATTTATACATTTTTATTTTTGTTGTAAGAAAAGAATATCTGATTTCTTACAATCAAACTTCTTTTTCAGTAAGTAGTTTATGTTTCTTAGTTTTTGCTAAATATAAGTAAATTATTTAAGTTGATTGATATAATTTACTAACATTACTTACTGCTTAAATGTCATTATTTAAATCCAATACAGTTTCTTTACATTTGATTTAACAATTATTTTTCCAACACATGCACATTAGGGACACTTGATCCCCAATGTATGAGGAAACTTGATCCTGGTGATCAAGTGTCCCCAAAGTTAAGCTAAATTAATGTTAAATTTTATTAACCCCTATTCCTAATTGTGACTTTCAAGACACATTTAGATAATATCAATATTAGTTAGACTATGGTTACCTTGAATTTGGATGGTTGACAAAGATAGAAAGTTACCATATAGCTGCAGATGATGGTTAGTAAGCACATGGTGACTGTGCAAGGTCTGTTTTGTTGTTCCTTTTGGAAGTCAGACACCTATTTATAAATTAGAAACGTATAATTCCATTTAATATGTGTTATGTAATCAAGTCTTAAAAACCCTATGTCCATATATATATATTGAGCTAAAAATTTAATTTGTGCAATAGAGGGTTCATTTTATTGCAGTGATTAAGAACTCTGTGTTTGTCTTTACTTTTTACAGTCATGCCACGTATTTATAAACCTAAAGACGTGTTCAACCCAGAAAAAGCATCAAAGTTGCAGACTTACAGGCAACAGTGAAGGCTGTAATAGATGGATACAGTTTTAAAAGTGCAGCAAAATCCATTCATATTAATGTGATGACTTTAAAACGTTATGTGAGAAAACAAAAATCTCAAGAAAGTGACATTTCTTATGAATCAAATTATAAGCACTCCCAAATATTTTCAATTAACAATGATCTTTTGTGTGTATATTTTAAAACATCAAGTAAATTAGATCATGGACTTACTCCTATACACACTAATCAGCCTGCTCAAATAATAACAATTTATCGAATTTCTGAATTGAACGGAATTGCCTATCCTAAAGCCAAGATGCCAACTAACATAATAAATGGATTTAAAATCACTGGCATATATCCCTTAAACAGGAATATTTTTCTAAAGATGATTTTTTATCATCTTTCGTCACAGATCAACCATTAACCCCAACAAGCAGTAATACAATTACAGTTAAACCAAACATAGTGACTCTAGAAGACATCCAAGCCTTCCCTAAAGTTAAATTATCCAAAACTCGAAAATAAAGGATGTTCAAAAATTTTGACAAGCACACCAACTAAAAGACAGATTGAAGAAGAAATAAAAGATCGCCGACTGAATAAAAAACATACATCAAGAAAAACTCATTTCATCATCAAGAGAGAAAAGTAAAAACACTAAAAATGAAAGCCCCCGAATCTTCAGAAAGTGAAAGCAGTTGTAGTGTTCATGATTCAACCGAGCCAGATTCGCTTGATGAACATTCTGATGAAATTATCGAAGATCCACAAAATTTGTCAATTGATGAAAGTGACTTTGTCATTGTGCAATTTCTAGGAAAGAAGAAAATTAGTCATTTCGAAAAATTGTAAAGAAGATTTCATCATCTGAATGTAAAATCAATTTTCTAAGAAAGACTTAATTCCAACCAACTTATTTATCCAGAAAATGTTTACATTAGAGTTGTGGGTAATGACGAAAATTGTCAAAATAGTACCTAAACCAGTCATGCTTGGTGGAACTCTTCAAACTGCAACAATTTTAACATTTACGTTTGACTTTTAAAGCTTTGAAAATGTTTTTTGATCATTAATTTTAGCAATAAATCATTCATATGGAAAACAGTGATTTTTACCAAATTTAGAATTTTGTGTGTGTTTTTCTCCCTTTTTTACATGTTAGTCAACAATAAATTTGATTTCTACAGCTTAATTTGAATCATTTCAATGGATCTGTTTCAAGGATCAAGTCTCCCTTGGAAAGGAATCAAGTCTCCCTGTAAGTGGGGAGACTTGATCCTTTTTTTTTTGGGAAACAATTTATATTTATTTTAAAAATGGTTTTTCAAAAATAAAAAAATTACTACAACATTAAAGACACATAAACCTTTAATAATAAACTAGAAACATTAAAAAAAAATTTGTTTTTTTCCCAAAATAAAAATTAAAAACTGAAAAAGAGATCAAGTCTCCTAAGTCTCCCCTAATGGGTCGTAATGAGAATTTAAAATTTCGATCACTTCTATTCATATCTTGTCTGAGCCGCGCGAGAGACCAAATTCCGGAATAGCGTGTAAGTGCCGGGTTCGGTAATTGTCAGAAAGATCGATTGCTACCAATTTTCATCTGTGATTTCATTTACCACAAAAAACTGTTCAAGTCTTTCAGTATACTGGCTCCAGTGCTCTGTAGAAGCTTCAAATTGCGATATATTTTCGAATGAACCCATCGTAGCAACTTGGAGTTCGTGTGCTATCTTTACGTACAATTAGTCCGAGCTACGGCTTCTGTTCAAGATTATACCTTCGAACTCGTGAATTCCGCGAAAAGTTTATTTAAAACTTAAAATTGTTAAAAATATACGCAATTATCCTACCTTCTTTGCTACTATTGAGATTGTAAGTGTTCAATCTCAAATAATAACAGTAATGAAATATGATTACAACAGATTAACGATATTTACGCTACTAACATCGCGGTCGGCAAGAGACTGTTGTGAGCTGGTCACAATATAAACAAATCGGTGGCTACCGGTAGCGCCATCTCGCCGCTTGGATACAAACTCATTTACAGCAACTGGAAATGAATGGGGTGGTTTTAACGCAGCTTGGAAAGTGAATAGTGTCCACTCAAGGAATAATAAAATACTAGCTGTTTAACCCGTTTTACGCACGGGAGTTCATGAATTTAATTCTAAAACCAAAATTAAAAATAAAAATCAGTACAACCAAACTAAAGTTTATGAATATAAAAATTTGTTATGTCTATTAAAAATCAGTATTTGCACAACCAAAAATCCGTAGTAAAAAAGGAGTAGTACGTAAAAAATTCACATCAAATAGACATAATAATAATCGAATATGAAACGAAAATTAGCATAAAAACGCAATGACGACAAACAACTTTAAAATTTCTAAATAAGGAGTAAGAATTCCGCTGTTAAAGTGTTGAGTTTTTCAATAACTATTCGATTTAGAAAAATATTTTTATACTACTGCGCATTTTTTTTTACGAAATTTAATTTACCATGTTGCTATGGCAGCAGACAATAAAACGATACCTTTGGAATAAGGGAATAAATAGAATAAAAAGTTTCGTTAATGTTTGTGATAAAAAGTTTTTCTTTATTATTTAAAAAAAGTAATAATTAAGAGCAATTAAATAATCTCTAATTATTTGCATTCGAGGTAAAAGATTTATCGTAATACCGCTGCAGATTTCTTTGTCTTGCAGCGTGGCGTACGTAATATGTAAATCTCAGATTGCAGTAAGCATTTAGAACTGTTTAGAACTCACGCGATTACGGGTTGAACATAAAAAAGCAAATATTCGTCGAAAACATAAAATTAAAAAATATCTATTTAAAAATTTCGAATTTTTTGCCCCAATCGTACATGGGCTTCCTACCAGCAATCCGTGTGCCACATATCGTAGCCCTGCGTCCTGTGGTTTCCCAGTTTTTGACGTTACATAGATAGATACGCGCACGAATTTTAATAGGTCAGATTTAAAGATAATGAAATCTTACAGCTATTTTAATATATCAGTATATATTTCTACTGGACTTACTAGTATATATTAGTCCAATAAATAACGCACTTCTTGAAAAGCAATCTTTCTGAGTCTTTCGTAGAAAATGTTGAGATATCCCGTTTCTTTGCATTAATGAAAAATGTTCTTTCTTCACCGATGAGAAAATAGATTAAAGCAAATGAGATTTTCTGTAGCAAAACACCAGCACGTAATGGGAATGGTGATTGTACTTGCTTGATGATCATCGCTCTTTTGTAATAGTCTTGGAAAACATCTTTTATTAAAGTAATGATAAAAAGATATTCATATATACATAATTATCTTCGTTTTATTTTTCTAGTCCATTGAATATTCTTAAATCATCCTTTTTCAATAATCTTATATTTAATTATTTATTAATCACAAAAAATTGTATTTTGAAAAAGTTTCTTTATGAGAATTATTTTAATGGTAATTGATCTTCGGTTTTTAGTACGTTAAAAAATGGTAATTTGGTTTATTTAGAGAATAAATATAAATATATTTAAGTATCGTAGCATTGTCTATATGCTAATAAAGTCAGAGGTAAGGAATCCAAATTTACGGATATATTGGAAATCAATGAACGTATTTTAAATCAACTTGGTAAGAGTGAATAGTTTTCACTTTAAAAGGAATAAGAGTATTGAAAAATATCTATCTAACACTTGCGTTAACTTAGCAATATGTTTTACTATTGGGCGTATATATAATTCCAATAAAAAAATTCACTCCCCGAGGAGTAATCTTTCAAAATCCTCCATAGAAAATGTCAAGATATCCCGATTCTTTGTATTAATAAAAAATGTACTTTCTTCACTGATGAGAAAATAGATTAAAGCAAATGAGATTTTCTGCAGCACGTAATGGAAATGGTTATTTTACTTGCTTGATAATAATCGCTCTTTCACAATAGTCTTACAGAAAATATCTTTTATTAAAGTAATGATAAAAATATGTTCAAACATACTTTGTTTTTATTCGTCTAGTCCATTAAAGATTCTTAAATCTTCGTTTTAAATAATCTTATGTTTAATTATTTATAAATCACAAAAATTTGTATTTAAAAAAAGTTTCTTTATGAGAATTATTTGAATGGTAATTGATCTTCGGTTTTTTGTACATTAAAAATGGTAATTTGGTTTATTTAGCGAATAAATATAAATATTTTTGAGTATCGTAGCATTGTCTATATACTAATAAAATCAGAGATAAGGAATCCACCTTTACTGATATATTAGAAATGAATGAACGTATTTTAAAGTAACTTCGTAATGAATAGTTTTCACTTTAAAAGGAATAAGAATATTGAAAAATATCTAACACTTGCGTTAACCTAGCAACATGTTTTACTATTGGACTTGTATATAATTCCAATAATAAATTCACTTCCTGAAGAGTAATCTTTCAAAATCCTTCATAGAACATGTCGACATATCCCATTTCTTTGTATTAATAAAAAATGTACTTTCTTCACTGATGAGAAAATAGATTAAAGCAAATGAGATTTTATGTAGCAAAACCCCAGCACATAATGGAAATGGTTGTTTTACTTGCTTGATGATCATCGCTCTTTCGTAATAGTCTTACGTAAAATATCTTTTACTAAAGTAATGATAAAAATATGTTCAAACATACTTTGTTTTTATTCGTCTAGTCCATTAAAGATACCTAAATCATCCCTTTTAAATAATCTTACGTTTAATTAGTTATTAATTAGAAACATTTTGTATTTTGAAAAAGTTTCTTTATGAAAATTATTTTAACGGTAATTGATCTTCGGTTTTTAGTACAGTAAAAATGGTAATTTAGTTTATTCAGCGATTTAATATAAATATTATTTAGTATCGTAGCATTGCCTATATACTGATAAAATTAGAGGTAAGGAATCCATGTTTACTGATATATTGGAAATATAACTTATGAACTTATTTTAATGAACGCAACTTCGTAAGTGAATAGTTTTCAATATGGAGCTATGATTTAACAGAAGCTCGAATTGTTGGAATGAGATTTCACCATATTGTAATTGCAGTTACTGTAGCTCAAAAAGTTGTTTGAAAATTTCTCAACAGTATATATCTAAATGTCAGAAATGAAATCGGCGATCACTATAACGGGAGCCCATTAGTCCGTCTGGAAAAGAGTTTTGTTTAATAAATATAAAATCATACAAATTCAAGGTTTGTTTGAAAAAATAGACCTCAACGTGCGTATCACGCTGCCAAAAGTAGTGACGCCCCGAATTGTTGAGATATACCGTTTCTTTGCATAAATGGAAAATGCGTTCTTCCTTCACCGATGAGGAATTAGATTAAAGTAAATGAGATTTTTTATAGCATAACACCAGCACATTATGAAAATAGATATTTCACTTGCCTGAAAACCACATTTCCATCATAATACATAGTTTCATAAAAAATATTTTATTAAAGTAATGATAAAAAGTTGTTCAAACACATCCAGTTAACTTCGCTTTTATTATTCTAGTAATATGAGAAAGTCTTAAACCATACTTTAGATATAGTCGCTTGTTAGTTATTTATTCGTTACCAAAACGTATTGCTTGAAAAAGTATTTGATTTTTGGATATTTGATTATATTTATTTTGCAGAATGAAAACTGTATCTTAACGGTGTGAATCTTAATAGCGAATCTGAAAATGGTGAGCTTTTAAGGAATAAATATAAATATATTGGCCTCCAAAATATGAAGTATAAACGGTGTTTTCTTTGTCTTACTTCTGAAAATGTCAATGTGTAATTTTACTATATTAACGTGACATCACATGGCGGCATAAGAATACAAAATGATGTAAAATATTGTTATCTATACATTTGCTCAAAACGGTTCAAAACATGACACATCATATCATCAGAACATGCCAGTTAGTATGGAGAGTAAATACCTGTCGCAGCTATGTTAAAAAAATTATTGTAAGTTGAGCCAAATTTTGGTGCTTTAGTAGCTGCAACTATAAGATAGTGAAATCTTGTTCCAATATTTGGAGCTCCGATTGAATCATAGCACCAAACGTTTGAACCAGGTTTCACCATCGTATGATTGCAGATACTGCAACACCAAATGTTGATCCAACCCATCACAAAATTTTTAACAGTGTACATGTCATGCAACTAGCCTCATATGTTAATGATAGTTTGAGCAAAGCCACCTGGGTACTAGGCTTATGCGCTGACACAAAAATCTGTTATTGTAAGCGGATTTTTTTCATCGTTTGTACGGTTCCTGGAATTTGATCAGATTTTTCTAAAAGTATTTTTCCTACTTTTTCTGCAATTAAAGAAGGCGAAAAGTTTAATTTAGGCACAATTACACTTATAAATTTATTATTTTTGCACAATTTTATGCGGATACTGTGATCGCACAATTACATGGGATGACGTCATTGAACCTCATGTGAAACTTTGCCAAGATATTGCCAGTCCAGACTTTGTTTTTATGAATTATATAATTCGAAGTTACACAGAACACAACTTGTAGATGCTTTCTTTTGGAGAAGATATTTGTTTAACTCACGAGGTGATCGCACATTAATCTCATATAGTATGTTTGGGATTCTGTGGTAAGTGTTTTGGCACGGTAACGTCAGGGCCCTCTAGTATTTAAAATCTGGACACAGGAGTGATATTTGTTGCCATCAACAACCACAGTAACAATATGAGGGCTTGCTGTACTGTGTAATACAGCTATACTCTATGTCACATGTTATATTTTGGAGATATAATGCGTCCTGTTTTGGCCATTTTTGATCCTCTTTGCATGTTACAAATGTTTAATTAATTTTAATCTTCTTGTGTTCCTGTGTGATGTCTAATAGCATGAGGCCTTTAGGCATCAAATATCATGTTTTTATATTAATTTGTTAATATATTAGACAAATAAAAACTGTTTGTGAAATGTTGTAGTTTAGTATATTTATGAAAATGATGCCTTTATATACATTGATACACCTGCAGCTGTGAAACAGGATCGATATTTGTCCATATATGGGAAGTAAATTAATTTATTTTACTGTAATTTGGTAAATGAATAGTTTCCGCTTACAAAAAGTCAAAATAATACAAATGGCATTAAAAATCATGTACCTAATACTGGATTTGTTAAGTATGTATTTTTCAGAACTTAACTGGAATATAAGTTAATTAGAAGCCGGTGTAAATTTACTAAATGTCTTTCCTCAATTATTTATTATAATGATTGAGCTGCTTTTTGATTACAAAGTGGAAAATGCACTTGTAAAAATCTGACCTCTATTAAGATATAGAGCTCTGAAATTTAAATTAAAAAAATTCATATTAAAGAATTTTTTTAATTACAATTACCACTGAATTATAAGCAGAGAATATATTTATAAACTTATTTTGATAATGTATTTGTTAGTAAATTGTATCCCCGTTGTGTACTTACTAAAAAAAAATTCCTAAGACTTTGGTAGAAAATGATAAAATATCTTGGTTTCTTTGCATGGAAAATACGTTCTCTATGGAAAATACGTTATTTCTTTACCTATAAGAAAGAAAATTAAAACAAAGGAGATTTGCTTATGAGAAGTACTTACGCTTTTAATGGAAGTGGATATTTCACTTGCTCGATAATCACATTTCTTTCATATTATTTTTATAAAGAAATATTTTTCATTAGTGTAATGATAAAACGATGTTCAAGAATACTCCATTAACCAGCTTTTGATCTTCTCATTCCATTAAATATTTTGCAATCCCTCTTTAGAAATAAATAGACTTTTTTCAATAGTTTTTAAATACAAAATGAGTTATTACTTGGAAAAATATCTTATTCTGATACACATATTTCCTATTTTAAATAAAAAGAGGACAATATCGAAATTCATTAAAAATATTAAAAGATGTTTTTATTATATGCATTTATTTTTCGAGAGTATTGTATAAAAAAAATATTGTAATCATGATAAAAAAAAGCGACAATGAAATTTTGATATATTTTCTGATCGTCTGAATCTGATTTTGTTATTTATACAACTATTTTGCATGTATACGCATATGTATGTGAGTATGTTAAAGTTTCACAATGTTTTAATTTCCATAAAGACAGTTATATCTATCTATATATATATATATATATATATATATATATATATATATTTATGCAGATATTTGTTTGAGTGAGCATAAATAACGTCAAAACAATTGAGCTTGAATTGAGAAATTTTGTTATACACCACTTTCGTAAGTACTGTATATATATTTTTTCACCTAAATAGATCAGCTAATTTGGTATTTAAACCATTTTACAACCATTTTTCGAACGTTTCTATAGTGAAAATCACCAAGAACACTGCCAATTCCCAGAACATATTGGGAACACATTTGGAACACTTTGATAAAAAAAAGTGTTCCATTTACCTTAAAGTGTACTGGTTGTGTTCCCTTAATGTGTTCCGAATATGCTCCACTGTAAAGAAAGTGTACTAAAAGTGTTCTGCTCAAGATATCCGTTAAATCTAAACTCGAGAACACATTTGAGAACGGATTGGGAGCACATTTGGGCACACTTGTGAAATCATAGCTTTCAAGAAGTGCGCTAGAAAGTGTGCTTAACAAAACAAGTGTTCTCAGAAGTATTCTAAAAGTTGTTCCAAAAAGTGCTCTTTAAAATGTTCTATAAAAGGTGACAAAATAACTGTTCTAAAAAGTGTTCTGAAAAGTGAAGTGATATATATTGCCATGCTGCAGTGCAGTCTGAGTTGAAAGGTAACGTCTCCAGCTACTAAACGAAAGATTTAGGTTTCGAATCCATCCAGTACCATTGTGTTTGGAATTATCCGAATGAAAATATTCTGTAAAATATTGATAAAGTTGAGGAGAATCACTTTACATTATTTTTTGTAGCATGAGAGATATGTAACTAATTATAAAAAATGTTTTTGAATGTGTATAATTTTATTATTGTACGTATTTCAATGCAACTGCGATGATTATTCAGTATTTTGTAAACCCAGTGCATTTGCATACATGTGCAGATGCATACATGCATGTGCATGTACATACATACATGTGCATGTACATACAGATGCATACATGTGCTTTTTAGTTATGTTACTATGAACGATTTCTGAAATTATATTCTCAAAAGTGCTTTAATTCCTGATAGAAAAACCGTACAGTTTCGTCTAATATCATGTAAAATTTTTAAAATTTAAAAAATATTGCCGAACTCTATAAAAAATTTTAATATTCGATGGTTTAAAACTTACAATTGAATGTCGAAAAACAGAATTAAATGCTTAAAAAATAGATAAAAATTGTTCATATAGGAAACGATATTCAAGTAAGATCAAATGAAGGAATCGTTTTCGAAAATTGAAGAAAAAGAAACGTTATCCAATAAGGGAAATAAAATCTTTAAAAAAGGATTGTGAATGATTTATCAAATTTCGCTTTTATTACGTGTTAAAGCGTTTTTGAGAGCTAATAAGAATGTCTATGAATATCTTGCACAAAATAACAACCAGTAGCGCGATACATTTTCCACAAAAGATGACGAGCAAAACGTTATCCAAAATTGAAAGAAAAACCATTTTAAAAAAAGTGTGTGAAGGATCGTAAAACCTTCGCGCTAATAGCAGTGAAATTTTTAGTCTTTTCAAAGCATTATGAAATGTAATAGAAACGTCTATAAGTTTCACATCGAACAAAAAAAAAAGCTAGTTGAGAAAACCTTTTTTAAAAGTAAAACGGAAAAAGCATTATCCATGGCATATACATAATCTCTTTTTAAAGGAGCATAAACGATTTAAAATTTTCTAGTTTATATTGACAAAAACACTAAGATTTAGAAAAGCATTATTAAAGAGTAACTTAAATATTAGTAGGTTTTACTCTCGAAAAAACATTTATTCTTAGACACAATAAAACTTGAGAAGTGCTATATATCATTTTAAACTTCTATAAGAAATTAGAGACAGTTTCTTAATTTGATCTTTCAGTCTAGACTTGACAAACAACAAAGAAGTGACATCATATATAAGAATACATTTTACAAATCTTGTCGATATAAAATATATTTCTAATGAAAACAATTATTAAATTTAACTGGATTTTATCATATTATGCCATAACATGCAGCATTGTACCATATAATGGTAAAAAGTAATACGAAAAAAAAAAATTATTTGTAGCATAAAAATAATCTTTTTTTTTTTTTTTTTTTTTTTTTTTTTTTTTTTTTTTTTTAAGAGTATAAGCGATTTAAAATTTTCTAGCTTATATTGACAAAAACTTTAAAATTTAGAAAAGCATTATTAAAAGGTATTTGATATACTCCCAGGTTTTACGCTCGAAGAAACATTTATTCTTATACCCAATAAAACTTAAGAAGTGCCCAAAGGTTATTTTAAACCAAAAACATTTTCTGTAAGAAATTTGAGACTGTTCCTTAATTTGATCTTTCAGTCTAGAATTGACAAACAACAAAGAAGTAAAAACGGAAATACATTATATCTATATTAATAAAAGAAAGTTTCGCTCTCTGTGTGTGTGTGTTTGTTTGTCTGTCTGCGATGGCTAGCAAAATCTAGCCCACCTAGAAGTCTGAAAATTTAGGTGTGGATAGTCCAAGGTCTCTCCATGTGCACCTGAGTCTCTGAATTTTAATATTTTGATAATTACCCAAGATATTAATTAGATTCTCATTAACCATCGCTTCCAAAATGCCATATTTTTCTGAAAATGGTGCAAAAGAAATGTGAAACCGCAAAATGAGGTGTGAGTTTGGAGAGGGAAGTAAGATTTTAGGTTTACTGGAAAAAGGTTGGTTTACCACAATGATTTTTAACAACGCCTTTTCGACACATGTCGAAATAACAGAAAATATTAGGTCTTTCGACACGGAAATTTGCAGATCTATATAAACAAAAATTCGCAAATTCAAAATATTCCATCCACAACTTTCAGTAATATTAATTAGAAATGTTTAATTTTTCGAGCAGTTTAATCTTGCAATAAACAAGTGTTTCGATAAAAAATTGAACCGACACAGGTGTCTGGATAATGAAACCGCAAAGAAAGAGGTACGAAGAGATTTTTTAAGTGACTCAAATTAACAATTGTAATTAAGCTATGATTTTAAAATTAACACCGTTCGAATCCTCTGTGTTTCCACATTACAAATTTGTAAAAATTAAGATTATCCGATTCTTATAACTGAAGATATTTATTATTTTGCATTAATTTGATTGCAGAAAAAAAAAATTAACGTGTTTTTTTTTACGAGCAAGCATAGCAGACAAGATGTCTGTTATCTCTTGAATAAAGAAAGATACAAAACAATAAAAACTTGGAATGGTGCTAACAGAGTCTGTATAAAATTCTTAAAAAGTCTTTGATTTTTTGATTGGAAAATTATACATCCTTTTAGTACGGTCTGAAATGTTTTCCCGCTGGATTGATGGGCCAAGTTTGATATTTTTATTTCATTATGTAGATTTTGACTTGTGGATTCCAAATATCTTAGGTGTCATTTTTTTCTTACACATTTTTTAGGTGATATCAACATGGCGTCCAAGATGGCTGCCATTTACTGACTTCTTTAATATCTGTGGCATATTATTGACCAGTAAGTCTAATTATGTGTTTTTGTGGTCAAGAAATACAAATCTACAATCAAACTAGGCGTAAACCGAGTTATTTAGTGTTTATTTATAAATTTATTAACAAAATTTTCAATATTGCTTTTTTTTCTCCTTTGTTGCAGATGTGAAAGCCAAGTGCTCCCTAGAAGATACATACTCATATACTAGTGAGTGTGTAAAAATTTTTGAATGCTCAATGAATTGTTTAGTGTGCTTGAAAGATGGACAATTATGTCAAAAACCTGGAAAAGACAACTTTGGAAAACTGAAAGAATACACTACAAAGCGAGAAAAATTTGGTGAGTCAAAGATAGCTCCACTTTGTGAACTAATAAGTAAACTCTCAGCAGATGAGTACTTTTTGTTCTGATATCATAGTTCCTGCTAGAAATAAATCCTACATGTTCAAAAACTCCAGAGAGCTCAAAAACGATTTCACGAATCTTCACCCATGCCAGCAAAAAAGGGTTGTCCTTCAACGTCCTGATCGGAGATGGGTGATGGTAGTGAAAGTGCTAAATCTACACGAAACCTTGAACATGTTAAAGAGAAGCGGTGTATATTTCAATGTACAGCACCGAACGAGGGCGGATTGTTTTTGTTTCTGCCAAAAATATGAGAGAGACATTCCTATTAATTAAAGAAAATATAGAAAATAATAACATTCGTGCATCGCTGTCAATGATAAATGAACCACTTGATTGTAGGACTTTGGATATAACATATAATCGTGACTGTCTTCGCCAAAAAGAAAGGACTTGTCAAGGAAATAACAAAAAGAAAGAAGTTTCTAATAGTAGTGTTTATTTAATTGCTGATATTGACATAGTGAATATTCTTAAGTATTATTTGTCTTCTGGAGCAATTATTACAATGAATGCAGTTAATGAAAATTTAAATATATTACTTTTTGAGTATGGAATAGTTAAGGCAATTGGAATACACAAGAAGCACTTAAACAACTGATAAGCACACATTTTCCTGAAGCAGAATTTGTTAAGTCAAATAGCGTATATGAAAGTGAACAAATAGTGAGCAAGCAATTATAGTCAGAAAAAGTGACAGATTTCCGCTGAACTGCAAGTAGTGAAGAGGTAGATATTAAGTACCTTGCAGTAGCTGCAGCCATTTTGAGAAGGTTAATTAGTTGTAACATTAGAGGCATAGAGTTTCACATGACTATTGTTTTGGCATGCGATGAACGTCTCTTTGAAACACTTTCACATTCTACAGAGATTCTCACTACGTGAGAAATTGCACAATTGTGAAGTTGAAGCTACTTTCTTTGAAGCGACCAAAGCAGTAGTTGAAAAATTTTTGTCTTCCGCATATTGTATAATGCAGTGGTGATATGGGAAAGTTTCTTCTACAGTATATGAACCAATTTGGATCATTGTTGCGTTTCATACGCGCTACTCGCCAGGTAGATTGGGCATTGCATCTCGCATCATTAGAGGATCAAATCAAGTATAGTTTTTGCTCATGACTTATTTAGATTAAATAGATCAATATAATTGTTTTCCCATACTTGAATCATTAGAATCATCGATGATTTCTCCGAAAGTAAAAGTGTGTATTATAGATGGAATGGTTATCGTACAATCAGTAAAAAAAACCTGCCATGAAAATTGTGAAGACTTCGTAAATGCTTTCACCGATATCATTATGAAAATGACAAATGGATACACTGAGCGGAGTATAATATGACCAATACCTTGAGCATTCATTGAAGGAGCAAACTCGTAAGAAACGATTGGGAGAGACAGAACCTATCAGATTTTTTATTACAAATAGTACCAATATAACATTGGTGTCATTCTAGACGTTTCTTTCACACAATGAAATAAAACACAATTGACCGAGTATCTCGGAAATAAAGTACTACAGGTTTTTGATGCTAGTGAGAAGAAAATTGTTGTTTTTGGCAGCAAGTCATACAGTCCACACGAAAGTTTTCGATTCATATTTATGTGACCATACATATAAAGAAACAAACCCCATTATACCTCTTCATGTACTTGATATAGTGAAACATCATGATAACCATGATTGATGTATTTTCGCAAGATACTGACAATTTCATATTGTTGATTTACTTGGATTCAAGTGACCTAGTAAATAATAAAATTAATTTCGTTACGGGTCGAGACAGCAAAACACAGAAAATTTAATATTAAAGAAAGATGTCGAGCAATAGGTGTTCATAAAAACAAAAGTCTACTAGGTTTACATTCATATACTGGTGGAGACTGGGGAGGAAAATCTGTAGGCATTTCAAAAGACAAGTGGATAAAAGTGTGCCTTAATCGCACAGTGTGATGATGATATTATAACAGCTTTTCAAGAACTTGGGTAACCTAATGTTGATCCACTATCCAATCTATCTTTGATTAAAATAATACCAACTAGGCTTATTTCAAAGATACTATTCTTTCAATCAATCCAGACTTAAGATGACATGGCACCTTTTCAGAACTAAACGTTTAGAGAGGGAGAAGTTACCACAAAACCTTGGAGCACTGATGCCACATATTCTACGATCCAACTTAATTTGCACCAATGGAATTGGCTACAAAAACAATCGACCAACAATGCACCCACTTATTTGTAATGGTTGGGAAATAAATAGCAAAGGAGCAATTTCTCCAGTCAAATGCCTGGAGTTACCTGCGCCAAAATGAGTTACTGAACTTGTGAAATGTGAGTGTAAGAAAACGTGTACAGTTGGGAAATGTTTTTGCGTAAAGAATTCTCTGGTTTGTGCTGCCCTTTGCAAATGCAGTGACTGTAACAATACAAATGACTATTAATGTAATCACATCGACAGTAGTGATTCAGAAGATGATATGTAACACCCCATTACCGTATATACATATAAATGCCGTTTTTAATATTTTTGTTCAATATCTTCAATTATCTATGTTATTTCATTTAAATATTTTGTTTGTGTATAATTAGTTAACAAGACAGTAATATATATAATGTATTTAATATTTATTGTGCTTTATTTGCATCTTATCACTTAAAACACTTGAAAAACTCAATTTACTCAATTTACTAGATTTGTATTTCTTGATCCTAAAAACATGTAATTTGACATACTGGTCAATAATATGCCACAAATATTAAAAGAGTCAGTAAACAGCAGTCATCTTGGACGTCATATTGAAAATCACCTAAAAAAATGTGTAAGGAAAAAATGGCACCTAAGATTATTGGAATCTACGTGTCAAAACCTACAGAATAAAACAAAAATATCAAACGCACGCAACATTGGCACGCCAATCCAGTTGGAGCCACATTTCATTACATTTCAAACCCTACTATTTCTACAGGGTAAGAATTAAAATTTTCAAAAAATCAAAATAATCCACCAATAACTATTTATTTTATAAAAATTTTGATTTTTATGGAAAGAAATAAAAGTTTATTTGATAATAGGAGTGATAATTAAAGAAACGTTTGCATCGGGGTTTTCTTGAACAAATTATTTGTTGTACTTGCGGGTATGAGGAGGGGGGGGGGGGGAGGTTAACGTCTTTTTATTTAGCGTCCCCTGGCGGCTAATTTTTCATTAATTGAAAACTTTTTTCATTAATCGAAAACTTTTATTATTAATAAAACAATGTATTGCTCTGATTTAGACAAAACAAATTCCATTTAAGAAATTTAACATTTTTAGCCAGAAATTTCAGATAATGATTTTCGTAAAAATTAATTTATGTTCCTAATAAAAGTACACAACCCTTATTCACTTGATGCATACCAACAATCAAAGTAAGTGATTTGTTGTTGTGCACTTGACCAAGCGCACCTAGCGGGCAATCCTACGTTTTTTCCCTATCTGTGCATTTTTATCTCGGGTTCTATGGGCCCGATCACAACGGGATTTGGATAATTCGACTTGGTTTTCGATCGCATTACAGATTTAAGTTCCACCTTCCACCGCCAGAAGGCGCATTTTTTTCTCGAGTTCTATGGGCCCGATTTCGACAGAATTGGTTCTTCAACTCCCTTGATATAATGGGTACCCGTGTCGGATGTTCGTATAGAACAAATTAGCGTCTCCTGGCGGTGGAAGGTGGAACTAAAGAAGTTTGCAACGCGTGCCTGTTACACGGTGCAAGAGGCAATGGGGACACGTGTCTGAGTTTTCATCGGAAGGTGGTTTGTTTAGAACATTGTGCGCCCCTTGGCCGCGGAAGGTACAACTAAAAGATTTTGAAAAGCGTGCATACCAACGTGCATACCACGCCTATTATACGGTACCGCGGGCAGTGGGAACACGTGTCGGAGGTTCATTTAGATCAGAATGCGCCCCCTGTCGACGGAAGGGAGAAATAAAGGATTTTCTATCACGTGCGCAGCAATTTTAAATAAATAATTTCATACAAAATCGAGTTAAGGGTATAAAATCATACAAACTTTAGGTTTGTTTAACTTTATTATCACAGGCCCGGGCAACGCCGGGCGGGTCATCTAGTGTTATATATAAGAATACATTTTGAAAATCTTGTCGACAACGTTATTTCTTTTAATTTTCTGATATAAAATATATTTGTAATGAAAACAACTATTACATTTAAATAGATTTTATCATATTATGCCGTAACATGCGGTATTATTGGTAAAATGTAATACGAAAAAAACATTACCCGTAGTATAAAAATAATCTTTTTTTTAAAAGGAGTATAAGCAATTTAAAATTTTCTAGTTTATTTTGACAAAAACACTAAGATTTAGAAAAGCATTATTAAAGAGTATCTTAACGACTCATAGGTTTTACGCTCGAAGAAACATTTAATCTTAGACACAATAAAACTTAAGACGTGCCAAATATCATTTTAAATGAAAAACATTTTCTGTAAGAAAATCGAAACTGTCCCTTAATTTCATCTTTCAGTCTAAAATTGATAAACAACAGAGACGTGAAAATGCGAATACATTATAAATAAGTATAAATCTTGCAAAGCTTGTCGACAACGTTATTTCTTTTAATTTTCCGATATCAAAAATCTTTGTTATAATTTTTTTTTTAATTTGTATAGATTTTATCATATTATTATGCCATAAAACGATGCATTATACCATATAATTATAACAAAAGTGTTTATGTCTAAAAAAGTAAAGCTAAAACTGACTATCAGAAAATAAGAATATTTTTTTTCCAGAAAATTTCTTTGGTCGTTTGTAAGCTTTAAAGAAGTATTAAAAAAATTGTAATTTAACAAATTACAACAACCATTGGGAAAATGTTCCGATTTTTTTTTTAAATTAATTTAAAATATTAATTATTCACAAATATTCATCGGAACCATCTAGAAATAAACGCATTTTCCGTTGAAGAGATCATGGCATTCGCTGTCCTCGCAAAAATATTCATTTGAACCATCGCTGCAGTTATTGAAACGCATTTTCCATTACTATACCTTATCCTTAATATATATCTTAATATTTTGTCGGACCCTTCCTACAATAACTTTAACTCTTGTTAATGTCTGAGTTAAAGGTATTACCGAAAACAACAAACATTTTCCCAATGATTAACAAATTTGGGAATATCATAGCTTCTAATATCTTAAAAATATCCGCAACAAATCTACACGTGCTGTTAAAAGAAAAAAAATCTAACGATATCATATATATGAAAATTGCTTTGATTACAACGTATAGGAGAGCACATAATTCGTTTTTACTTTTGGAGCTGTAAGTGACCCATTTTGTGTTTCCGAAATCTTCTAACCCTTTCGGCAATACAGCGTTAACCTTGCATATATGGAGAAATCCAACCACATCTCATTTGTGAAAATGAGATTGATAGTTTAGGAAAGATTATCATACTTACATGTTTGTGAACAAAAAATTCAGTTGCAAAGGAATTCATAGGACTTCCTTTTGATGTTCTGTTGTTGGGTCAAATTTCATACCCAAGATTGGGGTGAGTTTGCAATAAAATTACGAGGGAAGACTTTCTGTCCTTTCGCAATAAACTAGCTGCAATACGACTATGGGTCAGAATGTTGGCGCAGGAACAGTGTAACAGTCAGAGCCTCCAGCTAAAACACAATAATTGAACATATCTAAAGTGCAAAGTTAAAATTTGCATGTAGTAAAATTAAATAGAATTTATTAAAAAAATTCCTTTTATTGTTAAATACAAGAGGCAATTTATACATAATACGCAAAATTCGTATAATTTTCATCATCAGTGCCAATATATAAACTAGTCGGATGTGCCAATCCTAAAACTTTTTTCTATCTCATACAAGTTTCACAGACATCAAACACGAATCAGCACCTATTTATGTCAAAATCTAACTGAATCTAAAGTTTTATTAAATTCCGTGCATTAGTTCTTGAGGTAGGACAATCGCTAAAATCATGTAAATCCAGAAAAATACAGTCTAGCCGCGCTATCTGTTGGGAAATTTACACCAAAACCTAATTAACAACAACTTATGTCAACGTCTAACTGAATCTGAAGTTTGATGAAATTGTGTGCGTTAGTTCTTGAGATATAGTTATCGTAAAAATCCTGAGAAAAGTAAAGTAGCAGCTCCACCTGTTGGGCTGTTTACACAAAAACGTAACCGGTATCTATTTATGTCAAGGTCTAACAGAATAGGGAGTTTGATGAAATTCTATGCATTAGTTCTTGAGATATAGCTCTCATGAAATTCATGAATAAAGTTGTATAGCAGCTCCACCTGTTGGTCTGTTTACACCAAAACGTAATCATCGTCTATTTATGTCAAGGTCTAATGGAATCTGCAGTTTGATGAAATTATGTGTATTAGTTCTTTAGATATAGCTATCATGAAAATATTGAAAAATGTAGCATAGCTGCGCCACCTGGTGGGCGATTTACAACAAAAACCAATCAGCACCAACTTATATCAGGGACTAACTTAGTATAAAGTTTTATTAAATTCCGTGCTTTAGTTCTTGAGATAGAGCGCCCTCAAACACACTGACGGTCAGACCGACACACACACAGACTCACAGACAGACATTTTCTAAAAAGAGTCAGATCGTGTTCAGGACATTTTAAAACATATACATTCGTTGAAAACCGGAAATCGAAAACTTTCATGACTACAATACTTTCTTTTTGTAAAGATAGAAGAAAGTAAAAATAAACCTTTTACATGAAGAAAAAAAAACTACTATGTTCTGGACATGAGAAAATTGTCTTCTAATAAATCAAATCAATTAAATGATTTAAAAGTACAAGAAATGACATCGATTCAGTAAATAGATTTATAATACACACACACACACACATATATATATATATAATCGCATAATATGATTATGGAATCGTGGACAATGAAAACAATGATGCTAAGACGTGAAGTTTCACAGAACTTTCTGCATTCAAACTGGTGATACAAGCATTGCATTTTTCGAACAAATCACCGAATTTCAGCACCTCTTTTAGATGACCGCAACCAAAAATGAATGACAAAAAATTCCTATCACGGGGATCTAAATTTGATGTTTCGTTGAATTCTACGCGCGTAAACCGGAGCTTTAAGCATCGCATAAAACGAACAAATCATGGATTTGTGGCATCCCCTCTTGGGGGATTTTTCCCCAAAACAAATCAGCGCCAGTTCATATAAGGAAAGGACTTCATAAGGGATAATATTCTATTCTATGCAGCAGTTCGTGAGTTAGAGCACCCACAAAATTTGTATCACATACAGACAAATAGACACACAAACTCACAGGCAGACATTTTCTAAAACCAGTCAAATCGTGTTCCAGATTTTCTAAATTCATCAAAAACTGAAAATCGAAATTTTTCACGAATCAACTAATTTTTTCTTGTATCAACAGAGGAAAATAGAAAGCGTAGTAAGCACATCTTTAACAATTCCGCTTTCGTGACATTTTAGACTCATCGTAAAATTGAACACACTCTTCCTCTAAAAGAAAGTTCATTCGTGCAAATGGATTGTGCAATATTTACTTGACTTAAAGGGGAAAAAATCACTTAAGAAATATGTAATACAGAATTTATTTTTTTGCTAAGAAAATAGCTAGCAAAATAAATTGAATTTTCATTGACAGCAAAATCCACGTATTGTGTTACAGATTTTGATTAAATAAGCTTTTCTTCGTGAATGCTTCCTTTTATTTCCCCGCTTTGACATTTTTGGCGTAAGGGATGAAGAACCTTTATTAAAAGTTGATTTGTTGAATTAAAGCATTCATTTATTAATCTTCCGAGACTTCCATTTCCTCTTTAAAAGTTAATTTAAATAGAGCGATAAAGCGATATACTACCGGGTGTCCGAAAAAGAAGGGAACCTTTTTAAATTTAAATAATTTGAAAACAGTTAAAAACAGAAATATCTCCTTAGTTGCATTTGTATTTAAAAAAGCAAAAAAGTTTTAATCATACGATTTCAGAATTATTTATAAATTTCGTCAATAGATGGAGCTGTAATCTGAAAAACAAAATTACACTCTATTAAGACACACATAAACAACGCCTGCATTCAGCATTTAAAGATATACAATTATTATACAGACAAACATACATTACATACAATAATCCAACATGGAGTGAAAAATTAGCCAGAGCCAGGAATCGAACCTGCGTCCACAGCGTTCCGGGCTGTTTCTCTAACCACTGGGCCACTCCGGCCGATTCCTGAATCTGCAATTTCTCACTAATAAACCATGTTGCAGAGAAAGTCTCCAGCCATCTAACAGACAGCCTTGGAGGACCGGACAACGGTGAATAGATTTTTACTATTCCACCCTTCTACGAATATAAATTAAAACACACATAAATAAGTTAATGTTAGATGGCTGGAGACTTCCTCTCCAACATGGTTTATTAGTGAGAAATTGGAGACTCAGGAATCGGCCGGAGTGGCTCAGTGGTTAGAGCAACAGCCTGGAACGCTGTGGACGCAGGTTCGATTCCTGGCTCTGTCTAATTTTTCACTCCATGTTGGATTATTGTATGTAATGTATGTTTGTCTGTAAGATAATTGTATATCTTTAAAATGACTCTCTGTTGGTTGTATGCTGTGTAATAAAGTGATAATTCACATCCTTTGCATTCATTAATTTCCAGCGTAATTTCAGTTCTGCTGAAAGTTTAATTAGATATATAAATATTCACCGATACTGGGTTTAATATGTCTCATGTATTTAATATGTCTCATATTTTTCACGCTGAAGTTGTGCTCATGATTGACGTTCCATCTTGTAAAATTCGCACAAAAAATCGCTATCACAGCGCCCATTTTCATCAGAATAACCCCAAATTCAATTTGCACCTGCAAGCAATAACCCAAAACACACATAAAATTTGGTTCAATTCTATGCATATCTTTATATACTTTTCGATGATATTATAATGAAAATGGCACAAAAATCTCTATTACAGCGCCCCCCCTTCTGGCGTAATATCTCCTAATTCTAAAAGGACCTGATGGCGATAGTCACAAACCTGAAAAAAAAAATTGGTTCAATTCCCTCCCCACACCTATGCATACCTTTATATATTTTTCAATGAATTACTGTTTGTGTAAGTAATCGTCTGCAGCTAGCCAAAGCTGCATGTTCCTTGGTTTCATGTGCTCCGAATTTATGTAAGTTTCTTTTTTTTGCTTTCCGCGTTTGGCAACACTCAGTGTTCTGTTTTTCTTGTTGTTTTTAGAATGTGAAAAAGAATGTTGTGGAATAAGCCGTGTGATGGCTCGCATTTTGTTGCTTGTGAATAAAACGCATTTATACAGTTCATTGCATTTGTGTTTTAGTTAAGAAATAGCAGTGTGTGTATGTGTATAGTTTGAAATGCAATAACATTTTTGGTACAAGTCTAGTCGGAGTGCTAGTGAACAAAAAAAAGTGTAGAATCGAACATTTTTCTGAACTGGCGCGATGTCATTTTGTGGCGAATGATTACCTCAGCTTTTGAGGTAAGTTAACTTTGAACATTATATTTCGTGCGTAAAAATAATTGCTATTTAAAACTGTGGAATTCTGATGAGAATAATAGTATAGATTTAAACTGAATTTCGTATTAACGTATTTTAGAACTAGTTTTGGATTTTATTAAAGTAAAAATGAGTGAACTAACAACTTTTAAAACGAAAAGAACTGCTCTACGGAGAAGTGTAACGAATTATATTAAGAAAATAGAAAGTATAATCGCAGATGGTGAGATTAATTTAACACAATTAGAAGAAAATATTGAACTGTTAAAACAGAAAGAAACGGAACTAAAAAAACTTGATAGGGAAATTGAAAGTTTAATTACAGAATCTAAACAATTAGAGAGTGAGATAGATAGTGCACAGGAAATCTCAGATAAAATTGATTTGTGGAAATTTAAAGGTGAGAAATTATTGAAAATCGAAAATGCTAAGTTAAGTAAGAGTGAAAATAAATCTGATAGTGTAATTTCAGGAAACATTTTTGAGAATATTAAATTACCTAGGTTATCATTACCTACTTTTGGAGGCAATATCACTGAATGGATAGCTTTTAAAGATCTTTTCAATGCATGCGTAAACAGTAATACGACTATATCTAATGCTCAAAAATTGCTGTATTTGAAGGTTTAATTAAAAGGTGAAGCGTATCGCGTCATACAGTCTATTTAAATTTCCGATTCTAATTTTGAAATAGTCTGGAATCTACTAGACGAAAGATATTCAAATAAGAGAGAACAAATTTTTCCATATATTAAACGATTTTTAAGTTTACCATCAATTCAAACAGAATCAGCTATTGCTATTTTAAGTCTAGTTGATAACATTAATGAAGTTATTTGCTCGTTAGAAGTATTGAACCAAACCATTGATAAATTTGGTGATACATTAATGACTTATTTAATTTTGCAAAAATTGGATCCTTCTACAAAATTGATTTGGGAACGTCAGCTTAAAAGCAATGAAATTCCAAAACTTAAGAACTTAATTGAATTTCTTAACAATTACGCAAGAACTCTTCAGAATAGCAAGTTAGTGGTAAATAAGGTACCTAAATCTGTATTTCCAAATAAGAGTAATGCTTTTGTAGCTACTTTGGGTTGTGGTTACTGTAAAGAAGAACATAGTTTAGCTAAATGCTCGAAATTTCTTAATTTGCCTGTTTAACAACGAGTAGATTTCGTAAAACATAATCATTATTGCTTCAATTGCCTATCTAATATGCATTTTCTCAATAAATGTAAGAGTCTAAATACGTGCCATCATTGCTTTAAGAAACATCATAGTATTTTGCACATGGTAAATAATTCAAGGAATAAGACTCAGACGAATAGTATGTCCCCACACGCACAAGAATTTATCCCTAAAAAAGTTGAGCCAGCGAGTGATAATGTTTCGTCTACAGCCTGTGCCTCTCATTATGAATCAAAAGCAAAAAGTAATCAAAAGAGTCATATTTTATTGTGTACCGCATTAATAAAAGTTCAAAATTGTAAAGAAGAGTTTGTAAAATGCAGATGTTTATGTGATACAGGCTCTCAGAAGTCATTCATTTCTAGAGAATGTGTAAGCAAATTAGATTAAAGGTAAAAGATAGTTCTATTTCTGTGTCATGTTTGGGAACATTTAATACTGTGAGTAATGGGGAAGTCGATTTATTATTCACTTCTCACTTCAAATGTGATCTCAGAGTTCAACATCAGCATTCGTAATGGATAAAGTGACAGATAATATTCCCTATGTGTCTTTACCTTCAGTCATTTGCGATAATTTCAGTGATTTAGTGTTAGCTGATCCATTGTTTTACAAGTCACAAAAAATTGACATTTTATTTGGTGTAAATGTATTTATGCATTTAATGACACGGGAAATTGTCAAACGTGAACCTAACCTTCCATTTGCCTTAAATTCGAGACTTGGGTGGATAATTTCGGATACTACAAATTTTGAAACGCTGACAACTGATCCAGTACATGTAAATCATTTAAGTACAAAAACTGACGAGTTAGTAAATTCATTCTGGGAATTAGAAAAAATTCCAAATGTGCAACCTTTAACAGTTGAAGAAAAACATTGTGAAAAACATTTTGAGAGTTCTTATTTTAGAGAAAAATCAGGTCGCTATTCAGTCGCATTACCATTCAAACAGGATCGAGATATTTTAGGTGATTCACGCCAAATGGCGCACAGAAGATTTCTTTATCTTGTGAAAAGATTAATATCCGTGCCAGAAATTTACAACCAATATGTTCAATTTATGAAAGAATATTTATCTCTGGGCCACATGGACTTTGTTCCGAATACAGATCGTGAATTAGAAACTAAACACTATTACATCACACAGCACTTCGTCTTGAACGATTCTAGTTTAACTACCAAATTAAGAGTAGTTTTTGATGCGAGTGCTAAACCAACAACAGGTGTTTCTTTAAACGACACTCTAATGGTAGGTCCCAAAATACAAGATGATTTTATTTGCATTTTATATAGGTTTAGATTTCATAATATTGCCATAACAGCTGATATAAGAATGATGTATAGGCAGGTAAAAATTCATGACAGAGATAGGGATTTTCAGAGAATTTTATGGAGAGATAGTCCAGATAAACAAATACAAGTCTTTCGCTTAAATACTGTCACGTATGGAACTGCTGCTGCTCCATATCTTGCAACTAAAGCTTTGAGTAAGTTAGCAATTCATGAGGGTCTTAATTTCCCAAAAGCAAAGCCTATAGTTTTAAGAGATTTTTATGTCGACGATGTTTTAACTGGTGTTGAGAGTAGTCAGGAAGGTACTGAATTGATATCTGATTTGCAAAAAATGCTAAAAAAAGGTGGGTTTGAGCTACATAAATGGTCCACAAATAAACCATCACTATTGAAAAATGCTGGGTTAGCAAACACAATTAACGATAATATACAGAGTGTAGTGGGCAATAAGGCCACAAAAGTTTTAGGAGTGGAATGGCATCCTGATAATGATATGTTCAAAAGTAGTTTCAGTGACATAAATTATCAAGGTGTCCCTACTAAAAGAATTATTCTGTCATTTATCTCAACGTTGTTTGATCCATTGGGGTGGATTGCACCTTTTGTGATTCTAACCAAAATGATCCTTCAAGAACTGGGGAAATTACAATTATCATGGGATGATCCAGTACCAGAAAATATTGACCAAAAGTGGAAAATTTTGTGCCAAGAAGTCAAACTCTTAAATTCCATATATATACCTAGAAAAGTAATTTTGCCCAATTATTCTCGATGTGAACTTCACGGATTTTGTGATGCGTCAGAAAAGGGTTATTCAGCAGTTATTTACGTTAAAACTTGTGATAACTCTAACATTGATGTGAAACTTTTAACAGCTAAAACTCGCGTAGCACCACTAAAACCTGTCACGATTCCAAGACTGGAATTATGTTCTGCAGTATTACTGGCACACTTAATATAGGCAGTCAGAGCTGCATTGCATATAAAACCTGATTCTGTGCACGCATGGAGTGATTCACAAATTGTATTGTCATGGCTAAGATCAAATCCTAAAAGATGGCAAGTCTTTGTAGCCAACAGAGTATCTGAAATCCAATCCATTTTACCAGCGGAGAATTGGAACCATGTGGACGGAAAAGAAAATCCTGCTGATTGTGCATCACGTGGGTTACTTCCTGCAGAACTAGTGTCCCATGACTTGTGGTGGAACGGACCACTATGGTTAAGAAGTAGTGAGGTTCCAGTGCATGAACCTATTCCCATAAATGAAGAAGAATTACCAGAAGCACGTAAAACCTTATCATTTGTAGCTTCTGAAACTGTAAAAGAGCTTGATGTTATATCAAAAATATCTTCGTTTTCCAAATTGCAACGCATATTTGCTTGGATATTGAGATTCATCTACAATTCAAAGGCAAAATGTGTAGAAAGAAATACATCCTTTTTATCAAGCAATGAAATTCAAGCCGCAACACGCTGCATTATTCGGATAGTTCAACAAGTGAACTTCAGAAAGGAAATTCAGTGTTTAGAAGCTTGAAAAGAGCTACCTGCAAATAGCAGTCTCATGTGCTTGTGTCCAATTTTAGATGATAACAAAATATTAAGAGTAGGAGGAAGATTGAAAAACGCACAGCTGTCGGAGAATGAAAAGCACCCAATCTTATTACCATCAAAGCACCACTTGACTAAGATCATAATTAAACATTATCATGAAAAATATTTACCTGCAGGTCCAGAACTTTTTCTTTCTTTAATTAGACAGCAATTTTGGATCATTACTGCTAGGTCTCTTATTCGGAAAATGGTAAGAGCTTGTGTTACGTGTTGCAGATATAAAGCTCAAACTGCAAAACAAATAATGGCTGATCTTCCAGCATCCAGAGTAACACAATCACAACTATTTCATCGAGTTGGAACAGATTTTTCAGGACCATTCATGATTAAATATCGTGCAGGACTCGGAGTAAAATCATTTAAATCATATGTGTGTGTATTTGTCTGCTTCGTCATCAAGGCAGTCCATCTTGAAGTCGTTGAAGATCTTTCAACAAAGGCATTCTTAAGTGCATTAAAACGATTTATTGCAAGAAGAGGGAAACCTTTTGAGATTTTTAGTGGCTGTGGAACCAACTTCAAAGGTGCAGAAAAAGAAATTAACAAATTTCTTTTGCAGTGCAAGCAGAATGAAGAAATTCGCAAATTTTTGTCGTCCAGTAGTGAAACTGTGTCCTCTTCCTATAAAAACTAAAAACTGTGAACTGAAAACCTTTTAATATATTTCTATTTTTTTGCATTAATTTGTTTGTGTTATTAATTGTTTTTGTCATTATAGTAAGAAATAATTGTATGCAACTAACCACTTGTTGAAATCCCAGGGGATTTCAACGGGGGCCAGAATGTTTGTGTAAGTAATCGTCTGCAGCTAGCCAAAGCTGCATGTTCCTTGGTTTCATGTGCTCCGAATTTATGTAAGTTTCTTTTTCTTGCTTTCCGCGTTTGGCAACACTCAGTGTTCTGTTTTTCTTGTTGTTTTTAGAATGTGAAAAAGAATGTTGTGGAATAAGCCGTGTGATGGCTCGCATTTTGTTGCTTGTGAATAAAACGCATTTATACAGTCCTTTGCATTTGTGTTTTAGTTAAGAACCAGCAGTGTGTGTATGTGTATAGTTTGAAACGCAATAACAGATACAACAATGAAAATGGTACAAAAATCACTAGTAAAGCGCCCCCTTCCGGCGGAATATCTGCAAATTCTAGAAGAACCTGCTAGCGATAGTCACAAACCTAAAAAAATACTCAATTCTATGCATAACTTCATAAACTTTTCGACGATAGAATGAGGACAGACAAACATTTCGTATAAACATATTTTTCGGGATCTCTGATCCCTAAAACGTGTAAATACATCGAAAACCGGAAGTCGGAAAAATTTTGATTACATTACTTTATTCTATTTTTCATAGAAGAAAGTAAAAATCTAAATAAAGGTTGCTAAATTGTGTTCCAAATAATTGCATTGAGGTACTATTATGTTTAAAAACGAAAAGTCGGAGAACAAATATTTAGCTTTATTTGAGGGGGTTAGAATGACAATGGAGTAAATTCATATTTAATACTTGGAATTTTTTTTACCAGAGAAAATTTCTCACGCCTTGCATTCATAATATTCAAATTTTAATTGCTTAATAGGCGTATAGCTAACATATTGAAAAAGTACTCAAGCCGGGACTCGAACCCGGGTCATCAGTATAGTCCACTGACGTTCTATCAATTGAAGCCCTTGGGAACGATACTCAGCCTGGAACTTTTTCACCGCAACATGTTGGCAAGGCTACAAACGCAGCACAAGATGGAATACATGGATGCATTAAGATGGAATGTATCAAATAGGAATTTATTCAATTGTCGATGCTAGATTTTCTTTGATTTCGTGTTTGCTCCAGGGTTGGCGGCTCACGGAAAAGTATTCCACCTTGTGCTGCGTTTGTAGCCTTGCCAACATGTTATGGTGAAAAAGTTCCAGGCTGAGTATCATTCCCAAGTGGTTCAGTTGGTAGAACGTCAGTGCGCTATACTGATGACCCAGGTTCGAGTCCCGGCTTGGGTACTTTTTCACTATGTTGGCTATACGCCTATTAAGCAATTAAAATTTGAATACGACAATGGAATAAGTCAATATTTAGTAATTTGAGAAATGAAGGGTTTTGTAAAACTTGTAGTATTGCCGTTGCATTAAGGTCCAACATGTTTTGCCCTCTTTTGTCCAACTTGTTTTGCTTCTGTTTAGCGACTCCCTAAGTGAACTATGACTTATTTGAATATCACACTGAACAGAAATCGATATACGTTCAGTGAAAATATGGTTAGCTAGAATTTACGAATTTTTGACTTATCCCACTGTCATTCTAACCTCCACATTTTAAGATACATGGTGAAGTATAAAAACATTTAATTGAAACAAAATTTAATATCCATAGAGAATTTTTATTACTTTTTTTATTCGTCGAAAAGAAAATATCCTACACTTGTGTTTAAAATACTGATAAGAGAGCATTTTGTAATGTTTAAATGGCATTTTCAAATAACAAATAATATTTCCTCGTTCTAAAACAAAAATCTCAAATACTCGTGTAAAGACAGATTTTTTTTTTTTTTTTTTTTTTTTTTTTTTTAAAGCTGATATATATGATTATATATAAAAGAAAGATATTAAAATTTATGGGAATCTTTTCCTCTTTTCAATTGTTTCGTGCAAAACAAATATTATAATGTCGGGAAATGTAGTTTTCTGCCATCTATAAAAACATCAGAGGTTCCCAAAGTGTGCTCCGCGGCATTCCAGGAAAATAAATAAAACATGAAAGAAATTAGCATGTTGCAAGGGAAAATTTTTCGAAAGTATGTAGAAATTTGTGTGTGTCAAAAATAAATACATCTATTACTGGGTTGAAAAAACCTATAATATATTTTTTTAAATTATATAAAAAAAATTTGCTTTATACTTGTATCCATTTTCTATATAATATTTTTGGTTTGAACTACTTTATTTTATGTTTCTGCATTTAATGTGTTTTAAAAATTCGATCCGAAATAAGCTACAAGAAATAGTATTCTAAATCGAATGCACAACGAAAATCGAAAGAGCAAAGGCGCGCCAGTGGTGTTATCTTTGCTTGCCGAAGAAAAGGGAGCACAGTTTTGTTCTTTGGAGCTCCGTCTATTCATATGTTTATACTTAGTTATTTTTTGCTTAGTAAAAAGATTCTAACTTCCTAATGTGGTAAGTGTGTCTCACATTGCTTATTTTCTTTCGCTTCACTCTTTGCGATCTTTAAAATGAGGTATTTTATACTCTATTACTTGCTATATTTACTGAGAATTGTGTTAGTTAAGCTTTGATTGTTTCAGCGTTTGACTGATAATTGGTTTTCGCTTTTCGTTACCATTTAATTTAAGTGGTTAAATCTCAAATTTCATGTTCTAATTCAGTTTAAAATTAAAAATGGCTTCAATTTTTTAACCTATTCAGTTTTTTAAAAGTTGTAATTAATTTTGACACCCTGTACGCGAAAATGGAACATATGTATTTACGAAAAAAATATTTATTTTCATTTAAATAATTGCTTGAGCTGTAAATTTTATTTTATAGTTAAAATTTGTATGAAATTACTCTTGTAACTTATAATTTATTCAACATTTTTATTACTGTAATATTTAGTGTTTGTATTTTAACTTCACAATGTCCTACTAATGTTAACATTATTTAGTTGTTCTTGGTGATTTCAATAATATCGCCTCAACAACGGATAGTTCGAATTTTATTGTAACATTTAATTGAAGACACATTTCTGAGAAACATTTTACATAATTTTACTTTATTTTTAAAGCAATGTATGTTGCTGAAAACACATTTTATTAACATCTTGTGTCACTTAATAATCCCTCTTTAAAATTTTGTTTTAATTCGTCTCGGCATTGGCTAAGATTCTTATGTTATGATGCCACATTTTCCTATCAGAAATAATGCTGTAGCAATTTAAAATATATATTGGTTTTTTACATTTGTCATCACACTAGCAATCTAAACTTTTGCTTAGCTCCACCCCTTGCTTAGACTTTTCTTTAATGAGTACCGGCCCTGATATAAATTTAACCTCACCCATATATCCCGTTTTGTTAGTAAAATTTTTCTACTAGTTGCAGTTCTTTTAACATGTGTAGTTTTTAACCGTATATCTATTTTGAGGCAGAAACAACGGTGAAAGAAAGTTTCTTTCAAAACTGTAACCAATATCTAAATACTTTAAATAAAACATATAAAAAAGTGAACGATGCTGCACCTAACAATACAGGTTACCGATTTTGCCACGCCCATTTAAACACTAAAACGATAATCTGCTTCTAAATGTATTTAAAAAAATGGTTCAAAATAAACTCAGAGGCGATTCGTTTTCGTTCCATGTTTAGAAGTACTAGAAACGTAAAGAAGGACGAGAAAAGAATTCGTAATCGCATGATTCTATTACGGGTGGGCGGGACTAGCGAAAACGTATTATATAATTACTCATGGGTGACTGAGCCTACGCATTTTATTTTATTTCGCGAGTAGCCTATTGGGATTATACAGAAGCATCTCTTTGAAAACGAAAACTGTACAACTTACCTTTTTTCCTGTGTTTGTGTGTGGTTTTCGCCATAAATAATAATAGTTTCACGTAAGCCCCAATGCAATGCCTCATCCAGAAAAAGTTACCATTTTTATCTTTAATTCCGAGTTCATACTGGAAATCCCGAAGGAATACTTTTTTATTTAAAAATATATGTCATTAAACCCTTAACAGTATTGCTCGAACGTAGCTCGGGTAAGAAGAGTTTGTTTTCTGCGTTACTAAAAGATTTCAGAAACCACAAATTTTTAACTATATTTTTTGCTGTACTTTACGGACATATATCGATTATACAAGGCAGATATTTTAATACAAAAAAGTGGTTTTTAGTCCTTTTTTTAATTGTGTTCAATAATAATAATATTAAATAAAACTGTTAAGGGGTTAAATAATAGAAAATTTGATTTTCAAAATTTCTAGTATGAATTCAGAATTTTTGTATCAAGAAAAGAGTCAAACTGAGAACCTTGGCCCCATGTTGTGAACTACTGGTTCAGACTCTTATCCAGCAGATCTTCCTCTGCTCCATAGGCATAAAAAATAACATCAATTTGTAAACAATACAGTACCGTGGAGTTAAAGGGCTCCGCCATAGAAATTCTTCCCGAAAAGGGCTCCACGAGCCCAAAAGTTTGGGAACCACTGCTCTAGACTAATGTATGTGTTAGTTACTTTTTTAATAAATTTATGGGGGGAATGATAAAGAAGTTTCACAGCAAATAATCTAATTCTGCGCTATATTTGTTTACGTTAATGTGTGTCCTTTTTACTTACCCATCATACGTAGTATAGGGTAAGTCTTGTAATCGTTTTGAAAATCGACAAAATTTTTTTGACGGATTTACATATTTCAGACACTGGAGATTCCGAAAAACATATTGTTAGAAAAAAAAAATTGCCGTCCGTCTGTGTGTCTGTAAACGATCTATCTGCCGAAAAAATTGAGATAGACTATAATATGACTATAATATGACTTTAAATATGACTATATTTAAAACTTACCAATAGGAAAGATATTGTTGATTTGTGTCAAAACTGTACACGATAGATCTTTTTAAGTATTTAAACCGAAATGAGCATAAACAAAACACATGCGAAACACCTCTCATTTTAAAGAAAAAAATATTTCATTTCAGGTCATTGTAGTTCTTCTATTCCTAAGCTAAACATACATACACTAGCAAATGATTCCTAGTTCCTACGGCACTTAAAACTATCGCTTCGACAACTACTTCCTATATAAAAATAAAATGGTTTATATTTTTTTAATTTAACAAGCAATATTATTTGCCAGGCTTTTAAAAAGAAGAAAATATACAATGGACTTACCAATTAATGCTGAGAATGGAGATATGATTAAAGAGGAGGTTACATATAGTGCAATGCCTACCAGTTGCAACTGAAGTAACTGAGGATGTAGTCATAAAATGACGTTTGCTGTTATTTTACATCGGATCAACAGGGCCTGATTACTTCCGAGGCAAACTTCCACCAGTGCATTCGAATAGCACTTCCCAACTTATTTAAAGGCCTTATTCATGAAAAATTTCTGTTATCAATAAAGGAAATATTTCTATTCGTTTTCCCTGATGGAATATGTCCCGGCGTTATTATAATATTTATCACTGACATTAACATTTAGGTAGTCACAATATGGCGGTACCGCAAGGCCGCTCGGACAAACTGCTACCATTGAAAACAATTTTTGCCTTAATTATGATAACAGCATACTACTATCGAAAGATAGCTTTGAATATAGCATACTGCTGATGGAAAATTTATATCGCACATAACACAACAAGATGAAAGAGAAAATGAGGTATATGGGACAGACATATATCCTTCTCAAACATTTTCTATTTCGCAGAAATATGAATGCTATCTATCCATGATAGAGTAAAGCATTTAACGCTGGTACTGAACCCTACCGTTAATAATGGGCGAATAAAATACTTTTCATAACAATATTAGGTACTTTTGGGTTTCAGCGGTCCCCGACAATGAATCACCAAGTGACGGAGATATATAGCCATGTTAAGTGTGAAATATCGACAAATATTTGCCGTCCTAAAAAAAACAGTACTTGTTTATCTTATTATCATATTAATTTTTCGTTGCTGTTCCAAAACATTTTTATGTTTTAATTGCATGTTGTATTGTTTTTCTATTATCGGCTGTATTTACTTTTTATAAATAGGAAACAATCTTTGATTTACCAAGTACTGAGATGTATGCAATACATTTTTTTAAAAAGCGAGGGCAACTCACGCAACATACAACTATGCAAAAATGACCATGATATGAAACTGTATGTTACCAATGATGTAGCTATTATGGAGATGCCGTGTAAAAGGTTGTAAAAAAAGAAAAATGGCCTCCGTGTTAGAAATTGGTTTATCTGTTCGAGAATACCGTTCGTAACTGGTTTAAGGTTTATGTATTATTAGCCAAAGTAATTAACATCTATAAAGTTGTGTAAGCAACAGCTACATATGAGTGAAAATGAGGCAGTCGATTGGAGTAGTTACATGAGAGCAGTGTGTTCCCTACACCTGATACGACGATTTAATGGACGAATTGGTGCTGCCAATAAAGTTGTTGAGATCAACGAAAGTTTCTTTGTACGTCGTAAAAACAACAGCAGCAGGATACTTCCACAACATCGGAATTCTTGGAGGGATATGCCAGGAAAATGGCGAAATGAGCACAAAGAAGTCAGTTCATACTCATTTCTGAAACATTGACATACTCAAATAGGAGCGCATGATGTTTTATTCTTGAGTGTGTGCATGTTTTCAGAAATGAGTATATGCATATTTCAAACTTGAATAAATTTGATTCGGAGCCATTTTGACTATGCGACCTACTCAGATTTGAGTAGTTTTTGCTCAGTTTTGAAAATGTCGTTTTTAGAGTGTGCTGGAAGGGGTACAACTCAGAGGAGCTTGAAAAAGCAGCTTACAATTTTTTTACTGTGAGCGATAAGTACAATTTTGTTGATCCAACAACGAGTGTTCATGGACAACATGTTAAAAGAATGTGGGGTTCTGCTAAAAGGTTCAATAAAAAACATTGAGGCACAGGTCACCATAATCTCGAATCGTATCTTGAATTTATGTGGAGAAAATACCTAGGAAAAAAACTGTTTTTGATTAATTGTTAAAAGCAATTTCAGAAATATGCCTATAATGTGAAACGTAATCATCAAATGTTGCTATTCTCGTGGAATATTGCAAGAAATCGTTATGATTTTTTTAAAAAACGTTGTTATGTATTCTTATTAATATAAAGTATTATATTACATAATGCAACGGTATTTATTTTCTTTGTCTCTATTATACGTGCGCGCTACGTTTGTGTTTCACGATCTTGGCAAAATTTACTGTAACTTGGCGAATCCTAATTGTAGGTGCCGCTATAACCCAAATGAACCAATATTATTATACTGGTAATTTAAAGCATCGTCGGAACATAAAATGTTATTAGATGTAGATAGTCACGATTATGGAAGATAGATTAATTTAAAAACTATGAAAAATTTCTCATTAGCGATAGAGTAGTCGCTATTACACTAATTTTCTGAAAAAAGTTTTGCTGTATGTATTGTAAGTATTATATATTTGTATGCATCTTAAATTGTTGAATGTAAATATGTATGCATGCTGAATTTGTTGTAATATATGTGCATGTTGTCAGATCTATGTAGTATTTCTCAGACTTTAAAAATAATATAAGATAATGAGAGAAGAGAGATGATAATATGACAATGAGAGATAATACAGTAAAAGCCTCTAAATAGTGGGCATCCCTCGAAACCACGGAATTTGTCCGCTATTCAGAGGTGTTCACTTTTTAGAGGTATTAATTACACATATACAAATATGTATATACAAATATGTATGGGTTGTGGATTGAAAAAGGTGTTCTAAATAGAGGTGTCTGCTATTTGGGAGTGCTGTGACGGTTTTATTGCAAAGAAATGAACACATAGAAACACGTAAATAAAAACGTAAATAAGAATGAAAAAAATGAATCAATTATACAGATTGCAAAATATTAAAATATATGGTGGATTAAAAGGATGGAAGTGAAATGTAATTACAAATATTTACGATTCTAAAGCGTAATTTAAATCTGCGAATAAGAGTTTATTTTTTAATAATTTTATTCTTTGAAAACAAAATCTCTTATAATTAAATATATTTTTAAAAAATAGGTTCTTTTTTATGTTTTAATGGCATTTCGAAATAACAAATAATCTTTCCTTATTCGAAATAATTCGCAAACTTGCGTAGAACGACAAATAAAAATTACTAGGCAATACATAAAAAGGGAAAGATACTAAAATTTATCAAAACACTTTCCTCTTTTATCTGTTTCGCGAAAAAAGCATTCTAATGTAAGGGAATGACGGAAATAACTTTTCCTTCCATCTGTAAAAAAGTAGATTTTTATTGTTTTGAGACATAAATTTTGTTTTACTGAAAGCTGTATTTAAAATTTATGGCGCTCATTTTTCTTGCAATAGTAGAAGGTAATTTAATTCTATAGTGTTTTTATGTACTTTAATTTTTTTTATTTACACATTAGAAAAAATATATAATTTATTACCGAAAGGTTTTGAAGACCGCCTATTTCGCCACAGGCATTTATATTTGTTTGCAGCTACCCATCAGCCCTTTTAAAGTTATTGAAATATAATACATAGTTTCCAACCTCACGATTTTTTACATACCAATATTTTTATGTAAAAATATGTGTTTCATTTAATCGTACAATATCTGCAATTTAATAAAGCAAAAAATCTTGTAAGATTTTACTGGTATTCAAAAAGTCGGGAGGTTGGCAACTATGATTAATATAACCCTATCTCCACTTTGTCTATGTCTGTGGTATATGTGGCCGTATTTATTCAAACGTAATATAACTCTATCTTCACTTTGTCTGTGTCTGTAGGCGTATTTATACAAATATAATAGAACCCTATCTCCACTTTGCCTATGTCTGTGGTATATGTGGACGAATTTCAACTTCTTTGCATTATATATGAAATTGCCCTCAAACATCTATATTTCATATAGCGAAACCATGAGATCAGAGATTATCACATTGATTTCCATATTTATTAAAAAGAAATGGTCTAATAGATAAACTAATTAATTTAATAGAAATAACAGTAAATAGCCAATATATTTTAGGTAGATTTCGTAAGAAAAACTACCTATTACATTCTCACCTAAGTTGGAATTTTTGAAAAAATTTTGCAGATCTACGCCGATCATGACTCCCAGAACCCAAAATCACCCCCAGCTCAAAACGTTATCTATCTATTTATCTATCTATCTATGTCACTTTTTTATGGACACGATAACTGGAAAAATTCTGCATAAATCTCTTTCAAACTGATACATAAAATTAAGGGGCATAAAATCTCGGTCATGTTCGTTAATGGGCAAAATCGAACCAAGGGGGAGGGCTTTTTGTTAAAACAGAAAAAAACCCATAATTTCTTAATTATGATACGTATCGAATCCGTTTAAAGTTATTACTTCTAGGAAAAGGGCCGAAAATGTATGTATGACATATTTTTGATATCATTAAAAATGGCCCCAATGTATTGAAAAAAGGGGGGTATTAGAAAAAAAAATCATAACTTCGTCAAATCACAAGATATCAAATCCGCTTAAATTTATTATTAATCCTCTTAATATTATCTAAAACTTTTATATTGACAAGTTTTTTATAGTACTAACACTTATAGCAGAAAAAAAAACAAATCCATGCCGGCTCCGTCTGTAAACAAGTTAGGTTTCGAAGTGGGCGGTTCCTATCTGCTGTATCATGGCAAAAAGGTCATTTCTTCCGCAATTCCCAACAAACAGGCGCCCCACGTACTGCATCTTCGAAACCTACCTGTGTCTGTAGGCCGAGCCTTCAGGGATTTTTCATAATATGTCCTTGTTTCTAATTAACGGTATAAAGAATGTTTCAATCCTTCCAGAGACTGAAATTTGATTTTACTGGACAAATACCGTATCTACTTAGTATGTGCATTCTCTAAATTTTTGATAACTTCAATGTCGGCGTACTCATTGAGTTTTGTTGGCTTGTATGTCTATATGTCAATTGTCATAGTTTATATTTTATACATATATTCTGTAACCTTTTTTTAACACTGTCCAACGTAGTTGAAAAGTGTTTATGAATTCGGTTTGTCTGTCTGTCCGCCGTTTATCTGTGCCCTAATTCTCGTAACTATACTCAGATTGTCATGCAATTGATATATGTTATTGAGGTTTACCATGACATATTCGGTATTAAAAATGAAGTGTGTAGCATTTTGAGTTCGTTTACAGGAACACTCAAAATAATTCTGTTACATTACGTTCTATGGAGGAAAATCGTCTGCTATGTATTTTAATGATGTTACACAGTTTTAAACACATTGAAAATGATATACATCACTGCGGTGCACTACAAGACGCTTACTGTAGAATATGACGTCGCTCATTTACAAAGAACAATAAAAGTATTCGGTTACAGTACAGTCTATGAGCAATAATTTCTCAAATTGCGCTTTCAATTGTGGTATTCACTTTTAAATTTAACTAATTTGTTGCTAATTACTAGGTATGTATAAATTCTATAGCGCATAACTGAAGTAAATTATAGCATAGTATGTAATACATACAGAAATCTTTAGATCATTTATAGGGCTGTACAAAATAATTCTGATATTTTTACGGTTATTGATGGTAATTTCTAAAAATTGGTTTTAAAGTGTGTTATGCGCTTTCCAAAACTGAAAGGTAGGCCTCCACGCCCGGTTTGATCTTGTCATTGTTTACCTAGACTATTATTGTATATAACTTGCCTCGTCCAGTATAATCGGATGCTTTGTGATTGACATTGTAATATTTGACAGTAAATTTTCATTAGTGAGGGGTCCCATTCCGGGTCGTCCTTCTGGGCATCTCTTCCTGGGCATCCTCCTTGCCGCCGCATAGTAAAAAAAAATCTGCTGGGCGAGGCTAGTTGAGCTTAAGCCCAAAGGTAGGCTCCGCGCCTGGTTTGACCTTGACCTTGTTCACTTAAACATCATTTTTTCCTTTATTAGTGTGTGAAGATTTGTTGCAGTTTTCTGAATATATTGGAAAGTGTTTCATATTCTATGCTTGACGCATGATTTATCGATCTTGTTTAATTTTTTTAAAATAAATATGAGTGGTTCACAGGAGTTATAAACTTGATAGGTTGACAATTCTACTTGGTTAGACTTTTATAGTGCTCTATACTTTTCTTTACAAAACCTTTACTTAAAATATTGAGACAATACTATTATTTAAATAAGATTTTGAATACTACATCTTTCAAAAATGAATTTAAATTCATTTTAAAATGGATTCATCTTCGTTTAATTTAATATTTTTATACGTTCGGAAACAAAATCTCCTACAGTTACTTTCAAAAAAGGATGCTTGTAATGTTTTAATGGCATTTCGAAACAACAAATAATTTTAAATAAATCTGAAGCACGTGCCTTAAGACAGAAAAAAACTCTAAGCAGATGCACTAAGGGAAAGGATATTAAAATTTATGAGAGCCTTTTCCTCTTTTTTATTCTTTCATGCAAAAATGCATTTTAATGCAAGGAAATAGGGTAATTAAATTTTTCTTTCATATGTAAAGAAGTTTTTTGAAATGCTTTTTAGACACAGATTTATTTTATTGAAAATTCTGTTTCAAATTTACTGTAGTAGTCTCTCTTTTTTACATTCTGTTAATTTAAATTAATTTGTTTTATTTATGTAAAGACTGAATTTTGTACTCGATTTCTTTTACTGACTTTCTGATATACTAGGATTATAAAAAATATGTACACAATTGTGTTTCCGATGGCAATATAACATTTTAATGTTTTTAGAATTTAATTATGAATTAAAATTTTAATTTTAAGACATTTTTCAGCGCAGGCGATAAATCGCCAAATATTCTGTATACGATTTACAACAGCAGTAATGATTTACCAAACCATACTCACTAAAACAGGCCAACTGGTTGTTCATCTGAAACAATTAAATATTTTAAACACTAAAAAATAAAAAATAAAACATAAATAAACAATAAAGTGTCTAACGTTTTTTAAGTACGCTTTTATTTATTTATTTATTATTATTATTATTTCCTTCAAGTACTGTAATTTAAATGTAGTTATCTTCTTATGTAATCTCGGTATTTTTGTAATGGATTTTTTACTGACTTTCTAATATACTAGGGTTATAAAAATTGTGTACACAATTGTGTTCCCGCAGGCAATAGAGCATTTTAATATTTTTAGAATTTTATTATGAATTAAAACTTTAATTTTAAGGCATTTTTCCGCGCGTATGATACATCGCCAAATATTGTATATGGTTACAACTGTTATACGAGTTACAACAGCAATGGAGTACTGATACACCAAACCATACACACTAAAATAGGCCAACTGATTGTGAATCTGTAACAATTAAATATTTTAAACACTCAAAAATAGAAAATAAAATATAAATAAAAAAACAAAGTGTATAATATTCTTTTAAGTACCATTTTATTTATCCTTATTATTATTATTGTCTACAAGCACTGTAATCTAAATGCAATTTTCTTCTTATTCAATATCGGTATTTTTGTTATTCAATAACGAAAATATCTCTTTTAGATAATACTGGTGAAATTTCCGCATAATTATAATGTAATACACTGAAAGAAAACTTATTACGCCTTCTTCTAGAACGAATATGTAGTCATTTTCTAAGTCCTTAAAATCGAAATATAGATTTCCGAGTTATGCGGATAAGGCAAACAAATAAACTGAATAGACAAGATGATCGAAGATTTCTAGTCTATAGTTTTCTAAGTGATGAAACGATACATTATATTATGAATCTTCTGTATTGCGAGAAATTATCACTTGGCATCTGGAATAACTTCATAAACTAGAATCATAGTTACTAAAACTAACTTCTTGTGTTCAGATGTATTTGCAGATATTTTTAAATAAGTTTGACCACGATGATATAGGAAAACGCTCTTGAATTTGAATAGGGGATACTAGAGCTCCCTAGCAAAGGGAACTAGAATTTATAAGAATGACATGGAACTATTTTGTCTAGAGCCAAAATTTATTTTCTAGATGCCAGTGGAAGAATTTTTTTCAGTGTATGTATGTACTAAGATGAATGAATATCAGTATGCAAATAAAGGCGTAAGTAATTATAAAGGTAATTAAAACGCATAACACAACAAACAACTCACTTTCTGTAGTTACTGCTCATAGACCATAATGGATATGACTTATTTTGTGTGATTTTGAAAAATAACATTAAACAGTACAGTCAACGTTATTGTGCCCCATAAAAACTTATGTCAGTTTCATAAAGTGCTCTTCAATCAGTAACTACCTGCACACAGTAATCCAATGTATTTCTTCTATGTGTCCTTGTAAACGAATTATAAATGAAACACACACCGTGTTCTCTCAAGAAACATTGCAGTGCATGTCAACAATCTATTTATACAGATAGTGTTTACACATATTGGGAACGACTTTGACAACAAAAATAAAATGCGTAAATTAAAGTAATCATTTTTTAATATTATCTATCTGGTAGCCCTTGTTATGGATATTCCTTGTCATATGCAGTGGAATTTCCAAGATAGTAGGGCTTTTTGTAAAACTGGAAGTGTAATTTTGTTCCATTCCTCCACCACACATTTCCAGAGTTCACTCAATGTAGTTGGACGGAATTTCGCAAGAGCTTGCTTTAATATTCCAAAGACATTGTAATCCTTTGGTGAAACATCTGGGGACTTTGTTGGAATATTATTAAATAGTATTCACTTGATTCCAGTTTCTCTTGTCAATTTGTCGAGAAATGCGACGGTACTTTTGGATGTATTGGCTGCTCGTTTGAACCTGGTAGAACTCAACAATTTTAACGCTCGTAGGAGAAAGTTTTGGAATTTCTTTTTTAAAAATTGGCATTATAACCTGTTTTTGATAATAAGTAGAGTTAATCTTGATATTTTTCTCCAGTTTTCTTATTATTAATATTCCGTTGTAAGAGATTCCAGCAATCCTCATAAATTCTTTAGAGAAACTTTCTTTGCAGTGTTTGCACCAAAGTTGTAAATCTCTTTGGCCTCTTTTCCGATAATAAATCCATCTGTTTTTTATTACAGTCATTTAGACAAGTCCATGCTTCATCAATTGTGACAATTATTTTCCTTTGCGGAGGACTTTATCTGCAGGGAAGGGTTTTTTCAACATCTTTAACATTATAAAGTATGTAAATTTCTGTTTTTGAATCTTTGGAAACTTTTAAATTTTGCACCTTTTGAATCTTTTTAAATTTACGATATTGATTTGCAAGCTTTTCCCCACACGAATGGCAAATAGAGTTTTTAAATCTACACTATTTTCGTTGGGGATTTCTATTACTGTAGCGATTGTGATTTCCGGGCGATTTATGTACCGTTTGTCACGATTTCTCTTGTTTCGTACTGGTTACTTCATTCCTTTGCGGCTGTATTTTGTTTACTTCTAAGTTACAGGATTTCTTAACATACTGAATTTCTTATGCTACAGGATCTCTGGCTGCCGTTTCCTTCGCTGGCTCGATATCCATAGCTGTCGTCAATGTTAATTTGTTCTCTGCCAGTAATTTCCTCTGTATTGCTTCTTCTTGGATTCCTCAAAAATTGCTATTCTGGAGCATTTCATGTAGGGAATAATCGTAATTGCAGTATTTCACCAAACGGCACAACTCCGCTAAAAAATTAGCTGCTATTTCACCCGCGAATCGTACTAGGTTGTTGAATATGTAGCGTTCCACGATCTCTGATGATAATGGGTCGTAAGGAGAATTTAAAATTTCGATCAGTTCTCTTCATATCTCGTCTGAGCCGCGAGAGAGACCAAATTCCGGAGTAGCGTGTAAGTGCCGGGTACGGTAATTATCATAAAGATCGCATGCTGCCAATTTTCATCTGTGATTTCATTTACCACAAAAAACTGTTGAAGTCTTTCAGTATACTGGCTCCAGTGCTTTGTAGAAGCTTCAAATTGCGATATATTTTCGAATGAACCCATCGTAGCAACTTGGAGTCCGTGTCGATCTTTACGTACAATTAGTCCGAGCTACGGCTTCTGTTCAAGATTATATCTTCGAATTCGCGATTTCTGCGAAAAAATGTATTTAAAACTTAAAATTATTAAAAATATATGCAATTATCCCATTTTCTTTGCTACTATTGAGATTGTAAGTGTTCAATCTCAATTAATACCAATAATGAAATAGGATTACAACAGATTGACGTTATTTACTCTTCTAACATCGCGGCCGGCAAGAGACTGTTGTGAGCTGGTCACAATGTAAACAAATCGGTGGTTACCGGTAGCGCCATCTCGCCGCCTGGATACAAAATCATTTACAGCAACTGGAAATGAATCGGTTGGTTTTAACGTAGCTTGGAAAGTGAATAGTATCCACTCAAGGAACAGTAAAATACTAGCTGTTTAACCCGTTATACGCACGGGAGTTCATGAATTTAATTTGAAACCAAAATTAAAAATTAAAATCAGTACAACCAAACTAAAATTTATGAATATAAAAATTTCTTATGTCTATTAAAAATCAGTATTTACACAACCAAAATCCGTAGTAAAAAGAAGTAGTCCGTAAAAAATTCACATCAAATAGACAAAATAATAACCGAATATGAAACGAAAATTAGCATAAAAACGCAATGACGACAAACAACTTTAAAATTTCTAAATAAGGAATAAGAATTCCCCTGTTAAAGTGTTGAGTTTTTCAATAACTATTCGATTTAGAAAAATATTTTTCTACTACCGCGCATTTTTTTAACGAAATTTAATTTACCATGTTGCTATGGCAGTAGGCAATAAAACGATACCTTTGGAATAAGGGAATAAATAGCATAAAAAGTTTCGTTAATGTTTGTGATAAAATGTTTTTCTTTATTTTTTTAAAAAAAGTAATAATTTCGAGCAATTAAATAATCTCTAATTATTTGCATTCGAGGTAAAAGATTTATCGTAATACACGCTGCAGCTTTTTTATATTGCAGCGTGGCGTACGTAATATGTATATATCACATTGCAGTAAACATTTAGAAATGATTAGAACTCACAAGATTACAGGTTAAACATAAAAAAGGCAAAAATTCGTCAAAAACATAAAATTAAAACAAAATCTACTTAAAATTTTTAATTTTTTGCCCCAATCGTTCATGGGCTTCCTACCAGCAATCCTTGTGCCACATATCGTAGCCTTGGGTCTCTGGTTTCCGAGTTTTTGAGGTTACATTGATAGATACGCTCACAGATTTTAATAGGATAGATTTAAAAGATATTGAAAGACGAAGATCTTACGGCTCTTTTAGCATATCAGTACATATTTCTATTGGACTTACTAGTATATATTAGTCCAACAAATAACGCACTTCTCGAAAAGCAATATTTCTCAGCCTTTCGTAGAAAATGTTTAGGTATCTCGTTTCCTTGCATTAATGAAAAATGTACTTTCTTAACCAATGAGAAAATAGATTAAAGCAAATGAGATTTTCTGTAGCAAAACACCAGCACGTAATGGACATTGTTATTGTACATGCTTGATGATCATCGCTCTTTCGTAATAGTCTTATGGAAAACATCTTTTATTAAAGTAATGATAAAAAGATGTTCATATATACTTAGTGATCTTTGCTTTTATCCGTCTAGTCCATTAAAGATTCTTAAATGATCCTTCTTAAATAATCTTATGTTTAATTATTTATTAATCACAAAAATTTGTATTTTGAGAAAGTTTCTTTATAAGAATTATTTTAATGGTAATTGATCTTCGGTTTTTTTGTACATTAAAAATAGTAAGTTGGTTTATTCAGCGAATAAATATAAATGTTTTTGAGTATCATATCATTATCTATATATTAATAAAATCAGAGGTAAGGAATCCACGTTTACTGATATATTGGAAATCAATGAACGTATTTTAAAGTAACTTTGTAATGAATAGTTTTCTCTTTAAAAGGAATAAGAATTTTGAAAATATCTAACACTTGCGTTAACTTAGCAACATGTTTTACTATTGGATTTATGTATAGTTCCAATAATAAATTCACTTCCTGAAGAGTAATCTTTCAAAATCCTTCATAGAAAATGTCGAGATATCCCATTTCTTTGTATTAATAAAAAATGTACTTTCTTCACTGATGAGAAAATAGATTAAAGCAAATGAGATTTTATGTAGCAAAACCCCAGCTCGTAATGGTAATGGTTGTTTTACTTGCTTGATGATCATCGCTCTTTCGTAATAGTCTTACGGAAAATATCGTTTATTAAAATAATGATAAAAATATGTTCAAACATACTTTGTTTTTATTCGTCTAGTCCGTTAAAGATCCTTAAATCTTCGCTTTTAAATAATCTTATGTTTAATTATTTATTAATCACAAAAATTTGTATTTTGAAAAAGTTTCTTTATGAGAATTATTTTAATGGTAATTGATGTTCGGTTTTTTTGTACATTAAAAATAGTAAGTTGGTTTATTCAGCGAATAAATATAAATGTTTTTGAGTATCATATCATTATCTATATATTAATAAAATCAGAGGTAAGGAATCCACGTTTACTGATGTATTGGAAATCAATGAACGTATTTTAAAGTAACTTTGTAATGAATAGTTTTCTCTTTAAAAGGAATAAGAATTTTGAAAATATCTAACACTTGCGTTAACGTAGCAACATGTTTTACTATTGGATTTATGTGTAGTTCCAATAATAAATTCACTTCCTGAAGAGTAATCTTTCAAAATCCTTCATAGAAAATGTCGAGATATCCCATTTCTTTATATTAATAAAAAATGTACTTTCTTCACTGATGAGAAAATAGTTAAAGCAAATGAGATTTTATGTAGCAAAACCCCAGCACGTAATGGTAATGATTGTTTTACTTGCTTGATGATCATCGCTCTTTCATAATAGTCTTACGGAAAATATCTTTTACTAAAGTAATGATAAAAATATGTTCAAACATACTTTGTTTTTTTTCGTCTAGTCCATGAAAGATTTTTAAATTTTCGCTTTCAAATAATCTTACGTTTAATTATTTATTAATTAGAAACATTTTGTATTTTGAAAAAGTTTCTTTATGAAAATTATTTTAACGGTAATTGATCTTCGGTTTTTAGTACAGTAAAAATGGTAATTTAGTTTATTCAGCGATTTAATATAAATATTTTTTAGTATCGTAGCATTGCCTATATACTAATAAAATTAGAGGTAAATAATCCATGTTTACTGATATATTGGAAATATAACTTATGAACTTATTTTAATGAACGCAACTTCGTAAGTGAATAGTTTTCAATATGGAGCTATGATTCAACAGGAGCTCGAATTGTTGGAACGAGATTTCACCATAATTTAATTGCAGTTACTGCAGCTCAAAAAGTTGTTTGAAAATTTTTCAACAGTATATATCTAAATGTCAGAAATAAAATCGGCGATCGCAATAACGGGAGCCCATTAGTCCGTCTGGAAAAGAGTTTTGTTTAATAAATATAAAATCATACAAATTCAAAGTTTGTTTGAAAAAATAGACCTCAACGTGCGTATCACGCTGCCAAAATTAGTGACGCCCCGAATTGTCGAGATATACCGTTTCTTTGCATAAATGGAAAATGCGTTCTTCCTTCACCGATGAGGAATTAGATTAAAGTAAATGAGATTTTCTATAGCATAACACCAGCACGTTATGAAAATAGATATTTCAAATGCTTGAAAACCACATTTCCATCATAATACATAGTTTCATAAAAAAATATTTTATTAAAGTAATGATAAAAAGTTGTTCAAACACATCCAGTTAACTTCGCTTTTATTATTCTAGTAGTATGAGAAATTCTTAAACCATACTTTAGATATAGTCGCTTGTTTAATTATTTATTCGTTACCAAAACGTATTGCTTGAAAAAGTATTTGATTTTTGGATATTTTATTATATTTATTTTGCAGAATGAAAACTGTATCTTAACGGTGTGAATCTTAATAGTGAATCTGAAAATGGTGAGCTTTTAAGGAATAAATAAAAATATATCGGCCTCCATAATTTGAAGTATGTTTTCTTAGTCTTACTTCTAAAAAAGTCAGTGTGTAATTTTATTATTCTAACGTGACATCACATGGCGGCATAAGAATACAAAATGATGTAAAATATTGTTATCTATACATTGGCTCAAAAAGGTTCAAAACATGACACATCATATCATCAGAGCATGCCAGTTAGTATGGAGAGTAAATACCTGTCGCAGTATGTATACATGCATGTCGACATGTATACATGTCATCCAACTAGCCTTATATGTTAATGATAGTTTGAGCACAGCCACCTGGAAACTAGGCTAATGCGCTGACACAAAAATCTCAGTAATTGTAAGCGGATGTTTTTCATCGTTTGTACGGTCCTTGGAATTTGAGCAGTAGCATTTTCTAAAAGTATTTTTCATGCTTTTTCTGCGATTAAAGAAGGCGAAATTTTTAATTTAGGCACAATTAGACTCATAAATTTATTATTTATGCACAATTTTATGCGGATACTGTGATCGCATAACGACATGGGACGACGTCATTGAACTAGTGCTCGCGAATATACATTCATATACGTTTAAACGTATACATAGCTAAGCCTTTTTTCCATATTATACCTATCCAAAATCGTTACCGGTTGCAATGCGTTTTAAACGTATTATACGTATATTCGCGAGCACTACATTGAACCTCATGTGAAACTTTGCCAAAAAATTGCCGGTCCAGACTTTGTTTTTATGAATTATATAATGCGAAGTTACACAGAACACAACTTGTAGATGCTTTGTTTTGGAGAAGATATTTGTTTAACTCACGAGGTGATCGCACATTAATCTCATATAGTATGTTTGGGATTCTGTGGTAAGGGTTTTGGCACGGTGACGTCAGACCCTCCAGTATTTTAAATCTGGTCACAGGAGTGAGATTTGTTGCCATCAGCACCCACAGTAACAGTATGAGGGCTTGCTGTACTGTGTAATACAGCTACACTCTATGTCACCTGTTATACTTTAGAGATATAATGCGTCATGTTTTGGCCATTTTTGATCCTCTTCGCATGTTACAAAAGTTTAATTAATTTTAATCTTCTTGTGTTCCTGTGTGATGTCTAATAGCATGAGGCCTTTAGGCATCAAATATCATGTTATTATATTTATTTTTTTAATATATTAGACAAATAAAAACTGTTTGTGAAATGTTGAAGTTTAGTATATTTATGAAAATAATGCCTTTATATACATTGATATACCTGCAGCTGTGAAACAGGATCGATATTTGTCCATATATGAGAAGTAAATGAATTTAATTTATTTTAATTTGGTAAATGAATAGTTTCCGCTTACAAAAAGTCAAAATAATATAAATGGCACTAAAAATCATGTACCTAATACTGGATTTGTTAAGCATGTGTTTTTCAGAACTTAACTAGAATATAAGTTAATTAGAAGCCGATGTAAATTTACTAAATGTCTTTCCTCAATTATCTATTATAATGATTGGCTGCTTTTTTTTATTACAAAGTGGAAAATGCACTTGTAAAAAATTGACCTTTTTTAAGAGATAGAGCTCTGAAATTTAAATAAAAAAATTTCATATTAAAGAATTTTTAAAATTGCAATTACCACTGAATTATTAACAGAGAATATATTTATAAACTTATTTTGATAATGTATTTGTTAGTAAATTGTGTCCCCGTTGTGTACTTAATAAAAAAAAATCCTAAGAGTTTAATAGAAAATGGTAAAATATCTGGGTTTCTTTGCACCTATATGTTCTTTCTTTACCTATGAGAAAGAAAATTAAAACAAAGGAGATTTGCTTATGAGAAGTACTAACGCTTTTAATAGAAGTGGATATTTCACTTGCTCGATATTTCTTCTTTATTGGTCTTCTTTGGTTATCTTCTTTATTTCTTCTTTATTGCTCGATATTTCTTCTTTATTCTTCGTGGATATTTCTTCTTTATTCCCTTCTTCCATTATCTTTCATATTATTTTTATAAAGAAATATTTTTCATTAGTGTAATGATAAAACGATGTTCAAGAATATTCCATTAACCTGCTTTTGATCTTCTCAGTCCATTAAATATTTTGCAATCTCTCTTTAGAAATAAATAGACTTGTTTAAATATTTTTTCAATACAAAATGAATTATTACTTGGAAAAATATCTTATTCTGATATACATATTTACGATTTTAAATAAAAAAAGGAAAATATTGAAAGTAATTCATTAAAAATATTAAAAGATGTTTTTATTATATGCATTTATTTTTCGAGAGTATTGTATAAAAAAAAGTATTGTAATCATGATAAAAAAAAAAGCGACAATGAAATTTTGATATATCTTCTGATCTTCTGAATCTGATTTTGTTATTTCTACAACTATTTTGCATGTATACGCATATGTATGTGAGTATGTTAAAGTTTCACAATGTTCTAATTTCCATAAAGACAGTTATATATATATATATATATTATATGCAGATATTTGTGTGAGTGAGCATAAATAGCGTCAAAACAATTGAGCTTAAATTGAGAAATTTTGTTATACACCACTTTCGCAAGTACTGTATATATATTTTCACCTAAATAGATCAGTCAATTTGGTATTTAAACCATTTTCCAACCATTTTTCGAAAGTTTCTATAGTGAAAATCACCAAGAACACTTCAAATTCCCAGAACATATTGGGAACACATTTGGAACACTTTGATAAAAAAAAGTGTTCCATTTACCATATAATGTACTGGTTGTGTTCCCTTAATGTGTTTCGAATATGCTCCGCTGTAAAGAAAGTAAACTGAAAGTGTTCTGCTCAAGATATCTGTTAAATCTAAACTTGAGAACATATTTGAACCAACAATTGGATGAAGGAAATAAACGCCACTTTTTGACACATTCATTTTTCTACACATTTACATTCTTTAGAGCTAGCGCTTAGTTGTGAGTTCGAAGAGAAGAACAAAAACCATTTGCTTCGTATAGATTCATGCGGCCATAAAAATAGTTAGTTGGAAGAAGGAAACAAATCATTCCTTTATTCCCTTCTTCCAACTATCAACTGTACGAGTATAGAAATAGTGTTTCTTTTTGCCTGTTTTTTTTTTCGATAAACAAAAATGCATCGCTATTGGTGGGGGACGCGATACTAGTGATCTAATAGCCGCCAAAAATATACAATATTTAGAAGCGAATCTAAACGTAAAAATACTGCTTGAACTTTTTTAAAAAAATACCCCCAATACCAATGCGTAAAATACGACTATTACAGAAAATATTTTAATGATAATCATGGCTACAGACTCGGTCGGCCACAAGTAGACGTTTGCTCGACTTGCGAAGAACTCGATGCAGAATTAAAAAGTCCATCTCTCAATGAGAATCGAAGAGAGTGGCGGTTGCGGAAAAAATGATACATCTTAAACGTGCTAAATTTTTTATAATAAACAGAAAGAAATTATGGCCTTGTGTCAGGAAAGAGAAGATGTAGGAGCCATTATATTTGATTACATGCAAAAGATGTTTTACATGCAAGAGATGTTTTATTTAAGGAAACTATGGCTGTATGTGTTTTGTGTTCACGAATTAAAGACGAACTCAGCTGATTTCTACACTTACCATGAGGGTGAAGCTGAAAAGGGCCCGGTTGAAGAAAGCAGTTTATTGTGGAAAACTGTACAGAATATGGATCCCTCTGTCAAAGAACTATACGTTTTTAGGGATGCTTGCGGAGGACAAAATAGAAATAACACCCTTATAAGATTCTTTCTCACTCTTGTTTCAATGAATCGTTTTGAGAAAATGTATCAATACTTTCCTGTGCGTGGCCATTCTTTTTTACAGTGTGACAGAAATTTCGGGACTGCTAAAAGACTCATTAGGAAAAAAGATAGAATTTACGTTCCAAATGAATATAATAATCTTATTTTGGCAGTAAAAATCAGAGGTTTTTCAGTTAAACCCATTACTTCTAACGACATACTTGATTTCAAAAACTCATGGCAGCGATGTTTCAAGAAAAGCTGTAAGTCATTAGTCAAGGCAACAACATTCAAGATTTCGCAATATGGAAGCTTTGAGTATAGTTCAAGGTCATAAAGGTTACTTGACATGTTTCGAATTTATCGATGGTTTCATTAAAGCTACATTTTTGCTCCAAAAACTTTCTACAAACCCGAAAATACCAGAAACTCCGGTATATGTTACTAAAATACCCATAAATGAGAAAAAAATGAACGACATACAAAAAATAATCCAATATATTTCTGAAGAATTCCAAGATTTTTACGATATTATTCTGACCTGACCAACTACACGATCCGAAAGTGTAGAAATAGATTAATAATAGAGTGTCCTTACATTTTTCTAATAAATAAATAGTTTTTACCATTATATTGTTTATTATTTCAAATTATTTTGTATATAGTATATGATAAATTGGAAGAAGGGAATAAATCCAACACATTTACATATGCATATATAAATCAATATTATATATTTCAGCCAGCTCTATTAGTAAATAAATCAGAATTTATATTTTCTTCATTATCATTGATATCACATGAGCCTATAAGTTGAGAGCAAAAAGTTATAAAGTTTTTTTTAATTATCTCCAATCTTATTTTTTGGATTTATTCCCTTCTTCCAATTGGTGGTTCATTTGAGAACGGATTGGGATCACATTTGGGCACACTTGTGTAATCATTGCTTTCAAGAAGTGCCCTAGAAAGTGTGCTTAACAAAACAAGTGTTCTCAGAAGTATTCTAAAAGCTGTTCCAAAAAGTGCTCTTCAAAGTGTTCTAAAAAAGGTGACAAAATAAGTGTTCTAAAAAGTGTTCTGAAAAGTGAAGTGATATATATTGCCATGCTGCAGTGCAGTCTGAGTAGCTGCAAGGTAACGTCTCCAGCTTCTAACTTAACGAAAGATTTAGGTTTCGAATCCATCCAGTTCCATTGTGTTTGGAATTATCCGAATGAAAATATTCTGTAAAATATTGATAAAGTTGAGGAGAATCACTTTATATTATTTTTTGTAGCATGAGAGATTTGTAACTACTTATAAAAAATGTTTTTGAATGTGTATAAATTTATTATTGTACGTATTTCAATGCAACTGCGATGATTATTTAGTATTTTTTTAAGCTCAAATGCATACATGTGTTTTTTAGTTATGTTACTATGAACGATTTCAGAAATTATATTCTCAAAAGTGCTTTAATTCCTGATAGAAAAACCATACAGTTGCATCTAATATCATGTAATTTTTTTAAAATTTTAAAAATGTTGCCGAACTCTATAAAAAAATGTAATATATGATGGTTTAAAACTTACAATTGAATGTCGAAAAACAGAATTAAATGCTTAAAAAATAGATAAAAATTGTATTAAAAAAATCTTTAAAAAAGGATTGTGAATGATTTATCAAATTTCGCTTTTATTACGTATCAAAGCGTTTGTGAAAGCTAATAAGAATGTTAATCATAGACATTCTTATTAGCTTGCACAAAATAACAACCAGTAGAGCGATACATTTTCCACAAAAGAAGACGAGTAAAACGTTATCCAAAATTGAAAGAAAAACCTTTTTAAAATAAGTGTGTGAAAGATCGTAAAACCTTCGTGCTAATAGCAGTCAAATTTTTAGTCTTTTCAAAGCATTATGAAATGTAATAGAAACGTCTATAGGATTCACATCGAACAAAAAAAAAAGCTAGTTGAGAAAAACTTTTTTTAAATATAATACAGAAAAAGCATTATCCATGGCATAAACCTAATCTTTATTAAAAGGAGTATAAACGATTTAAAATTTTCTAGTTTATATTGACAAAAACACTAAGATTTAGAAAGGCATTATTAAAGAGTATCTAAAATATTTATAGGTTTTACGCTCGAAAAAAACATTTATTCTTAGACACAATAAAACTTGAGAAGTGCTAAATATCATTTTAAACGAAAAACATCTTCTATAAGAAATTCGAGACAGTTTCTTAATTTGATCTTTCAGTCTAGACTTGACAAACAACAAAGAAGTGACATCATATATAAGAATACATTTTACAAATCTTGTCGATATAAAGTATATTTGTAATGAAAACAATTATTAAATTTAAATACATTTTATCATATTATGCCATAACATGCAGCATTGTACGATATAATGGTAAAATGTAATACGAAAAAAACATTATTCGTAGCATAAAAATAATCTAAAAAGAGTCTAAGCGATTTAAAATTTTCTAGCTTATATTAACAAAAACTTTAAAATTTAGAAAAGCATTATTAAAAGTTATTTGAAATACTCCCAGGTTTTACACTCGAAGAAACGTTTATTCTTATACCCAATAAAATTTAAGAAGAGCCCAGAGGTTAGTTTAAACGAAAAACATCTTCTGTAAAATTTTGAGACTGTTCCTTAATTTGATCTTTCAGTCTAGAATTGACAAACAACAAAGAAGTAAAAACGGAAATACATTATATCTATATTAATAAAAGAAAGTTTCGCTCTCTGTGTGTGTGTGTTTGTTTGTCTGTCTGCGATGGCTAGCAAAATCTAGCCCACCTAGAAGTCCAAAAATTCAGGTGTGGATAGTCCAAAGTCTGGCCATGTGCACATGAGTCTCTAAATTTCAATATTTTGATAATTACCCAAGATATTAATTAGATTCTCATTAACCATCGCTTCCAAAATGCCATATTTTTCTGAAAATGGTGCAAAAGAAATGTGAAACCGCAAAATGAGGTGTGAGTTGGGAGAGGGAAGTAAGATTTTAGTTTTTCTGGAAAAAGGTTGGTTTACCACAATGACTTTTAACTACGCCTTTTTGACACATGTCGAAATAACAGAAACTATTAGGTCTTTCGACACGAAAATTTGCAGATCTATATAAACAAAAAATAACAAATTCAAAAAGTCATTTTTCAAAAAATTCCATCCACAACTTTCAGAAATATTAATTAGAAATGTTTAATTTTTCGAGCAGTTTAATCTTGCAATGAACAACAAGTGTTTTGATAAAAATTTGAGCCGACACAGGTGTCTGGATGATGAAACCGCAAAAAAGAGGTACTAAGAGATTTTTTAAGTAACTCAAATTAACAATTCTAATTAAGCTATGATTTTAAAATTAACACCGTTTGAATCCTCTTTGTTTCCACATTACAAATTTGTAAAAATTAAGGTTATCCGATTCTTATAACCGAAGATATTTATAATTTCGCATTAATTTGATTGCAGAAAAAAAAATTAACGTGTTTTTTTTTTTTTTCTACGAGCAAGCGCAGCAGACAAGATGTCTGTTATCTCTTGAATAAAGAAAGATACAAAGCAATAAAAACTTGGAATGGTGCTATTAGAGTCTGTATAAAATTATTAAAAATATTTGATTTTTTGATTGGAAAATTGTGCACCCTTTCTTAAAACAGGCTGATAATTAAAATTTTCAAAAAATCAAAATAATCCACCAATAAGTATTTATTTTATAAAAATATTGATTTTTATGAAAAGAAATAAAAGCTTATTTGACAATGGGAGTGATAATTAAAGAAACGTTCGCATCGGGGTTTTTCTGGAACAAATTATTTGTTGTACTTGCGGGTATGAGCAGGGGGGGGGGGAGGTTAACGTCTTTTTATTTAGTATTGCATTTATTGTAATTCATCGAGCGACCCCTGGCACTTGATGCATACCAACAATCAAAGTAATTTATTTGTTAATCATTCACTTAGTTAATCACTATTCACTTATTATTATATCATTTAGTAGTCCATAAAGTTTGTTTCCTAATAAAAGTACACAACCCTTATTCACTTGATGCATACCAACAATCAAAGTAAGTGATTTGTTGTTGTGCACTTGACCAAGCGCCCCCTAGCGGACAATCCTACGTTTTTTCCCTATCTGTGCATTTTTATCTCGGGTTCTATGGGCCCGATCACAACGGGGTTTGGATAGTTCGACTTGGTTTTCGATTGCGTTGCAGATTTTAGTTCCACCTTCCACCGCCAGAGGGCGCATTATTTTCTCGAGTTCTATGGGCCCGATTTCGACGGAATTTGTTTTTCAACTCCCTTGATATAATGGGTACCGGTGTCGGATGTTCGTATAGAACAAATTAGCGTCCCCTGGCGGTGGAAGGTGGAACTAAAGGATTTTGCAATGCGTGCGCAGCATGCCTGTTACACGGTGCCGGAGGCAATGAGGACACGTGTCGGAGTTTCCATCGGAAGGTGGTTTGTTTGGAACATTGTGCGCCACTTGGCCGCGGAAGGTAGAACTAAAAGATTTTGCAAAACGTGCGCAGTTCGCCTATTTTACGGTACCGCAGGCAGTGGGAACACGTGTCGGAGGTTCGTTTAGATCAGAATGCGCCTCTTGTCGACGGGAGGGGGAAATAAAGGATTTTCTGTCACGTGCGCAGCAGTTTTAAATAAATAATTTCATACAAAATCGAGTTAAGGATATAAAACCATACAAACTTTAGGTTTGTTTAACTTTATTATCACAGGCCCGGGCAACGGCGGGCGGGTCATCTAGTGTTATATATAAGAATACATTTTGAAAATCTTGTCGACAACGTTATTTCTTTTAATTTTCTGATATAAAATATATTTGTAATGAAAACAACTATTACATTTAAATAGATTTTATCATATTATGCCGTAACATGCGGTATTATTGGTAAAATGTAATACGAAAAAAACATTACCCGTAGCATAAAAATAATCTTTTTTTTTTTTTAAAAAGGAGTATAAGCAATTTAAAATTTTCTAGTTTATTTTGACAAAAACACTAAGATTTAGAAAAGCATTATTAAAGAGTATCTTATCTACTCATAGGTTTTACGCTCGAAGAAACGTATATTCTTAGACACAATAAATAAGACGTGCCAAATATCATTTTAAATGAAAAACATTTTCTGTAAGAAAATCGAAACTGTCCCTTAATTTCATCTTTCAGTCTAAAATTGATAAACAACAGAGACGTGAAAATGCGAATACATTATAAATAAGAATAAATCTTGCAAAGCTTGTCGACAACGTTATTTCTTTTAATTTTCCGATATCAAAAATCTTTGTTATAATTTTTTTTTTAAATTTGTATAGATTTTATCATATTGTTATGCCATAAAACGATGCATTATACCGTATAATTATAACAAAAGTGTTTATTTCTAAAAAAAAGTAAAGCTAAAACTGACTATCAGAAGAAATTAAGAATATTTTTTTTTTCAGAAAATTTCTTTGGTCGCTTGTAAGCTCTAAAATAGTATTAAAAAAATTGTATTTTAACAAATTAGAAAAACTATTGGGAAAATGTTTCAATTTTTTAAAAATATAATTTAAAATATTAATTATTTACAAATATTCATCGGAACCATCTAGAAATAAACGCATTTTCCATTACTACAATTGAAGAGATCCTGGCATTCTCTGTCCTCGCAAAAATATTCGTTTGAACCATCGCCGCAGTTATTGAAACGCATTTTCCATTACTATACCTTATCCTTACTATATATCTTAATATTTTGTCGGATCCTTCCTACAATAACTTTAACTCTTGTTAATGTCTGAGTTAAAGGTATTTTGAGAAAATTAAAGTTGAACACCACGTTTTTTGCTTTATAAGACGATTTCTCATTCGACGTCCATTTTTGAATTCGGCTTTTTTTCATATCTGGTAGTTTGCATCCATCCATTTTGTAACTTTAACATTTTTGTAACGATTTTATGCATTTCTATTGCCTATTCAAAGAAACATTCTTCTAAAATTACTGAATTTCGTTAAAAACGGTTAAAAAATAAAGTGACGACGCCAAGAGGTCCATTCTCGACCGAAAACAACAATGATTTTCCCAATGGTTAACAAATTTGGGAATATCATAGCTTCTAATATCTTAAAAATATCTGCAACAAATGTACACATGCTGTTAAAATAAAAAAATCTAACGATATCATATGTGTGAAAATTGCTTTGATTACAACCTATAGGACTACACATAATTCGTTTTTACTTTTGGAGCTTTAAGTGACCCATTTTGTATTTCCGAAATCTTCTAACCCTTTCGGCAATACAGCGTTATCCTTGCATATATGCAGAAATCCAACCACATCTCATTTGTGAAAAGGAGTTTGATAGTTTAGGAAAGATTATCATACTTACATGTTTGTGAACAAAAAATTCAGTTGCAAAGGAATTCATAGGACTTCCTTTTGATGTTCTGTTGTTGGGTCAAATTTCATACCCAAGATTGGGGTGAGTTTGCAATAAAATTACGAGGGAAGACTCTGTGTCCTTTCTCAATAAACTCGCTGCAATACGACTATGGGTCAGAATGTTGGCGCAGGAACAGTGCAACAGTCAGAGCCTCCAGCTAAAGCACAATAATTGAACATATCTAAAGTGCAAAGTTAAAATTTGCATGTAGTAAAATTAAATAGAATTTATTAAAAAAATTCATTTTATTGTTAAATACAAGAGGCAATTTATACATAATACGCAAAATTCGTATCATTTTCATCATCAGTGCCAATATATAAACTAGTCGGATGTGCCAATTCTAAAACTTTTTTCTATCTCATACAAGTTTCACAGACATCAAACACGAATCAGCACCTATTTATGTCAAAATCTAACTGAATTTAAAGTTTTATTAAATTCCGGGCAATAGTTCTTGAGCTAGGTCAATCACTAAAATCATGTAAATCCAGAAAAATACAGTATAGCAGCGCCATCTGTTGGGAAATTTACACCAAAACCTAATTAACAACAACTTATGTCAACGTCTAACTGAATCTGAAGTTTGATGAAATTCTGTGCGTTAGTTCTTGAGATATAGTTATCGTAAAAATTATGAAAAAAGTAAAGTAGAAGCGCCACCTGTTAGGTTGTTTACACAAAAACGTAACCAGCATCTGTTTATATCAAGGTCTGACAGAATAGGGAGTTTGATGAAATTCTATGCATTAGTTCTTGAGATATAACTCTCATGAAAATCATGAGTAAAGTTGCATAGCAACTCCACCTGATGGTCTGTTTACACCAAAACGTAATTATCGTCTACTTATGTCAAGGTCTAACAGAATCTACAGTTTGCTTAAATTATGTGTATTAGTTCTTCAGATATAGCTATCATGAAAGTATTGAAAAATGCAGCATAGTAGCGCCACCTGTAGGGCAATTTACAACAAAAACTAATCGGCACCAATTTATATCAGGTACTAACTTAGTATAAAGTTTTATTAAATTCCGTGCTTTAGTTCTTGAGATAGACCGCCAACAAAATTTTTGTCACATAAAGACAGACACACTGACGGTCAGACCGACACACAGACAGACTCAGAGACAGACTCACAGACAGACATTTTCTAAAAACAATCAGATCGTGTTCAGGACCTTTTAAAACATATACATTCGTTGAAAACCGGAAATCGAAAATTTTTATGACTGCAATACTTTCTTTTTGTAAAGATAGAAGAAAGAAAAAATAAACCTTTTACGTGAAGAAAAAAAAACTACTATGTTTTGGACATGACAAAATTGTCTTCTATATAAATCAAATCAATTAAATGATTTAAAAGTACAAAAAATGACATCGATTCAGTAAATAGATTTATAATATACACACACACACACACACACACACATATATATATAATCGCATAATATGATTATGGAATCGTGGACAATGAAAACAATGATGCTAAGACGTGAAGTTTCACACAATTTTCTGCATTCAAACTGGTGATACAAGCATAGCATTTTTCGAACAAATCACCGAATTTCAGCACCCTTTTTAGATGACCGCAACAAAAAATGAATGACAAAAAATTCCTATCACGGAGATCTAAATTTGAGGTTTCGGTGAATTCTATGCACATAAACGGAGCTATAAGCATCGCATAAAACGAACAAATCATGGATTTGTGGCATCCCCTCTTGGGGGATTTTGCCCCAAAACAAATCAGCGCCAGTTCATATAAGGAAAGGACTTCATAAGGGATAATATTCTATTCTATGCAGCAGTTTGCGAGTTAGAGTACCCATAAAATTTGTATCACATACAGACAGATAGACACACAAACTCACAGGCAGACATTTTCTAAAACCAGTCAAATCGTGTTCAAGATTTTCTAAAATGTATAAATACATCAAAAACCAGAAATCGAATTTTTTTACGAATCCAATACTTTTTTCATGTATCAACAGAAGAAAATAGAAAGCGTAGTCAGCACATCTTTAACAATTCTGCTTTCGTGACATTTTAGACTCATCGTAAAATTGAACACACTCTTCCTCTAAAAGAAAGTTCATTCGTGCAAATAGATTGTGCAATATTTACTTAACTTAAAGGGAAAAAAATCACATAAGAAAAATGTAATACAGAATTTATTTTTTATGCTAAGAAAATAGCTAGCAAAATAAATTGAATTTTCATTGACAGCAAAATCCATGTATTTTGTTACAGACTTTGATTAAATAAGCTTTTTTTCGTGAATGCTTCCTTTTATTTCCCCACTTTGACATTTTTGGCGTAAGGAAAGAAGAACCTTTTATACAAGTTGATTTGTTGAATTAAAGCATTAAATTATTAATCTTCCGAGACTTCCATTTCCTCTTTAAATGTTAATTTAAATAGAGCGATAAAGCGATATACTACCGGGTGTCCCAAAAAGAAAGGAGCCTTTTTAAATTTAAATAATTTAAAAACAGTTAAAAATAGAAATATCTCCTTAGTTGCATTTTTATTATAAAAAGCAAAAAAGTTTTAATCATACGATTTCAAAATTATTTATAAATTTCGTCAATAGATGGAGCTGTAATCTGAAAAAACAAAATGACACTCTATTAAGACACACATAAACAACGCCTGCATTCAGCATTTAAAGATATACAATTATTATGCAGACAAACATACATTACATACAATAATCCAACATGGAGTGAAAAATTAGCCAGAGCCAGGAATCGCACCTGGGTCCACAGCGTTCCGGACTGTTGCTCTAACCACTGAGCCACTCCGGCCGATTCCTGAGTTTGCAATTTCTCACTAATAAACCATGTTGGAGAGAAAGTCTCTTGCCATCTAACAGACAGCCTTGGATGACCGGACAACGGTGAATAGATTTTTACTATTCCACCGATCTACGAATATAAATTAAAACACACATAAATATGTTAATGTTAGATGGCTGGAGACTTCCTCTCCAACATGGTTTATTAGTGAGAAATTGGAGACTTAGGAATCAGTCGGAGTGGCTCAGTGGTTAGAGCAACAGCCCGGAACGCTGTGGACGCAGGTTCGATTCTTGGTTCTGGCTAATTTTTCACTAGATGTTGGAATATTGTATGTAATGTATGTTTGTCTGTATAATAATTGTATATCTTTAAAATGACTCTCTGTTGGTTGTATGCTGTGTAGTAAAGTGATAATTTGCATTCATTAATTTCCAGCGTAATTTCAGTTCTGCTGAAAGTTTAATTAGATATATAAATATTCACCGATACTGGGTTTAATATGTCTCATGTATTTATTATGTCTCATGTATTTAATTTGTCTCATATATCTCACGCTGAAGTTGTGCTCATGATTGACGTTCCATCTTGCAAAATTCGCACAAAAAATCGCTATCACAGCGCCCATTTTCATCAGAATAACCCCAAATTCAATTTGCACCTGCAGGCAATAACCCAAAACACACATAAAATTTGGTTCAATTATATGCATTTCTTTATACACTTTTCGATGATATTACAATGAAAAGAGCACAAAAATCTCTATTACAGCGCCCCTCTTCTGGCGTAATATCTCCAAATTCTAAAAGGACCTGATGGCGATAGTCACAAATCTGAAAAAAAAAAATTGGTTCAGTTCCCTCCCCACACCTATGCATACCTTTATACACTTTTCAATGGTACAACAATGAAAATGGTACAAAAATCACTAGTACAGTTTTCTCTTCCGGCGGAATATCTCCAAATTCTAGAAGAACCTGCTGGCGATAGTCACAAACCTAAAAAAGAATATTCAGTTCTATGCATAACTTCATAAACTTTTCGACGATAGAATGAGGACAGACAGACATTTCGTATAAACATATTTTTCGGGATCTCTGACCCCTAAAACGTGTAAATCCATCAAAAACCGGAAGTCAAAAAAAATTTGATTACATTACTTGAATTTTACATAGAAGAAAGTAAAAATCTAAATAGAGGTTGCTAAATTGTGTTCCAAATAATTGCATTGAGGTACTATTATGTTTAAAAACGAAAAGTCGGAGAACAAATATTTAGCTTTATTTGAGGTTAATGGGTTAGAATGACACTGGAGTAAGTCGATATTTAGTAATTTGAGAACACAAGGGTTTTGTGAAACTTGTCGTATTACCGTTGCATTATGGTCCAACTTGTTTTACTCTCTAGTGACTCCCTAAGTGGACTATGACTTATTTGAATATCGCACTGAACAGAAATCGATATACGTTCAGTGAAAATATGGTTATCTAGATTTTTCAAATTTTTGACTTACCCCACTGTCATTCTAACCCCCTCATTTTAAGATACATGATGAAGTATTATAACATTTAATTGAAACAAAATTTAATATCCATACAGAATTTTTATTACTTTTTTTATTCGTCGAAAAGAAAATATCCTACACTTGTGTTTAAAATACTGATAAGAGAGCATTTTGTAATGTTTAAATGGCATTTTCAAATAACAAATAATATTTTCTCGTTCTAAAACAAAAATCTCAAATACTCGTGTAAAGACAGAATTTCTTTTTTTTTAAGCTGATATATATGAT